>OY776114.1:35758875-36958875 GCA_963675035.1 Allygus modestus
GTGTAAGAAAACAAAAAGGTGATGTTTGGCCAGTCGGCCGGGGGGGTGAGGGGGGGCGTGGGTCGGAGTGTTTTTGTGGTAACGGTCGGGTTCGCTGGCCGGGCCGCGTGCCGTGTCGGTGTTTTGGTTATTTTCCCGGCCGCAAGGTCGTCCGTTGTCTCGACCCGCGCGGACGTCGACCGAGCTACCTGCTCTCTGTTTACGTCTGAGTTTCGTGTACGGGGAACAAACTTGTTGACATTTGCAGATATGCTATATAGGTTAGGGTTGAATTTGTTTTTCCAACCTGGGGCGGTTATAACAAATAGTTCACCAATAAATAAATATATGTTTATATCTATAAATAACCGATCATCCCTCAGGCCAAACCTCTGTGGTTGTATCCCACTTGCGGTCAGTCCTATTTGCGGTCAAGGGCAAAATCGTCCAGTTTGCGGTCACCCTAAAAATTTCGTGGGCTAATCAAATTATATTTGTCCAATTTGCGGTCACATATTTGAACACCATACAGTGAGCCTCACAACAAGGGAGCCAGAGGGATGACGCATACAACAGGTATGTATACACGTAGGGGTAAGTGACTAGAAACCATGTCCCGCAGAACAAGCGGGTCAGGGGGATGGGAGGGATGACGCATACAGCAGGTATGTACACCTGAATAGGGGTGGGTGACTCGACACCATGCCCCCCTTGTTTACTGGCAAAACAACCCCTTATGCAAAACTAGTTTCCCCAAAACGTAACCAAGATTCCACTGCCATTTGACATTCTACCGTAGTTGTCAACAAGTATGTATTTTTTGTAATAAACGGCCATTTATAATATTATCAGACTTGATTTGTAAGTTGGGAAAAATCTGTCTGATAATATAAAAGTGGCTTTGTAGACAACTACGAACTTGAAGATATGAGTCTCAGAATTTATACAACATTTAGAATCCTTGCTGCTCTATATATAACTAGACTTGATTTGTGATTATGGTAAAATCATTCTGTTATATATTTAGTGGCTAGGTATTCTAAGAACGGGAAGAAGAAGTAATTAACTATCTCTCAAGATGTGACCGCAAACTGGAAACCCTTCCACCTCCAGTACCTTGATCATCCCTTATAAAATTAAACTTGACCGCAAATAGGACTGACCGCAAATAGGACCGACCGCAAGTAGGAGGACACCACCTCTGTGCCTTCTACCACGAAATTTGGCACTTATCCCCATTCCATAACGTAATTAGCCACTAGGAAAGGATTTGAAGAAATTCCCATAGGTTCCGCCCCACGGGGAGTCAAAGTTCCAATCCAGTGTTATTCTTAAGAACATTCACTTTGGCTTGAGCTTGATGAAAATCAAAGTATATATTGTGAATATTCAAACAGCTGATCATGATTCGCAGTAGTTCCACGGGTTAGTCACAGAATGCAGCACACACCCCTAAGGCTTTATTCGGGTACGTTGACAGCTAGTATTGAATAATATTGGAGTTTTTCTGAACGACAATCATTAGCCAATCAACAATCAGTAGCCAAATCAAGCCAATCATTAGCCAATTAGTCAATCGACATTTTGGTCACTGAATTTGATATCATTGACTAAAAAGAGTCAAAGATTAACGATATCGGATAATCCGTTAAGGAGGGACGGGCTTTGAAAGTTAAAATTGGCCTTATGGGGGAAGCAGGTAGAAACGCGAAATGTTTCGTGACTGGAGCCCCCTCTTAATTTACTCCCTCTCCCTATATTGTATATGGGGAAAGTATCGTGTATTTATACTATACTAAGTATTATTTTCGTAAGAATTAACGAATTTGTGTTATTGGTGGGAATATTCGATTTGGTGCTCCCTGAACACACAAAAAGTGATTTTTGAGGTGATGTCTATCTGTACGTGGGGATGTGTACGGTACAAACCAAGAGATCTTATCATTGGGCCGATTTCCATCAAATTTGGTATGTAGGTAACTAAGCCACAGGATATCAAGGTTTTTTATATTTTTTATTTTAACAGTAATTTTTCCAAACAACCGCTTAAAAAAGTATAAAATCCAAAACGGAACTAACGATTTTATAAAAAAATTGGTGATAGTGATTTTGGTCTCTAATAAAATTATGCCTCTTGCTTTTCTGGAAAAAATTAGTTTATTATTATTTTTCATAAAACTATAAACATGTGATACAATTTACTTATTACAGTTTTTTTTAACTTAAAAACTAAATAAATTACTATTTTCTAATTATTATTCTACGACTTCAGGAGAAAATTAAAATGTTCATTTGCAGTAAACGATTTGTATAATTTCTGAAACCATTAAATTTAAATGACAACCGAACGTTTCGATCAATATCTACAGGGGTCAGCATTGCTATCTTGGAAGCACCAGCTAATGTCGATTGGAAGTCTTAAGACCATAGAACTGTATTTAAGACCTATCAAAAGTGTATTTATAATATACTTAAAATAACGTTTAAAATACCCCGTAGCAGCAAACCTGCGTACTCAGCGAATTCCCAATGCATGTATATGCTACTCACTATCACATAAAGCCACTCACCAAGTTTCATAAAAAAACACGAATAAATAAGTGATATATAGATAGCATTTTATTTATTATCCATAAGAATAACATTGAAAGCTGAGTACGCAGGTTTGCTGCAACAAGGAACATAAAATATGAGTTTTTATGAAATTATCAATATAAATTAACCATATGAAGCTGCATACCAAGTTGTATTAATTTATGTTCATAATTCAGGGAGACATTACATTTTACTTTTTCTCCTAAGAATAACATGGGGGCTGAGTATGCAGGTTTGCTGCTGCGGGTAAAATCAGCAAACATTTTGTTCTGCAAAAATCAATATACGAGTACTAGGTGAAGCCACATGCCAAGTTTCATCAAAATTCATTCATAAATAATCAAGATATCAAATTTTAATTATTCTCCATAAGGATAACATTGGACGTACTGTGGTTAGCACTTTGAATATCTCTGCAACGGTTGGACGTAGAATCACAATTTAAACACCAAAATGATTGTTTTGTAGAGCTGAACTGATTGGTAAAAGCAAATGTGAGGTTTGCATTAAAATTTACTGTGGAAAAGCTAAAAACGTTTTTCCCATAAGATTAACGTGAGAGATTTTATGAACACGTTTTATGGATTTTCTCCGCAACCTCTTAACCTAGGTTAATGGTTCAGAATACCATATTATTTAATTTTTTAAGCTCTATAAAATGGTCTAAACCAAAATCAATTATTTAAAAAATTGTATGGTGAAAAATGCAAAAAACTGAATTTTGGGGAAAATTGTAAACCCCCATAAACCCCCCTTCCCATGGTCCGATTTTTATGGTTTTCGAACCTAAGGTCATGAATGTCACTTTACACATTTGAGCCAAATTTCATCGAAATCAGACGTTTTTTACTCAAGTTATCGTGTTATCGAACACACACACACACACACACACACACACACACACACACACACACACACACACACACACACACACACACACACACACACACACACACACGCACACGCACGCACACACGCACACACGCACACACGCGCGCGCACACACACACACACACACACACACACACACACACACACACATATATAAATTTGAACGAATAGTGTTTTTGGCATCTGGGGACCTCAAAACAAAAATCTGTCTTGGTCTCAGGCTTAACTCTTACCATGCCACCTACGGTAATAGCTTCTTCCCTAAAGGGGAAATTCGCTAATAAAGATTTAGATGTAGATGTAGATGTTATATGGTTGAAATCTTTTTGCCACTCTATCAGTAGAACTTTCCCGCAAAATATTTGGGGTTTTAAAAATGCCGAACGTAATTACAACAGCCAGAAAAAAACTGTTTTATTTGTTTATGCATTCTGTCGTGATTTTGATGAAATCTCTCTTTTCAATGGACTTTGCTCGTTTAAGTAAAATTTTGATCGTATAATAACTTCTCCTTAAGATTAACATGATAATATCAAAGGCGATACTGAATTTCCAGCCATAAAATGAATACCAGTCATCAAATTAATAAAGCAATACGGCCGAGAATTAATCCAAGTTCTACAATTCCCTATAGATTGTGCTCACAGCGATCAATTTAGAAAAATTAAATCCCGCAAATAAGTAAAGGACCTACATAAAAATCTATCTTTTAGGATACTCACTGGATCGTCATTGGAGTGGGGGGGGCGGCCCGCAAGGAATAAAAATAAAATGTAAATTGTTGCATAGGCTGAATTTTATATCAAACAACTAAAGATAATTATTAGTAAAACAAAATCCTGCAATAGACCTCAAAAATGTCCTTCAATGGAATGAAGTTTTGGTGAGTATCTTGAAGAAAAGGACTTCAAAATAGTTCAATATTGATGCGCGGGATTTCAATTTTCAAATTGAATCCATGTAAAACATTTTAAGGGGGTAAGGAACTTGCTCTGTGAATAATTAAATCCGTTTCACAAATATTATTTTTGTATTTTTATTAATGATTTATTATTAAATAGGGTAAATTCATTGTCTAATAATAGCTCCAACCTTAAATATCAAAAATAAACTTTAAAACCATCCATTAAAATAACATCAAATATTAGACAATTGACTCGTTTCAAAACGATAATTAATTTTTAATGAAATGTGAAACGTATTGCTCTAAATTGTATAAAGTGTCAGTAAAATATTTGTATTTGACTTAAAATGTTTGTTTAAAAATATATATTCGTTTAAAAAGTTAAAAAAATGAACTCCTTCGAGCCGGATTTGAACCAGCGACCTATGGATAGCCACATTTCTGCCTCTACAGTCCACCGCTCTACCAACTGAGCTATCGAAGGGACTGGAAGAGAGGTGATTTCAGGCGCTCCGTAACAAAAATGAAAACATTTTATCGCACTGATTTTGTTTGAACAAATATGAATCAAGGGGAAGAATAAAATACACGCACTTTATGACGAACATGATGAAGACTGACGTTTTAAAGCTAAAGTTATTAAATAGAGTAGTTCTCTATATATTATACCAATAACTGTTTCTTTATTGTATTATAATGTTTTAAAACCCACAATAATCTCTACTCGTAACCTAGAATATTACCATAATTCGTTATATCTTATAGAATGTTTAAATTATTATATTCTCGTTTTGTTAACATTGATGCCGTACCGAGTAAATTAATAAAATATCAATTTTATAGATTAAAAAGTTAATGTTTAGTAGTGTTCTGCAGATATTTAATTTTATATTTTTCAATTTATGCTTTTTATAAATTATTTTCTTGAGCATTACTTTAGTTTTTATTGGAAAGTAATTTAAAATAGTACATGGAGCCATGTATTGTATTGGATTGAATGGGAATTGTTTTGAGCCATGTACATGTATGTAGATGTTCTAATTTATGATCTAAAATCAGCATGTTTCATTTTGATATAAATATAAGAGATGCAATTTGGTAATGCATATGGTACCAATTTCAAAAGTGTTATAAAGTAAGAAGTATACATCAAGCTTATGTACACTGTCTGACCTGTGATCGTGAACAACTCACTAAACCGAAGTGTTATTGTATTTATATGTTTAAAAAGCTTGCTGAAATTATCTAAACATTCTAAGAGAATTCAAGTCGTAGATTTATGGCTGAATTAAAACTTTTATATAGGGTAACACAATAGCACCACGCACCAATCTTATGTTCATTTGACGTGATTCGGTTGAGGTTAAATTTTATATTAGAATTTTCTTTCGTCACCACCATTATCTCACCATTAAACTGCACATTATTACAGTTGAATTATTTAAACATTGTGCCTGTCTCGCCTTCCAACTGCACGTTATTTTAATAATTGTGTTCTTGTAACTTTGAGCCTGGTTAGCCATGTTACTGCATAAACTATTATTATAGTTAAGTTTTTTTAACATTGTGCCTGGCTTGTCATCCAAATCAATATTATTAATGTTTAAATCTTTTAAAATTGCCTTGTTTGCCATCCAGCTGCATATTATAATAGTTAAGTTATTTTAACTTTGTGCCTGGCTTGCCATCCAACTCCATAATAGTTGAATTATTAACGAATTTTCCCTATAGGGAAGAAGCTATTACCGTAGGTGGCATGGTAAGACGTAAGCCCGAGACCATGATAACTTTTTGTTTTGAGGTCCCAAGATGCCAAAAACACTATTCGTTCGAATTTATATACTGTATATGTGTGTCCGTTACCGCGATAACTTTTGAAAGAAACGCCCGATTTTGATGAAATTTGGCACAAATGTGTTATGACTTTATGTTCGAAAACCAGATCGATCGGGCTATGGGAAGGGGGTTCTATGGGGGTTTTAATTTCCAAAAATCATTTTTTGAATTTTTCCGCTTAAAATAAAAAAAACACTTAATTTTGGTTATAGCCATTTTATGGAACTTAAAAAAACAAATAATTTGGTATTTTGAATTATTAACCTAGGTTAAGCGGTTGTAGAGAAAAGTAAAAAAACGCGTCCATAAAATGTCCTATGTTAATCTTATGGGAAAAAGGTTTTTGGATTTCCTTAAGATAATTTTACTAAAATCTTCACATTTCTTTTTACCAATCAGTTTAGCTATACAAAACAATCATTTTGGTGTTTTACTTGTTGTTCTACGTCCAACCGTTGCAGAGATATTCAAAGTGCTAAACACAGTACGTTGTCCAATGTTATCCTTATGGAGGATAAATAATATTTGATATCTCGATTATTTATGAATGTATATTGTTGAAACTTCGTACTGTATGTGGCTTCAACTAGTTGTTATATATGGATATTTGGATATAAGGTTTTTTGTTGTTTTTCCCCTTAGCAGCAAACCTGCATACTCGGCCCCCATGTTATTCTTATGGAGAATAAGTAAAGTTGTATATCTCCCTTAGTTATGAACCTAAATTAATAAAAATTGGTATGTATAGCTTCACCTGGTTGAGGTATATTGATAATTGCAAAAATACACATTTCTTATCTTCCTCGTTGCAGCAAGCCTGCGTACTCAGCCCTAAACTAGCATTTTATTTATTTATGGAGAATAAATAAAATGCTATGTATCATTTATTTATGAGTGTATTTTTGTGAAACTTGGTAAGTGTCTCTATGAAGTAGTGAGACATATATATATATATATATATATATATATATATATATATATATATATATATATATATATATATATATATATATATATATATATATATATATACATATGCATTGGAAATTCGCTGAGTACGCAGATTTGCTGTGACGGGTGGATTTTAACATCATACCTGGCTCGCCATCCAACTGCATATTATTGGTGCGAAAGGAACAATTTTATTATTATTACACTGCAGATTTTCCGATTAACATTGTTAATTCAGTAAGCGGGCTGCAGTCATGAAAACTGTTCCTCCCTGTTTAACCCTCAATGTTAATTTCAATCCGGCGATTATATCGGACTTAATGGCTAATTTGAAAAGAAAAATACCACTCCGTCGCAGTAACCCTAAGTTTCCTTCAAATTTCTATTTGCTAACCTTTTACGAGAGAGAGATTACATATATTAGTGAAATACGATATTTGTGCTTAATTTTACAGCAGTTCAATTGTTTTAAGATTTTCCTCACAGAGGGCAGGCAAATATAAAATGTTTGAAAATTTAGGGAATTATAAACAATTCCGAGTTTCTATATATTATTTGTCCTAACAAATGATTGTTTTAACCCTCGTAAACATAAAATCGTAAATTTGTGTACTATGGCTTATTTTAAATTACGCAAAGTGAATCAAATAAATTCTTGTAAAAAATCACAACAAATGAACACCTCTGTCGCAGGGTCGACGCCCTGTGAAGCACCCTCCTGAAGCACCTGAGGCGCTGCAGCCGACAATGTATCCCTGGATGTCCCGAGGTCCTGGGTACTCGTAACTCGCGGTGTAATGCGCCATGAGATGAAGCCCCCTCGAGGGGACAGCGGCATTGTCCCCTAGTAGGACCTGGATAGGCCTGCGAGTGAGCAGCGAGCTGGGAACCGGGAGGTTCTAGAGCTCTTGGACGCAAGAGTCCTTTAAATTTAGAGCAGGTACTGAGAAGTTCGATTAACGAATACAAATTAACCTAGTTTCGTAAGGAAGTTAAAATAAGAAAATAAGATATGTTCATTTTGTAAAATGCTTTTGGTGAACCTACCATGGATGTTAGTTAAGATTATAAACTTTTTTAATTTAAAAACAGTGCCAGTCTTTATTAAGGGATTTTGTAGTCAACCACTGTTTACAGTATTTCACCTTCTTCATAGTTAAAGTACCTGGGGGCCGAGCTTTGCCCGGACAGAAGTCACACATTGACATAAGAGTGTTACTTTGACAGGGCACTGGTTGTTTTAGATCGGCTGTTATAATTTTAAACTCTAAATATAAGCCCAATGTTAAAATTTCCAATTTTTTAATGAGTTTTTCATCACATTTTGAGTTTTCCTAGGGTGACTGTGCCAATCAAATTGTGTGGCTTAAAATCCCTATCAGAGATCCAATTTTCATACGTACAGGCAGATATTGCTAATGTAAGAGTATAGATTAACTAGGGGCTTGTAGGGGCAAAAGCCCCTAAAAAACCAAAATACATAAATTTTGTATCAACCTTCATTGGTCATTTATAAATAAGCACTGATTTTCTAGCATTATAATATAATATTATTATACTGTCTTATGTTTTTAATAAAATGTCCATTCCTAAACAACTGTTGTAGTTCATTGTTATTTTCAGGCTGTGGTAGATGTATGAGACCGTTATGGCAGCAAGAGTTGTAGTGACCATTTGTAGACTCTTCAACAAAGTGCAACGCACCACAATGCATACATTGATCATTCATCAGGCCCAGATTGTGTGTTGGTATCTCGTTTATAAGTGGTAATCTAAAAATAGGAGTATCTTCGACGTCATGATGTGGTTGTTCATTCCTTTCCTCATTATAAATTTCTCGCCTACGCTGTCGTCTGTCATGCTGATTTCGAAAGCCAACACCTCGGCGACGCGGCCTTCCTCCGTTGTTCATTACTATTAAGGTAGAAAAGAAGAAATACGATAAGATATAACTATAGATCACCATAACTAAAAATTATACATTGCTGTAGTTTAAAAGTAAACAAACTGAATAAGTACAGCTGGTATCAATATCAAAGGCTAATTTAACTCTGTGGCACAGCTGTTTTAATTTCAAAAGATGTAAACAAATTAAACCCCATGTTGTTTTAATGGGAAAAGTTTTATTCTGTTGCGAATTTATGGTAAAAAAATAAGAAAAATGAATAGTTTTCCCTCAAAATTCACGTCAAGACCTTTAAAATGATACCCCTCCCATCCTTCTACGGCCATCCAGTCACTCACAATTTCTTTACAAAAATTTGACTTACGGAATTATATATAGAGATAAGCGAATTAATTCAATTTATTTGGCTATCTGTTTAACATAAGATCCGTTATAGGCATTGAGTTCTGCTATACATGAATTATTTTGACAAATTAACATTCGAGTAATCATAATATGATAGCCATATTTTGCATATTATGATTAATGTCGATGATTATTGGACCTTAAGCCAATGATAATCATTGGACGGAACCGTAATGGCTCGTAGGAAAGGGATCAGGCCCATGTTGGATTTCATGTAGCCTATTTCATGTTCATACACAATTTCAGCTCGATCAGTTCTTTTCACTTATTAATGTTGGTAAATATCTAAATCTTTGTTCGTCCTAAAAGTATCCAATTTTACTATAACAGGGATGGATTTTCATAAAACTACAAATGTATCACTGAAGCTTTTCCTGCCTCTCTAAATCATGTTGTTAAACGCGTATCGCCCTCTCCACGCTCAAGGGCCTTCTTGACCTAAATTGTCCCGCTCTCGCTAAAAGATCGGGTTTGGAGGGCTCCCGTCCCAATTCTCACCCTCTGATTTCCCCGTTGTTCTTTTTTTGAAGGGCTTCCCTGTTGAAGACAAAGAAGCTGTCGGTGGAAGGGTCGCCAAACTTAACGCGTACAATGAAGCTTATTACACTCTCTATAAAAATAAGCTGTGTTAAAGGGCTATCAGAGTAGCATTGTTCCGATGCCCTGATTTTCTACAGCTTTTCTGCAACACGGTGTCCAGTCAGTTTATGATTGATGTTTTGACTTTAAACTGCATATCCTTATAATTAAGTTAAACTCTTTTTTCAGCGCAAAGTCAGCACCTTATATTATCTTATTGACAGCCAACTAATAGCTACTGTACTCTCCTACACGTTTTTCCAACTACATTAAAGAAGGATACATCGGAAAATAATATATCGGTTGGTAAACATATATACATTTATATTTGTGTTTGTGTTAAACTTTATACTGGTGGAAGTTTGTAACTATTTAAGTTCAATCTTTATAAATGACATATATGACAGCTCGGCCCAGTTTAAAAACTTTACAAAGTTTCCACAGTTTTACTCAGTATAATTAATTATACAAAGCTAAATAACCACTGGATCAGTAACAATACTAGAGTTTTTTAACAACTAGTCTAGTATCCCTCAACTCATAATTGCAGGTATCTTGCGAAGAAAAAAAGGGAACATGTTTATTTTAGCTACCCTCAAAGAATGAAATCATCATTAATGAATACGCAAGTTATATAGTGTGATATTTGTTTATATTTTCATATTGACAGACCTGTGTAATACATAAGCATTCGTTTTTCGTTAATCTCATCTTTCTTGTACGTTAGTCAACAATTTCTAGCTTAAAATCTGCAAAGGCGAAAGTGTGAAAGTGAAACCAAAGTGAATGTTTATTTGAACCGGATAACTGGTCGGTGTGAACAGTGACTCAGTAGGGTCAATATTGGCGATGAGACGCGCTGTTCCGGCCCTAATGTGTTGGCTCTGATGGTGATAAGGTTATCACTGATAACGCACTTGTCCTGGTACACCGGAAATGGAACACCTATTGACCTTCCCCGTATCGGCTCCCCGGAAACTGCGAGATAGAGAGACGAAATTATGAACAACATTGGCGGGGAAGATAATTCTATAAAATAGTGGTAATAATTGAGTATGTGAATAAGGCTTACGTTTTGGAGGAATTGAGCTTTAAGAAATTTGCGTAATTTGAGGAGTCAATCGTTGAATTATAACCATCGTAAACGAAATTAAAGATTTACTTGTGAGTCAGGAAATGTGGCGAATTATTCTGTTGTGGCATAACAGTCAAAACTTCCTATATTATTGGTAACAGAATATAATTACAAACTGTGATTTTAACAAAGGTGTTAATAAGAAAACAGTGTGGTGTTTAATTAACTGGATTGAGTCTTGTCTTCACGAACTGGTATTCATTTCCCGGTACCCAAGAGATTCCTGGTACCGGTGTTCCCGGAGAGCAAGATTTGGATCTAGAATGGAAAAGATAATAGTAACAGTTATTTTTTCCAAAATTAATACAATGAAGAAGCGCCTTCATTCCTTTAATGATCTTTCATCCCAGCTATTTTAACCAGATAACATATTAACACCTGTACAACATACCATTTTTCACGTGAATAGCAACCAAATGCAAATGATTCTCACGATTTCGCACATCCCCGATCCTACGTCAATTTGAAAGCAATTACATTTACATACGGATCAAAACCACACATACCGGAAGATGCACAATACAGGGTGCTGTACTGAAGGGCTGCCGCCTACTCCCGCGGGGGGGAGGTGTACAAAGGGCACACAGAGAGCATATTCTCACGGGAACCTTCGCCCCTTTGGACAACCAGTTGGACAATCACGGAACTGGTTCGGTTGCAGCCAAGCTCCACCTGATGACGCGAGGTATTGTAATGGATGCACTACCAAACTCTCACGTCACTCACTGTACCGCTGATACTTTGTAATCTTGTTTAAAACGAAACCAGTTTTGTGCAGTTTCCCAGGTCCTAGTGTAGAAGTGGATCTGGGATTTTAATTTCGTATTGTTTGTAACAGTATGTTGCGAGACAAAATTATATTTTGTTTTAAAACTACTGATTTGTTTGGGGCTGTCATTATTATCATCATGTTTGGGGCTGTCATTATTATCATCATGTTTGGGGCTGTCATTATTATCATCATGTTTGGGGCTGTCATTATTATCATTATGTTTGGGGCTCATCATTATTAGACCTAATAACGTCGCCGTTTAGGGCGATTTTCAGATTCCCCCTATAATAATCCTACAATCATAACACGGCATCACCCTCCAATGATAAATTATATAATACGTTAACACGTTTACATATAATCTATCTATAATATTATAAAGAAGAGGTGGTTTCTGTCTGTCTGTCTGTCTGATGTTCCGGCTACGCCCCGTGAACATCCTAAGTTTCAATGTTTACATTTCAGAAGAAAGTAAACATTCAGAAACTGAAATGCAAACAGCTGAGGACACTTCCAATTGACAGCTTAAAGAGCAGAAGCAAGAACAGCTGTTTCAAGCTAACTAAAATTCAAATTGCATTGACTAAAGAACGGGTAAATAAAACCCCTGTACATCAGCTAGTTATATTATACGTTATTATATTTTTTCAAATACACTAGCCGGTGTCCCGCTTTCCACACGGGAATATCGCAGTCTTAAGATGTTTTGAAATGTTTACTTTGTAATCAGCTAAATACCATCCCTAAATAAAATAACTTTATAAGATAAAAATTGGATGTTAAAAATCCTATGGGGCGAAGACCTGAAGGTAGATATTTTTCAAACCACAAAAGGCACATGACGTAGAGAGTAAGAGCTTTTTATTGATACCAAACATGTATTCAAAATAGTAATTTTTGCTGCCAAAAATTGCCGAGCAAAAACCAATTCAAGTCGTTTAACAATATGGATGACACTAAGTAATGTTTGTTTAACCAGCTGAGTTATTTGTTTCAGCTAAACAAATCACAAGTGAAAAATTTATATAAATTGAATTGAAATACAGAAAACCAATTAATTTATGAGAATTCACAATTTAAAACTAATCAGCGTTGGGAATGGGGAGCTGCTAAGTATTTCCTAAAACATTCCATGTCCATATTCCATATCGAGAAACAATTGCAAAATAGATTTACGGGATATAATAAAAGACGCCTTACAACACTTAAAAATATATTTACACTTATACTGATTCACATAACAGACGGTAAACATACACAGGGTGATTGATATAAGTGTGCCAGCTGTTTTTCTTGAAAAGTATAAGAGCTATTAAAAATTTAAACAACAACTTCCCTGGATTTTTGGTTCTGTTTTATTTTATGATTTTTATTTTATTTTATCCGCCATTTTTCCAATATGGCCGCCAATTTTATTTTTCTAATAGAATGCCCATAGTTTTATTATTGAATCAGGTGGAAAATACAACATTTTCTACCCTATTATTTAATATTATTAGGTAAAAGTCATAAGAAACAAATTTCAATTGGTTTTCATATAGGGAAAATGGCGGAAAAATGTTAGAATTCAGATTTCCTCTAATTTTATTAATTAATATGTTAGAACATGTAATTTTAAATCGTTTTTATACTTGATGTTTCTTTCCTAAACCTAACTGTTTATAAACTATTAAACTGTTTAACTGTTTAAAATTGTATTTTCTACCTGATTCAATAATACAACTATGGTCATTCTATAAGAAAAACTAAAGTTGACCGCCATATTGGAAAAATGGCGGATAAAATAAAAATTTCAAAATCATAAAATTAAACAGAACCAAAAATACAGGGAAGTTGCTTTTTAACGTTTTTAAATAGCTCTCATACTTTTCAAGAAAAACAGCTGGCACACTTATATCAATCACCTTGTATAACATATGGTACATGGCTATCGACTTAGACCAGTCACACCGGTCATCTGGCCAATGAGAGAACTATTTTATTACATCCCGTAAGTAATAACAACACGCAATATGCTAATCAAAAAGTTGTAAAATAGATTTACACACTGAAAACTTATCGAATATGAAGAGAGTTAAGGTTTTTATATCCAATCAATACGGTGGATAATTAAATTTAGTAAATTTAAAGTTAATTTACTTTGATAAATTCAAAACCACAAACAGTTTAGACAAGCCTTTTTCGTGGCACTGGTAAGAGATATTTGCGTGAGCAATCTATTTACGTTTAGCTTGAAACTTCCCTTCGTTTATGATGGTATTTGTATGGGCCATAACCCTCGGTTTATCGCCGAGTACCGTACATACTTCATATACGCACTTGGCACCACTGCAACTCCCATGACACTGAAAGGTCACTCTCAGCTGGCTGCAAGAGAATCATTTAGAAAGCAAGACTATTTTATAAATCTTTAAAGGTATAATCTGACAAGACGATCTTTGAAATCCCGTAATTTAAACGACAGAGGTATGAAACAATGTTGCAACGATCCACAGTTAATTGTGTACAACGAGGTTTTACATTTTCGATAATTCCGTTCTTAATATTAAAGTACAATGGTAGAATATAGCTAGTTTTTCCAAGAAGGTTTCATTTTGCCGTGCGATCAATTTTAATTCTATTGTCTTACAAAACAGCTGTTTCTGAAATAAAATACATGTTTGAGCAAGAAATTAATAAATACACAAATTAATGAAACTATAACACAATTAGCTTATCATAATTAACAATTCAAAAAAGTTCTACAAGATTTAACTTTGCAAATGCTGCATTGGTAAAAATTAAACCTTCTTCTTCTTATGGAGTGTTCCCTATTACGTGACATTTTCATATTTCACAGTAAAGCTGTGTTAGATTATCTGTGCAACCGATGACCGCTATTAGTGGGCAACTATTGGTTGCCCACTATTAGTTGCCCACTATTAGTTGCCCACTATTAGTTGGCAACTATTAGTTGCCCACTATTAGAATCAGGCGTGGGTTTTAACTTATGACGAGAGAGTTAAACGTCGATTTTTATATGTTTAATAATCTAAGTGGTTTGTCACGATACCAACTTTAAATTTGAGACCTAGGATTTTTCAATTTACAAAACGGATTTCAGAATTGGCGTTTATAATCGATACTAGAGCTGGAATAAAATAATACCCCCGTAGCAGCAAACCTGCGTACTAAGCGAATTTCCAATGCATGTATATGTACCACATAAAGTCACATACCAAGATTCATCAATATACATTCTTAAATAAACGATTTATGGCATTTTAATTATTCTCCATAAGAATAACATGGAGGCTGAGAATGCAGGCTTGCTGAGAAAAGGGACACAACAAATTGATTTTTACAAGTATCAATATAACTCAACTGGGTAAAGCCACATACGAAGTTTTATTAATTTATGTTCATAGTTAACGGAGATAACATCTTAATTTTCCTCCCTTAAGAATAACATGGGGGCTGAATACGCAGGTTTGCTGATACAGGAACTATCGGCAAAAATCATTTGTTGTGCAAATATCAATAGACCACAACGATATGAAGCAATATACCAAGTTTTGTCAGGATGTCTATAAATAAGCGAGATATACAATCTGTCTTATTCTCCATAAGAATAACATTGGACAATGTACTGTGTTACTGTGTTTAGCACTTTCAATATCTCTGTAACCAATTGACGTAGAACAATGATCAAAACACCAAATTGTTCGTTTTTTAAGCTGAATTCAATGGTGAAAAATAAAATTTGATTTACTAAAATATTATATATAAAAAATAAAAATAAAAACATTATTTGGGTACAAAACCCTCCAAAATACCCCTTAGGATAAAGCGATTTGGCTGGTTTTTGAACTTAAAGTCATAAGTGTTGCTTTACAAGTTTGTACCAAATTTTATCAAAATATGACCACTTTTACGAGAGTAATCGTACCCACGGGCTTATATATATATATATATATATATATACATATATTCAGTTTTGAACGGATGGTATTTTTTTTTTGCATCTGGGGACCTCAAAACGAAAAGTTATCATGGTCCCGAGCGTAGGTCTTACCATGCCGACTACGGGAATAGCTTCTTCCCTATAGGCGAAATTCGCTAAAAAGGATATTATATTCGAATTGTAACAGAATAAATAGTAGCCTATATTGCAATAGTTCCACAAGGGTTATTAGTGCAAATGTTATTCGTTATAAAGTTCATTCATGTGTTGTTTGAGAGTTGCAAATTGTTTTTGAGTGTTGCAAGGTCGTGAAGTATAACCGAAGATAATAAAAAAACTTTGTTGTATGAAAGGTGTATACTTATCCACTTATTAAATGTATAAGCCGATTTTTGTGACCAGACTATTAACAAAACTATAATGTATTGATTTACAGTTCATGTGTTATTTGAAAGCTTTTAACATCTAGATGTGTCTTTTGGGGTTTAAGAAAACACTCATCTTCATTTTTTCACCCCTCGGGATTTAAGATACTATGTTGATCTTATAGTAGAATAAAATACCCCCGTCGCAGCAAACCTCCAACCTCGCAGCGAATTTCCAATGGAGATATAAATGTCTTAATACTACATAAAGCCACTGACCAAGTTTCATACAAATATATTCATAAACAAGTGGTATATACAATTTTAATTATTCTCCATAAGAATAACATTGGAGCTGAGTACGCAGGTTTGCTGCAACAAGGAACACAAAAAATGGGCTTTTATGTTAATATCAATATAACTCAACTAGGTGAAGTCGTATACCAGTTTTTATTAATTTATGTTCATAATTAAGGGAGACAAAGCATTTAATTATCCTCCATAAGAATAACATGGGGTTGAGTACGCAGGTTTGCTGCTACGGGAGCCTTTCGCAAAAATTTTTTTGAGCAAATATCAATAGACCACAACCAGATGAAGCCTATTATACCAGGTTTCGTCAGTATACGTTCATAAATAAGCGAGATATAAAATGTTTCCTTTCCTTCATAAGAATAACATTAGACAACGTACTGTGTTTAGTACTTTCAATATCTCGGTAACCAATTGACCTAGAGGAATGATCAAAATACCAAATTGTGTATTTTTTGATGCTGAATCCAATGGTAAAACCAATTTTTGACTTTTTCAAAAATTTTATATAAAATATTCAAAAAACCCATTTTTAGGGTACAAAACCCCCAAAATACCCCTTCGGATGAGCGATATGGCTGGTTTTCGAACTAAAGTCACAAATGTTGCTTTACACATTTATACTAAATTTCATCAAAATCGGATTATTTTTACGAGAGTTATCGTGCTCACGGACATATATATATATATACAGTTTCGAACGAATAGTGTTTTTGGGGTCTAGGGACCTCAAAACGAAAAGTTATCATGGTCCCGGGCCTAGGTCTTACCATGCCGACTACGGTAATAGCTTCTTCCCCATAGGGTAAATTCGCTAAAAACAAAAAAATTAATTGAACAGTTAACAGCTGTAAGGTTAGTACATTGAGAAACAGAAACAAGACTACCTGTTTTAAACTGAATTCGTGAATTACATCACAATATAAACCAATAGAACCGTTCATAAGCGGTTGGTAAAAAAAATATAATATTTGCTCGAATTTGAGCAACCGGATTTACTCGTAATTATAAACATTATACAACTCAATCAACTATCAACCAGATTTTAATGCACAGTATTATAATTATACTTATAGATTCCCTATCCTCATTATTTAAAACATATAATTAAATTTAAATATAGATTTTTAATGTGCTTTGATAGATTTTATAGTGTATATTATATAAGAAATAAGTCTTTATATCTGATACGTTAATGCATTTCGAGACTTGATCCCGCTCAGGCGATCAGTGGTGACAATAACACTTATAGTCAGCACTTTCCATCTTGTTGACTTGTCGAGGAAAGCAAGCTATGCCGCTATTTCGGGATGTGAAAGTTTCTATTTTACCACGAAGAACGAAAGTCCCCATGGCAAGATTGGAGGAAGTTTCCCTACAAGCGGAAGTACTATATTTGTTGAATGTGGGTGCAAAATAATGCCAATGAAGGAAAACACAGTCTATAAGTAGCACCCGGCTCTCTAAAGAATCCTATACTCCGATATGAGTAGGGTTGTCTTGCTTACTTGGTTGTACAACTGCTACAGGGTGCTCTATTATACCCTTCAAATTTTGGAATAATTGATTTCTGGGTGGAAATGGGTTTAAGATATATTTCACCTCTAAGAAAAATCAAATCTTCTAATATCACGAATTTGTCGATTACGTTATCTTATAATTAAGAATAACAGGGGACTCCAGTCAAGAAACATTGGGCGTTTCTATCTGCTTCCCCCATAAGGCCAATGTTAACTTTGAAAGCCTGGCCCTCCTCAACGGATTTTCCGATAAAGTTGACTTACGGCTCGTTTTGAAGAGTACCTAGCAAAAGAATACCTAGTGATTTCTGAGAGCAATGTTAATCTTCAATAAAATGCCAACATATTCAATATTTACGATTTATTTATGGGCGACCTATTTGTGCTACTAAAAGTGGGCTCACTGAAATCGCTATAATAGTGGACAAATAAATTGCCAGTTGAGGGCGTGGTTTGCCGGGCTATCATCCGAGATCAGCCAACAGTAGACGTGATGCATTGCCAAAACTCCACATCAACTGATCGGAATGACATTCGAGTGATATTTTTGTATGACAAAATGGCAACAATGGCTGCGTATAGCCATGCTATTGGGTGCAGTCCAACTGTCAATTTATTTGTCTGCTATTATAGGTATATTTTCTCTCGTTAAAAGGAGCCATAAATCAGAAATTTTGGGATTTGAAAGATAGCCTTGTGGGAGATGCAGGTAGAAACGCGAATTGTTACGTGACTGATAAGCCCACTCAAGGAATACAAAAAAAAACATAACAGCTGTGAATAAACTCTCTAATAAAATATGACGTAGTTAAACAGTACCTCTGACGTAGGGTTCAGAGATCAGTGCATGTAACCGTTGAATAAAGATATAGATATAGAGTGATCATATCCAAAATAAATCACATTTGTACGTAATAAAAGTATACCTGAGGGGATATTGAGTTACAATAACAACTGGAGTGACCCTAACGTGCGAAAAAGAGACCATTGAATGAAGCAAACCTGCTAGTAATGGAAGAGGGGGCAGTGGTGAAAAATCGCTCCGGGCCTGTGAGGAAACTGAGTGGCCTTCTCTGGGCAAACCTTCCTTGGTAGAAAGTATTAAGTGTATAAAGATATGTTATTAATAACACCAACAGATCCATTTATAAATAGTTCAGAACCATCTGCAATTTTAACTGGATAAGCATTCAAACCAATTTTTATTGAATACCTGAAAACAAATAAATATACTAACCTCAATAAAGTAGTATACTAAATCAAATTTCATGAGGACCCTCTTAATCTAAAGATCGTGGAAAACAATTTGGTTTACGCAAAACCTACTTGGGTGTTAACTTTATCCTTTACGTAAACTCCTCAGTGGTCGATTCAGCATATTACTGGTTATAGAGTTTGAAATAAGAAACCGAAACCTGCATTTAAAATAATTGTTTAACGCGGAACTATTCTCGGTTCTGGCTGGGCGCCTAGTGAAGACATAAGTTCTAGTCATAACTCGTTCATGTTTAAGGAATGTGTCATTTTCTTCAGTACTTTGGTTAATAGTGAATTTTCCGTCGATGTGTGATACATAGGTATTTTACTGATAAATGTTGATTTATAATAATTAATAATATTTATTACTTAACCACTAATAAATATTATTAATTATTATAAATCAACATTTATCACTAAAATACCTATGTATAACAAATCGACGGAAAATTCACTATTCAATCCTGGGGAATTCACAACAAAAATGAATAAGTAATGATAGTTCTTTATATTTTGTTTTTAGCGAATTTCCCCTATAGGAAAGAAGCTATTACCGTAGGTGGCATGGTAAGACTTAAGCCCGAGACCATGATAACTTTTGGTTTTGAGGTCCCCAGATGCCAAAAACACTATTCGTTCAAATTTATATATATGTATATATATATATATGTGTGTGTGTGTGTGTGTGTGTGTTTGTGTCCGTTACCGCGATAACTTTTGAAAGAAACACCCGATTTTGATGAAATTTGGCACAAATGTGGAGAGTAGCATTTATGACTCTGAGTTCGAAAACCAGATCGATCGCACTATGGGAAGAGGGTTTTATGGGGGTTTACAATTTTCCAAAAATCGTCTTTTGCAAATTTGACCCCAAAATGTTAAAAACACTCAATTTTGGTTATAGCCATTTTATAGAGCTTAAAAAAAATAATTTAGTATTTTGAATCATTAACCTAGGTTAAATGGTTGCGGAGAAAATCCAAAAAAACGTGTCCCATGTTAATCTTATGGGAAAAATGTTTTAAGATTTTTCTCAGATAGTTTTACTAAATCTTCACATTTCTTTTTATTAATGTGTTTAGCTCAACAAAACAAACATTTTGGTTTTCTAATCGTTGTTCTACGTCCAACCGTTGCAGAGATATTCAAAGTGCTAAACACAGTACGTTGTCCAATGTTATCCTTATGGAGAATAAATAAAATTCTATATCTCGATTATTTTTGAATGTATATTGATGAAACTCGGTATGTGGCTTCAACTAGTTGTGGTATATTGATATTAGCACAAAAAACAAGTTTGTTTGTTGATAGTCCCCGGAGCAGCAAACCTGCATACTCGGCCCCCATGTTATTCATATGGAGAATAAGTAAAGTTGTATATCTCCCTTAATTATCAACCTAAATTAATAAAACTTGGTATATATCTTCACCTGGTTCAGTTAAATTGATAATTGCAAAAAAATATCACTTATCTTCCTTGTTTCAGCAAACCTGCGTCCTCAGCCCTAATGTTATTCTTATGGAGAATAAATAAAATGCTATATATCACTTATTTATGGATGTATTTTTGTGAAACTTGGTAAATAGCTCTATGTAGTAGTTAGTCACATATATATGCATTGGAAATTCGCTGAGTATGCAGGTTTGCTGCAACGGGGGTATTAAAGTGTCAGCTCGAAAACACAGAAATTATAAATTTGTTCATAACTCACCATATTTAAGGCTCATGAAGACTGTGTGGGAGAAGGCAATGATCAATTCCCAGAGCAAGGCTCGGTCCTCCCGGGTGCTCGATACTATATGATCAGAGGAAGACCAACATATATGTTCATCAACCGGGAGAGGACGTTAAATTACTCATCAGACAATACAAAAAATCCCGCAAGCAGCAAGCTGACGTGAAGCGAGCGAATTTATATATTTAAGGCTTAACATGATTTAAATTGATTCCTTTTCTGATGCACCTGGTTCTATTTATCTGCAATTAAAATGTGGTGAGGACGCGCAATGTAAGGTTGGAAGGTGATTCGTATAAAAGTAGGTAAGGAAGTAAGGGATAACACTATGGCAAGTTATGAAAAACAGCATTTTTCAGTTTTAAATCCCCGATAGACAACAAGCTGTGTTTAGTAAATTCACGTTTTCTTTAATTTTTCAGGAAATAGTTTTGCTAAAATGCTAAGAGGGGAGCTTACCTTTTTTGCCTGTTGCGTTATATTTGAAAAATAATTACATTTATTTTACATCTGGGGCATATTTGACCATTTTTTGACCCTGAAACATAAAATTTGGATTTTAAAAATACAATAAAGTAGGTGTTTCAAGTTTCCAATTGTTTTTCCAAGTCCAGCTGTTTATAGAAAGGAACGAACCTACTACTTTTGATTAGTATATCGTTCGAATATACTGTACAAAGTATTTAGGGTCCTCCCAAGACGTGTTCAGGATCTCACGTTAGGAACTTCTGAGGTCCCAGGCTCCAATGTTATTGTGAGGGTCATGCTAATAGCTTACTTTTTACAGGAAATTCGCTAAGAAGCTGGTGTACTGATAGTTCTTGCAGGCAAAGTCAGTTGGTTTAACAATTTGACATAAAAATAATGATTAACTAAGGTAAAATAACGCCCTGAGATTTATGTTCCATTTTTAAAGATAAATTAACAATGAACCCTTAAAGGTTCTTGGGGCGGAGCTATGAAGGTGACGGTGACTATTCACGTCCAAAAAAGGCATATCCCCCTAAGAACTTGTTTACTGGTACCAAACATGTATAACATTTTTTTTAATATGAATAGATACAATTTTAAAACTTACGGATGAAATAAATTAGGTACCCTTTAAAATTAAGATAGACGATCGAGCCTTGCATTCATTCTCATAATTAAATTAATTTCCCTAGTTATATTCTTGAATAGATTTTATTGAAATTACTGATCGACTATCATTGATTATCATCTAGCTACTAGGAAACGTATACAACACTTTTGACCTTGCCAATGAACTTGGAGACGGAATTGTCCATTGTAGGAAGGGTTGTAGAAGGTCGGTGACAGATTTGAATCCAACGACAGAAACCTGGCAGCTTTATTGGAGTGGGACGCCAAAACATTCATCTAGGCTAGAGCTAAGCCTGTACATTACCGGCTTTACTACTTAAGCGGTAGATCAGTAATTCAACGGCGGAAACTGTACTTTCAGTGTGAACTCAGTGCTTGGTTTGATACAGATTTATACACATAGAGGTAGACAACGTATTATTGTAACTTCAGTAAATTTACAGAGTTAATTTATAAGTATCACTCCCTAGTCTCAATACATAATTTGATCCATCTTTATCCAATACTCGTGGAAGACAAGATTTTCATGACAAAATATTTGGGTTGAAAATGGGTGACATCCCATCTGTGTTGTTGTGTTAAAGGATTATCTGTAACTCTGTTATAAGGATGAACAGGATTTTGTCAGTAATGTATATTAATAATTTACGTTTCCGTGATAGAAACGAATTAGGCCTACTTCGGCTCGCAACACTGATAAGCCGTTCCCATTTGACACGTTCGCCTACCCTTCACATGTATTTACATTTTCTCCTTTTTCTGCCTTTTCTTCCAAAGCCTTGAATTGCTTTGAAGTTCTAGTAAAAATCTAACCGAAAAGGTTATACTATGTTAAATATAATAATCTTAGTATTTATGCTCTACTACTACAATGACAGAGCTATTGTGAAGCAGAATAGATCGATGACAAGCAAACATCATTTTAGCTTAGAAAAAGTAACGCTAATTTCAAATATGGCCAGGCGTAAGATTTTGCAAATAAAAGAGAAAACACCTAAATGAGAAAAAATCTATAAATTTGAGAAGTCAATGCGTTATCTCTACTCAACGTAAATGTGAATAGAAAGCGCTGAGAAGGTGAAAGGGACATTTGCATGGGGCATTTAGTTTTAATTTAATCAATCGTATTCAGTGCTGAATAAAAGCCCAATACTTCACCGGGTATATGCGGGTCACCAGATGAAATGAACGAATGTAAATATTGTACTGCGCGGGGCACGCCCTGTTAACACCTTTTTAATCTTTGTCATTGTGCCAAACTAAAATCTATCTCTTAATAAGGTGGAACGTAAACAAATTTGAATGGTTGTTAATTATTAATCAGTTATTAATGAGATAGAATAAATGGTGACAAAATGATAGGAATTAGTAGGGAAATTAAAGTTAACTAAATGTTGTATTAAACCATTGCTAAAAATGTTTAAAGTCTCTCAATTATAGAAAACTCCTCGATTTGTAATGCACATTAAAAAAAATTTAAAACTTACTAATTTTTTTAAAAGTTGGTGTCATTTTTAATTGTTTACTTTTTTACGTGTGTTTAATGTCTTATATTAATCATGTTACAAAATGATCGTGGCATCAATAGAAAAATCTAGTTCACATTGATACCACTCTCATTGATACCTGTTTCCAGAAAGTAGGAAGTATTCGGCTGCGAATCAATATTTGGAAGCCCACCACTGATGCAAGGGGCTTCATATCATTGGCGGCTAACTCGATTTGCGCACTCTCGCCCCCTAGGTAAACAAACTCACAGGGACCTGTTGGAACACAACACAATATTATAAGCTTAGTTAAATATTAATTTTGATATTTTACATATCGTTATGTATTATTGCTCAAGAATGTTTTTAGTCGGTAGGTGATATCTCCTTAATACGTAATAAAAAAATAATAATGGAGCCATCATTTTGAAGATTACTTTCACCGCTAAATTCAAAAAATTAATAAACAATTCAAAACCTTAAAAAGGATAATTGAATGGTTCATTTTAAATTATTTATTTGTCAAAGTAATGGTTGTACCAAATTACAGCATAAAGTTCAACTAACTCAAAACAGGTGTTATGTATACATTGCAGGCGTTTAGTACGCGAGCATGGGAAATTGATTTCCAGTTGAAATTGATTAATGTTTTGATTCAATGATTAGTATCAATGAATATAATGTTGACAAAATAAATATAGTCACTTACTGATATCTCTGTATAAAACGTTAATTTTTAAATTAAAGTAAATAAGAGTGGGCGCCAGTCATGAAACATTTTGCGTTTCTACCTATGCTTCTTCCATTTCTCACTCTTGGAGTTATTAAAATCACTATTGTTTTTGCCAGGGAATTAAGCCCTAGAAAGAATATTTTTTGTGTTATAATTGTTGTACTAAACAAACCCAGTACTTTGCCCAATGTTATTCATATGGAGCAAAAATAAAATGTTATATATTGCTTAATTATGAACATAAATTGATAAAACTTGGTATGTAGCTTTATTGATCGGTTTGGTATATTGATATTTTCATACAAAAACACTTCTGTCGCCCCATTGGCAGTAAATATGTGTACTTCCTTTTACTGTTATTCTTATGGAGAATTAAACAATACCCAAATGTTGACATGCTGAGACTCAGACTCATCATTTTAACATAAGCCCGAGAGTATGGGTTTTAGCGAATTTCCCCTATAGGGAAGAAGCTATTACCGTAGGTCTCATGGTAAGACTTGAGCCCGAGACCATGATAACTTTTCATTTTGAGGTCCCCAGATGCCAAAAACACCATTTGTTCAAGTTTTTATATATGTATATATATATATATATTTATATATATTTATATATATATATATGTGTGTCCGTAAGCACGATAACTCTCGTAAAAAAGGTCCGATCTTAATGAAATTTGGTACAAACGTGTAAAGTACCATTTATTTGAACGAGTTCGAAAACCAGACGAATCGCACCATCCGAAGGGGGGTTTTGGGGGGGTTTTGTACCCCAAAAATGGTTTTTTTGGGGTTTCCACATCTAATTTTAATTTAAATCAAATTTTAATTTATACCATTGAATTTAGCATAAAAAAAACAAAAAATTTGGTATCTTGATCATTGCTCTACGTCAATTGGTTACCGAGATATTGAAAGTGCTAAACACAGTACGTTGTCTAATGTTATTCTTATGAAGAAAAAGAAAAATTGTATATCTCGCTTATTTATGAACATAAACTGACGAAATTTGGTATATAGCTTCATCTGGTTGTGGTTTATTGTTGTTTGCACAAAAAAACAATTTTTCACCTATGGTTCCCATAGCAGCAAACCTAGGTACTTGGTCCCCATGTTATTCTTATGGAAAATAATTAAAGTGTTATATATCGCTTATTTATGAATGTATATGGATGAAACTTGGTATGTGACTTCACTTAGCTGAGTTCTATTGATATTTTGCATAAAACCCCATTATTTTGTGTTCCTTGTTGCAGCAAACCTGCGTACTCATCCCCAATGTTATTCTTATGGAGAATAATTAATATTTTAAATATCGCTTGTTTGTGAATATATTTCTTATGAATCCTGTTAAGTGGCTTAGTGTGTTATGTTATAATTCATTGGAAATTCGCTGAGTTTGCAGGTTTGCTGCGACGGGGGTATTTATCTTTTTCGTCCTCATTAATTTTATAGCTTACTTTAAAATTTTCTGAGCTATTTAGACGAACTGTTCTATGAAGTACTTAAATAAAATAAATAAATTCAAATGTCAAAATTCATTATTTGCCTATTTTGTTTTACTTCTATCAGGCAATGTTTAGATATTCCATTTTAGAACTAAAGCTATTTTCATATGATAATACAGCATAAGAGCGATATATTGAGTTCAACTGATTATTTTTTTATATTTAAAATAAACTTACGATAAATTATAACAAAATAAGTTGTTTTTCATATAATTGAGCTCAAAATAAGTGTACTCTATTTTTGGGTTATTTACTTTTACATAAGGTCATATTACCATGATATACAAAAACATTGACATTAAATCCAAAGTGATCTTTGACTGGTTATACGATTTCGCCCCACCAAGCATTCTTTGATAACGTAAGTTCTAATAAATCAATTGAGGACAGACAAAATATTACAAATGTCTATGAAGAGAAAGGGATAATACTACCTGGATAAAAAACGAAGGGCGGTTTACTTGAACCCCTTATAAGTGTGCATCAGTGTTGGCTCATGTGCGTGTGTGAGCATGGCCTTGATCTTGACCTTGGCTAATACAACCCATTCCCGCCTTATCTATAAACAATTCATTAAAATGCATCTCACGCCCGACCGCCCATACATGCAGCTGTGAACATAATTAATTAATCATTACAACCGCATAAACAAGTTGTCCGTCAGCCGTGTCTATCATATGCTTCACATATGCTGCATGTTGACATTATGTGGGGGCATTGTAGGAAATTGCTTGTCCTCCATTATCATAAGTGGGATGGAGGATATTAATCTGATATACACTTCTCTTTGTTGACTTTGTCATTAATGTTGAGTTAATCGTTAAGAAGTTATGTGTAAATGCAATCGTGTAGAAATGCTCAGTGGGATTGATGTTGACGGTGTGACTGGTCAAAATCGACTCTGTATTTGTATAAAGAAAAAAACGCTCTAGTTCTTGAGACAAAGTTATGACTTGTAAGTATAAGAGGATTTAAACAAACACAACAAGTTATAACAAGCTACATGAAATATCCTAAATGTAAATGAGTGTTATTGGTAAAATACGGGACATTTCTTGTTTTAATATATTAGTACTACAATTAATTTTGATGGAAGAGTAATTTGTATGATTACATTTGTATTATTGTTAGGCTAGTATTATTAGATTATTATTAAGTCTAGTAAAATCAGTGCAGATATACTTTGTCGTGGTGTAATACGATCATGACATACTAATTAGTTGTAACAAAACACAAAACATTATAATCAAGATACAGTTAAATTTAAAAAAGCTAACGCCCAGCTTAACAAGTAACGTCGATCGATTTACCGCCCGCGATGTTTTTTAAACTGGCTGATGCAACCATTATAATTTGTACTAAAGCTTTAATTGGAAGACAACTTAACAGGTTGATAGAGTTAACGTCAGTTCAAATGTTTGCCTTTAAACCCTATATACGCTTTAAAGAAAAACGAGATCGCACGCAGCACGCTGACGTGAGGGAAGTGAATTTCCATATACAAAACTTTTAAAACTCAAACCCAGTGTAAAAACATACATTTATGCCAATTTTATTGAAATCTGAAAACATTGATGTTTTGGCTGTTCTGATGCTCCTGGTTTAATTTACCTGCAATGTTAGGAATACAATTTTGCGCATTATAAGGTTAGGAGAAGGTCCATTCAGGCTTAAAAGTAGGCGCGAGGTTGCTGGGGATAAAAAAATACACCAAATAATGAATAACATGCTTTTCTAATGTAAAATCCCCATAAGACAAGTACTGTATTTAGCCGATATAAATTTTCTGTAATAACTCGGTAAATATTTATGCTAGAATGACGAGAGAGGGCTTAAAACGTTCGCTTCACTAATTCCCATCTTAATACATGCATTAATTGTACGTCCGGGGCTTTTCTGACCATTTTTGGGCCCAAAAACTGTAAATTTGATGAATAATCCCCAAAAAGGGGTTTAGAGTTTTCAAATTGTTTTGCCCAACGAACTTGTCCAACTGATTATAGAAAGGAACGTCCCTACCGAATTCGAAGTAAATCGGACAAAAAATGCGACCGCCAGAGTGCATACACACACACACACACACACACACACACACACACACACACACACACACACACACACACACACACACACACACACACACATATAATTTTGAACGACACCACAAAACGTGTTCAGGGGGTCATGTTAGGAACTTCTATGGTGGTCCCGGGCTTAAGTTTCACCGTGCGGGTCATGCTAATAGTTCACTTTTCCATAGGAAATTCACTAATAAAGGCGATGTATATTACCTACGTAATATGGGTTTTGCCACAAGCAGCCCTGTATTTAAAATCTGAGGTTTATATCATTTTGAATCTAGAGCTGAGTAGGATTACAGCTAGGTTTTGTAACCACTTATTTTAGAAACTCTTCCCTTCACAAAATCCGGGTTGACTACTGTACATGCTGATGCTGATTATTTTCAGCAACATGTTGTTATAACCTCTCCATACGACCACAACTGGACTTTGACCCCTTTTTTCAAAACTATAACATGATAAAATGTTGTATTTCCGGCGGAATTAGGGAAAACCAAGGAATCTAGATTATCTCTTTTTAATCTATTTTATAATATTTGACTTCATGTTAAAAATAATTCTGTATAAAATAATAAAGACTGTAAAAATTTGTATTATTTTGTTTATAATTTGTTACACAACTTTCGTCAAACAATAATATAACAAACTTAAATACTAGTTGGTATATCTCAACCTATATCCTCGCCCAATCAAATTGAGTAAATATAGCTCATTTATTAACTATTGGATTCATCAAAACCCCTAAAACTACAGATTCAAAATAAAAAACTCACATAAATTGTAAAAATAAGACAAATACAAAAATATTACTCGTTTTAATCTCTCGCGGTTTTAAATTTGTGTAAACCTATTGGGTTTTATCAGTGTCAGTGTGGTGCTCTAAGATCAATTGTAACACATTATTTACAAGTTAATCCCCTTCTGACATACTTTCCTAATCAAAGGGCCGAGCCAGTGATGCGGAGAGGCAGCGCCTACGACTCCACGTGGTCGTTATCACAATATCTGACCCACATACCCTCACTGATAAGACGCAGGATCAGACAATAGAATTGGCTCCAAGCTGCTGCCCTGCGTGCGTCCAGCTTGCGCTGCTTGAAGGCTTGTATATAACATATGACTCACTGAATATGAAAGATCAACTCCTTCGCTATGTGAGAGTACTTCATGTTCAAGAAGAAAGGTGAACTTGATATAAGTGAATAAGCAAATCAATGATAAATATTTGCATCACGTAATATATGTTAAAAATATGTTCACGGATCTAATAATTGAAATCTATATTTTATTTTAGGCGTCGAACACTATTTTCTATACACAAACACTAACGCATATTTTCAAAAACCTCTAGTGTTGGTGTGAACGTACTGTTCACTAGTGGATCAGAAAATTTAAAGGAATATATGGAAAATCTTATTTCTCTAAATGGAACTTGGCTTGTCATAAGATTCATTTGGTGAATCGAAAGTCTTCCAAAAGAAAATGATAAAATAAATCAATAAATTGTAAATGTTCATTATTATTTTTTATCTATTAATTGTTTAACTTTTATTTTCATAGTGGAAATATGGAACCAAGAGCTATTAATAATGAATAGCTCATAGGGTCTAGGATGGAAAATAAAAAATAAAAATTTTATTCTACAGAACTGTTAAACGTCCAAAGAATAAACCACTTTGTTCCATCTCCCAGATTCATGAATATGCGGCAGAAATTCAAACTAAAAAAGCTAAAGCATATTTCTAAAATTTGAATAAACTTCCAGTTAAAACTTTAAAACAAACTGGTCGAGACAAGTAGTGGGCCTGGTAGCGGAGAGATTGCTGATAAGGAAGATAAACTGTCTGCGTAGACGTTGTTAGCGGAGTAGTGGCGTTTTATCCTGACAGCGCATCCAATTATACAACAACTAGTTTGGACTCAAGCGCGTGTGTGTGAGTGAGTGGGTATGAGTGTGAGTGTGAGCTGGAGGTGAAGGTGTGAGTGTGAGTAAGAGTGAGTGTAAGAGAGTGGGAGTGAATGAGTAAGTGAGGGAGTGTGAGCGATGAGTGAATGTGAGCAGGTGAAAGGGCAAGAATAACGTGTTGGTTTGATCGAGTATAACAATTAGTACTCATTTTGGTCTACGATCCGTAAATAATTTGAGGACGATAAACTAAATGTACACCTAAGATTAAATTTGGATATAGCTAACTGAAAATACCCCTTATAACTTAAAATTATCTTAAGTAGTGTGGGTTTGCGGGTTTTGCGCCGGAAGTGACGTCATCCGGTCACGTGACCGGAAGTGCTGAGTCATGAAAGATGTTATCTGAGGCTGAGCCAGTGACGTAGGCGGTTTTGTGACGAAATGAGTAAAAGTTCAAAGTTCAAGGTCACGGGGAGGTAATTTTAAAAAAGTACTACCTCGCACGCGTAAAATCCGATTGTGATTCGATAGTTTTAATTCGATAAAATATCGAATGAAAATTATCGAATGAAGCAATCGAATGATACGAGTGCGAGGTAGTACTAATACAAATATTACTTTATTTTTATTTACAATAAGTTATGTTTACAATAATTCATGTTTACAATAGTTCCCCGTTGTTGGTTGTCATCGATGTTGTTGATCCGGACGAGTTGCGGCCATCACTTCGCTTTCTGAATAAAGACGGTATATACTTCGATTCCTGCGCAGAGTCCATGTTGTTTTTTGATGCGTAAAGTTCCAAAGATAAATCGTAACCGGACGCAATGAGAAGTCTTAACTCTTCATTAAAAACCTCGAGGTCTTGGAAAGTCGCCAGATGAATAGAGTCATAATGAATATACCTAATTTTAATGGACATTTTAATACAATGTTTTACGTTTGTGAAGAGCACTCGATGTTCACCAGTCGAGAGCCGGAGGTGTACTGACTATTCGCTAGCTAGCGTTCTGGTATCAAACAAAATGGTGGGGCGGAGAAGATGGCGGACAGCAGATGGCAGGCGGCAGGTGGCAGCTGGTTGCTACTACATTCGCCGCCACAGTAATGCAATCCTTCGGCGTAATTCTTGTAGTTTATCTTGTCGGTTCATTTGATACGTTTTACATCTACATATGCAATAGCTGAAACACTTGCACTTACGACAAGCTTTCCCGTCAACTTGATCGCCTGGTATTTTAAAACATTGTAACTCGCAACAATATGTCTTCAAATTGTTATCGAAAAATAAATTTTTCATAGGTGACACCGACATGTTAGCTGCAGCGTGTGTTAGACAAGACTGAGACTAACTTCACTGCTCCCTCTCTTTTATACCTCTTCATAAGTTAACCCTGAATGAAAGTTCAAGGTCATCCATTTGAATTTTAAAAAAAGCAACACAGCAGTATATAAAATAATATACTGCTGTGTTGCTGTTTTTATTATTTTTTTTTTTTTTATTTTATTTTTTTTTATTTTCTTTATTAAACAAACATCTTACAATACAATAAACTTAAGTTTAACATTGATAACTAGAAATACAAACAGAGACATTATGTACAAGGATGCGTGATGTGCAGAGTGAGTTCCGTCGAGTTGTTGCCGCTTACACCGTGTGATACCAAATACAACGTCCCCGGTTGAATATCTCGCAAATCTTCATTTTGTAGCAGTTGAACAAATCGTTTTGGAAGAAATACTTGAAACTTCGGCTCATCTCCTGGAGAGAAAGGTCCTTCGCTCAATGAAACTAGAATTGCTTCTCCATGTGTGGTTTCCACTTTCTTGATGTTATGAATAATGTAGTGTTTTTGTTCTTTTAGTTCTGAACACTTTTTAGTTAGCAGAAGGTCGGATTTTGAATGAGTGTTGAATTGATCAACCAGTGTTTGTAGAAACTGTTGTGATGTCATCTTCGTCAGTGGTGTCTTCTGTGATGTTGCCTCTTCGGAGTCTCGAATAATACTCGTGCTGGAGCGGTGCTGTCTCCTCGTATTTATAGGCCCCGCTACCCCCACCACATTTCTGTTCTCCACTACCCCCACCACATTCCTGCGTTTGTTTCAAGTAAGCAGCCAAACGATACGCGTTGTACAATGCACAGTTTGTTTGGCCGTGTTTAAGATCTTTTGCAGCGACACAAATATTACCGAGATTAATGTTAAAGTCCTTACTGATAGTTATATCGAAAACATCACCGTGCGTGTACTTTTGTATCCAGTTCTTTTTTTCTAATCCTCTTGTGTATATATGTGAATATTGTTTGCAAAAGTTAAACATAATACTGTGCAGATTACTGTAGCTTATAAATCCTTCATACCAATGTATGTGATGAAAGTAGTTTGTTATCCATTTGTTTGTACTTTTTGCTTTGGTGTTAAGTTTGTTAAAAGAAAAAGGAGCATCAAACGTGAATGGGTAGGCTACAAATGTAAGCAAGTCTAAAATTACTAATTCCTTGATAATAAACCTATCATCATTATTTCGAAATGCTTGAAATTCTATTACACAAGGCTTTACACTCACTTCTTCATCCCCTCCGCTCATCATGGCACCTAGCGATCAACTAAACTGTTTTCCACACCACGGTAGGTTAAATACCAGGCCGTACAGTTGCAGGCGCGTTGGTGTATATTTAACGTGGGCACCGTCCCCAATAGGCCTACCCCACGTGTGTTCTTCTTTACTAAGTCAAACTTTAGTCTTTTTTAACTTCTTCTTCTTGTGTTTCGTTTTCTTCTTCTTCTTGTTTCTCCGTTTCTTCTTCCTGTGTTGTTTCTTCTGTAGCTTCTGTAGCGATTTCTACAAGTGGTTCAAAATCCTTTAACTTTCTCCACATGCAAACTTCATGAGGTATTCTATTAAAAATAGATGTATCCACAGGTCCGTACACGATGGTGCTATCAGGTTGTTTTTCCAAGGTATCGACCAAATATTCTTTAATAATAGCGCTTGCAAATACCAACTGTCTCATGTACCTTGTAATAGGTTCTGTTGCGTAGTTTAAAACGTAGAATTCTTCATGTGACAGTAGAATCTTATTTTCATGTTGAGTCAAGTCTCTAATTCGCACTTGTAGTTGTCCACGATGTTTAACAATATCGATTTCATTGTCACAATCCAAAAGTCGAATATGTGTTTTCCTTCCACACAAACTGTTAGTTAAATAACATTCTATTAAATGTACATGTTTCAAAAATGACTCCCAAGCATTTTGCGAAAATAAAACCTTTTTTGTTCCATGGTGTAGTATTACTGTAGGGGAATAATCCAATGAGTTCATCAATCCAACTGATACACTTTTACTGATGCATGCTGAGATGGGGTAAAAGATTCGCAAACAAACTTCAGTTAAAATGTGAGGAGGAATATTTTCTTCAACTTTCTTCTTCCTCTTTGGTACTACCTTTGATGGGTCTGCATTACTTTCCTCCTCTCTATCTCTTTTACCAAACTTTAAAAATGCAGTTATTTCCTTGATGATTTTTTCTTCACTAGTATTATCACGTTCCAATAACGGTGCTACCTCTGCATCACCTTGTACAACAGATGGAGAACTCATTTTGTAGAAGATGTTGCCCATGCGATGATAGACGATCAACTGAAGACCTGCATTGTTGCTCCGCTATTTATAGGTTAGCGACAGTGGCGGTGCCGGTGGTGGTACAACGTTTTACAATACCGTCTTTACGATACCAGTCAACGGTGTGTATGTAACAATTTTATCGTGCAAAATTAAACAATACGCAGATGTATTTGCAGGTACGTTTTCTTGAAATTCCATTTCTATTTTTATATCAACACTAGACGATTTTACAGATTCGTTTTGTTTGGAGCAATCAATTACAACAATCGGAGATTTCGATTCAAACTGTACGGGAGATAGTAGAGGTGTGTTTGTTTTGCCGTAATATGAATTTTGGAACCTAGCGTACATATCGTATAAAACACTGTACCTTTTTTTATCAAAAGAGATATTAAAGTTGTCGTAGGGAAAGAATTGTGAATTCAGGAACACTTTACAGTTTGTTAATTTACAATGGTCAAATTCACCAGCATTTTCAGTTAATATACTTTTTTTCTTTGTTTGTAATCCAAAGATTACATATCTCGCTTTTTCCAAATGAGTAGAAGTTTTTACAGTCCATGTATGCCGTTGTGTTGAAGGTAAAACGGGGTATTCATGAAACTCCCAGCTTCTGAATGGCATTACAATGTCTCGATCTGATTTTAACTTTCTTAATAATGTAATCCTGTGTTCATCATTTAGTCGCACATGTGGTACTCTCCAAACAATCTTGTCTAATGTTAGTTTCCAGTCTAAATTGGCTTCAGTTGTTCCAGCAGATGCTTTAATAATATCATTATCGTTTGATGACCTTAATAAAACTAGTTCTTGTTTTACATTTATTATTATTCTTCTGTAATCTTCAGCAAATCCTAAAAGTAATCTTAAAGGTACGTAAAAATCAAAGTTTCCCGAAGCGTCAGGAGTAATTATACTTTTGTCTGGTGCAACCCATCCTGCAACAGCTAACAGATTCTTCTCATTTGGTGTTAAAGACGCTAATCCTTTTAAGGTACTGGAAATTCCAACCTTTTTTGTTGAATCGACTGTAACTCCTGAAATTTCATATCTAATCTCGTCAAACAAAAATGCCATAGGATTATTTATGAACGGAACAGTGGTTCCAACAGTACCGTCAGCTTTTGTTACTTTTCCTTCAATATATAAATAACTTTCGCATGGAAGAGTATAAATGTCTTGTTGTTGTATAGGAATCCTAATTTCATCGTTATTGTTTAATTTGGACGAAGCGTAAGGGTTGTGCGTGTGATATTCCTTTTCCCATAAGGTCTCGTCGAATGTTGGGCCCTGCGCTATATCCAGTATATCCATTGTTAATGACCTTTAATCCAATTTCTTCTAGAAAACGAATGTTGTCACTTGTTAATCCTTCTACAGCTGATGAGCTACTGACCTCTTTGCTGGTTGGCTCTCTCTTTTTAAATGATAACCCCATTATCTAAGCGGATGATTTTATATGTATTCTTACAGTAATAGCTTCTCCTCGAAAGTCAATAAGGTTTCCGTCTTGATCCACTATGTTCAGCACGATGTCTGAAATGAAACTGGTGTTTAACGGTAGGTACACAAGGTTTTGAGGCTTTTCTACTATCTTGAAACCCGGTGCGACTGATGGGTAGAATGTGTGTAATATATGCCGATTTTCTCCATCTCTGTAGGATCCTTGTATAATGTTACATGTAATGTCTATGCTGTTTACTTTGATGATCGTCACAGTTCTATTCCCAGAATGAGTTGTATTAGGTTCTAATACCTTTGTTTCCTTAGAAAACCCTAATAAACTACCAATTGAACGTTCTTGGCCAAAATCAATATAATACTTAGAAGTAATTTCGGCTTTCATTGTATTGTTATTGCCTTTTATCGTTATATTTTCTTTTCCCATATGTTTTTGTATAACTTCATTTATATTATCAATTTCATAAGCTCCTGTTGGTAAACTGAATTCTTCCAAAGCTGAATATTTTCCTTTATTATCTTTTGTCTTGTAATAATGTATTTTGTTATTAATTCCTTCACTAACGTTTGGAATAGAGTTATATGTTGTTAAATACAATAATGCGGCTTCCCATAGTCTTCCTTTTTGCAAACGTAGCGCTGGAAACAGAATACTGCGCAAAGTACATGAGTTACCGGTTAATGACACTGTATACGAAGACATCTTAAAGTTGACTAACACTTTTAGCTAAAAAGTCTAAACATAAATGACCGCAAATGGATGTATCATCAGGTTGTTTTCTTGTATAATTGTAAAAAACATTTTCTGCCGCACGAAAGTATTGTTGAAGTTCTTTCGGTGGTGGAAGGTTTCCAAAACTGTCGAAATAATAAATCGTTTCACCAAGTTTCTTGTAACACACCCAATGAGTGCCTAATCCTTCACTATTATCCAAATTTACTATACCAGTCTCATTTTTCCACATTTTAACCGGTAATTCATCTTTCATAAATACTCCTCTAAAAAATGGGATTTTCAAACAAGAAGCATATGTAATCAGTTCTTCATTGGTTAATTCTTTGTTTTTAATTATTAATTGCTCTTTCTTATTTAATACACACGATACGGTCTTAGGTATAGTCCTCCTCCCTTTTTTATCATTGACCATATTGTTGGTTTCTTTTTACCTTTACCACTAGTAGATCGACGTTTTCTTCTGATATTACCTCCTTGTTTCTTAGCGGGTCTTTTCCCACGCCTTCTTCTCTTTCCTCCTCCTCCAAACGTAGTTTTTGCTTTCATTGCTGCTGTTACTGCTAAAGACGCTGCTTTTTCACCAATACTCGCGTCACTAGATTTTACTCTTTGCCAAGCTTTCTCAGAAAGTGCTCTATCTGCTATTGATCTATTTTTTGTATCACCAAATTTGGAATACGCTATATCGTGCTGTTTACAAGCCTGATCAAGCTTATTTATTCCAGGATCTCCTCTAGCAAGCCGTTTCTCTAATTTGGTTCCAGGACCACAATATTGATATCCTCCAGGTAAATGTAATTCCACAGGTAATAAATCAATCGCCCTGTTAACTATAGCTCCAACCGGTTTACTTAATAGAGAAAATGCTGTTGATGCTATTCCCCTTCCTCTCTGTAATCTCTCTCGATTATGACTGATGCGTTTAGCCCTCGGCATGACTATTTATAGCCAAACTTACAATCAGTAGGTGCACTCTATAAATGTTTTACAATGAATGTAATATTAGTCTTGGCTTCTTGTATTATATATACTGTTTAAAATCCATTTATTATATAGAAATGGATTAATTAATTAAATGTAGATGCTTTATCCCTTATCATGGGTATTTAAATTCTTTTTTCTCTTATATAATCTTCATCGTTTTCTGTTGGTTCATTAATCACATTCACTTTATCCCCCTTTCCTAATGTCTTGACTTTAGAAGGCTCAGACGGTTTATCTAATTGATTAGGTTTTTCTGGATTGTGTATCTTTTTCCAGTCTAAATAATTGTGGCTGTCAACATCTGAAGCTACAGCTCTTCCTGAAGCCCGATGGATATAATTAAATAAAGCTGCACCAAACCTTTCCATATGTTTTTCATATTCTGTAGTCCATTTCTTGTGTACTATATCAAATATTTTCTTATTTACAGCGTCTCCATCCTGCTCACAATCACCTACATTTGACAATTTTAATTTTTTTACATCATAGCTTGTATCAGTTTCATTCTTTTTGTAAATCGTTAACAATTTTAAAGTCGCTAAATTTACTGCTTCACCATCATAAATGGGATGTTTTATATTGCTTAACCTTTTACCGGAAAATCCCCAATGGTCTTCGTGTACAATCGGGGTTCTTTTATCCATGTATTGTACCGTAACCGCATCAGAAGACAAAAGCGGATCACCAACATTTTGAATTACTTTTCCTTCAAAATTATAATTACCATCAGGTGTTAACGGAAACCCAGCTCTTTTTCACTATATCCAGATTTTACTCCAAACTCGGAATACCGTCCAAACTTGTCCACACTCATGATGTAACTGAATCGCTATCGTTTAGGTTCTTACTATATATATATATATATATATATATATATATATATACGTCTACTGAACAATTATTTCTCGTTTTCGCAGTTCATCAACCAAAGCTACCCATTCGTTTTCTAAACCAGTGTGCCCGGCTTCCATAGCTTCATGTAATAACCTCATTCGATCAACTAACTTATTTATATCGTTGTAATATATTATATTGGTTTTATACAAATTTTTTAATAATCCCCTTCCAGATGTAGTAGGATCAGTTGTTTTTCTTTTTTTATGCAAAACATTTAATTCAGCAGAAGATAAAGCTCTTCTTTTAATTGGAGCTTTATTTGATTTCGAGGGGAAAAGACTAGATATAATGTTTGTGTATTTTATTGACCTGTTTCTATGAATAGGTAGTTCTTTGGAATATTTTTTTCTATGTGCATTTGTATACTCTAGTATATTTTTAAACAATTGTAAATCCTTTTTAGTAAATTTACCAGGATTATTTTTAAAGATGAGTTCAAACAAACCTGTTGTGCCTTTATATTTCTTATCACCAATAACTATATCATCATTTTCGTTTATATCTAACTTTCTATCTCCAATCATTAATCCTTTATCCTCTATTCTAGCTCCATATGTATGATAATTTCGATTAGCATGTGTGCCATGTAACATTTTTAATGTATATTTTCTTCCAAGTGTTCCTTTAAACATAATATCTGTGCCTAATTTGCTTAAGTTGGATGGGTTGATATCCTCTTCTTCTGCTCTTGTATCTTCCGCACTTGTATCTTCTGTACTTGTATCTCCTGCAATGTTCTTTTCCCTTAAATCTCCTATATCTCCGCTTTCTTCATACTCGTCGCTTTCTTCAGATGTTTGTAACTGGTCAGAACTTTCATCATTCTGAAATTCTTCTTCATATTTGGAAATTGGTAGCATTTTGTCTCCTTCGAAGCGAAATGAAGGTCTTTCCATATTTTGTGCTAATCGCTTTAAAGGTTCAGTAACAGGTTTGAATGTTGTTTCTAAAAATTGCTCTCTTTCATTTATACCTGATTTTAAAGCTCGGTTTTTTTGTCTAATAGAATCACTAAGTGATTTTATTTCCTTTAATAGCTTTTCCTGGTTAACCATCTTCACACCTTGACGACTTGTACAGTAATACCGCTAATCAGTGTATTAAAACGAATTTATCAAAACCTATTCTATAACGACCATCTTTTATAGCTTGATCTTTCATAATAACCAAAAATCCATACTTTTCCGCCCATGCTTTTCCGCAAAGCTCTTTAAACTTTTCAAATGGCATATCCGCATTCACATGATCGTTATATATATGTTTTAGGTTAGTATCATCTTGTTTGAATACAATTAGAATATTTGCATTATCTCTGATAAGTTGTTTTGGGATTTTGCTATAAGTTTGTCCTATATATATGCTGTCGATGTTATTATGTCTTCCCATGGCAAAGTAGTTTCTAATAGTATCCTGATTTTCACAAGATACATCGTCAAATATAAATACAGAATACGGTTTCGCTTCGTTTGGTTGCATAATGCTATCACTAGCGTTAAATTTGTAAAAATTAACATCAGACACATCAGATAGGATTTTATCCAGCAATTGATACTTTGGTTGATGTAGAGACTTTGAAAAAATATATAGGTTACTAAACCTTAATCCCTGCGGATTAGTGATCAAATTAAAGACAACATTGGTCTTTCCACAGTTTGAGGGGCCACTTACTATACATCGAACAGTGTTTGGAAGTAAACTACCGTGTTTACCATTGTTGATTTTAACGTTATCCACAGTTAAATCATCTATGTTATTAATATTGAATCGATCTTTATGGTGAATAATCTCCATCCTGCTCAAAGGTTAACGATGAAATGAGTTGCTTGTATTAAACCAAGTCCTTTATAGGTATCCATGAATCCTCAGTTTTGTTAAACCCTAACCACCGCACTTTAACTGCGTCCTTTTTTCTTTGTAACACTTTTTCAACAAGATATACATCACCTACTGTTGACTTTAACATTTCATGTCCATAAAATGCACCTTGCAACAAATCTCCTTTGTTATCTTTTAGGATATACGTTTCAGGTACAGTCGGTTGCACTTTATACACTGTAAAAACTTCATTCGTCCAATTGGGAAGGTATTTTTTGGTAAACACTCCCTTATATTTACTAATCCGTACTTTATCACTTACATTAAATTTTCTTGGCTGCATTTTTTCTACTTTAGGCTTTGTATTTTTCTTTATGCGTTTTAATACATCTTTTGCATTTCTTCTATTTACTTTGTTAGGTTTCATACCAATAGTTCTATGAAACCTGTTGTTATAATCATTTATTAATTGTGGTAAAACATCATACCATACGTAAGAACCTCTTTTTGAAAATTGTTTATACAGTGCTCCTTTTAAGGTTCTATTAAATCTTTCTACAATAGCAGCTTTTTTCTCTGAATTTGTAGAATAATGATTTATTTTATATTTATTCATTAACTGTGCAAAGTTTGTATTAAAGTATTCTGTTCCATCATCAGTTTGTAAATGTTTAATTTTGTTTTTATCTCTTTTTATGGCTATTTCCATGGCTTCTGTTACGCTTTTACCAGTCTTGTCCTTTAGAGGCAAAGCGTCTGCAACTTTTGTAAAACAATTAATAATTGTGAGTATATATTTAAATCCTTTGTTTATTCTGCTATGCGGTCGCATTTCAATTAAATCCGCTTGATATAGATCATTTATCCCTTTTATAACAGTATTTCTTCTTGGAAACTTTATTCTTGCAGGTTTGTGTAGTTCATTAATAATCTTCTCCTTCAGGTCTGACATGATGGTTTCACGAAGGCAGCTGATATGGTATTAAATATTCTTTTGTATAAATCTGCTTATATATATATATATATACATATAGTTCAAGGTCATTCAAAACTTGTGTAAAAAAAGGGGAAACACAGCTTAACATTGCTGTGTTTCCCCTTTTTTTACGGAAAGGAAAAGGATAGAGGATCTAGGACGATGAAAGGGTTATTAGTCAATAGGGTTGAGGGAATAGTGACCGAATGGTAAAGTGTGGATGTTGTCTGGAAGGGTTTGTCTTTTGTCGTCATTACAGGATAGCGCCTTTTTAACTTCAGTCACGCTGTACAGCTGATGGTTAAAACTTCTGATGGTGTTGAATTTAGCTGTAATGATGTTATCCTCAAATAAGCATTGCTTGTAGTGTTCAAAATGCACTTTCTTCTTTAAATATAAACTCTTTACACCTTTAGCTTTCTTAATATAGCTATTCTTCTTTTCTTCTTCTTCTTTTTCATTATAGAGTTTCAAAGAATATAGTTTAGACATCAGTGCAACAATCTCTTCAAGCAGAACACCATTAGCCTCATCCTTGAATTTGCCTAGTACTTTTTTGTGTCTGTCATTGTCGTAGTTTGGATGATCTTTTGGATAATCGGAGAAATCAAAGTCGTTCTTGTAAATAAATGTACGTAAATCTTTATACATGTCCAATGTTACTATGCGATATATAAAAGCGTCAGTGTCCATATATGTAATAGATATATTTTCTCTTCCGTAGAACGCCACCATTTTGTTGTAGTGAAAATCGTACATGTGTGTTTTTGAGATGTCCAAGATTGACATGCCTATATACAAAGGACGATCCATCTTCACACTCGTCTTCTTCATGGACACTGCTACAAGTTTTTCATTAATAATTATAGATGTTCTAAAATTTGGCTGCTGTACTAGTTTCTGTAATTTTTTTGCGTCGGTAACAAGTTTAACATTTTTGTGTCTTCTTTTGTTTTCCAATGTTTTTCCAAATATCGCATTATTCATTAATTTAAAGAAATCTTTTTGAAAGTCTGATGTAGCTGCTGCTCTTCTGTAGGTATTTGAATCAATGTAGGGTTTCAACCAGCATGATTGAGAAAATTCCAAAACTCTATTAATTTTTGTTAGACGTAGTCCTAATTCGATAGCTTGTTGAACCACCCAAAAGTGAGCCACGTAGCGTTGTTTATTATTTAATGTCATCATTAATTTGGGGTGTTTTCCAATTGGTGAAATTTCTGTTTTAGCAAGAAGTGGAAGGTCATAATGAAGATCATGTAAATTTTCTGGGTATTCAAAATCGCAATCCAAAATATATCCAGTGTCACCATGTTTCGGAATTTGTAAAATATCGCCAATAGAGTCGGGATTAATCCATTTAAAGTTATCAAAAGGAAGTGGGTTTGACATTGCCCATCCGTACAGGTTATTTGCATCGAAATATCCTAAATAGGTTGACGGTTTGGTTTCATCGTAATCGGGTAGGTATTTGTTGTTGGCTTTGACATGTCTGGTAACACTTTGGGTCAATCCGCCTCTTACTCCAGCTTCAACCATTAAAACCATGTCAATGTCTGTTAAAAGTTGGAGTTTGCATTTTGTTTCTTTTAACATGGCTTGCCAAGCTAATCCTGGTGAAGTATACGAATGTAGAGGGTCCAAACCGTATGCAGCAAAACAGGTGTTTCGGAATTCTTCCATTACATCACAAAGAAGAGTTACATCTAGTTTGACATAAAAGTCCGAGTAATCTCCTAAGGTCTTCATATCTAACTCGTTCCATACTCGACGTGCGTGTTGATAGTCCTCAAGTGATATTTCCGAATCATTAAGTTTGTTTTTGAAGTGTTCTGGTGAAGGTAGTGATGTTTCATCAAATCTATGCAGTCCATCGATGTAATCATAGGGGAAGACTCCTTTTCGAAGAACCAAATCCATTTTACTATTGGGTACAATTTTGCTTGTTTCTATCAAATCTGTTCTTCTTAGATTTTCAGATAATTTCATGAGGCTTGAAGGCATAAATCTAAATGAATCAACAAACCTTAATTTAATTTTACCCACCTTTTTTGAAAAGCTTATAAATTTTTCCATTGTAGTAGCCAAAACGTCTATTGCTCCATTATCTCTTCCTAGTTCGGGGATTATGAAGTGCGAATCATAACCACTCAGATTGTGCAGAACTACGGGGATAAAATATGGTAGTTTGTAGTTCAAGTTGCAAGCATTACAGGCTGCACCTCTGTACGCTCCCGTAAGATGATCGTGGTCACGAACTTTAACGTTATCCAGTGTAAAGGTGTTATTACACAAATAACACGTTGTTGTTGAATCATAATGTTGAAGTTCTTCTTCTTCCATAGGTGACATGGGTACCTTTGTTCCATACAGTTCTTCTACCTTTGCAGCTATGTCATACAAATCATCGACAAAGTATTTGGCTGCTTCTTCACCGCGATAAATCTTTGGAGAAGATGATAGTCCATATTTTTGAAGATGGTCTTCAGTCAACGTGGATTTAATTAGTATGCAATAACTGTTTGGTGAATGAAGTTGGTATTTGCTTCTTCTTGTAACGTCCTCTTCTTGTTGTTCAATCGGATGTAAAGAAGACTCGAAATCAGCGTAAACAACAACAGGTACACGGTATTGTTGTATTACTTTGTCAAATTTTATCTGCGCTCTGCTAGGATGCGGCAATTTAATTCTTACTTCATAGTTTCCATTACATAACCGCTGGTGTTCTACTAACCAATCAGACCCTCCCCTTCTTAGTTCTTTGTTCACGTGACAAAAACATCTTTTGCAAATTGTCATCTTTCTTTTATGCTTAGATAATTGATTAGAAACAAGACTTTCAAATTTTTTGATATACACAAAGTGTGAAATATCACCTTTAGTAATTAATAACAAATCGGTATGATCTCTGCGCTCATTTGGTGTTATACGCAAGGGGTACAAATTGTTTGTCGAATCCAATCCGAAGAGGTTGACAGAAGCTGAAGGATTTTGTTTTTCAAATTTTGAAACGTCTGTTATAGCAACAGGGTAAGTCATCCCTTGGAAATTATATCTATGTTGTACTTCTTCATAATAGTGACTTGGTCTTTCCGGATGAATTGTTACATATTTGGCCAACATAGCATATTTAAAACACTCAGTATCTTGATTTTGTACGTTGACGCAGGATAAGGTATTTCTAATCTTTGTTGGTAGAGGAATGTAGCTACTTCCTCGAATTCCATAGCCGTGTTTGTGTACTCTTAAGTCTAGCCCTGTGATGCTTAACAAATTCCATCCAGAGCCTCTTCCTTCATGTTCTTGTATTTTAGTCATTAGCTCTTCAAAACATTCAGATACGATTGAATCAATATCTGACGAAAACATAATAGTTCGGTTTTTTGTTAAAAACCCTCTCGGTGAAGTTTCATTTTGAATGTTTGTAAATAAAGCATCCATTAATAGTCCAAATTTAATAAAATTTAATCTTTTTAATTCATTTTGCAAAGTGTTGCTTACCAATCCTTTTGCGTTATTTAAAAACTCTTTGAGTTGTAATTTTGCATTGTCAATTTTGAAGTGGGTTACTACATTACCCGGAAGTGCTCGGGCATGTAGTTCTACATTTACTGCTGTTGATGCTGAAGGACGGTGAAGTGTAGACAGAGCATGCGTAGAAGTCGATGCAGCTGATGATGTTGAAGGATGATGAAGTGTAGACAGAACAGGCGTAGAAGTCGATGCAGATGATGATGATGATGTTGAAGGACGGTGAAGTGTAGACATAGCAGAGGTAGAAGTCGATGTTGATGGTGCATATTGAATAACACTAGGTCTGGAATTTTGGTGTTGAGCTAACATTTGATCTATTTCTTTCAATTCTTCTTCTTCATATTCTTCATTTTGGTTTTTGTTATGTTTCAGTTCTTTATGTATCATTAAAATAAATTCATCCTTAAATGAAGACTTGCAAATATCGCAGCGATGCATAATGTAGGTGCGATCTCCACAAGGGTCTAGGCAATAATGAACAACACTGCAAATACCCCTCTATTTATACCCTAGCAAAAGTAATGGGGGTACGTATTACGTTAAGTTTACTATTTTTTTTTTGCATTTTATATTTACTATTGTAGCTGGAGGCTACAAATTTCTGTATTTAGGTCAAGGTCATTGAACAAATTTGCCAAAACGGGGAATAGATCAGTAAATGATTTCATATTAAACCATAAACTGATCTATTCCCCGCTCTGTATTTAACTAAGACAATTTTCTCCAACAGAAACATTTGATAAATTTTAAACTCGGATGTGAAGTTGGATTGTACACATTGCATCTTGATCAACTAAAAATTTCATAAAACAATAGGGATCTTCAGTTGTAGATTCATCTTTAACATATTCAATAGTCAACATTGCCGAACGAAGATCTTGTGGAATTACGTCGACTTTTATGAGTCGCCTTTCGAGTTCGAACCGTTTTGTTATTATGAGGGGAAAGCTGTAGCAAACGGAGTTTCCTGGTGGGTTCATTATGCCTATATGATAAATATACACTGTTGCATCGTCTTTAAATAGACGTTCCCCCACCATTAAATGTATAAGTTACCCCACTTTTTTAATCATGTAAATGGGTCAAGGTCATACAACGATATTACCAAAACGGGGAATAGAGCAGTAAGTGATTCTCACTATAACCACAAACTGATCTATTCCCCGCTTTGTATTTAAAGTAAACTATTTGAAGACAACAAAAACTTATTCAGATTCTTCCGATGATGATGATGATGAGCTCGTATCACTAAATAAGCGACGACGAACACAAAAGTTCCCTGTGACTGGATCTAGAACTACATCATCGATATTAATACTGCTTGGAGGGGTTTCACTATCAACAAGGTCCATTTCCTCCAAGCAAAGCAACTGATGATGAAATTCCGGTTCATTATTATCGACATCGTCGTCGTCAGTCAACAGCTCCAACAGCTCCATCTCTCCAAGATATGGTTCACTGCTAGCATACTCACTCAGTAGTTCAAGATCACTAAATAGTTCAAGATCACTAAATAGTTCACCTTCCATCTCTGAATCGTCTTCGTCTTCATCTTCGTTTAAATTTAATGGAATATTTTTAATCAATTCTAGTATAGTTTTCTTAGAAGGGAAAATGTTATCTCTGGGCGACATGATTCCGAGTAGCAGACTGATTTACCACTAATACTAAACCACCTTTTATACATGATTTCGGTGGTGGTGGGGGTAAGTGTTGAAAGTGCAAGTGGTAGGGAAAAGTGATAGGGAAGAGGTATTATTGTAACACAAATGTAACACAAGTCCTGTAAGTGGGTCAAGGTCACCTTATCCTATTACCAGAACGGGGAATAGAGCAGTAAGAGATTCTTATTCAAACCTCAAACTGATCTATTCCCCGTTCTGTATTTCCCCCCCCCCCCCTTTGGCGTTTTATTTAGTTTATGAGGTTGTGTAATAAAGGCACAGTGTGTAGCCTTCTTGTAATAATTGGTCAATTTTTTTCTTCAAAGGGATTGGTTTTACATCTATTTTTACTTCTTCTGTTCCACGAATACCCAATCCTTTGACCTGAACATAATGGTACTCCGTTAACAGTTGGTAAACACGCTGGATAAAAGTATCCGCTTTAGCAGTAGAGTCAATATAGTGGAGGTATACCATGGTAGGTGCTCTCTTGACGCAATTCAGAACCAAAGTGATAATTGTCTCTGTAACATCGGGCTTATATACCCATCGTTTTTTTTTTTTTTTTTTTTTGCTTTAATTACAGGTTTGGAACAATATAAAATGTTATATTAATGTTCCATCCATTATTGACTAACCTTACCATATTACCAAAGATTTTATATAACTTTCTACTGTAGTTTATTTCAAATGCTTCATTTTCACTACTATAAACTTCACCTGTTGGTCTCCACATGCACAATTGACAACTAACCTCTATATCAAGATACCGTAGCAGTAATCTCCTTACAGCAAGCAACTGATCAATGTTTTCGACCCGTCTGCTAACTATTATAGTTGCTGCAGAGATAGAAGTAGTGGATGCATTCATTTTCAGCAGAGTACTAATTTTTACCAGCGATGGAGAACCTCCTTTATACTTAGTTTAAGTAGTGGTGGGGGTTAGGAAAAGATATTGTTGTTGTGAGAAATAAGAAGATCTTTCATTATTTTTTATCAAACGAATATTTTCTAAGTCCCAAGGTCATTTACACCAGTTGCCAAAACGGGGAATAGAGCAATAAGAGGTTCTCACTTTGACCTCAAACTGATCTATTCCCCGCTTTGTATTTCAAAGGACTTTAGTTTTTTAAGATAGTTACTCGTCCTGATCTTCATCCATGAGGAAGATTTGTTTGTAAGCTGAAGGTTCTTCAGCGAAGAAATGTTGGTCCGCTAACTCATCCTCTTTAAGAAAAACAGCTTCAAAAGGTGGAGGGTTGTGTAAATCTTCTTTGTGAATTAAGGACGGTTCTTGAAGCTGCGACTGAAGGTTTGAAATGTATTTTATTGACTTTTGTATAGTGGTTAATTTAGAATCATACGGATTGGAGGATGGTAATATGCGTCTTAATACTTTATAACAATCAGCGATCCTTGTTCTCATTTTTCTAGAACTAGCATTGTTTCTCTCGGTTTTGAGAGATCTCGAGTTTAAGTTTGGCGAAGTATTACTAGTCTCTGGAAAAATGTTGGATAGAATCATAGCCTGGACAAGTATCGATGGGGCAGCAGAAGATGAAACAGTACAAGAAGAGGCGTCAGAAGTTGGTTTTCTGATGTGCTCCATGGTGTCTGAGGTGGGCGAATACAAGCAGCAGACTAATTTTACCATCGATAAGGTGTCTCTTTTATACCCAATGGAAGTGGTGGGAGTGCAAGTTTTAGGGAGGGGATGTTTTTGTAAGAAATATATATTTCAATATTTTTTTTTTTTTTTTTTACCAAACAAAATTTTCTAAGTCCCAAGGTCATCTGAACAAATTGCCAAAACGGGGAATAGAGCAGTAAGTGGTTCTCACTTGGACCTCAAACTGATCTATTCCCCGCTCTGTATTTCTTAAAGTAAACAATAAATCTTCACACTATTGAGCAGCCTTTGCTCTTTGAAGCTCAAGTTCTAAGTCTGCAACCAGGCGAAAGTCTGCATCGTGCTCCTCCCATTGTTCAGGAGAACGCGGTTGTCCACACCACTTTGTAAAGGCGTACCTCATTGCCTCATTATACTCCTCCAGGATAACATGATAGGGTCTTGGTTGCTGCGTTGTAGACCGCATCGATGATGTAGTTTGTTGCGGTTGTGACTGGGCATCATTCTCCGCAACCTTATCAATCTTAGAAACCTCGGTAATTTCAGCAGCCTCAGCAATCGCGTACAACTCCTCTTCGCTAATTTCCTTTCCCCATGTGTTGCTGTTGACGCTCATGATGATACAACTAATAATTATATTCCGAATCGCTTGCTTAAATACCCGCTTACCCCCTCCCTTCTTCACTGTTGAATAATATCTTTAGTATAATATTTCTCCTTTTTCCTTTTACGTTTATCTTTGTCTTAGTGTAAAATATCTAAGTCCGTTATCTAGGTCAAGGTCGTTGTAACATTGTAAAAAAAAAAAGTGTGGACAACCTATTTACACTCTGCAGCATATGCTACAATTTGTAAATAGGTTGTCCACACTTTTTTTTTTAATTTGGAAAAACTTTATTTAATTTGGAAAGAATGTTTTTTTTTTTTTTTTTTTTTTTTTACAATTTATTCCACACAGTGGTTCCTGAATCGGCTCGGATTAGATAGTGCTTTTTTGTAGGGTTTTTGGGATGACGCATGCCTTTAGGTAATCTTAAAATGTAAAGGCGGTCTTCACATTTTAACATGACCTTCAGGAATCCCATTATTTTTACAAAGACGTATTGTTTGTTTTTAGCTAGCCTATTAATCCGAGTCTTAGCCGGTTTCACTGTTGGATGTGGTGAAGAAGGAGAAGCGGTATTTTTTAAATGAAGATTGCACAGTTCTTCATTTAAAGTACACTGTTTTGCACAGCGTTCGCCTTTCTTTGCACCTTTTTTGAAGATATAATTACATAGTTGTGCAGGACGTATGCACCTTCTATGCAATGACTTTAATTGATTAAATTTCTCTGAAGGAGATTGAATATTTGTGCAAATTACTGAAGGTCTGGTTGAACTAGTGGAAGGTGAAATTTCAATTGGGGGTCTTGTAGATATTTTAGAGCTTGATCTCGAGGTGGAGCTTGATCTTGAGGTGGATGATGAGGAGCTCGAAGAAGACCTTGATCTCGAGGTAGATGATGAGGAGGAGGAGCTCGACGAAAACCTTGATCTCGAGGATGATGGTGAAGGAGAAGTTGGTCGATCCATAATGGGTGGTGAAGTTGTCTTCTCAGGGATGATAAGAGACATTAAAAGAGCCTGACGAAGAATTGAACCAGCAGCCGAAGTCAAGGGTGATGCAGAAGTCGAGGGTGATGCAGAAGTCGAGGGTGATGCAGAAGTCGAGGGTGATGTAGAAGTAGAGGGTGATGCAGAAGTCGGTAGTGATATCGGGTGTGACTCCATAGTTCTGAGTTGAGCAAGCACAAGCAGCAGAATGATCTTACCAGTAATGGGAAGCCTCTTTTATACCCAATATAAGTGGAAGGAGAAAGGGGAAAGGGGAAGGGGGATAGGCTATGGTTTAAAATATTAATTTTCCTATATGTAACCAGACAGAGGTTTTATAAGTCCTGTCAGTGGGTCAAGGTCATCTGAACTTGTTGCCAAAGCGGGGAATAGAGCACAAATTGGTGCTCTATTCCCCGCTCTGTATTAGGGGACAGGGAATTACAAGCAATGATTTTAATAACAAAAAATAAAGAAAAAAAACCCCCCAAAAAAAAAGGAAAATCACAACAGTTTCTCAGGCTAAGAAAGGTAATGTCAACCGGTTTACATGGCCGTATTGACAAGTCCGGTAGAGCACAAATTGGTGCTTTATTCCCCGCTCTGTATTAGGGGCAGGGAATTACAAGCAATGATTTTAATAACAAAAAATAAAGAAAAAACCCTCCAAAAAAAAAAGGAAAATCACAACAGTTTCTCAGGCTAAGAAAGGTAATGTCAACCGGTTTACATGGCCGTATTGACAAGTCCGGTTTTCAGGGCCGAAACTTATTGTCAGGGGGTTAGGAAAGGGATGAGAAACAAATTACATTACTTTGAAACAAACTGGTCAGTTAGAGTTAACGTTAATTTTACAAAGAACAATCAGTATCACTGAAACCCGGACGGACGTAGATCACGAACGGGCGTCAGGATACTGCGGTCAGTTTAACAAGGTCACAACAGCAACACTGAAACCCGGACGGACGTAGATCAACGAACGGGCGTCAGGCTACTGCGAACCAATGTTTTGACCAAGGTAGTTTACAAAGACCGGCATTTAAATTACTTTGATAACAAACCCCACGGATATAAAGACTTTACCCAAGGATAAGGATCTGTAAGAAAGGTACATATTTCATCATTAAATATTTACAAAGACCGGCATTTAAATTACTTTGATAACAAACCCCACGGATATAAAGACTTTACCCAGGGATAAGGATCTGTAAGAAAGGTACATATTTCATCATTAAATAAAACACTCAAAACCAACACCAACATTCATTAAACTAACTACATTAATTAGCAGCAATCTACAAGCAATAATCTAACAAACAAACTACCATGCTTAACAAACTACCATGCACATGCAAAGGCGCGGATCTCTTAATTGCGCGTCGGGCCCAACGCACACTTAAAAGACCTACGCTGCAGCAGAATGCAACCCGGACGGACGTAGATCACGAACGGGCGGCAGCCTACTGCGAAGAGACTGCGGACTGCTCCCGCTTATAAAGGCGGCGGTCAGTGGTGGGAGGTGACTCCGCCCCGTGACGTCGGGGGGGGGGGGCATGACCCAAATGGGGGGGGGGCATGACCCAAATGGGGGGGGGGACATGACCCAAATGGGGGGGGGGGACATGATCCAAATGAGGGGGGGGGGGGTGTCATGAAGGGAAGGGGAACCGGTTCTTAGCTTTCTACCCGTATATGGAAGTGTCAAGGTTACACTTGGCAAGCCGCCAAAAACCTAATCAACGAGATAAACCGTCTGACCCTTCAAAAGTCAAGACATTAGGACTCATTCCAGCTTTGTCTCTCGAACTAAAACTACGTGCCGATCAGCAGCGCTACGATGACTTCCCCTGTGAACCTTGAGAAACTGCGACGTCTGAAGGAATCCCTGAAGGAGACGGTTGAGAGAAGAAGTGGTTTTAAGAGACCAACTTCTTTCAAGGCCACAATAAGAAGAAATTTTAAGAACCATCCGCTCTACTTCAACCAACATCCGTCATCTGAGCATCGACCTTCGACTTCGACTACAAGTCAGCCTCGACCTTCAACTCCACCTCTCACCGTGGATGAGGTGATGGAGCGGACGAGGGTGTTGAAGGAAGAAGAATTAGTCACTCCTCTAAACTTCAAATCACTTAAATTTAGAAAACTAAAAACAAATATCAAATACAAGTTTGTGGCAAGGCTCAGCGGAAACAGCTATATTTTACAACATGAAGATTTTCACTTCAAGGTCCAACTGCCTCATTCCCTGCCGCAACCGCCTAGAATCCCATCCAAAAAGGAACTGTTTTTCGTCAGACAAGAGGGCAAGGCGCATTGGTTAATTAAATAAATTGTCACAGCCCTTGTCCATTTCCTCCACCTCGACTAACCGCAACTCCTTCAGGACTCCTCTTCATGGCATCAAAAACGGTCCTTTTCAGGACCACCCTAAGCATTTCAAGTTAGGGACTTGGCCTGTACATAGGCAGGAGACTGTTAGTCTTATGTTTGTGTGCAGCCCACTTTGTAAAAATTTCGAAGTCCCAAGGTCCTTGACCTTGACCATGACCATGACCCAAGGGGGGGGGGGGTATAAAGTTTGTGCAAAGTATGTCATGTGGGTACTCAAATTACGCGGATTGATCGGACGAACAAGTTGGTGCAAACAGAATTCAGATCCGACAAAGGGTATAGAAGCAACAGCGAAAAAACTACTATTTTCAAGGATAAACCTAAATAACTTCTTTATTTACGGTTTAAAGTATATTAAGTGGGTACTCAAATTACGCGGATTGATCAGACGAACAAGTTGGTGCAAACAGAATTCAGATCCGACAACGGGTATAGCAGCAACAGCGAAAAAACACCTATTTTCAAGGACAAACCTAAATAACTTCTTTGTTTTTGGTTCAAAGTATAACATGTGGATACTTCAATTACGCGGCTTGCCAAGACAAACAAGAAGGTGCAATTTAAATTTAAATCTAACCAACAGTATATCATCTGTAGCGTAAAAACGATGGTTTGAAGGACAAGGTAACGTTGTGGTGGGGGTTAGGTGCCTATCATACATGATAACGCTCCATCATTATTCTTCCAGCTCTTGACGGATGAACATCTACCTAGAGGGTCTGAAAAATGTCGCAGTTTTACAGGAACATGAGGAAGGTGACCTTCAGTAGTCCCCTTGACACTACTTTCTACTTCCCTGACAATGAAGACAGAAGGTCTACACTTTTAGTGGACAATGAGCGGTTTCGTCGAAGAATAATCGAGGTTGAAACACTTTTAGCTAGTTGTTTGCTTCGCAAAAAGAACCATATGAATACATGCACCGGTTTAGATCATAGTAGCTGTTATACTTATACAGAGTTGAAGCGCAAACATTATTGAAGTTTTTAGTTACGGAGCTAAGGTCTTGACAGTCTAAGAGCTAAACCCTAACTAACACATGTAAACTAGTTATTGTGCGATGTAAAACTCGGTGGGGGGACTGGTGTAGTGGGGGACTGGTGTAGTGGGGGGACTACCATCTGCCGCACACTTGCCACCTGCCGCCTGCCGCCTGCCACCAGCCATCTGCTTCGTTCTACTACACTTTTACCCCCACCATTTTGTTTGATACCAGAACGCTAGCTAGCGAATAGTCAGTACACCTCCGGCTCTCGACCGGTGAACATCGAGCTCTCCGAGACGCTCTTCACAAAATAACAATATCATTTCACTCAAGGTCTGATAGATGTTTCTATTTCATTGCCGTCACGTATTATTTCCTCCTGACAGCAATGAAATGCAAACACCTAACAGAACAGATAGGTGTCAAAAACACAACATGGACTCTGCGCAGGGATCGAAGTATCTACCGTCTTTCTTCAGAAAACAAAGTGATGGCCGCAACTCGTCCGGATCAACAACATCGATGACAACCAACAACGGGGAACTATTGTAAACATGAATTATTGTAAATAAAGTAATATTTGTAATATGAATTATTGTAAATAAAATAAAGTAATATTTGTAATTGTTCTACCTCGCACTCGTATCATTCGATTGCTTCATTCGATAATTTTCATTCGATATTTTATCGAATTAAAACTATCGAATCACAATCGGATTTTACGCGTGCGAGGTAGTACTTTTTTAAAATTACCTCCCCGTGACCTTGAACTTTGAACTTTTACTCATTTCGTCACAAAACCGCCTACGTCACTGGCTCAGCCTCAGATAACATCTTTCATGACTCAGCACTTCCGGTCACGTGACCGGATGACGTCACTTCCGGCGCAAAACCCGCAAACCCACACTACTATCTTATCATATAACATTATCTTAAAGTTAAATGATCTTAATTATCTTATCTTAAGTTAAAGTTAAATTATCTTAAAGTATCTTAACATATAACGTTCTATCAGTTATACTTGTTCATAAATTGTATGACGTAACTATGAAAAATAGTTTAATTGGCATATTTTGCTTGTTTTAATATCCAAAAATTAAGTTAAATTTTACTACGGTGTAGGATTCAAAATCCGATTTTGCGCTCAAAGTATTCAACAAAATCATTTATGTTTGCTTTGCGGACGAAGCTGCTTAATATAAGAATGAAATGTCGGTTGAGTTCAAATACAAATTTTATCAATACGCAATAGTGATGTACGAAATTACAAAGACAATTCGATGGCTTTGTTTGCTACAACAGATAATTATAGAGTGAAGGTGTAACTTTATTTTCGAGGCATTATTTTTAGTAATTAAGAAGAGGAAAATGTACAGTTTAGTTTTTTATTGATTTTAATTTTAAAATTAGTTTTTACAAATTTTGGTTAAATTTCTGTTATATAACTGGCTGTCTATTTTGTGTTCGTAATACAAAAGTTTAATAGGTATGGGTATTTTTCCACATAAAAGCTACCAAACATTGGTATTTTTTAACAAATCCCCCAGTAAAAGCTACCAAACACTGTTTCTACAAATTAATTATATAAATGTATTCATAGAGCACTGATTTTCAGTCTAGTATACTTACTAACTTAGATATTGTACTTACTATATTACTGTCAAATGAAACTAATTAATCATTAGTGAATATCTAGACGGAAATCCATGCCAGCCCAAACGCCATGATGTAACGCCTCTCGCGACTCGCGATGAGCGAGAAAGGAGCGGGAGTAGGAGAGAGTGCGGAAGAGAATTGTGTCAAGGACGCATGCGTAGAGCCCGGGACGCGACGGTGCTGCCATCTGTGGGAGCCTTCTCACACTCATAGCGCACCGCGCCCGCGCCCTGGCGGAACTGATTGCAACCATATCGGTCTGCGCCATCAAGACCAATTAAACCCTTTGTCGTGAGCTGAAAATCGTCATTCCCCGGAGCGGCTACGCCGCCGCACTCACACACCTTCTAGGAGACCCGTCGACTCTGATGAGGGCTGTCAGGGAGCCCATTCATAGAGTTGAGGGGGAAATTGAACCAGTTTTGAACAGCTCTCGGTGGGAAGTTATTTTGGGCATTGTAAATTAAAACGGATCATATTGTGATTTCAAATAAATGCAGCTGCATGCATTACTTTCAGAACGCATCAAAATATTTTCAGGAAATTGACGATTCCCAAACAACTATTCTTCAACAATTATATGTAATGTAATAACAAACAATAACAACGGACAGATGATAATCTACATTTAAAACGCTAATTTTAATTCACCAGCATTCGTTGCTAGTAACCAAAATCTGATTCATTCACCATCCGGTTAAGTATATTTTGAAAGTTTGCGAGATCCGACCCATTATACTCTGGGTTTGTTATGGACGTATTTACAAAACTGTAAGTTGTAGATAACATTTCAATTTTATATAAATTTTAATTCCATATTTCGTAGTGTAAAAGTTTACGAAATAATTTAAATTGTATTTTGTCTAACGTTACTAGTTCCACCTTAGATTTAAGCTTTAAATTGTCATAAAATCAGTTAAACTCTGATCAAGATATGTTTAGAGAAAAAACTAAAATAAATTTCAGATAAAAAAGTGTGTCACCATTGTAAGACCTTGCTACCATTATTATCAAACGGTTTCGCCACTCAATTGTCTTTGCACCATGACAATTAAATGTCAGCCGACTGCGGAGATAATTGACCCGAACGGTCTATTTTCCCATTTCAGTAGCGCACGATATGTTGTGTTGTTGCCGCCCAGGCCCTAGGCTGTCCGGGTACCACATGCAGTGCAATGTTCCATTCTGCATTTACTCCCTATTCACCATTGTTTACTAGGCTGTAACACCATTATCTTTTCGTTTTTCCGTGTTTTTATAAGTTCCCTCCTGGACCTTTTCGACACCTAGTAAAAGTTGTGACGTATACCAGGTAAACAAATTATAAAAATTATTAAGTTTCAGAATTCCATGTAAAATATACACGAGTATTAATCCCCAGAAGCGGCTGGGCGCCATATTGGAGTTTTGTCCCAAAATAACAATGCTGTCGTAGTCCCCCCGATTCTCGTCCCCTGCTCGCCATTGTCTCAAATAGTTCGTTTAAGAGTCGTATTGTAGGTGTAGTAGTTCTCATGTGAGTTAGATTTTGATTTTTAAAAGTTCCTGCAAATAATAATAATAAGCAATAATGAAATTGCAACAAAAAATACCCCCGTCGCAGCAAACCTGCGTACTCAGCGAATTTACGATGCACATTTTTGTCTTAATACCACATAAAGCCGCTTACCAAATTTCATAAAAATACATTCACAAATAAGCGATATTTAAATTATTCTACATAAGAATAACATTGGGAATGAGTATGTAGGTTTGCTGATACAAGGAACACAAAACAATTGATTTTGATGCAAATATCAATAGAATTCAACTAGGTAGGAGGCCTCAAAACGAAAAGTTATCATGGTCCCGGGCCAAGGTCTTACCATGCCGACTACGTTAATAGCTTCTTCCCTATAGGGGAATTTCGCTAAAACATACAAGTGACTTAATTACGAAAATAAAAAACATAGCTCACTATTGAACCACCACTCATTTTATTTTACACCCAAACGATTTTTTAGACGATCAGGTTAGGAATAACGGGGCTCACTAAAAAATTTTCTTATGGGAAAAAGCTCCAACATGGCGTCCGGCAGCACCCGGTGATGAGCAATTAAGCCCAAAGAATTCGAATTTTCCATAATTTTTTTTATTTCAACAATTCAGCAGTTTATAGGTTTTCCCCCAATTCGCTCTCCTCACGTCAGCAAGGTGCGTGATGATCACGTTTAGTTTAAACTCACGTAGATGTTTTTATTGTCACCGGGTGACAATCACACCCTTTTTTCAAATAGAAGAAGCAGTGAATATTTATATAAGTAATTGTTTGGACATTCCAGCGTGGCCATCCAGGTGATGGGGACAGTCATACATCACCTGATTGGCCACGCTGAAATGTCCAAAGAGGCATACAATTACTTATAGAAATATTCAATGCCTCTTCTACTTGAAAAAAAATATTTATTAAATTAAATGTCCAAAGTAAATCAACAAAATCGTTAAATTAAATGCCAAAAGAAAATTCACAACAACGTCTCATTCCACGATACAAAACCTATAACTCACTTCTTAAGAACTATATAAGGCTTAATAAGGTTTAATATTATGAAATGGACGTAATGGTTCAGCCATATGTAAGACTTTTGCAGCCAGAACTGCCTTCAACATTCGATCTTAGCATTACACCACAATTAGAGAGATGTCCCATGAGCTGAGAGCATTCCAGATGTGTCTTAGTAATTTTATGGTGGTTAATGAATGAAAAATATTTTGGGCCAACGCCCTGAACATTTTAGAAACAGGGCCAAACCATTACTCTTGTCCTCCCTACGATTTGTTGACCCTCCCCTTATGTCACTGCGTTTGAGGTCTGAGAAGGTATTTAAAAACAACAACTTTAAAATAAACAATTTAAACATGCTTTATTTTTATACATACAAAATTACTAAAACTATAACAAAGCGTAAATAAACTTTAGCCAATAATCAACCTTATGATTTGTTTTGGTTGGCATAAACCAATATATTATGTTGGTTTTACAACTACGCAAAATAACAATAGAAAATATTTTATTTATTTATTTTACACGGGGCCAATTTAGACGTGTTTATGCGGGTTACTCGTTTGGCTTTACATATATGTTAAAACTTCTGTGGCCAACTCGTGTGTATTTAGTGGAAGCCATCAGAATTCCAAGTGTGAAGTATAAATCAAGCTAATTTTAAAACGGTAGGTCACATTAAATTCGCTAAGCACATGTTCGCAGTAAACCTGTTACGGAGTCATAATGTGTTACACTTACCTTATCTTGCCGCAGAGCTGTTTGGAAGTCATGTAAATCTCTTATCTGGTTGGTTGGTCATCGCCGTGGGGTTCAACGTAGTAAGTCAATAAATCAGATAAATTAACGGCTTTCCATTGAGTCTAGCTTCTCTTTCGCCTTGGCTCTTCGTCGTTTTTCTGGCCGTGGTTCTTAACAGCTAAACTATATTTAAGAGTGGAATCCAGTCACAAAGCTTTTGTCATTTCTACCCTGCTTGCCCCATTAGGTCCAATGTTAACTTGAAGTCCGGCCCTTATCAACGGAGTATCACATATTGTTGATTTATGGTTCATTAAAAAATTCCTAACGATTTCAGTGGGCAAAATATCAATATAACAATAATTAATAATCGTACAATAAAATTCCAAAATGTTCAATATTAATGATTTGTTACGGGAAAACTATTTTTGATATCAAAACTATGCTCTCTAAAATCGCTAGGTATAATATTTTTGTTCTTAAAAATGAACAATAAATCAACTATTTCGGATAATGCTTTGGACGGACGGTACTTGAAATATAACACTGGCCAAACCATAGAAAGCGTGTGAAAAATTGGGGATATCTTACAAGAACCTCTCTAGGTATAAGGCTTGCCTAGTGCCTCTGCCATGGTAAAACTTGGACTGGTGGGCAAAACATCTCGTGAGACATTGAAAGTGACCTATGTCACTTTCAATGAGAAACCGCGACGAAAACTCAGTAAAATCCCACGTTTCAGAAAAGATTCACGAGATCAATAGACCGAGCTCAAGGAACCTTCCCACACCCTCTATTTACAAACGCCCCGGCTAACAGTCTCCGGGACAAATCACCTAATCAGCGAGAGGATGAATGAGGAGTGGAACGGAGGAGGATGATGGGAGAGTCATGAGTCACGGGGAAGTGGGAGAAACCGATAGTTGAAAACAATGGCGAACCTTGGAAACGCCTCACAGATAAAAGAAAACTGGCAAAAGAAATGACGGGAGCGGAAAATGCACAGTTATGACTTTGTGTTTCCGCGGCTCAGCCTTAGAAATCTTAGTTACAAGAGAAACTGTTGGGGAGAGGCTTGTTAAAACACGATGGAAAAAGTTAAATATTTGTCCTTTTGTACAAATTCATTGATTCACTGTCTAATTAAGAAGGATCTATATGATCTGATGACGATTTATCATATATCATTTAGTTAATTATTTAATAACAGGCTCAAAGTATGGTAACGCTCGGCCAATATATAGTTTGTTAATATAAAATGGTTGTAAGTAATAGAAGAAAACATTAACGGTGTATAAGAGACTATAATATAGACAAACGTTTCTCTTTGGTGTGCTTGTTTACATGTAGTGAATAACAATTAAATTACATGATTTATCTATCTATAATATTATAAAGAAGAGAGGTTTCTGTCTGTCTGTCTGTCTGTCTGTCTGACTGAGTGCCTGTCTGATGTTCCGGGTAAACGCAAAAACTACTGAATCGACTGGGCTGAAACTTTACGCAAAGGTAGATCTTGAATCCATGCAGCACATAGGCCTATTCACTTCCTTAAAATCCCCTCGGGCTACGCCCCGTGAACGTCCTAAGTCTCAATGTTTACATTTAAGAAAAAAGTAAACATTCTAAAAATGTACTGAGAACAGCTGTGGACACTTCCATTTGACAGCTTAAAGAGCAGAAGCAAGAACAGCTGTTTCAAGCTAACTAAAATGCAAATTGCTTTGAATAGAGAACGGGTAGAGAAAACCCCTGTGCGAAGAACGGGTACGTCACCTAGTAATAAGATAAATGATAATTAGAAAACTATAAATTCATAATTAATAACTACAATATTTATGAGACAGTTTTACATTATTCAAAACGTCTTTTCGATAAATATCGTTAGTGGGTTTGTTTTAAATTTCAGAGGTTCAAATCAATAAGCAAGCTCATAATAAAGATAAAATAATAATATTTAAAACGACCGAAACCGTTATTATTGGCAAATTTAGTTATTAACCTTAAACTTTATTTCCCATAGCCCAAACATGAGATTTTTCCTAGTTCAGGTAATATTTGAATGGTAAGAAGTGATTAGTTTTCATTTCATTCGTAATATTTTAATATTTTCATACTTTTAAACGGTTTGTGCCATTTACAGACTATAACGCAGCATAAGCTTGAAGACACCAACAAATAACCTGTATAATTTCTGACCTGGTTTATACTATCATTTTAAACCCCCTTCACGCCTTTGTAAATTGGTTGGATGTGCACTTTTTAATCGTTAAAATCATTACATACCTTATGAGGTATGTAAGATATGAGGTAATGTGGATGCCCATATGTTTCAGTATGAAGTCATGTATGATCAAAGTATGTTTGCTCGAGAGTTTTGTCAATTCTGAAATTGCTTTTTCCGTTTATTTATTGATGCTTGGATTCCCAAATACCCCCGCCACAGCAACCCTGCGTACTCAGCAAATTTCTAATGCATATATATGTGTTTCACTACTACATAGAGCCACTTCCCAAGTTTCTCAAAAATACATTCATAAATAAGTGATTTATAGCATTTTATTTATCCTCCATAAGAATAACATTAGGGCTGAGTACGCAGGTTTGCTGCAACGAGGAAGATAAAATTATTTTTTTTCAATTATCAATATAACTCAACCAAGTGAAGCTACAAATCAAGTTTGATTAATTTAGGGTCATAACTAAGGGGGGTCTGAAACTTTACTTATTCTACTTATGAATAACATGGGGGCTGAGTATGCAGGTTTGCTGCTGTGGGGAATATCAAGAAAAAGGTATTGTGCAAATATCAATATACCACGACTAGTTGAAGCCACAAACCAAATTTCATCAATATACATTCATAAATAATCGAGATATCAAATTTAATTTATTCTCCGTAAGGATAACATTGGACAACGTACTGTGTTTAGCACTTTGAATATCTCTGCAACGGTTGGACGTAGAACAACAATTAAAACACCAAAATTATTGTTTTGTAGAGCTAAACTGATAGGTAAAAATAAATGTGAAGTTTTTAGTAAAATTATCTGAGGGAAATCCAACAACTTTTTTCCATAAGATTAACATGGGAAATTGTATGGACACCTTTTTTGCCTTTTTTCTACAACCACTTAACCTAGGTTAATGATTAAAAATACCAAATTATTTGTTTTTAAGCTCTATAAAATGGATACAACCAAAATTGAGTACTTTTAAAATTTTATGGAAAAAATTCAAAAACTGGTTTTTGGAAAATGTAAAATCATCATAAAACCCCCTTCCCATAGTCCGATCGGTCTGGTTTTCGAACTTACAGTCATAAATGTTACTCTACACATTTGTACCAAATTTCATAAAAATCGGACATTTCTTTCAAAAGTTATCGCGGTAACGGACACACTTATATCTATATATATATTTATATATATATATATATATATATATATATATATATATATATATATATATATACATTTGAACGAATAGTGTTTTTGGCATCTGGGGTCCTCAAAACAAAAAGTTATCATGGTCTCGGGCTTATGTCTTACCATACCACCTACGGGAATAGCTTCTTCCCTACAGGGGAAATTCGCTAAAAGCAATCAGGTAAGCCGTGGTGGGACCCCAGAACTGAATGATTAAAACGTTTATTTCCGTGATTCTGTGAACTGTGATTGTTTTAAACACCATCAACCGCAAAACGGGTTTATTCATAAAAAAGTAGTTTTCTGTTAAACTTATTTTAACTGATAAAATAGTGTAATTTATGTGTAGCAAATATTTGTTCATTCCTCATTAGGTACAATAGAAAAACGCCCATTACGTGCCCCTTTACGTGCCTTTCAAATAGGCAAATAGTGAACTCACTTTCAGTAAAATAGGAGTTTTAATTAACATTTTTTCATAGAAAATACGTAGTTTGGACGTTTACTAAAACCGTAATTTGTTCACCTTACAAACTTAAATCTTTATCTTTATATAAATCTGTACTCGAAATGCTAAATAAGACAAAATATTCGTCACCACCATTTATTGAAATATACGTTATTCTTTCCTTTGAAACAACGATTGATTCCTATGAAATGACAGCAATGGGTCCTTTCAAACGGCCCATTAGACAAGTGTTTTCTATCAAAGCGATTTAGGCCTACTCATTTGACCTCACGCCTTCTGTATTATAAGGTGCGAATGGACGCAATAAAACTCATTATTCAGGTATAATTTTACATATGCCGTGTATGAGTGATTATTGTACTCCATGGCGTCTGTCTACTCGCCGCGATGTTTATTACTCCATGTGGGTTGTGACTCCTGACCCCTGCCCTCTAGTCAAGGCCCGTATCCACTCACGCACGCGTATTGCCACGCATGCGCGCCCGATACAATGTATACTATGGAGTAGGTCGGAATTGTTGTGCATACGGTAAAGTTTATGAGAGTCGCTTTTTTAACAGCAACATAGTTATTGTAAAATCCTCGTTTTTTTCAATAAATATATTTTTATGATAAATATATTTTATTGTGCTTTAATTTGAAATTTCTGCCATCACTTCCCGCAGCTATGGCTTTTACCTCCACCTTAACAGACTTCATTACCGGAAGTTACCGAACGCCATCGTAGGTGTTGTTCCACAAGACCAATATTAACATTGTGCCTCCGTTACTCCTCACCCGATCGTCACATACGATTTGTTTACGTGTAGAATTAAATTTTGTGGTCCTCTAGTGAACACATTTTAAAATTTATTTACAAATGAATGAGATATTGTAAAACAATCAAACTGAAAACTGAACATGTTATTGTAAAACCAGAATTCCAAAATTAAGAACACGTTTATTTTGATACATACTAATGTTTTGTGGCGATCAGGAGAGGAGTAACGGAGGAACAAATAATTGGCCTTATGGAACAGATCTCCACGATAGTGGTATCCCACCACAGCTACTAAAAACCGGTTGGAGGAGGGAATTTTCCCTGCAAGGCACGGTGCGCGAGGTAGCGATTTGAGGAGGGAATTTTCCCTGCAAGGCACGGTGCGCGAGGTAGCGATTTGAGGAGGGAATTTTCCCTGCAAGGCACGGTGCGCGAGGTAGCGATTTGAGGAGGGAATTTTCCCTGCAAGGCACGGTGCGCGAGGTAGCGATTTCACGCGCGACTGCATGCTAACCACACTTTGCTTATTTTTAAGTTCAATTTTTCAAATACAACACATCTAATTATTAGCTTTATATTATTTTTTCTTTCATTAAAAGCTACAAATCAAACTTTCTTTGACGTTTCTACCACAATCCAAACTCAAAATAAAAGGCTTTTACTAAAATCATAACAACTTTTTTCCTAGCAGTGAAAAAATTCCGAAACATATAAATATATTATGAAAATGTATGCTCTACTAACTATCAATGTTTCATAACGATTGGAGCAGTAGTTTTTATGGTATGAATTTTCAAAGTGAGCCGCTGTATGAAAAACGCAAAAAAACTGGTACTTTTTTAATTTAACCTGCCTTAAGACTCACTTAAAATCAAAAAATAAATTATTAACTCACATCAATAAACGCGCAATTACATTCCTGAAATAATGGTGTAGTTTGTTTTTTATACCTCAACTGGTTACGTTGCAGTTGAAGCTCAAACTCGAGTATCTAAACTTTTTTCCCCGAGAGTAGGGCTTCAGCCTGGCAAGTTTTAAGAAGATCCTATCCATAAATTTATACAACTACAACTGTCCCTATCGTTGACGGATTTGTCTTTGTGCTGTATGCAAAATTGCTACGCTATTTCTTCTTTGTCGTGCGAACTGGCAACCCCGTTGTTATAAATTATGTACAAAATAATATATGAACTAAATTCCTAGGTAAGCGTAAAAATTACCTTATAATCTTGAAAGATAAAGAGGGCTACCCCTAAAGTTTTTCTAAAATAAAAGGTTTGACTATTTAACTAATAATTTAGTGTATTCCATATCTTAATTCAAACTGTCAGTTCTATCGGTACAGAAGATTTTTGCTACCAAGCAATATACACAGACAGACAATCCTTATGTTTATGTTCTAGTCAAAATTAACCGTACCATTTAACTATTATGAAGCACTATTTTCATATACGCAGGGAAACCAAACAATAAACATAGACATATTTTTCACCATACATAACCTTTATGATAATATTCTTATTCAATATACTGTATGAAATAGATTTCACAGCTTTCACTCATCAGAAACACTTGAAGAATATAATAGTTTTTGTGTTAAGTACTGAAGAGGACCCAGTGCAGCACGTGTAAAGAAAGTGTTTACACAAATGTTTGTACAGTTTGATGCAATTATTCACTTGATAATACACATTCAACACCAATTGATAGTTTTTTTGTTTTTTTTAGATCTAGAGATTTTAGTTTTAGAAATGTTATAAAAGAATATAATTGATCCAAGTTGTTAGTCATTATTATAATTTTCTATGCCAAATCATATTTTTCACACCATCCTTAGCATGTTTAAAGAAATTGTATATCTTACAATTATCCATTGCCATTATACAAATGCCATATAATATTTAATTTTTATCGATATCATCAAATCTTTTAGTTGATATAATACCATATGACTTGAAAATCATTTTTAACAGGCTATCATTGGTTGTAATAAGTAAGCCTTTGATTGGGTGGATGATTGATGTTGTCTGAGTAAGGTGTACTTCGTAAATTCTATGTTGTATAAATTGTACATGTTGCACTAATAGGAATGATCTTGTTTTACTACTAGTTATGATCATGTTTTACTATGAAAGTAGTTTGTTGTACAAGTTGTGCTATGTAAGTACTATGTTGTACTACTAGTAATATTCGTGTTTACTATGTAAGTAGTTTGGCGTACAAGTTGTGCTATGTAAGTACTATGTTGTACTACTAGTAATATTCATGTTTTACTATGTAAGTAGTTTGGCGTACAAGTTGTACAGTGTAAGTACTATGTTGTACTACTAGTAATATTCGTGTTTTACTATGTAAGTAGTTTGGCGTACAAGTTGTGCTATGTAAGTACTATGTTGTACTACTAGTAATATTCATGTTTTACTATGTAAGTAGTTTGGCGTACAAGTTGTACTGTGTAAGTACTATGTTGTACTACTAGTAATATTCGTGTTTTAATATGTAAGTAGTTTGGCGTACAAGTTGTACTGTGTAAGTACTATGTTGTACTACTAGTAATATTCGTGTTTTACTATGTAAGTAGTTTGGCGTACAAGTTGTCAATGTAAGTACTATGTTGTACTACTAGTAATATTCGTGTTTTACTATGTAAGTAGTTTGGTGTACAAGTTGTACTGTGTGTTGCATTTTGTACCACGTAGGAGATGCTGCATCTTGTTAGCGTATCACCATTCTCCTCTCAAGTTGCCGTGATCTGCGTTAAAGCACGTGTGGTGGCTGGAGAGCAACGAACTCCGAAACACACACTCACAGACAGACGGACGGGCGGACAGGCGGACTTCTGGGTTGCTGGTATTCGTCCAAACCTGGGTATAATACTGACGTCGTCAGTTTTACTATTTACTTTCTATATATTTAGTTGGCATTCGTTTCGTTTTATTTATTGTAGGCTTATATAAAAGAGAACGGCAGTTAGTTGTTGTTACAACTTAGTGTGCGCAATACGTTAAACATCTTAATTATTTTGTAGAATATAATTAATTATTCTATTTGTGTCGTTGTTAACTACAATAAAAATAGTTTTAAGCCTTAATAAGTAATCGATTTTTCTTTTGTAGTATTATATCAACCAACTCAGGGGCACAGATGGAATAGGAATAGTTGAAGGTGGCTTTTTACCATGGAAAATAACTAAAATAATTTGAACATGAAGTAGATGTAATAAAAGGTGTCTGTTAAAACTTTGATTAGAAGGGGTTAACACACTGACTAAAAAAAATCAGAAACAACTTGTGTACGAGTAACAAATATATTTGAATAATCGGAGATGTTGTTATTAATACATAAACTATTGACATCAGCATGCAACATAGAGTATCAATAAGAGGTGCTGTACGTTACGGCATATTAAGGTCTGCGCGAACGCAGTGTATTCACCATTACTTAGAACAATATTTAAAAAAATATTTCATATTTCCGGCAATATTTCAGTTCAAATTATTTGTATATTTTGATAAATTTCTCTACTTTTTTTAAGTCTTTTAAGATATACAAAAACACAAGAACAGAAGTGCACGAAAAAAGTAACACGGCAATGCTATTAAATACCACCGTCGCAGCAAACCTGTGTACTCAGCGAATTTCAAATGCACATATATGTCTTAATAACAATTAATGCAACTTATGAAGGTTCCTAAAAAATATATTCACAAATAAGCGATTATAAAATAATAATTATTCTCCTTATGAATAACATTGGGGATGAGTACGCAGGTTTGCTGCTACAAGGAACACAGAATAATGGGTTTTTATGCAAATATCAATAGAACTGAACTAAGTGAAGTCATATACCTAGTTTAATCCATATTCATAAATAAGCGATATATAAGATTTTAGTTTTCCTCCATAATAATAACATAGAGGCTGAGTACCAAGGTTTGCTGCTACGAGATTCATCAGAAAAAAATTAGTTTTTATGCAAATATCAATGGAACTCAACTCAGTGAAGCCATATACAAGTTGTATTAATTTATGTTCATACTTAAGGGAGATATGATATTTTACTTTTTCTCCATAAGAATAACATGGGGATTGAGTATTCAGTTTTGCTGCTACGGGAATCATCGGTAAAAATTTATGTTTTTGTGCTAATTACAATAGATCACAATCAGATGAAGCCATATACCAAGTTTCGTCAGAGTATGTTCATAAACAAGCGAGATATAAAATTCTTCTTTTTCTCCATAACAATAACATTAGACAACGTACTGTGTTTAGCACTTTCAATATCTCGGTAACTAAGTGACGTAGAGCAATGAGAAAAACACTAAATTGTTTGTTTTTTGAGGTAAATTCAATGGTGTAAATTAAAATTTGATTTTAATAAAAATGACATGTGAAAAACCCATAAAACCCGTTTTTGGGGTACAAAACCCCCCCAAATACCCCTTCGGATGGTCCGATCCGTCTGGATTTCGAAATCGTTAAAATAAATGCTACTTTACACGTCTGCACCAAATTTAATCAAGATCGGACCTTTTTTACGAGAGTTATCGTGCTTACAGGCATATATATATATATATATATATATATATATATATATATATATATATATATATATATATATACATAAATACAAAATTCAAACGAAGGGTGTTTTTGGCATCTGCGTGGGCCTCAAAATGAAAAGTTATCGTGGTCTTGGGCTTAAGTCTTACCATACCACCTACGGTAATAGCTTCTTCCCTATAGGGGAAATTCGCTAAAAGCGTATTACTGCTGCATTTAGCAATTGCATCGGTCATTTTAATGAGGGTATTTTATCTGGCAGGCAGTATGTCAAAAGAAATTTAAAGTCGTTCGCTGATTGAAATAAAGTTTTACTGACGATTTCTACTTCGACATATTTATTCATCCTTTATTCATTCCTTATTAATTACTTTGAACCAATGAAAAATCTTGTTATAGCAGATATGTAGTCGTACAAAATAGGGGAATTTTGGTTTTGTCTGAGTTGATTGGCATCACTGGTTCCGCGTATTTTCGCAGCGGCGGAAGTTTATGTCGTTTTGTCATTGTAAAAAGTGGGCGGACCTTCTGTTTCCGCGATCGGTGCTCGCCCTGCCTGCACGCCAAAGTTAAATTATTTGCACCCGATCACGATCACGAAATAAAGTTTATAAACAAACAGTTTTAAACTATGGAGCCCTCTGTATTGATAGTCTAAAATCGATTTCTTACCTCCGTCAATAGTCCAAAATGTTTGACATATCGGTTATGCCAACATGTTTCGTTGCAAGTGCAACATTGTCAAGGCTTACAAGTCGTCAAGATGTTAAAATTTAAACAAAACACAACACATATACGAACGCACATGTACGGACTTGTTGGGATGCCCGTGACCGTGTTAGCGCTTTGTAAATGTTTATTCGTTCGTGTCATAATTCGTCCGTATATGTGTTGTTTTGTTTAAATTTTAACATCTTGACGACTTGCAAGCCTCTAAAATGTTGCACTTGCAACGGAACATGTTGGCATAACCTATATGTCAAACATGTTGGACTATTGACGGAGGGTTTAAGAAACCTATTTCAGTCTTGAACATAGTCCAGGGGCTAGTACAAATGGATTTGGATAGTTTGTCCATTTAAAAGTGATAATTGAATGCAGTATTTACTACTAACTCTCAGTAGGATATAGTTAACACATCAAGCAGCGTTATGCGGCCTTAAAAATAATATAAAAACACAAACATGGATTGATGAATATATGTTGGGTGTAAAACAGACCAAACCCCTTCTAGATCTTTTATTTGTTCAGATAAACAAAAATGATGGCCGGTCAAATTTAATTTCAAAAGTTAACTAGGGACCATAAATTCACGTCTTAATTATTTATGTTAACATATACATTTTTGCCATTTCTAACAATGTCACCAAACTTTAAATGTAAACATGAAATTTAATTGTTTGTACCGCGCTCATTCTTTCTTCTGTGACTCATTGTTCGTGGTGAACTTTTAATATGAATCACCATTTTCAATAGGGAAGAGATAGCGATCTTAAGTTTTCTACTTTCGTCTATTTTATAGAGATGTTTAAAATGATGGGTCAATCAAAGGGGATTTAAATTTACAAATTCTTAGTTGTTTCCAAAATCCCCCATTTTTGGGGGACACTCAAACATTTATTCACTGTCAAAATATACTAAACCTGAAGTTACTATCACTACCCAAAGGAGATTTGTTAATTTAAACAAATAAAAAAATAGAGGGGTGCCCGGACTTTTTTACACCCGGTATCTACAAATTACAACGCTATATTGTTTATAATAAAATGTAAAAACTTTGTTCAGGCCGAGAAATATGAAAGGAGTAAAAATATACATTATTAGTTCAATAAAATCATTTATAACAGTCTGGAGACATCTGGGGCTACAAAGTCCGCAACTGAAGGTAAACCCGTGGGCGGAACCCTTTGACCTTACGCAGCAACTGATTTATACGACCACCAACAACTATCTTTACTGGGACTGATTTGTGTACTGATATGTCTTAATTGGTCAACGGATACAGCTGCATTATGCGAGCAATGATAACGTGTATCATGCGTGATAGATTAGTTTGGTAGAATAATAAACTATTCTCTGTGAAATAAATCATGTAATATTCTTTCCCTATGAAGTGTTAAGTCGCTTAGAACACTCCGCGCCTCGCCGTCTAACGTCACTCGTCTGACGTCACGTCATTCGTCTAGAAGTAATTTTAATATTAATTCATACAATATTGCTTTGTCTACTATTTAATTATTGAAAGTGCCTTTTTTGAAAATATAATATTTTATAATTTGCCGTGATGGTGTTCATATCAAGAATTAATTGGCTACTCATTACTAAACAAATAACTTAGTTAGTGATGAGTAGCCAATTAATACTTGATAATAGCAGTTATTATACAAATTCCATAATGACACATTTCCTTTTTTTATGTATGAAAAGTAGTCCGGGAAGTAGTACACTTAACACAGTAGTACATGTTAAGTGAAGTTTTTGGGTATGACACTGGATTCTTGTGTTTCCCAAATATAGAAAGTAGCTAAGAGGACCACTCTTGTATAGTCATATAACTAAAATACATTTGTTGTTAATAAATTTACTACTTAAGGATCTATTTTGATCCTCGAAATAAAAAACCACATATTAAAATTGTTTAAGAACAACACAAGACTATACGGGGTGTAATATCAGATGCCTAAAACGTGTAAATCTATTCGAAGTCCAGAGTGTACATGAAAACTCAGTATTGCATGATAGTTAGGCTATATATTTCTCACAAAAAAAAGATAAATAAATTTCAAAAACATTTAGGAATGCCATATCTACGGGTTTAAAAATTAATATTAGTGGTCATGATTGTGTTACACATTTTATTAACCGTACAAAAAAATTATAATTATTTCTAGATATTCACGTAACCACGGTTCATAAAATGCACACAAAAAAGAAATAAAAGCCACTGTAATGTTAAAATATATATATATTTGGCATTTTAAAAGGATATACATTGCATAATATATTTCTTATCCATGTGATTTACATTCAAATTTAATATTAAAATCCGTTTAATAGTTTAATAGCACCTTAATCGCGATTTTTTTAAAGAGTTCTGAGATAACTTAGAAATATTGGTAAAATGGAAAAAATACAATTTATCTAACTGATTTACAGGCTGAAATATATTTGTTCACAGTTAGCATCGTCACTGTAAAACATTCAACCAACACAATAAAAACGAGATTTCAATCCCCAATACTTTAAACAACCATTCAGAATCCTTACCTTTCGCATAGTGATATCTATCACCTCACTCCCGCATGAAGTCGTGCCTGAACCGCCAGCGTTCATTACATCTTGCGGTCTAATTTGCGACACTTTAATATCCCGAACCGCCAGCGCACGGGTCTGTAATCGTCCCATCCATCTCCGCCGCTGCGATCGCTCTTGCAAAATAAACTAAATTATTTCCTTCAGCTTATTGTTTTCAAAATTAACAGTTCTCGCGGAAGTAGTGTCCTCCACTGAGATTCCAGGGACAGTTTGGATTCCGGACCGCCATTAGAGTCAGGAGTGGAGGAATCTTGGGTAATTTACATCCTGATAACGCACTTACAGCGATACTGCACATTCCGTGCACGTGGGGAATCACAGCTGAGGGCAAAGCGGTTAACGTTTACATTGTTATCGAATTGATTCGAGCAATTATTCGAGTTGTTCACATTTTTACCTGGTATAAAACCTGTGTAACGTTCATGTTGGGTAATCCACTTCGTCTAAAGATCAAGGTTGAATTTCGTCGAGGTTTAAAACTCCATTGTGTATCTGTTTGAGCCTAGTTTACAAACCATTTTGTTCATTAACATTATGATTACGATTTCAATTAAGTAGCAATCGTTAAAGGGAGATGTATAATTTATATTCGTAAATATACCAACTTCAATCAAACCAGATTTTATATGCGTTATATATACTTTCATCATTGATTATACATCCTACGGAATATACTCCTCCAGTGTTTAATAAGTTAGAACATTATAAATTAAATTAAAACTGCCTAAGAATTATCAACACTTAGACTAGAAACAATATGTAATTGAGTAATGGCATCGTTTCCAGAGGCCATGTGATAGAAAAACAACATTCAACAAATAAATACAAATATAACTTGGAAACAATAAAGAACGATTTAACGCATTGAGAATTCATCCGTTATTGCTAAAGCTGAGTAATGTTTTCCTTATTTCTATTGTTGGCATACAAATTTTAAATCTAACATAAATAGCCAATCGTGGATCTCTCAAGGTGAGTGCTGAAACTTGTTAAGTTCAATAATGTGACGAGCAGATCTAATCCACTCCAAACTAAATCGTTTATTATAACTTTCAAAGCTACTATTAAAGTAAAACAGGATACTCAGTAATAAAATATCTTCATTTGCACAAACAATCCCGCTTTAATCCACTTAAATATATGACTGATCCTGCATTACCACTCCCTAGTTCACATATGTCGAAGCCAATCGCTTAGTTTATGCTTATCAAAGCCGCAGCGAACTGGCCGTGTTGTAAATTATGATAACTTTGACACCAAGATGCAAGATGTAGGAAGAAGTGAACGAAGGTGTGGCAGGGCTTTTAAAACGCGGTAATTTATAGCATTTATCTTTCGAGATGTATTTTCCGTGATATCTTTGGGATAGGTACAGTGTTCCAGGGATTACTTGACAATAACACGAATGTCCGATGCTTTAGATGCAGAATCTGGTCGCAGTTACCGTGTGAGATCTATATTACACGTCATATTTGTCGTATGATGAAAATAGAAGTTCGCTATTCCTGAAATAACTTACATGATTAGTAACTTTTATGATATACTATTAACACTATTTCTACTAAAACAAAAGTTTTATTTTATACTCTTAAAATTGGAATTGCTAAGAACTTAGTAATTATCAATGTAAATTAATCAGGAAAATAAAAAAAACATATTTTATTAAATTTAATTGAATAGTAAGGTTTAAAAATATTGAAGGACCATTTTCTACAAAAAATAAATAATATAATTACGAAATGAGGGAAACGATTGTTATAGAGTGTTGTATAGAGGTCTAAAGATAAGTAAAAGACACAAAGATGTGAAGGACATATAAATAAATGATACTCATCTTAATTCATTCATTCAAAATAATAATAATAATAATGTTTGTATCGCAAATGAATTTATTTGTACAATTCAAAGTTAATTAGCGTTTTCCACCAATCACAAATGTTCCATGTTCATTGATTGTACAGTAGATGAAATAACTGTTTACAACTCACCGGGCCACTTAATTATCATTTAATTAGGATTTGAAGTACGAATCATCAAGTTTAGTCCATATTTTCCTAGTACAGTCAGTCCGAGGAGACTGTTTAGAACATCAAACTGGACCGCGAGAGAGACTCTGGCTAAAAAGAGATGTGTTTAGATGCAAGAAACCAGGTGATAAATCGGACGTTACTATTGGGGAAAACGTCTGACCTTGTTAAGGGCACGGGCATTGGTTTACGTTGCCAATGATCAATGGACACAGAATACGTTACGGTTGACGGGTAAGCATCTTTAAATTCGTCTCTGCAGTAACAATGAAGATAAAACGCCCTCTTTTAATTTAATTTTTACCTACAACACTTAACAAAACATACGATTAAATTGCAATGTACATTAAATTATCGTTACATTGTACGATTTTAACAATGTTGTAAGTTTGACGTTTTTCTCAATGAAGTTGAGTAAGAGAATGCCAAAGAAGGAAACAGTTTATCTGTTTGTGGAAGCAAGTCGATGTGGAAATATTCTTTTTAAAATCGTAAATTTTACATACCCTAAACAATGTTGCAAATTAGATTAACTCACCATGTTATAGTGAACATATAAATAACAGTACAGCCACCTCCAAGGGTTCAGACGTTTCTTAACGAAAGGAAAGTTTATCATTTTAATATTATAAGTTGTGCGTTGTCAATTAGTATTAAATACTAAATAACGTTAATTTGAGGCCGATTCACAGGTATTAATGCGTTGCACACCTGTTCACAGGCGGACGTGTGCTGGAATAATCAGTCGGGAGTCGGGAAGCTGAATACTAACTCAGGGCGGACGTGCCTAGTGAGCATGCATGGAGCTGTCGTCGAGCACCGCTTGGGCCGGGTCTTCGGCTGAGTCTTGGCGCGGCTTGGTATTCCATAAGAAAACTCTTATTGTAATCAACAATAAAAACTATGAAACCATTAATTAAGCTGTTTTTAATTCTCTACTCTACTTGAAGATAAATTACAGCATTTTAAATTTAATTCTTCTAATGAAATTAAGTTTGACATCAAGCAAGAACTAAAATAGCCCTCGTCATAACTGATATAAGTAGCGGATAGTTAAATTGCCAGTTGAGGGCATGGTTTGCCGGGCTATCAACCAGGATCAGCCAATAGTAGACGTGCTGCATTGCCAAAACTCCACACCAGCTGATCGGAATAACATTCCAGTGATATTTTTCTATGACAAAATGGTAACAGTGACAGCATACAACCATGCTATTGCCTACAGCTTAACTGTCCGCTATTATAAGGTTACATTTAAAAAACAATGCACTGAGATAAATAAATATCGGCTGACTTTCACTTAATTCTATGGCCTTGGATCCCTCAAAAACATGACTCTTCCATCCGGTGAGTAGCTTTAAAAAGTTTCACTGTCAGGTTTCCAACGGGTTTTTGGAGACCCCTTCATCCTGCGATCATAAATCTTAAAGCACATTTCGAAATATATTTTAATACACACAATTAAAAACACTGTGCTGGCTGCCAGAATTAGTTAACAGTGAGTTATCCAGTTTCGTTTTAAACTAAAATAATATGTTAAACTGTTGAAAGAAAATCATCAGGAGTGTAAACTGCTAGATTAACTTAAATTCGAAAATGTTTGATCTGATTAAACAAATGCTGGTGCAAACAACACTAAGTGGACACCAAACAGCGGAATCAATATACTTAACTAGAGAGTTTCATAATATCTAGCTGAAATGGCAGAGGCATGGATAGATTGAAGTAGAATCTTTTTGCACCTATAATTTAGACCTGATAGTGACCTTTGTTATACAGTCTATTGATCGGATAAAATGCTATGTTTTCGAGGGCCCGCAGCCAAAGGATGGATTTTCAACAACCACGCACCTGTCCTAGGTTCAATTCGCCACTTCAGCTAGGAAGGTTTGTTTGACGAGAGCATATTTCAGCTGTTTCCAACTTTTCCTAGGACAGGTGCGTGGTTGTGTGAAAATTCATCGTTTAGCATGATCTACCCACGTTGTCACAAAGTTGTTTGGAAAATACCGTTTGGTCAAAGACCTTCAAAAATGAAAAACATAGGATGGAGTCGAAAATTTCTCAAAAATAAATGGCGGCACCTCTTAAAAATATGACTCGGATAAAAGCCGATAGTTAAAACAAATAACAGTAGATATCGCCTGACGTAGATAACAATCTGAGTTGAGAGAAATAACGACTGAATTAATCAAGACCTTTACATGAAAGCGTGGTTATCTTTCAGAGCCGCGCCCTCGTCTCGAAGTGATATTGTCAACAGAGGCTGCAGCCCATGGACCCCACGTACAGTGTCACCAGGCGGCATTTACAAGAAAGGCAAGATTTGCAGGTGGGAGGCTTTGTGTGTGGCTTGTGAGTCACCTGTCAACTTATCATATCGGCTAAATGTTACCTATTGTGTCCCGCGTCCACAGATGTGGAGTAGGGAGGGTTGGTGTAAGATGTGTCAGAGATTCTAGGACATTCTGGAGTCCCTGGATGATGGGTGTCTCAATATCCAGCACTAGCTCTCAGGGATCAAAATTAGAGGTAACCAGGTAACTCAGAATTAAAATTAGGATACTCTGAACTTAAAATAGTTTGGAAATTGCTTTTGGTACAACTCAAAGACAGTTCTGGGAGAGTCATTTGGCAGTCCACATTAAAATGGTCCCCTTACAAGTTTAAACCTCCCGTTCCTTAGGAAGATGACCTGTTTTCCTCAGTCAAGAGTTATGACAGGAAACCTGCAAGGTTCTACATATTTATCACCACTGCCAGACATTTATATTTATTTATACGCTCATGACCTTTATTTTAAACCCTCTAAGTGTGGAACCTAGCAGTTTCATCAGATATATAGTGCAACTAAAACTAGCAGTCTCAGAATACAAAACTAGACGATTTTAAATTACCAACGTTTATTAAGAGAAGCATGTTTAGTTTACCTTCCCAACGCTACTTTAAAAAAGTACATTGTTTAAAATAACCATATATCATACTGTGTTGGAATGTATATGTTTACGGTCCCATAATTTTTAAAGTAATAAAATGAACATAAATCACTTTTATACGAAATAGTTATGATGTTTAATTAGTTCGGTCTTTTTGAGTTATCCTTGACGGGGTCACGAATGCGGCACCAACCCTTAATGTATAAAAAACACATTAATACGACACCTAACCCTTCACCGGTCGCCGTGGCACACACTTATCCGGCACCAACTACTCCTCTTACCCATTCCACTTCATGTACTGATAATTTGACAGATATTTGTTCCAATAATTAAAAAAAATATTATTTAAAACTCTAAAACCCATTCAATCTTGTGCGATTTTTATGTTAAAAACTATTTACTGGCAAGTTGTATTTTATTTGGTGGTGGAAACCTTTATCGTAAATGTCCTCGTACTTCTGAATTTATAACTCTCTTCATAACCTACTACCGGTATGTATTGCCACACCAGAAGTACTTACTTACTTACTGACTTATCCTCTTGGACCACGTAGTCTCGCAGGTCGAGCATGTGACGGGTCAATCACTATAATTACCAATCTTCTGACTTTTGATAATTGATCTTCAAATCTTCTATCAAAATAAAAACTAAAACTATAACTAGGTTGGCAGGCTATAGTAGCATTGTATGTTATTTGTAACAACTAGTCTTGCTTGAGTGCTGTGCTTTGTAAATAAATCAATAGCTGTTACAATTCAGTTGATTTATTACTATTCTTCCATTTCTATAAGTTCAAAGCATTGGTACAAAGCATTGACGACCTGAAGGATGCCTTAGACGAATGCGAGTTATATGAGATTTTGTCGCATTGTAGGGCCTACTATTAAAACCATAGTTTACTCTTAGCAACTACTTATATATATATATCTCTATTCCAATTTGTAAAATGTTACCTTAATCCTATTAAGTTGACATTCAATTTATTTAATGCGGAATTCTACGTTTTTATTTTCGAAGTTGGAGTATGCGGGGATATTTTCGGTTTTGATTTTCAAAAGGCGTGTTCGTTCTATTAGTATTCTATGTTCGCAGGTCCAACCAGAGCTTTAATACGAGAGTTAGAGGTAGATGGGACTGAAATAGTTGGGGGGGGAGGAGTAGAGAATGAGGGGAGTATACATGTGGTTGAGGAGGTGGTACCTCTCTACCCTACCTGTAAATTGCATTGGTGCCGTATTAAAGCGTGGAATTAATAACGCCTGGTTAAACTCTTAATGAGGGTGAGATTTGGTGCCGTATTTGAGTGCCGCCATACTTAAAGCCAAGAGAGTATTTTTAAGGTGGTCCCAGTTAATTTCACCCAACCCGGAAAGTACCATAGAGACAGTTTTAACCACTGGAATATTCAGAAATGTAATAAGATTTAAAACCTACCATTAATGCTGTAAGTTTTCTTTCAAATAAGCTGGTTCTTTTGATTACGAAACAGTTATTAAAATGTATGCATGGTTTTACCCGTCCAAAATAAACTACCCCGAAATTTCAATACCGGTTGTTTTAAAAACAAAAATGGTTATATAAAACTCTGAGAGAAATAAAAGGATAAAATACATGTTTACACCTCAAAGTTATAAAACACTAACGTATTGAGTTGAGAAAAAAGGACTTGAGTATTACAACATTCACTGTAACTAATTTTGTACACACATATTTGAATCTTTCGCCATTCCCTGTCATTTTCCATCGATCTTTGTCAAGATTCCCGATTTTCCCCGTTTATGTCAAAAATCAGGGCTGACGGCAGGTTCGCGGGCCCGGCATTGTTTGAGCTGATATTCCGGTAGAGATGAAAGCCGCGATGACGAGGCCCGGTAAACACGCTTATCACTGGTTATCAGCACGCCATCACGTCAGCTATTCCTGACTACAGAGAGACCGACACACCGCAGGTCTGACAGATAAACTCGCATCCTGCTGCGAATGACTCTGAGCGATATAACAGCCAAATCGGAAATTTAATAGCATGAGGATTCCTGAGCAACTCAATTTCTTACTGGATCTCCGAAACTGGATCTCCGAAACTGGAACCTACTGAAACTTTGTTCAGCTTAAAATGTATTCAATAACGTTTCTCTTTTTTATAAATAGTATTACCATAGGACAATCATTGGAGCGAGATTTTCCAGGCAGTATTCTTCAGTTTCGGAATTCTAGGGCTGCAAGAAAGTCCTTTAGTCCAAAATACCAAACCATGAAGGCCATTATCTCTAGAGAAACAAGTTAGAATTATAATTTTATGCAGCTAAATACCTTCGTTGGTGTTTAAAACCGTGACTTAACATAACGACTTGTAAAAACTAGTTATAGGCCTACATTTACACAATTTACATAATATATTATACAATACATCATTTAAATTCAAAAGTCCAAGCGGTCATATCGTGTAAAACATTCTTTTCATCACTCTGTATTCTAATCTTCTGACTTTTGATAATTGATCTTCAAGTCTTCTACCAAAATAAAAACTAAAACTATAACTAGGTGGTTGATTACCATACAGCTGAGATCTTCGAAAATCGTCGATTTCCATACACCAAAACAAATAATGATCAGCTGACTACCTGTCCTAAACATTACTTTACCTGTCCCAAACGATACTTTACCTGTCCCAAACAAAACTTTTCCTGTCCTAAACAATTGAAGTTCCTGTTTTACTCAACAGGAGCACCAGTTTGATTTCGTTATTTTTGACGATTCTGTGTTCAAACAGCTGACTCTAACACTAAAATGAATTGTAAAACTGTGTTGTGTTTACTTATACAAAATTACTAGACTATGAAATATCAGATAATTTTTTTAAAGTTTTATGTGGTTATTTGCAACGTGAGGAAATGAGAGGATAAAATGCTATCTTGCCCCGAAATAGGCCACTTTGGTGACTAGTAGTGAAATACACTATTTTTCAGCTTTATTAAAGTTTAAATTTTGTTTTACCTATTCTCTTATAACCCACGTCCTTCAAAGTATGTGTGTATTTGAAAGTAAAGCAAATATTTTTTCATACGTAAAAAAGCGAAATATGAAGAAATAAACATAAACAGCCGTAATTTTTCCGTAGTTTGCCCACTATTTCCTTCTACGTCAACTGAGTAAGAAAAATATATTTCTTAGGTACATCACAGACGCATTTTTATGTAGCTACTCCCGTGTCTTTCACACCTTTCATCTTCGCCGGGTTATTAGTCTAAACAGCACTTGCTTTACGATTTTGAAATTTATGTTCCCATAAAGCGCGAAACGAGCTAAAACATAGATGAATGATGAGTGTCTATCCAGAAGTGAGTGGGATTTGATGGCAGTAACTTCTGCAGAGCGAATGCTTTGATCGTAGTCAAGACTCAAGAAAATAACCGTGTGCGGAATCTCTGCAAATGATCATCTCTAATCAGCTGATACTGGACAGACAATGACAGGATGTGAGGAAACATCATCCCCCGGCTTGAATCACGTCCAGGGCATGTCTCAGCGTGATTGAATCGCAATGTATGCTAAATGAGGTTCGAACATGTATCAGTGTCAAACCAAGTGTCACTTTTTCACTAGATTAATTGCCACAGATAATTTTATGCAAGAGGAAAACACCAACGGTACATAGTAATTAATTTGAAGACATCAACATCTAAGATCTATACATCACACCTTCCTCAATAAATATCCTACAGTACTGAGGAAGGTAAGTCTTACTCCCACAATGTGGGGCTTTGTAACAGATGGCAATTGTTATGATGTTTGGAAATATGGATTTTCCTTTTTCACCTATACATAAGATATAGAGAAAGTTAGGTTTTCATAAAACTGTTCGAATTTGAGTCATCGGTGATAATATACGTTTTGGTGCTCCCTAAATCCCAAAATTTGTTTAGGGATGAAGTCTGTCTGACCTGTGTCTGTGTGGATGATTACACACAGAAACCACACCAATGACCCGATTTTGATAACATTTGCTTATCACCATTAAAATAAGCTCAAAAATGAAATAAATCAGTATTTTTAATTATTATTCTATGACTAATGGTCATTTAGTTTTAAACTCAGCACTTTGTCTAATTATATTGTTATGGGGAATAGACAATTGATAATTTATTCTTAAATTTCATTAAAATTAGGTACGTAAGTTAAGTTAGGATTGACCAATAGAGGATATTCGGTATAAGTTGCCACCTAACTCTGGTGGGAGGAGAGGAATTTATCTTCTTATAACCACTGTATCTAGCAAATAACTGTGTACGGCCTCCAGTAAAGGGTTTTTTGTCGACATTTATGAAAAAATATAGTTCACTATAAGATTTTCAACACCTGCTACCGTACTTTATATTCTATATTTAGTAAATATAAAGAAATGTATAGAGCCAAAACTCCGTAACTAGCAATCGTGGAATAGTAATTTAAAATACTAATTTATTTAGTTTTTTGAGCTCTTTTTAATGGTGAATAGTAATCTTTTTTAATATTTATGATTTTTTATAAAAAATCCAAAAAATTGAATTTTGGATGTTTTAAGTCCTGTAATTTCTGAACCCGAATTTTTCAAGAAATGCGGGTGGTGTCATTTTGTTGCAAACCTAAAGTTCTACAAACCACGAAAGTTTAATCAAAATCGTTAGAGCCGTTTTTGAGAAATTTGAATTTTTCATGTTTTTTGGCGGTTTTTGGGGGATAATTACCCTTAAAAATCAAAAATCCAAAAAAATGAAAAAATACCTGGAGATATCGTGGATTAGTACCTACATACCAAATTTCATAAAAATCGGCCCATAGGTTAGGGCTCTAGCTCTGTAAACATCCACACAGACACACACACACACACACACACACACACACACACACACACACACACACACACACACACACACACACACACACACACACACACACACACAGACAGACATCACGTAAAAACAACTTTTTTGGGTTCAGGGAGCACCAAAACGAATATTTCCACTAACAACTCAAATTCGAAAATTTTTACGAAAACAATACTTTCTCCATATACTATGTATAGGGGGAGAAAGTAAAAAGTATGTGTCCGTTTTTGATACCGTTTATTTTACATTCGACATGTTGTGATGCGGAAACAACAACTCCATAACAAGTAGTGATACATCTCCATGTTTGTCGAGTACTGTTGTCATTTGTGTTTACGTCATCAAGTCGTATTCGTAAGTTGGTTTTCTAGAAACAGGTAATTATGTAAATGTCATCCAACCCTTTCTAATAATGTCTGGTCTTCCTTGTAATGCATCAGACTAGTTGCGTCAGAAGGTCATAATACTGTTCTGCCTTTTTGTATCTAAATGCTACTCATATGCTTAGGTACCCTATAAAAACGTTTGGCCTGAATCGAAATAGTTCAAAATTTTAGCAATTTTAGGATGTATGTATATTCAATCTGTTCTAAATTTCAGTCCTTAAGGATAGGAATTACTACATTTACTACTTGTACTAATTGTGTTTTAGGAGTACCAGGATTAGTTTACTGGGATTAGTTTTAGACATGAGAAACATTTTCTTACGTTCCGGGCGCATAATTTAAAATTTATATTTCGTTTTTGGTTCCTTTTGTTCATCGGCGTAATCTATATCAAGTGGAATGAGTTTTAAGTCCCTGCTGTAATGCTTTGCACTAATGTGACAACGTCACAGGACTTTACTTATGTTCAACAGAAACGTACACTCAACGTTTGCAACAAATTCCTAGCCTGTATTATTTTTCGAGGTGCATGAGACATGTTACTGCACTATTATAATAACATGGATTGCGTTTTGCTTGCTCAAACATACGAAGCTGCGGATTACTCCGTTCAGGCATTACTTAAGTGTCATTTTAAAGTTTAATAGATTATAAGAAAGTTTAGGTGGGGTTTGGAGGCTTCAAATTGTTCTTTCCTATGTTTAGGCCTATAAATTCACAATTTAGGATCCCATTATATTATCAGTGCATTGGACTTTTTTAATTCAAAATTATTAAAATTAGAACATATTAGCGTAAAACAGGTTTCTACGGCGCCGGCGTTTAATCGCCCATTTCCTCCCCCAGGACTCACAGGCCCACTGCCCCACATCTTATCTCGTCACGCCTCCCAACCTCTCGCCTGTTTTCCGGCCGGCCCGGTTCCGCCGTGACGTAACCCCATGAGAACTCCGTCGAAAGGGAAATCGGAAATCGAAAACTGGGCTTTTGGGTCAGGCAGTGAAAGTGGCGCATCTTAGTTGGGGCCCACGCCGTCCTTGATCCCCGGCGCTAGTGTCGTGTTCCACTCTTGGAACTTTCACTTTTTGCCCGGTTACGTCACGCTGTCCTGGGGCCCCTGGGGGACGCTTCGGCATTCCTTTGCACGTCGCCGCCGAGTAGTAAAGCCGACGTGACAGACGTGAAATAACACAAACTTGTACGCAGTTATCCCACTGATATGATGACCGAACCCGAGGAACTTCGGAAGACTATAGCAACCAACACCTTTCCCCAAAGGATGGAAACTGATTCAGTAACAAATGCATTTGAAAATGTAAACAATCTTTGAAAATTTGTTATTCGCTTATTATTTTTTAGAGACTTTTTTTACCAAGAGAGGCTACAACCATAGTCATATCTGACACCTGGAATACCTGGGGTACGAATCTTTAGGAGTTTATTCCGGTATTTCCTAGGAAAGATAAGAAACCGTACAAACTCAATACAGAGAGGTTGGTTCGGAATTTAAACTCAACATTTGCCGAATGTGAGGCGCAAGCGTTGCCACTGTACTGCGTACTTAACCGGGAAATTATATTTTCAGTGCATTTGCTATAACCACCTTTGTAAATATCTTCCATTTGTGCTGATATCTCCGAGAATTTTAATTGCAACAGATCAAGTTTGCTTTACCCAGGGTTATTGGAACTTTTAACACAATACGTCTTCCCTGTTTCGCCCCAGACTTCCTATTTTCTCAGTTGAGATCTGTTCAGGAAAAATTCAGTTTTTCACTTACCTAAATTAGAATAATATACCATGCTAATGTAGTGTTCGTAAAATAATGTTCAGGGGCTTAAACCTCTATCTATATATATATTTTTTTTTATTTTGTATACAATATGTCAGTTAAGTCCTCGAACAGTTTACCTTTACTTTTATTGATACAGATAAAGCAAAGAAACTTATAAATCAACAATAAATCCATTATTCTAGTTTTAACGGTCTCCTTACAATAAGAAGCTTTGTTATATTACTCAGCAAAGCTCACTGACGTCGGGCCTAATGAAAAATTAGAAATCGCACTACGCAATAACGGGTGAACACGCCTCAACAAAACTTGTACTCGGTTATCAGGTCAAACAGTGGGAAGGGTTTAAATTTAACAAATTTAAATTCCAACGGAATTTTTGGATAGAAACTGTCAATAAAATGAACACTTATTACCACTGACAATACATTGGGGAATCGAATGATGTCATAGGATATCGCTAGGTGTATGGATATCGTAAAGTTAATAGACAAACATATGGTTTTGTTTATGTTATTTCTTAACAAACATATGTTTTTAAAACTGTATTTTCAATTCGCTCAATTGGCGGGCCAGAGACCGCACTTCTAGTAATATACTGTAGGCTTGAAGAGGCCATTGCCCCTTTCTCTGATGTATTTTGTCTGATTTGTTTACAATCTGAAGAATATAAAACAATATGAAAGAATAAGCACGTGTCAACAAACAAAAACAAAACATATATACTAAACCACCATTTTCCTGAATCCCTCGGGCTAATACCTTTAATTTGAGCTATCACCCATCATCTTGCAATTTACCTAATGTCAAAGATTTCTCTTTCAAAGTTTTTTCTCTTGCAGAATTCATAACATAGACTTCAATCTTACAATTTTTCTCACTCGCTGTTACTTCATTTGGGGTTAATTTTGTGATTCTGTAGGAGAACGCCCTTTGAAACTGGATGTCCAATGATTCATGGCGTTCTGCATTCCAACAACAATGATCTTTCATTTAGTCTATCAATTTACTGTTATTGAATCCAGGCTTAACTGCTCAGCCTCCAAACTATTGACATTTATCTTATTTATCGTAATTATTTAATTACTATCATTATTTAATTGAAACCAGATCAAAATCTCTTTGTTTATATGATCATCAAGAACAGTAATAGCGTCAATGCCATTATGTAATCACATTCTTATCAAATGGTGTATATTCATTTCTTAACATCATGAACATTTCAGCTTGCAAGGGTCCCTACCCTCAACGTGGGTGACGTCTGTTGTAGTTCATGACTTGGCCCGGCTCTGCCACCCGGAGTCGTGCTAGGAGTAATTGTCTAGCTTAACTGTGCAAACTGATTCTGCAATTTTGTCGCAACTTTCGTTATTAGAGTTTTCGCCATATTCTATTTTTGTAATACAGGACTGAAAACGGATTATGGATAATCGTGAATTAGATAATCATACAAAAGTTTAACACAATTTCAGAAACAATGAACTTAAACTAATGAAACAGGAAAATTTTTGGAGACTGCCTTGTGAGCTCAAAATTTGTTGTTACCTCATTTAAATTACAGCTCTTGTAAGGGGAGAACTGACTGTGCTCATCACTTTTGGGCAGGGCAAGTAGTTTAGTTTTAGCAATTATTGAAAATCATATAACTAAATTAATTCATACAATATGGTTGTTTCTCCTACTTCTTAAACATATTTTTCTTCGTGTATCTTCATTCTTTAGAGATAAATTTCAAAAGTAAGTATTTAAGTATTCAAATCGGAGATTTTCATGTTTAAATAATATGTCAATTAATACACATTATGGTAGTTATTAGTGAATTAAAACAATTATTATACATTTAGCTGTGTAATGAGTTGAGAACAGGCAAAATGTAAGTTTTAAGAAAACAATGAAATGGATCATTTAAACGTGAGAGCCCCAGAAGGTATATTTTTCATTCATAATACTTTTTGGAAGGATCATATCCCATTGCTCGAGAATTAGCAAAAGTTTTTTAGGGATTCAAGTAACCGTTATAAAGATGAAATTGTTTTCTTGTAGTGAGATTTAGATTTATGCGAATATATAATGCTAATGTATATGTTCTTAATTATTGCTATACACAATGATATGTTATTGAAATACAAATATTTATTAAAAACAGATTGTACACTTACTTGAAATATAACCACTACATTTTCGTTAAAGGTTTTTATACGATCTATAAAATTATCAGAATCTTTTAAATAGGTTGTTGAATTATCAAACAACATAAGAGAGATATTTTCTTTAGGAGGTAAACCATGCAGGGGTTTTGAAAACTATAACAATAGCAATAACAACTACTGCAAAATGTTTTGTTTTTGAACAGTTTAATACAAACAAAGTTAAAGTTTCAAGAAAAAATCAAATTAGCACTCAGGTTAATGAGAGCCCAGAAGCACTCATAGCGGTCGTCAGGCACTTGTGGAAAATGCCAGATACAGATAGGAAAATGTAAAAATAATGGAAGATAAAGTATCGGCAGATAGTCTACAATAGAGGTGTTATCAGGGAGATAAGAAAGCGATAACCTTGGACCGACGCCGGAGATGTGATTCTCAAAACGACTGAAAACTACTTAAATAAGTTTTGTTGATAAATATAAGGTTGACGTAATTTAGTAGCTTCATAATACAAAACTCTACCATTTCTTGAGGCAGGGTAATTTTAAATATTTACAAATGTGTTATGGAGTTAAACAAGTTTAGTTGAAAAACTTTACGTTAAAATAATTGTATAGCTTTAGAAGATTTCATTTTACGTTTTGATTACATATATATAGCATTCCTTAGGGTAAATATGTCCATAAAACATATTTGTAGTCACAAATTAAACATTAATTTTCATGGGTATTGAACATTCCTATCAAAATAATCGTCACTAATTCAAATAAATAGTAGGTAAATATAAAGTTTATATTAGCATTTTTGATTTTCATGGGTAGGCTCTTTCACTGTCGTTTTATTACAGCGCTTAAAATGATCCCACGGACTCACATGGTCTTCCCCTTTGTCACTGCCACTCCCCACTGCACTTAAAATGTCAAACATGATTTAAATAGAGGGAGAGTTTTTTCAAGTCAAGCCATGGTGGTTAATCAAGTAAAATGAGCTTGCAAAACATTGAAAGAAGGTTTGAGATTTATTAAATGAGTTCAAACACAACCTTTTTTGTTATAATACGACATTTATTGGATAGGCTTAATAAATAGATCATTATCTAAATAACAGTACATTACTTAATTATATGGCATTGGGTTATCTCACTGATAACTAAATACCAATGAAAAAATCCCTTAACAACAGTTATATTACGGTGTGTTGTCATCTCAGTTGAATAATTACTCTCGGCTATTGGTGTAAACAAAATATACCAAAATAGATTTGGAAACTTCTCAAAATATATTTGAACGTTTCTAGTGAACAACCAACAACAATATAGAAAGTGGGGTGAATAAATTTAGAAGTTGGCATTAGAAAGTAAATCAGCATCCTGTCAGCAGATCAGCTGACTTAATGAGGCTGTCTAAGGTTTGGCTCATGACTAATCACTCAAATGGAAAATATCATTCAAATGACATCTGGATGTGTAATTCACGTTAGTACGTTCATAATAGAGAAAATATAATATAAAATTAATGGTTTTTACACAACACACTTACTTGATGATTATTGAATGAATAATGACTTGGAAGTGATGGTTTATTTCCCCTCACAATATTTTAGGTTTTTCTCAATACAAAGCCATGAAACAATAAAATTGTACCAATCGCTCACTACTGGTATGCTGTGTCCTTTAATTTGTATAGAGCATTTTGTGCTTATAATGATTTTAATTATATACAAAATTAATTTAAGTTATTTAAAATGATTGATGACATCTTCAGATTTTCTCGTATATTAATGTAAAATGTTTTATAACTTGAAGGGGAAATTACCAAAACAGAAACATTAGAAATGTAAGTGAGTCTACAGGTTCATTTTACCAACCGATTTTACCATCCTCTTCAATTTTACCTCCCATTAGGCATTTCTCTTTATAATTAAAGGGCTAAAATATAATGCATCATCACTCAGCTTCGCAGAATAAAGGGCTAAAATTAGCATACAAATAACCTCGTCCCAAGTTGTGAAACAAAATTGATCTCCCCACTGCGGAGGCTCGTCCGCATTCAAGTTTGGTAGGACTTGTTGCCCTTCCCTATCAAAGGGCCCATTTAACGTTGCGCAAGCCTAGATTTGATTTTCCGTGGCCGCAAGTCGCTCTGACCCTTTGGCACGGGGAGGGTGCTTAACTTCTCCCTTCTTGGGCGCGGGGCGTACTTACGTCGCAGCTGCGTCCGAGATCCCTCCCGGGGCTTTGTCTGGGGGGAGGGGGCGATCGTATCTACAAGGGGAGTCATACAACGCCGTCTTACAAACAAACCACTTCTTATTTACTATTCTTCAATTGTCACCGGTATGGAGGATATTTTTTTTAGAAAAGCTTTATAAGAAAAATTGCTGTTAAAGTCTGAACAAAGATAACATATTTGGCATAAAGTAATCCTCAAGAACGGCGTATAAGCACTGGTTGGCATACTCCCACAGCGAGTAAAAAATTAACATGTTTTTTAGTACTTGGCACAAACCAATACAATTTTATAAATAAAATGCAAACATTTTAATTGCAAGGTGACGAAACTTCACCATTCCGATCTCCAGCGAAACCTTCGCCATTTCGTTGTGCAATGTCTTTCAATTATCACAATAAGCATTCATGTAAATACTTAAACAAATAAAATATTAACTCATTTTAGTAACATTTCGAAGAATTGTTGTGTGTTCTTTGAGTTCTTATTATAACATTTATGCACCAAACTTAAGCGGAATAAGTCTATAAACTCGTGTGACAGTGACCACACTTTTAAATTAAAGATCTCAATATTAACATTGGAATTTAGATTCTATACATCAGATACAAAGGTGTCAGATTTTAAACCCAGCAAAATAAAATATTTAAATTTAAAAACAGCTTTCCGTTATTGATACTACAAATGTGCACTAAAGTAGTTAAAGACATGAAATTTCCAAAGAATATTTATTAAATTGTTTTTATATAGCAAGAATACTCCTACACCTTCCATTGGTCTACAACTGCGGATGTTTACATTGAAAAAGTCTCACATTTAAACTGTTTAACACCCTAATCGGAACAAACAATCATCAACCAGAAGTGCCAGTAGGATTTTAAGTGTTTAAACAAGGTAAAATTAAAATACCCCCGTCACAGCAAACCTGCATACTCAGCGAATTTCCAATGAATATATAACATAACACATTAACACTTAACAGGATTCATAAGAAATATATTCACAAACAAGCGATATAAAAAATATTAATTATTCTCCATAAGAATAACATTGGGGATGAGTACGCAGGTTTGCTGCAACAAGGAACACAAAATAATGGGTTTTTATGCAAATATCATTAGAACTCATCTAAGTAATGTCACATACCAAGTTTCAATCATATACATTTATAAGTAAGCGATATATAACATTTTAATTATTCTCCGTAAGAATAACATGGGGACCGATTACCTAGGTTTGCTGCTACGGGAATCATACGTGAAAATTTTGTATTTTGTGCAAACAACGATAAACCCCAACCAGATAAAGCCATATACCAAATTTTGTCAGTTTATGTTCATAAATAAGCGAGATATACAATTTTTCTTTTTCTCCATAAGAATAACATTAGACAACGTACTGTGTTTAGCACTTTCAATATCTCAGGAACCAATTGATGTAGAGCAATGATCAAAATACCAAACTGTTTGTTTTTTTTAAGCTGAATTAAATGGTAAAAAGAAAATTTGATTTAAATAAAAATTACATGTGGAAACCCCAAAAAACCCATTTTTGGGGTACAAAACCCCCCAAAAACCCCCTTTTGGATGGTGCGATTTGTCTGGTTTTCGAACTCGTTCAAATAAATGGTGCTTTACACATTTGTACCAAATTTCATTAAGATCGGACCTTTTTTACGAGAGTTATCGTGCTTACGGACACACACACACATATATACATATATAAAAATTTGAACGAATGGTGTTTTTGCCATCTGGGGACCTCAAAATGAAAAGTTATCATGGTCTCGGGCTTAAGTCTTACCATGAGACCTACGGTAATAGCTTCTTCCCTATAGGGGAAATTCGCTAAAGTAGTATTCTAACTTTCGGCTACTGCCTTATCGAAATATTTTAATACAGTTTTGATTTTTGACAAGGGCAGTAGCCGAAAGCTGGAAAACTATTTTGTCAGTTCCATGTTGTTTTAATCCGAGAAATTCACATGACAAGAGTAAAAATACAACCCGTACATGTGATATAGAAAAGATTTACAATCCAAAGGAAATTTCCTCTTGAACACCTGACTTTGACCTCACAGAAGAAGTATTTGGCTGTCACTCATCGCTGGGCCAGAGCCCCAGTCTCGGTGCCAGCGGCTAATTCAGACCGATTGATCCAAGAACTGATCGATTTAGCTCAAGACCTTTATTTTGACGCACCCTCGCGACCCTTGGAGCCGAAATTGTGGCTTGAACCGTTCTTGGCTCCTGGATACGAAAGTCCTTGCCAACGACAAAGGTCACATTTTGGTGTTTTTTTTTGTTTTTTTTGGCGTCTTTAGGTACAAGCAAGCGTTTTTGTTTTACGGTAAGACTTCCAGAGTTAAGGGTTCGTATGGTTTTGTGAGCTTTCGAACGGTTTTGTTTGCCCAACTCTGGTATTTTAGTTATAAATCAGTGAAATTAGCCAGGATTTCAGACCAAGTTTAATGCAGGACATAGATATGCAGGTTTGATTTCATAGATATCGAGCAGAAATTGCGAGACTCAATAACTTCATTTGTTTGTATTTTAAATAACATCACTGTAAACTATATACACATAAATACGAGATTTGCTTTAAAGACGGACAGTAACAAAGTTTTTATTTTTGCCTTGGAGATATCAGAATCTGCTGAACTAAAGTAAACTGATAAACACAAGTAACAGAAGCAACTCCCGCTGGTTTTTTGCCCTTGTTGAAAAACACCAACAATTCGAAAAATCAACTAACATGACAATATAGTTGAAATACTTTAACATCAATACATCAATACATCAATACATTTTATTTGAGGAAAATAAAATCAAGTTGCATCATTTATATTAACTAAACATCTAAATAACTATACAGCCCGATGTGTAACTCACTCACGTATACGAATTCTATACCACTTCTAGGTGAGGAAGAAACGTGAAATTTGGCATTCAGGCAGCTTGTACCTAGAAACTCCAGGGAAAATTGTCAAGTTACAATTTCCAATTTGTAAACCTCTAATCCTTTCCTTGAAAATTCGAAATTTTAACATTGAACTTATGTAGTTTCAAATTAAAACAAAAGAATCGTAACAGCTGTAGAAAATTATCCAGAATCAAAATAACCTGTCAATGTAACTTTCACTATTGTAGAGTATAAATAAATTATAGGACCATTCAATAAAGATAAAATCTAGAGTAGATATATCCCAAATGAATCAAAATAGTATATATACCAAAAATAAATGAAGGGACATTGAGTGATAATAACAACTGGAGCGACCCCAAGCGGGGGTCTTGAGTATATTATTATATCATCCAAAACAATGTTTAACCCCCAATACCTTAAGTTAGTATCAACATTTGAGAAAGGTAGCATAGGAATTACACGTAAAGTCAAGTCAGTCTCTCGAATCGCGAAGGCCAGCCGGAGAAAGCGCCCAGGAGAATTCAAACTCGGACTTCCCGCACCCAACACTGGACGTGGACAAGGCGGGGTGTAGAGGATCTGGGTCAGGGTCCGGGGGTGCGTCACGTCGCACAAGGATCTGGAGGGTCAAGGATGGGGTAGGAGCTTCCAGAGGTGGGAAATCCTAGTTGGATCCGTTAGTTCGCCACTAATGTGAGTCGGTATTGGGAACGGCCACTTTTACTTCAGTACTGCTCCTACTGTATCTGGTCCCGAGTAAGGAGAAAACAACCTGGTTCTTGTCAAATTTTGTCTCACATCATGTCTTGCTTTGACTTAATTGTATTTTAACGTAAATTTTGCAAATTAATCGCCCAATCGTACCGACATGATTAAATTTTGTCTACCGAAGTCTCACTTTTTCTCACTTTGGCGATAATGTTTTAAGGTGAACAATTATAAATAATTTACTCTAGCATAACTATACTAATATCTCTTGCTTGTGAATTCAACTCAATAAATCATTTCACTTGTGTTTGTTGGTTCAGCCAGAGAAAGGTGTATATCACAATTCTTTCTTAACTGTGTCACTTGCAACATGTTTTGAAATGAATCATGGAAAACAACAATATAATTTAAAATTGATTAGGACCCCTCAAACGCAATGTAAGAATGTAGATGGGAAAATTATTATGTCACCAAAAACTTTCTATTTTCCATCTAGCAGTATTTACTATTATTTAGTTCATTTACTGAACTTTTCCAACTACAATCATGTTCTAAACATTACAAATTTATAAAACTACGTGTTCTAAAACTAATAGGTTGATCTATAAACTTGCAGTGTAAACGATTTTTGACGAAAAATGTCCAATCAGATCAGTTTCATCCCAACCCCTCCTTATTACGACAATAAATCAACATAAAGTCTCCTACACATTGTCATTCACCGAAAAGGTCCTAATTTGAATACTTGTTTTCCAGATCCATCACCGCCCAAACAAAGCCCATTACTGACTGCGGGAATGTCAGTTCGGAAACGATGCACGGGCAGCGCGGCGCAGCCAAGACTAATGAATACATTACGATAAGCACTCAATTACCGAATGACCCCGAGGGCCAAATCTGAAAGTGAAGCCCGGGTCAGACGGAGTAGCTGCTATTGTTGGTGTTCACCATTAAGCCACTTTCACTGTGTCATATTTCGGTGGGGAAATTTTAGGATTGGGACGGAACTCGACACCCTATTGTCTCTTTTGGCCGTGTTCGCGGAGAATAGGTCACGTGATGCGTTTTCGACCACTGATTGTATTATTCGATTCCGTTTTCAACTGGGTTTCCATATTAGGTGGTTATGGAAATAAAGAACAACTTTTTACTTTTTCAGCTCTATAAATGATTTTTTACTATTGATAATTCTATAATAAATGCGGTATAGCTCCGTTATCATCGAAGTTTTCTTTGGGAACCAGGCTCCAGTAGTGAGACATTTCGCTATTGTATTATTTTTGTTGTTGGATTAACTTTAATTTGAAATGTTTGTCCATACTATAGAAAAGGTAATTGGGTACTGTTCTTTAACATGTAAAATAAACGTGTAAACTTGTTGAGAAAAACCTTCATATCACATGACGGGTAAGGATGAAATGTAATGATACAACTACAAATAATCAAATTTTTACAAATTATTCATTGAATACCTATTTTGTACTTTAAAATTCTACCTGAACTCCAGTTTCATCCGTTTACAGCATTTCAGTTACTGGCTGAGATTTGTTCCTCGTGCGAGTAAATGCCTGTGACGGATGCCTAATGCGATCCTCAACTATTTATAAATACTGCTATAAGATTCACACTGTTTATCTGTGATGATCTTTATGGTCTTGAGTAACTTTATGGAGATTAACGACAACGATTTCAGGCTCTAACAAACAAACAATGTTAAAATCTACCACAGATACTGACTAAATGCTAGTCCGTATCTTGTACCGTAATTGTACTACAACAAAACAAGGCCTACGAAGCAGTTTTTTGCGTTAATTATATAAACCACGCATAAAGTCATGAATAACGAGACAACATTTTTAAAATTCAAAACATAAAATAACGTCTTGTCAATAAGGTGTTGGAAAAATACTAAGAATAATTAATACTTCACTTATAGTAATTTATTATGAAATTTATACTATTATGTAGTTACATACTGTAACTACAATGATTTGTTTAAAGAATAGATATTAAAAATCATACGACATAATCAGTGTTTTCCTCATAGTAGAGGGAGTTCTCTTCAATGGTACGTACCTGTAATCACGTATATTACTTCTGGGAGAGAAATCGTAGACGTTTGGTATATTGCCGGATCATTAAAGATTACTTAAATTGAAGCTATTAGCCAAAGCAACTTTGAAAATATATTAGTTTTGTTTAAAAACTGTCCGTCAGTCTGAAATAAAGGCAGATTCTCCCCATAAGAAAAACATTTGGAGTATAAAAAGACATATTTCATTACATTTCCACATGTGATTTAAGTTTTTGCTTTGTTTACTTGCATATTACTATTTCTTCATACTTTCATACCGGTTTAAACACCTCAGTATGTAAATAAACCTGGATAATTTCTACGTAGAGATCAGTATTCTTAGTAGACAGGCCGATAAAGGAAAATAAGGTTTAATATTTTTTACACACGATTGTGAGGCCGGAGATGTACCTTACGAATTAAAACCCAGAACAAACATCCATATGAGATTTAACGAAGGTTAGATTTAAAGCCTCTTCAAGGCATTAGTTCAAGTATAAACAGCCGAGTGCACTTTGTAAAAACCAAATTTATACATCCGCTTGTTTTTTTACAAACATTTGCCATACTTTCTTTACCATAAAAGTTAAATATCCAATTCCCATTGTCAGCTTGTCTACTGAGGTGAACCAGATGACCCTTCCCTTTCCCCAGTGAGCAATACCAGCGTTATCTCTATGTCTCTGGAGTCACGGCCTGGCTGACATCTCGGCCTATCACCCGGGGTGTGCGACCGCGCATGCGCTGAATGTATATGTGTCATCGGTATGCCCGGCACCGTGCACTATACTTAATTTTATCAATTGCAATGCCATAAATTATTTTCCACAGCTTATGGGCTAAAACTAAGGATTTTAATGCTGTATATATGCACATGTCGAATACACATCTTTAAACTTCTTAATCGTCAGTTTATATTTAATTATTAGATTTTTATTCAGAAGTAGCCATTTTATTTATGGTTATTTACATTATAATTTTGTAATACTTGGTAATCATGCTACGTGGTTTATTTTTTTGGTTTAATGTCAAATTTTTGCTACTGTCTAAAGTTATTTACCGTACATTACCGAGCTACCTCCCCTTAGTATGATTTATGATTATGTATTATTATGATTATATATATTATTTACTTTATGATTTCATTTTAGCTTCAATAAATTTGTATCATACACTATCGTCAGCTACGTAAACCTACTTATGAGGATAACGCAGCTACCTCATTAAGGTTAATGACATCATGCTTGCGTGTAGTATTATTTTCTATTATTATTATGTTTAAAATTCAAAACCTCAGGCATTTTGTTAATAAGTGCTTTATAAGTGTATCACATATCAGGGTTCAAATTGTTTTGTTTCAAAGAGGAAACGCTATACTCGATTTGAAAAGTAACATTTTTCATACTATCGTAGAAACACGTTGAAAAATAAATCAAGTCGAACTACTAATTGACGCCAAATACCTATGTAATTATAAGACCAGTTGACCAGTTTGTGATCGGAGGTGGTATACGGTCACGCCGCCACTAGGAAGACTACGGGCTCAAACTATCGCGTCTTCATTGTAGACCTTTATAAGTAAATTAAAATGAGACACTTTCTATAACGATAATTAGTTTCTATAGATTACACATTTCCTTCTCAAAAATCAAACCCACCACATCGTTTATGAGCTCGCCTGTAATGTCAGACACGACACGACAGTACACCGCCAGTGTATCAGCAGCACGTATTGTTGTAGCTGAGCACGATCCTTTCACCGTATAAGTCTATTTGAGTCAGTGTCTATACAGCCGTCATGTTACATGACGGCGTGGCGGTGGTACAGGAGCTTTGCGCCTTCAGTCATGACTGAAACGAACTCATTTGGACATCGGATCATTTGAGAAATTCGTTCTTAAAACGTCGTGTGAATAGTTTATCTCGCATATGTATACAGGATTCAAAATTATTTGCAACACTACGTATTTAAATTTTACTAACGTACAATGAGATTAACACAATTGTTTTTATTTGAAAGTATTGTGTATAACTGACACCAGTATTATTAGATTTATGTATGATTATTACTTACAGTTTTAAAATAGTGTAAGATATATTTTACGTTTCGATTAAACTATTGGCTGTTGCCTTGCATTTTGTATACAATTTTCTACATTTCAAGGTGACACTGAAAAACATTCTGGAAAAAATATAAGTTTTCCACTTTGTCTTCAAATTTGTGTAAGGTGCACTGGTGCACTGGTAAGGTGCAATGGTGCACTGGTAAGCTGCACTGGGAAGTTGCACTGGTGCACTGGTAAGGTGCACTGGTGCACTGGTAAGGTGCACTGGTGCACTGGTAAGGTGCACTGGTGCACTGATAAGGTGCACTGGTGCACTGATAAGGTGCACTGGTAAGGTGCACTGGTAAGGTGCACTGGTAAGGTGCACTGGTGCACTGATAAGGTGCACTGGTAAGTTGCACTGGTGCACTGGTAAGGTGCACTGGGCACTGGTAAGGTGCACTGATACTGAAAAAACTCATTTCTAATATTAACCTCAAATAGGCCTACATACTTTGTCGACTGTAAACAAGTTTTGACAATCGTATGAAAATTTATGAAGCACGTTGTTGACGTTTACAGAGCCAAGTCCAACTCCCTCAGCCAATCAGGAGCCGCTCTGCTGACAATGCGAAGACTCGCCAACAATTTCGAGAAAGCCCGCAGTGGGCAGTGGTTTACTATGTGGTTCTTAGTCTGGTGTTCGACTCCACAAACAAATGGCTTGATTATCAATGTTCGTTCACAGGACAGTTGCATCTAACTATAGTTTAAAGTAAATTAATTTAAATAACCGTTTTTGTCAATAAATTAGTTTACCATGTAATGACGTCATGCGGTAGAAATTAAATATTGTTAAAGTACTGTACGAAGATGACTTGATGGTCAGTGTGAGGGGAAGGTTACCCCCGCCTCAATCCTTCCCTTACTCGTGCCAATGGGCAAAGTGATTTGATTTGATTTTATTGCAAGATGTTATAGCAGCTGATCGTTGAACACCATTAAATTTAATTGGCAGTTTCTTGGTTATGTCTGTATCAACACACATTGTTTGATCAGTGAAGGAATTTCCCCCTGAACATTTGGTTACCAAGTTGATCTCCTATTAAGGAAATATATAGACACCTATTAAGGTTTCTGTATATTTTGGGTGTTCAATGATATTATTAAAAGATTTAATCACGGAATAATGGAAAATAGGGCATTTCCTGGACAAAATTAAAAACATAAACTTACAAAACTTATATTTGTTGTCTTACACTGAACTTACATACGAGTCGGTAAACACATATAAAACATTGTACAAGGCGATCGATTTCGACCAGTCACGCCAGTCATCATCAGGCGCAATGAGAGATGCACTGGAAGGCCATACACTAATCCAGATAACATTTTATTTATTTTTCTTGAAAGCTTTGCAAAATCGAAGAGTGCAAAACCGCGTTTCTGTACCTGCTACTCCCATTAGGCCCAGACACAAAATATTTCGCGTTTCTGTACCTGTTACTCCCATTAGGCCCAGTCACAAAACATTTCGCGTTTCTGTACCTGTTACTCCCATTAGGCCCAGTCACAAAATATTTCGCGTTTCTGTACCTGTTACTCCCATTAGGCCCAGTCACAAAACATTTCGCGTTTCTGTACCTGTTACTCCCATTAGGCCCAGACACAAAACATTTCGCGTTTCTGTACCTGTTGCTCCCATTAGGCCCAGACACAAAACATTTCGCGTTTCTGTACCTGTTACTCCCATTAGACCCAGACACAAAAAATTTCGCGTTTATATACCTGTTACTCCCATTAGGCCCAGACAAAAAACATTTCGCGTTTCTGTACCTGTTACTCCCATTAGGCCCAGACACAAAACATTTCGCGTTTCTGTACCTGTTACTCCCATTAGGCCCAGACAAAAAACATTTCGCGTTTCTGTACCTGTTACTGCCATTAGGCCAAGTAACTTTCAAATCCCGTCCCCCTTCAACCTGTTATATGAAATCCTTGATTTCTAAATTATCTGAAAGAACTAAAAGATATTTAACATTTCTGTCAACATAATGTTGATAATGTTGTTACAGTAATTATTTGTGATATAAAGATGATGTGCTCACTGAAATTGCAAGGCATTTTTTGACTGTTTAAAATAATCCATCAACGATTTCGGATAATCCATTGAGAAGAAATGGGATTTTAATATTTACATTGTGCTTACAGGAGAGGCAGGTAGAATCGCGAAATGTCTTCGTGACTGGAGCCCCCTCTTAACCACAATATTTGGGTACCTTAAAGACAAAAGACGACATGAAGCCATTACTCGAGGGAGAAACAATGCATACCAGTGTATTCCTAATTAACATACCTGACGCCGGTGAAAATGGCGTCAACCCTCCAGTGGCGGGCGACAAACAATTTCTCCGCGGACGGAACCGCCCTGAGCTCAGGTCTGTCTGCCCACAATAGAAAGGGCTCACAACATGTTCCTGTTTATGTTTTGGAAGCAACCGGCCCTTGGGTGTACTTAGCGGTGGGATGAGTCACTTGATGATTCACCGGTTGGCTGTGGAAGTTTTACCCATTGATGGGTTTTTCGGTTTGAAAATAAAAGTGATAACTAACAGAGTGGTTATGTAAATAAGTAACTTACGACATGAATTTCGTAGTTTTATTTGGAAGGATTTATTGCAGGGTTGAATCATCGGAAGGTAATTTGTAATGTAGCGCTCATAATGTTACAAGAAAGAATGTTGTTTCTTTTAAGAGTTTTTATTACATTCGTCTCAAATGAGCCAAACAAATACTTTGACGATTCAGTTGAAACTGATTGATACAACAACAACTTTTTTTAGAAACGCGTAGGTTAAACGTTTTAAAGGATATAAACAAAGATCCCGCTAGTTCATGCGCTCATTCTGCCTTATCCTCTTAACCTTTTCAATATAAAATTAGTTTAAAATTACAATCGAAGCCAAATGTTGGTCCGAGAAAACGTGCTCCATTCACCTTCCGATGACTTGTATGTAAATTATAGATACGATAGCAAAACAATTCAACAAAACCAAGTGATACGACTTAAGTAAATATATGCTAATGCGGCTGTAGGCACAAACAAAAAGTAAATCTACAGCCAACCAAGATTTTCCTTGGAGATATTTAGAACCGAAGATAAATTTAACGTAGACGATTATGGAATTTAAATCAAATCTCCCGAAAATCCGAGAAAACCGTTAAACCATATTACCCCACTCGATTGGTACACTTGTATTTAAATATAAATTATAACCTTTAAAACTCTGCCTTTCGTTAAAAATGGCCTTATTGAAAATAATTTAAATTATGTTCTTTTTGTCATTAAATCATAAATAATTGTTTTAGCGCATTTCCCCTATAGGGAAGAAGCTATTATATGTGGCTTTAAGTGGTATTAAGATACATATATATATATATATATATATTTATATATATATATACATTGGAAATTTTCTGAGTACGCACGTTTGCTGCTACAGAGGTATTTTTATACTTTACTTGTGATATATTACTGTTTATCAAACTACCATTATAAATGTTTTTATTTTAAAACAAATTATAATTAATTTAATCTTTAAACGACCTTTGATGTACTTGCACACTAGGACGGTACTCACATGTTCTCATTACTCTTATCAGGCGCTCTCCATGATATACCGCCGTAGATAAGAGGTCAGAGGTTGATTCAGCCTTATCAAAGTCAAGGGTGCCTTATCATCAAATTGTGATTTACTCACAATAGTTCACTGGCGCTTTCTCTTTTATGTAATTGATAATATTTACTTTACTTCCAAACAAACATTTAACGGGATTACATTTCCAAATTCTAGGTTTTTGTTTTTTAATTTGTTAGGTGTGTAACTGCAGGGTAAGTGAATTTATATATATGAGTTTACAATTATTAATTTCAGATTGTCACTTACCGTATCTTCAATAATTTGGGTTATTACCAACTAGGATTTCAATGAGCATCAATGTGTACGAAGGCGAAAACAAATATATATACATCACATAATTTTTTAAATGTTGCTTGGTTGCCTCAGTTGCTTACTGTTTTTCTTTGCATAGAAATAACTATGTAAAAAATAGAATGTTGTTGAAAATCCAGTGTCTCACGTAAGGTGGTGTTTCAAACAGATTGCACACAAACCAATTGACCTTGAAGGATACCAGAATGATCTCAATAAATAACGTAGCAATATTTTTAATTTGATACAAATACAGGATGTTTTAAACACCCAGGGTTTTGGAATTTTCAAATATAAACATATGTCATGTTATACGCCGTTTTAAAGCTCTACAATAGACAAACATTTTTGCGAAAACGAAATTCACTTATCTTTATCCGTTTCAAAATGGCGGCAATCTTTTCGAAAATCCTGCCATTTACGGAATACCCGGTATCTGGTCAACACAAGACTTATCATTGTTCTGATTCAACATTTTTACTCGCATTAAAATCAGCGTTTCCCTGATATGTAACAGTGTTTAAAATGAATAAAAAATATTTGTTGGAAAAGGTTTATGCCCAAATTTCCAAAAAGTCAAATAGTATCTTATATTAAAAAGAATATAATTTTAAAGGTCTTTAAAATCCTAGCAACTTTCTAATTTTCACCAACCTCGTATCTCTTTTTTATTTTTAGCAATCAATCATTTCCCTATATAAAATGTATCTAAGTTATATATAATTAATTTACACAACAGGCCACTTGGAAGTGTTATGCACAAATAATATGCATTTTTTATAGGTAAATGATGCATTTTGCTGATTGCTAAAAATCAAAAGGATTCATATAAATCAATATCCACTTTCATTCAAATTCCGAAACCAAACAATCGACCCCAACTAACCGAGTTGATCACAACCCATCCATCTTCGATTGACAGATTCCAAATCGGAAAAACAGGAGAAACTAGCCGATCAGGAATTTTGAAATAGAAAGGGGAATAAAAAGTGAAATTTGGCGATGTGTGATTGTGCGTGTGTGTGAGTGCTGTGGGCGACCCTATCACTTTCTCTGCTGGAGCTCTGGAGCTAAGCAGCGGCCGGATTAGCCTAAGCCTCGGCAGCTGATGATGATGTAGTGCCTGCCAGAGGCTCTAGGTAGAGCTACCGAGGGCGGCACCGAGGCAGATATACGACAGAGGCAAACATGTCGTACACGTGGCTCCTGTGTTTTGCGGGTCCATATCAGTGAGATGTTGGCTTTGTTCTGTAACGGGAGCCTTCCATATTTCCTTCAACATGAGTTTCCTTTATATCATTACCTCTTTCTTCTGTAACTAGGTATTTTGGTTATTGGTAAATAGAGACACTTAAGTTGGCAGACGAATGTACCACCGTTTCAACCACTTTTTGAATATTAGTCACATTACAAACATTTGTACCACATGGTGCTGCTTGTTTACAATTGCTCGTACTGGCAGATGACATTTGTTTACAAATAAGTTTGTCATTGTTTTGTTTGTGAAACAGGACTATTACTCTCGGGTCAAAAAGCATATACATACTCGAGTTTGAGCTGATACTGCAACGTAACCAGTAAACTTATAAAAAAGTTAAATACAAATTTTACATATATAATTCTGTGTTTATTCCTGTAATTTTGTGTGCGATTTCGACTTCGTCTTTCAACACATTGAATATATATATATATATATATATATATATATATATATATATATATATATGTGTGTGTGTGTGTGTGTCCGTTACCACGATAACTTGTGAAAAAAACACCCGTTTTTGATGAAATTTGGCTCAAATGTGGAGAGTAGCATTTATGACTTTAGGTTCGAAAACCAGATCGATCGCACTATGGGAAGGGGGTTTACAATTTTCCAAAAATCGGGTTTTTGCACATTTGACCCCAAAATGTTAAAAACACTCAATTTTGGTTATAGCCATTTTATAGAGCTTAAAAACAAACAATTTAGTACTTTGAATCATTAACCTAGGTTAAGTGGTTGCAGATAAAATCCAAAAAAACGTGTCCCATGTTAATCTTATGGGAAAAAGGTTTTTAGATTTTTCTCAGATAGTTTTTGGTTTTACTAAAAACTTCACATTTCTGTTTATTAATGTGTTTAGCTCAACAAAACAAACATTTTGGTGTTTTAATCGTTGTTCTACGTCAAACCGTTGCAGAGATATTCAAAGTGCTAAACACAGTACGTTGTCCAATGTTATCCTTATGGAGAATAAATAAAATTCTATATCTCGATTATTTATGAATGTATATTGATGAAACTTGGTATGTGGTATATTGATATTAGCACAAAAAAGAAGTTTTTAGTTGATAGTCCCCGTAGTAGCAATCCTGCACACTCGGCCCCATGTTATGCATATGGAGAATAAGTAAAGTTGTATATCTCCCAAAATTATTATGAACCTACATTAAAAGAACTTGGTATGTAGCTTCACCTGGTTCAGTTGTATTGATAATTGAAAAAAACACATTACTTATCTTCCTCGTTGCATCAAATCTGTGTTCTCAACCCTAATGTTATTCTTATGGAGAATAAATAAAATGCTATATATCACTTATTTATGGATGTATTTTTGTGAAACTTTGTAAATAGCTCTATGTAGTAGTGAGTCACATATAAATGCATTGGAAATTCGCTGAGTACTCAGGTTTGCTGTGACGGGGTTATCGTTTAAAAAAATGTACCCTCTGGCATAAAACTCGCTTTGATCTTTTTCTCACAGTTTTACATTTGTTTTCCTATAGCATTATTGTTTTACGCGTTCAAGCAATTTATTGAAACTCAGATTCTCGTTAATTATGTTCTATTGAAGTTAATCTTATGTTTGAAGTACTTGTAAGTTGTTTTTGTCTTTTGTCTTTTTGAGTGGCGTAATGTTGAGAACACTTAAATCACTAAACGTAATATTTTCAAGTATTTCTTTCAATTTTTATTCAAGTTAAATCTTGAACCTTATATTCTCTTGTTACTTTTTTCTTCAATAGATACAAGTTTTGTTTTTCAGAATCCATGCAGGTTCTGTAGTATCGTCAATATCAAAATTTTACTCATTGTGTACATCTTTTCCTATAAGTACTTTGTTACGGTTCGTGCTCACATAATTTATTGATCCTCAGATTCACCTTCATCATCTGTTTCTCCCATCGAAAACATGAGGGAGGGAGGGGACTGAAGTGACGAAGAATGCGTTACGTAATATGTGTATGGCCCCTTACTTTCACTATAGTTTTATCATTTTGTATCTGACAATTTCCCTCTTTTCATCACTTCACAAATAAATAATTGTTTTGTATTTATTTCCATACATATAAACAGTACTGAATATTTGTCACTAGAATTGTTTTCTTCTACAAATTATAACAAAACTGACCAGTTATTTGAAAACGAATGAAAACATTAGCTTTACAATTATAAGATTTTAGCGAATTTCCCCTATAGGGAAGAAGCTATTACCGTAGTCGGCATGGTAAGACCTAGGCCCGGGACCATGATAACTTTTCGTTTTGAGGTCCCCTGACCCCAAAAACACCATTCGTTCGAAACTGTATATATATATATCTATATCTATATATATATATATATATATATATATATATATATATATATATATATATATATATATATATATATATATGTGTCCGTGAGCACGATAACTCTCGTAAAAATTATCCGATTTTGATGAAATTTGGTATAAACGTGTAAAGCAACATTTATGACTTTAAGTTCGAAAACCAGCCAGATCGCTCCATCCAAAGGTGTATTTTGGGGGGGTTTTGTACCCCAAAAATGGGTTTTTCGAATTTTTTACATATAATTTTGGAAATAGTCAAATTTTAGTTTTTTCCATTGGATTCAGCTTAAAAAAACACACAATTTGGTATTTTGATCATTTCTCTACGTCAATTGGTTACCGAGATATTGAAAGTGCTAAACACAGTACGTTGTCTAATGTTATTCTTATGGAGGAAAATAAAAAATTTATATCTCGCTTATTTATGAACGTATACTGACGAAACTTGGTATACGGCTTCATCTGGTTGTGGACCATTGATATTTGCTCAAAAAAACAATTTTTTTCCAAAGGCTCCCGTAGCAGCAAACCTGCGTACTCAGCCCCATGTTATTCTTATGGAGAATAAGTAACGTGTTATCTCCCTTAATTATGAAAATAAATTAATGAAATTTGGTATGTGGCTTTACCTACATGAGTTATATTGATATTTGTATAAAATCCCATTTTTTGTGTTCCTTGCTTCAGCAAACCTGCATACTCAGCCGCCATGTTATTCTTATGGAGAATAGTGAAAATGTCATAAATCGTTTGTTTATGAATGTATATTGATGAAACTTGGTATGTGGCTTTATGTGGTATTAAGATACATATAAATGCATTGGAAATTCGCTGAGTACGCAGGTTTGCTGCTACGGGGGTATTTCAGAATATGTGGAAATCAAAAACCTAATAATCCTTTAAATATTTATTTTAATTTTTGGTAAGTGGCTTATTTAACTTTTCATCATGGCTTGTGTTCGAATAGTTTCATTGCATATTGCCAGGTGGCTCTGTGGTAAACACAACTACAGTTGAATCCTTCTCACATTGAGCCTGGCTTGCTATAAAATAATACGCAGTTTTATGGAGCGCCTGAATTTTATATACTGTTTTAGTTTATCACAAAAGTAGTCTCTTAGCCCCGCACGTGTGGAGGGATTTGCACCACTCTCCTCTCTTATCACGGCAGCGGGGTCAAACGCCTTGATAACGCGACAAGGCGTAGCTTTTCATCTTATGATATGGACATTATTTGTTTATTAAACATTTGTAGTCATAATCAGGTAGAAAATTAAATTTTCCATTTCTATCGACATCTCATTAAGAGGTTATTACAACTTGTGATTAATTAAGAGTAGGAAGGAGAAAATGTTTTATTTACATTTGGAAAACCCATAGATCATCATGAAGGTTAGACATTTTATTCCAGTTTCATAGACAGAAAAATAAAACAAGAAGGAAACATTTTTGTAATTATGTTGGATAGTAAAATTCAAGTAAATAAATCTATAGTAAAATAAAGAACTCAGAAAGATAATTACAATTAGAAAAACTACTTATTAAAGAGCCATCTTCAAATAAGACGATAATGGACATTTAAAATAGGAGCACACAAAAACTGCTGAAACTCGAAGATATAAGGTTATAGTGTCAAAAAGTCTGATTCTATGAACAAAATTATCAATTTTATTTATTTGGTTAGGGTTTTTTTGTAAAGTTTGTAACAATATTTTAAATTTATTACTAAGATACGTTGTAGTTCCGTTGACAAGTAACAAGCAACTATGGTTCCGTTAATCAGATTTCTATTAATATAACCTCTCTTTCAGCCTAGGAATTTATTAATGATAATGTAACTCCAAATAAATTGATGTTCTGGAGAGGTGTCAACCTGATAAATTAATGCTTAGAACTAAACAAAATATTATTAGATCATGTTATTGAGTTTTTTCTATAACATTTACACTCATAATACACAGCATATAATAAAATATAAATACATTTCCACCGGAAATGCATTGGGGTTCTGCCTTATGAGCTATTCACGAGCTGATGAATCAATGATGACCTAAACATGTGTTCCATAGTAGTCATACCTCATATCTACCGAATCAGAGCTTTTATAGTTGAAAGATCACATTCACAAATTAAATATTAGGGAGGACTCGTGCAATGGTATAGGTTAGGCTAGGGTTGTAGCCGACATTGATTTTTGGTAAAAAAAACTTATATCGGAATTTTGTACTATTTTTTACCGCAGAAAGACAATTTTGTACCACTTTACTTTGGAAGCCACAACCAATATAGAAGTCGGACTTCAGTTATAGCCCAAAAACACAAGTATACTGAAATTAGAAACTAAACAAATCATAATTTTGTACTCTTTTTGTACCACCATAAGAAACTTATGATATAATTAGTTTTAAATTTAGTAAACTTGTTTTTTTGGAATAGGCCTGTATTACGACTTTTGCATTGCTTATAACTTACAAAGTCAAGGGGTACATAATTTTCTTTTTGCGGTACAAAAATATTACAAAATTCCAATATAAGTTTTATTACGAAAAATCAATGTCGGCTCACAGCCCTAGGGAGCTCAATGGTAGCGGTAGCGGTGGCGAGATTGTAGATATTACGGTTGTTGATAAACGCACACAAGCACAGACAGACAGACGGATGGCTGTTGGACAGACTGACTACTTCAGTAAGGAATCGTGATCCCACGTCAGCCTGTTGACATAGCGTAATAAACTGTAGCGCCTAACACCGCAGTCCACGCTCACAATGGGTCCACATTCTGGAACACAATATTTTCAATACTTCCTATATAAAAACGAATGAAAATTCAGTGGTTTATCAATTTATTTTTTCGTGTCTAAAACTATTTTTTTATTAATAAAACACCAATTGGATTGGGTTTTGGTACTTTCAAAAACTCTAATCTGGACGGTTGAGATCAATAAAGAAAAAATTAGTAATGCGTATTAAAAATGCAAGCATTAAGCTGTTTAGGGAGAAATATTTGGAGGGTTAATTTTGATTATAATTCTTGTTTGAGACATCACTTTTCATCTTATATTAATAGAAACAGTATATTTAAAGTACTATTTTCTTATACGTTGATAGCTTATTATAAGAAACATACAATAAACTTAGAAATTACTGTTGTTCATTTTATAAAAAACAAAACGTTACTTTAAATATGGTGGGCTACTACAGAATAAGAAGGAGGGCGAGAACAGAAATAAAATAATAGAATATAATTGGCTGAATATCACCGATCATCAGGGAAGTTGTGTAAAGCTGATGATAATAATAATAACTATTCCTCGTTGATAATGAAACATTTTATATGCTATTTTCTACTGAAAATTTTACTTTGACATTGAACTTCTTCAACTTTTGAGCTTTTAAAATTTGACAATCTTAAATGGCAACAGCCTTTTTTAACACAAAAACGCACCAAGAAACTTCTAAGCTATATATACTATTGTAAAATGAAGTTGGTGTCTGCCTGTTGTCATGTAATGTCCTAATGCAAAAACGTCTGTAACGATTTAATTATATTTTGCGAGAAGGTAGTTAATATATATGGACTCCAGGTAGGCCTATTCGCTAATCCTAAATCCCTTAGGTTTCAACCTCACCGGTCTTCTTTTTACCGTACATGCAATTTGATAATGAGATTTTGGGAGGTGCCTCAAAACGTTTAAATGTAAACCCTATATCGAGAGATCATTTATTGTAAAAGGTGTGATAATAGACACACAAAGGTGCAAACCCAAAGCCAATATCACACTCCTATAAAATAAACAGTGACTCTTTACAGATCTAAAACTATTACCTATTGTATTTTAATAAATTTAAACTGCAGACCGATCGAACAACATCCAAACTAATTAGAGATTATTACAAACATTTTACATACGATTTATGGTATCAGAAAATCCCGTATTTCTGGCATCACTGTCTCAATCCCCAAAATTACATTTTGGTATGGCGACCTAATATTTTAAAATTTAACTACCTATCAATAGGCCATTATTTTAGAGGTCTAATTAAGCACAAAACAATTGCGTAAACCGGGTTGATATCTTGCTCCTTTACAATTGGCAGCCTTTTCAAAAACTACTGTATTATTTCATTATTTTATAATTTAAAACCCATTATAAACGTCATCTAGTGTAGTCACTTTAACCAAAATAGGCATCGCCATTGGAACGAACCTGTGGGAACTTTTGACCTAGTGCCTTGTTAGAGGTAACCCCTTACCACACATTTATTTGAGTGTTGATTATTGAATCCATTTCCCTATTTGTTATCTTTGCTGGAAAATCCCACATCGACTACAAAATAGCTGGGGCAATCTATGGGTAAAACCAGAAACGCATGATTTTAGGACATTTTAATTCATTTTGTTGTTCGTCTACTATTGCTACTAATGATATAAACGTAGTAGAAGTCTTATTACCATTTATGTGCGCGTGTAAGAGTTGCAGTTAATTTTAAAAGCAATCAAACAGGCCACAAATTAAAATACCCCCGTCGCAGCAAACCTGCATACTCAGCAAATTTCCAATGCAAAATATAAGTTTTAATACAACATAAAGCCGCATACCAAGTTTCATAAAAATATATTCAAAAATAAGCGATATATCAAATTTGAATTATTCTCTATAACAATAACATTGGGGATGAGTACGCAGGTTTGCTGCTACAAAAGACAAAAAATATAGGGTTTCTTGTAAATATCAATATTACTCAACTAGGTGAAGCCACATACCAATTTTCATCAATATAAGTTCATAAATAAGCGATATATGCCATTTTGATTATTCTCCATAAGAATAACATGGGAGATGAGTACGCAGGTTTGCTGCAATAAGGAACAAAAAAATGGGTTTTTATGCAAATATCAATAGAACTCAACTAGGTGAACCAACATTCCAAGTTTTATTAATTTATGTTCATAATTAAGGGATACATTACATTTTACTTATTCTCCACAAGAATAACATGGGGGCTGAGTACGCAGGTTTGCTGCTACGGGAATTATTGGTAAAAATCGGTTTTTTTTGTGAAAATAACAATAGACCACAACCAGATGAAACCATATACCAAGTTTTGTTAGAATACGTTCATAAATAAGCGAGCTATAATTTTTTTCTTATTCTCCATAAGAATAGCATTGGACAACGTACTGTGTTTAGCACTTTCAATATCTCTGTAACCATTTGACGTAGAGCAATGGTCAAAACACCAAATTGTGCGTCTTTTTAAGCTGATTCCAATGGAGGAAACTAAAATTTGACTTTTTCAAAAATTATATGTAGAAAACTCAAAAACCCATTTTTGGGGTACAAAACCCCCCCAAAATACCCCTTCGGATAGTCCGATCTGTCTGGTTTTCAAACTTAAAGTCATAAATGCTGCTTTACACGCTTATACCAAATTTCATCAAAATCGGATTATTTTTACGAGAGTTATCGCACCCACGGACACATATATATATATATATATATACAGTTTCGAACGAGTAGTGTTTTTGGGGTCTGGGGACCTCAAAACGAAAAGTTATCATGGTCCCGGGCCTAGGTCTTACCATGCCGACTACGGTAATAGCTTCTTCCCTATAGGGGAAATTCGCTAAAAGAAGCAAGATATTGACCCCGGGTACGATTTTTTTTTAAATTATTGAAACGGTCCGGGACTTTTGGAACAGTCTTGTAGTTTTTTCAATTAATTGCAAATCAATGTCATCGTTACTCTCTCAGAGATAGCCTTTGCCCCCACACAACAAGAAAATCAAAAGAATTAATTTATGACCACGCAATTTTCAATTTCAAACAATACCAAGATTTAAAATTCCTCGAAAGGCCGAGAGCATCAACAAAGCCAACAACAGAGGCAGCAACACCAGATTACATTTAATCAGTCAGCCAAGGCTTGACCTTGACAATACAGTCAGTTCTGTGTACCTATTGTATTACCCAACTGCTATATGCAATAAGACCACAAAAGTAGTGTGGGTTTGTAGGTTTTGCGCCGGAAGTGACGTCACATCCGGTGAGTGACCGGATGCGCTGAGTCATGAAAGACGTCATCTGAGGCTGAGCCAGTGACGTAGGCGGTTTTGTGACGAAATGAGTAAAAGTTCAAAGTTCAAGGTCACGGTGAAGTTTTTTTAAAAAAATCTACCTCGCACTCGTAAAACGATTGTGATTCGATAGTTGTCATTCGATAAAATATCGAATGAAAACAATCGAATGAAGCAATCGAATGATACGAGTGCGAGGTAGAACAATTACAAATATTATTTTATTTACAATAATTCATATTACAAATATTACTTTATTTACAATAATTCATGTTTACAATAGTTCCCCGTTGTTCGTTGTCATCGATGTTGTTGATCCGGACGAGTTGCGGCCATCACTTTGCTTTCTGAAGAAAGACGGTAGATACTTCGTTCCCTGCGCAGAGTCCATGTTGTTTTTTGATGCGTAAAGTTCCAAAGATAAATCGTAACCGGACGCAATAAGAAGTCTTAACTCTTCACTAAACACCTCGAGGTCTTGGTAAGTCGCAAGATGAATAGAGTCATAATGAATACACCTAATTTTAATGGACATTTTAATATAATGTTTTACGTTTGTGAAGAGCACTCGATGTTCACCAGTCGAGAGCCGGAGGTGTACTGACTATTCGCTAGCTAGCGTTCTGGTATGAAACGAAATGGTGGGGGTAAAAGTGTGGTGGGGCGGAGAAGATGGCGGACAGCAGATGGCAGGCAGCAGGTGGTGCGAGGCAGATGGTTGCTACTACATTCGCCGCCACAGTAATGCAATCCTTCGGCGTAATTCTTGTATTTTATCTTGTCGGTTCATTTGATACGTTTTACATCTACATATGCAATAGCTGAAACACTTGCACTTACGACAAGCTTTCCCGTCAACTTGATCGCCTGGTATTTTAAAACATTGTAACTCGCAACAATATGTCTTCAAATTGTTATCGAAAAATAAATTGTTCATAGGTGGCACCGACATGTTAGCTGCAGCGTGTGTTAGACAAGACTGAGACTAACTTCACTGCTCCCTCTCTTTTATACCTCTTCATAAGTTAACCCTGAATGAAAGTTCAAGGTCATCCATTTGAAATTTAAAAAAAAGCAACACAGCAGTATATAAAATAATATACTGCTGTGTTGCTGTTTTATTTCTTTTTTTTTTTTTTTTTTTTTATATTTTCTTTATTAAACAAACATCTTACAATACAATAAGCTTAAGTCTAACATTGATGACTAGAAATACAAACAGAAAACTACAAACAAAGAAATTATGTACAAGGATGCGTGATGTGCAGAGTGAGTTCCGTCGAGTTGTTGCCGCTTACACCGTGTGATACCAAATACAACGTCCCCGGTTGAATATCTCGCAAATCTTCATTTTGTAGCAGTTGAACAAATCGTTTTGGAAGAAATACTTGAAACTTCGGCTCATCTCCTGGAGTGAAAGGTCCTTCGCTCAATGAAACTAGAATTGCTTCTCCATGTGTGGTTTCCACTTTCTTGATGTTATGAATAATGTAGTGTTTTTGTTCTTTTAATTCTGAACACTTTTTAGTTAGCAGAAGGTCGGATTTTGAATGAGTGTTGAATTGATCAACCAGTGTTTGTAGAAACTGTTGTGATGCCATCTTCGTCAGTGGTGGTTGTGGTGTCTTCTGTGATGTTGCCTCTTCGGAGTCTCGAATAATACTCGTGCTGGAGCGGTGCTGTCTCCTCGTATTTATAGGCCCCGCTACCCCCACCACATTTCTGTTCTCCGCTACCCCCACCACATTCCTGCGTTTGTTTCAAGTAAGCAGCCAAACGATACGCGTTGTACAATGCACAGTTTGTTTGACCGTGTTTAAGATCTTTTGCAGCGACACAAATATTACCGAGATTAATGTTAAAGTCCTTACTGATAGTTATATCGAAAACATCACCGTGCGTGTACTTTTGTATCCAGTTCTTTTTTTCTAATCCTCTTGTGTATATATGTGAATATTGTTTGCAAAAGTTAAACATAATACTGTGCAGATTACTGTAGCTTATAAATCCTTCATACCAATGTATGTGATGAAAGTAGTTTGTTATCCATTTGTTTGTACTTTTTGCTTTGGTGTTAAGTTTGTTAAAAGAAAAAGGAGCATCAAACGTGAATGGGTAGGCTACAAATGTAAGCAAGTCTAAAATTACTAATTCCTTGATAATAAACCTATCATCATTATTTCGAAATGCTTGAAATTCTATTACACAAGGCTTTACACTCATTTCTTCATCCCCTCCGCTCATCATGGCACCTAGCGATCAACTAAACTGTTTTCCACACCACGGTAGGTTAAATACCAGGCCGTACAGTTGCAGGCGCGTTGGTGTATATTTAACGTGGGCACCGTCCCCAATAGGCCTACCCCACGTGTGTTCTTCTTTACTAAGTCAAACTTTAGTCTTTTTTAACTTCTTCTTCTTGTGTTTCGTTTTCTTCTTCTTCTTGTTTCTCCGTTTCTTCTTCCTGTGTTGTTTCTTCTGTAGCTTCTGTAGCGATTTCTACAAGTGGTTCAAAATCCTTTAACTTTCTCCACATGCAAACTTCATGAGGTATTCTATTAAAAATAGATGTATCCACAGGTCCGTACACGATGGTGCTATCAGGTTGTTTTTCCAAAGTATCGACCAAATATTCTTTAATAATAGCGCTTGCAAATACCAACTGTCTCATGTACCTTGTAATAGGTTCTGTTGCGTAGTTTAAAACGTAGAATTCTTCACGTGACAGTAGAATCTTATTTTCATGTTGAGTCAAGTCTCTAATTCGCACTTGTAGTTGTCCACGATGTTTAACAATATCGATTTCATTGTCACAATCCAAAAGTCGAATATGTGTTTTCCTTCCACACAAACTGTTAGTTAAATAACATTCTATTAAATGTACATGTTTCAAAAATGACTCCCAAGCATTTTGCGAAAATAAAACCTTTTTTGTTCCATGGTGTAGTATTACTGTAGGGGAATAATCCAATGACTTCATCAATCCAACTGATACACTTTTACTGATGCATGCTGAGATGGGGTAAAAGATTCGCAAAAAAACTTCAGTTAAAATGTGAGGAGGAATATTTTCTTCAACTTTCTTCTTCCTCTTTGGTACTACCTTTGATGGGTCTGCATTACTTTCCTCCTCTCTATCTCTTTTACCAAACTTTAAAAATGCAGTTATTTCCTTGATGATTTCTTCTTCACTAGTATTATCACGTTCCAATAACGGTGCTACCTCTGCATCACCTTGTACAACAGATGGAGAACTCATTTTGTAGAAGATGTTGCCCATGCGACGATAGACGATCAACTGAAGACCTGCATTGTTGCTCCGCTATTTATAGGTTAGCGACAGTGGCGGTGCCGGTGGTGGTACAACGTTTTACAATACCGTCTTTACGATACCAGTCAACGGTGTGTATGTAACAATTTTATCGTGCAAAATTAAACAATACGCAGATGTATTTGCAGGTACGTTTTCTTGAAATTCCATTTCTATTTTTATATCAACACTAGACGATTTTACAGATTCGTTTTGTTTGGAGCAATCAATTACAACAATCGGAGCTTTCGATTCAAACTGTACGGGAGATAGTAGAGGTGTGTTTGTTTTGCCGTAATATGAATTTTGGAACCTAGCGTACATATCGTATAAAACACTGTACCTTTTTTTATCAAAAGAGATATTAAAGTTGTCGTAGGGAAAGAATTGTGAATTCAGGAACACTTTACAGTTTGTTAATTTACAATGGTCAAATTCACCAGCATTTTCAGTTAATATACTTTTTTTCTTTGTTTGTAATCCAAAGATTACATATCTCGCTTTTTCCAAATGAGTAGAAGTTTTTACAGTCCATGTATGCCGTTGTGTTGAAGGTAAAACGGGGTATTCATGAAACTCCCAGCTTCTGAATGGCATTACAATGTCTCGATCTGATTTTAACTTTCTTAATAATGTAATCCTGTGTTCATCATTTAGTCGCACATGTGGTACTCTCCAAACAATCTTGTCTAATGTTAGTTTCCAGTCTAAATTGGCTTCAGTTGTTCCAGCAGATGCTTTAATAATATCATTATCGTTTGATGACCTTAATAAAACTAGTTCTTGTTTTACATTTATTATTATTCTTCTGTAATCTTCAGCAAATCCTAAAAGTAATCTTAAAGGTACGTAAAAATCAAAGTTTCCCGAAGCGTCAGGAGTAATTATACTTTTGTCTGGTGCAACCCATCCTGTAACAGCTAACAGATTCTTCTCATTTGGTGTTAAAGACGCTAATCCTTTTAATGTACTGGAAATTCCAACCTTTTTTGTTGAATCGACTGTAACTCCTGAAATTTCATATCTAATCTCGTCAAACAAAAATGCCATAGGATTATTTATGAACGGAACAGTGGTTCCAACAGTACCGTCAGCTTTTGTTACTTTTCCTTCAATATATAAATAACTTTCGCATGGAAGAGTATAAATGTCTTGTTGTTGTATAGGAATCCTAATTTCATCGTTATTGTTTAATTTGGACGAAGCGTAAGGGTTGTGTGTGTGATATTCCTTTTCCCATAAGGTCTCGTCGAATGTTGGGCCCTGCGCTATATCCAGTATATCCATTGTTAATGACCTTTAATCCAATTTCTTCTAGAAAACGAATGTTGTCACTTGTTAATCCTTCTACAGCTGATGAGCTACTGACCTCTTTGCTGGTTGGCTCTCTCTTTTTAAATGATAACCCCATTATCTAAGCGGATGATTTTATATGTATTCTTACAGTAATAGCTTCTCCTCGAAAGTCAATAAGGTTTCCGTCTTGATCCACTATGTTCAGCACGATGTCTGAAATGAAACTGGTGTTTAACGGTAGGTACACAAGGTTTTGAGGCTTTTCTACTATCTTGAAACCCGGTGCGACTGATGGGTAGAATGTGTGTAATATATGCCGATTTTCTCCATCTCTGTAGGATCCTTGTATAATGTTACATGTAATGTCTATGCTGTTTACTTTGATGATCGTCACAGTTCTATTCCCAGAATGAGTTGTATTAGGTTCTAATACCTTTGTTTCCTTAGAAAACCCCAATAAACTACCAATTGAACGTTCTTGGCCAAAATCAATATAATACTTAGAAGTAATTTCGGCTTTCATTGTATTGTTATTGCCTTTTATCGTTATATTTTCTTTTCCCATATGTTTTTGTATAACTTCATTTATATTATCAATTTCATAAGCTCCTGTTGGTAAACTGAATTCTTCCAAAGCTGAATATTTTCCTTTATTATCTTTTGTCTTGTAATAATGTATTTTGTTATTAATTCCTTCACTAACGTTTGGAATAGAGTTATATGTTGTTAAATCCAATAATGCGGCTTCCCATAGTCTTCCTTTTTGCAAACGTAGCGCTGGAAACAGAATACTGCGCAAAGTACATGAGTTACCGGTTAATGACACTGTATACGAAGACATCTTAAAGTTGACTAACACTTTTAGCTAAAAAGTCTAAACATAAATGACCGCAAATGGATGTATCATCAGGTTGTTTTCTTGTATAATTGTAAAAAACATTTTCTGCCGCACGAAAGTATTGTTGAAGTTCTTTCGGTGGTGGAAGGTTTCCAAAACTGTCGAAATAATAAATCGTTTCACCAAGTTTCTTGTAACACACCCAATGAGTGCCTAATCCTTCACTATTATCCAAATTTACTATACCAGTCTCATTTTTCCACATTTTAACCGGTAATTCATCTTTCATAAATACTCCTCTAAAAAATGGGATTTTCAAACAAGAAGCATATGTAATCAGTTCTTCATTGGTTAATTCTTTGTTTTTAATTATTAATTGCTCTTTCTTATTTAATACACACGATACGGTCTTAGGTATAGTCCTCCTCCCTTTTTTATCATTGACCATATTGTTGGTTTCTTTTTACCTTTACCACTAGTAGATCGACGTTTTCTTCTGATATTACCTCCTTGTTTCTTAGCGGGTCTTTTCCCACGCCTTCTTCTCTTTCCTCCTCCAAACGTAGTTTTTGCTTTCATTGCTGCTGTTACTGCTAAAGACGCTGCTTTTTCACCAATACTCGCGTCACTAGATTTTACTCTTTGCCAAGCTTTCTCAGAAAGTGCTCTATCTGCTATTGATCTATTTTTTGTATCACCAAATTTGGAATACGCTATATCGTGCTGTTTACAGGCCTGATCAAGCTTATTTATTCCAGGATCTCCTCTAGCAAGCCGTTTCTCTAATTTGGTTCCAGGACCACAATATTGATATCCTCCAGGTAAATGTAATTCCACAGGTAATAAATCAATCGCCTTGTTAACTATAGCTCCAACCGGTTTACTTAATAGAGAAAATGCTGTTGATGCTATTCCCCTTCCTCTCTGTAATCTCTCTCGATTATGACTGATGCGTTTAGCCCTCGGCATGACTATTTATAGCCAAACTTACAATCAGTAGGTGCACTCTATAAATGTTTTACAATGAATGTAATATTAGTCTTGGCTTCTTGTATTATATATACTGTTTAAAATCCATTTATTATATAGAAATGGATTAATTAATTAAATGTAGACATAATAAATAAAAGTAGTAAAAATAGAAATAAGGTGTAATTGAAGATGTTTCAAATGTTTCTCCGCTGGTGATGGTATCGTTGTTTTCGGTAAAATGAATAAAATCTAAATAGTTGTCATGTTCCCTTAGAAACTTGCCACTTAATCGTTGGTAATTAAATAACACATTCCAGTCTAGTTTATCTTTAAAATTGTCAATGTAATTTTCAGAGAGATTTTGATATTTACTTATTACTTCCCAACAGTTATTAAAATTTGATGTCATCTCTACAAGGAAGTCTTCTGAAAACTGTTGTCTTTGTAAAATATGAATCCAGTTAACTCTGTGAAAATAAATTCTTAACATAGTCATTGTGAAGAGGTAGTGTATGGAAAGTTGTTCCCAATCCATATATCTATCAAACCGTTGAACAAAACCATCTGTCAGCACTCCTTGGGGAAATCTCGGCTCTTGAGATATTAAACTCCACGCAGTAATATTGGATTCCCTCATCCTCTCTGTATTATCTCTCGAATATGACTGATGCTTTATCCCTTATCATGGGTATTTAAATTCTTTTTTCTCTTATATAATCTTCATCGTTTTCTGTTGGTTCATTAATCACATTCACTTTATCCCCCTTTCCTAATGTCTTGACTTTAGAAGGCTCAGACGGTTTATCTACTTGATTAGGTTTTTCTGGATTGTGTATCTTTTTCCAGTCTAAATAATTGTGGCTGTCAACATCTGAAGCTACAGCTCTTCCTGAAGCCCGATGGATATAATTAAATAAAGCTGCACCAAACCTTTCCATATGTTTTTCATATTCTGTAGTCCACTTCTTGTGTACTATATCAAATATTTTCTTATTTACAGCGTCTCCATCCTGCTCACAATCACCTACATTTGACAATTTTAATTTTTTTACATCATAGCTTGTATCAGTTTCATTCTTTTTGTAAATCGTTAACAATTTTAAAGTCGCTAAATTTACTGCTTCACCATCATAAATGGGATGTTTTATATTGCTTAACCTTTTACCGGAAAATCCCCAATGGTCTTCGTGTACAATCGGGGTTCTTTTATCCATATATTGTACCGTAACCGCATCAGAAGACAAAAGCGGATCACCAACATTTTGAATTACTTTTCCTTCAAAATTATAATTACCATCAGGTGTTAACGGAAACCCAGCTCTTTTTTCACTATATCCAGATTTTACTCCAAACTCGGAATACCGTCCAAACTTGTCCACACTCATGATGTAACTGAATCGCTATCGTTTAGGTTCTTACTATATATACGTCTACTGAACAATTATTTCTCGTTTTCGCAGTTCATCAACCAAAGCTACCCATTCGTTTTCTAAACCAGTGTGCCCGGCTTCCATAGCTTCATGTAATAACCTCATTCGATCAACTAACTTATTTATATCGTTGTAATATATTATATTGGTTTTATACAAATTTTTTAATAATCCCCTTCCAGATGTAGTAGGATCAGTTGTTTTTCTTTTTTTATGCAAAACATTTAATTCAGCAGAAGATAAAGCTCTTCTTTTAATTGGAGCTTTATTTGATTTCGAGGGGAAAAGACTAGATATAATGTTTGTGTATTTTATTGACCTGTTTCTATGAATAGGTAGGTCTTTGGAATATTTTTTTCTATGTGCATTTGTATACTCTAGTATATTTTTAAACAATTGTAAATCCTTTTTAGTATATTTACCAGGATTATTTTTAAAGATGAGTTCAAACAAACCTGTTGTACCTTTATATTTCTTATCACCAATAACTATATCATCATTTTCGTTTATATCTAACTTTCTATCTCCAATCATTAATCCTTTATCCTCTATTCTAGCTCCATATGTATGATAATTTCGATTAGCATGTGTGCCATGTAACATTTTTAATGTATATTTTCTTCCAAGTGTTCCTTTAAACATAATATCTGTGCCTAATTTGCTTAAGTTGGATGGGTTGATATCCTCTTCTTCTGCTCTTGTATCTTCCGCACTTGTATCTTCTGTACTTGTATCTCCTGCAATGTTCTTTTCCCTTAAATCTCCTATATCTCCGCTTTCTTCATACTCGTCGCTTTCTTCAGATGTTTGTAACTGGTCAGAACTTTCATCATTCTGAAATTCTTCTTCATATTTGGAAATTGGTAGCATTTTGTCTCCTTCGAAGCGAATTGAAGGTTTTTCCACATTTTGTGCTAATCGCTTTAAAGGTTCAGTAACAGGTTTGAATGTTGTTTCTAAAAATTGCTCTCTTTCATTTATACCTGATTTTAAAGCTCGGTTTTTTTGTCTAATAGAATCACTAAGTGATTTTATTTCCTTTAATAGCTTTTCCTGGTTAACCATCTTCACACCTTGACGACTTGTACAGTAATACCGCTAATCAGTGTATTAAAACGAATTTATCAAAACCTATTCTATAACGACCATCTTTTATAGCTTGATCTTTCATAATAACCAAAAATCCATACTTTTCCGCCCATGCTTTTCCGCAAAGCTCTTTAAACTTTTCAAATGGCATATCCGCATTCACATGATCGTTATATATATGTTTTAGGTTAGTATCATCTTGTTTGAATACAATTAGAATATTTGCATTATCTCTGATAAGTTGTTTTGGGATTTTGCTATAAGTTTGTCCTATATATATGCTGTCGATGTTATTATGTCTTCCCATGGCAAAGTAGTTTCTAATAGTATCCTGATTTTCACAAGATACATCGTCAAATATAAATACAGAATACGGTTTCGCTTCGTTTGGTTGCATAATGCTATCACTAGCGTTAAATTTGTAAAAATTAACATCAGACACATCAGATAGGATTTTATCCAGCAATTGATACTTTGGTTGTTGTAGGGACTTTGAAAAAATATATAGGTTATTAAACCTTAATCCCTGCGGATTAGTGATCAAATTAAAGACAACATTAGTCTTTCCACAGTTTGAGGGGCCACTTACTATACATCGAACAGTGTTTGGAAATAAACTACCGTGTTTACCATTGTTGATATTTACGTTATCCACAGTTAAATCATCTATGTTATTAATATTGAATCGATCTTTATGGTGAATAATCTCCATTCTGCTCAAAGGTTAACGATGAAATGAGTTGCTTGCATTAAACCAAGTCCTTTATAGGTATCCATGAATCCTCAGTTTTGTTAAACCCTAACCACCGTACTTTAACTGCGTCCTTTTTTCTTTGTAACACTTTTTCAACAAGATATACATCACCTACTGTTGACTTTAACATTTCATGTCCATAAAATGCACCTTGCAACAAATCTCCTTTGTTATCTTTTAGAATATACGTTTCAGGTACAGTCGGTTGCACTTTATACACTGTAAAAACTTCATTCGTCCAATTGGGAAGGTATTTCTTGGTAAACACTCCCTTATATTTACTAATCCGTACTTTATCACTTACATTAAATCTTCTTGGCTGAATTTTTTCTACTTTAGGCTTTGTATTTTTCTTTATGCGTTTTAATACATCTTTTGCATTTCTTCTATTTACTTTGTTAGGTTTCATACCAATAGTTCTATGAAACCTGTTGTTATAATCATTTATTAATTGTGGTAAAACATCATACCATACGTAAGAACCTCTTTTTGAAAATTGTTTATACAGTGCTCCTTTCAAGGTTCTATTGAATCTTTCTACAATAGCTGCTTTTTTCTCTGAATTTGTCGAATAATGATTTATTTTATATTTATTCATTAACTGTGCAAAGTTTGTATTAAAGTATTCTGTTCCATCATCAGTTTGTAAATGTTTAATTTTGTTTTTATCTCTTTTTATAGCTATTTCCATGGCTTCTGTTACGCTTTTACCAGTCTTGTCCTTTAGAGGCAAAGCGTCTGCAACTTTTGTAAAACAATTAATAATTGTGAGTATATATTTAAATCCTTTGTTTATTCTGCTATGCGGTCGCATTTCAATTAGATCCGCTTGATATAGATCATTTATCCCTTTTATAACAGTATTTCTTCTTGGAAACTTTATTCTTGCAGGTTTGTGTAGTTCATTAATAATCTTCTCCTTCAGGTCTGACATGATGGTTTCACGAAGGCAGCTGATATGGTATTAAATATTCTTTGGTATAAATCTCCTTATATATATACATATAGTTCAAGGTCATTTAAAACTTGTGTAAAAAAAGGGGAAACACAGCTTAACATTGCTGTGTTTCCCCTTTTTTTTACGGAAAGGAAAAGGATAAAGGATGAAGGACGATGAAAAGGTTACTCGTCAATAGGGTTGAGGGAGTAGTGGCCGAATGGCAATGTGTTGATTTTGTCTGGAAGTGTTTGTCTTTTGTCGTCATTACAGGATAGCGCCTTTTTAACTTCAGTCACGCTGTACAGCTGATGGTTAAAACTTCTGATGGTGTTGAATTTAGCTGTAATGATGTTATCCTCAAATAAGCATTGCTTGTAGTGTTCAAAATGCACTTTTTTCTTTAAATATAAACTCTTTACACCTTTAGCTTTCTTAATATAGCTATTCTTCTTTTCTTCTTCTTCTTCTTTTTCATTATAGAGTTTCAAAGAATATAGTTTTGACATCAGTGCAACAATCTCTTCAAGCAGAACACCATTAGCCTCATCCTTGAATTTGCCTAGTACTTTTTTGTGTCTGTCATTGTCGTAGTTTGGATGATCTTTTGGATAATCGGAGAAATCAAAGTCGTTCTTGTAAATAAATGTACGTAAATCTTTATACATGTCCAATGTTACTATGCGATATATGAAAGCGTCAGTGTCCATATATGTAATAGATATATTTTCTCTTCCGTAGAACGCCACCATTTTGTTGTAGTGAAAATCGTACATGTGTGTTTTTGAGATGTCCAAGATTGACATGCCTATATACAAAGGACGATCCATCTTCACACTCGTCTTCTTCATGGAAACTGCTACAAGTTTTTCATTAATAATTATAGATGTTCCAAAATTTGGCTGCTGTACTAGTTTCTGTAATTTTTTTGCGTCGGTAACAAGTTTAACATTTTTGTGTCTTCTTTTGTTTTCCAATGTTTTTCCAAATATCGCATTATTCATTAATTTAAAGAAATCTTTTTGAAAGTCTGATGTAGCTGCTGCTCTTCTGATGGTATTTGAATCAATGTAGGGTTTCAACCAGCATGATTGAGAAAATTCCAAAACTCTATTAATTTTTGTTAAACGTAGTCCTAATTCGATAGCTTGTTGAACCACCCAAAAGTGAGCCACGTAGCGTTGTTTATTATTTAATGTCATCATTAATTTGGGGTGTTTTCCAATTGGTGAAATTTCTGTTTTAGCAAGAAGTGGAAGGTCATAATGAAGATCATGTAAATTTTCTGGGTATTCAAAATCGCAGTCCAAAATATATCCAGTGTCACAATGTTTCGGAATTTGTAAAATATCTCCAATAGAGTCGGGATTAATCCATTTAAAGTTATCAAAAGGAAGTGGGTTTGACATTGCCCATCCGTACAGGTTATTTGCATCGAAATATCCTAAATAGGTTGACGGTTTGGTTTCATCGTAATCGGGAAGGTATTTGTTGTTGGCTTTGACATGTCTGGTAACACTTTGGGTCAATCCGCCTCTTACTCCAGCTTCAACCATTAAAACCATGTCAATGTCTGTTAAAAGTTGGAGCTTGCATTTTGTTTCTTTTAACATGGCTTGCCAAGCTAATCCTGGTGAAGTATACGAATGTAGAGGGTCTAAACCGTATGCAGCAAAACAGGTGTTTCGGAATTCTTCCATTACATCACAAAGAAGAGTTACATCTAATTTGACATAAAAGTCCGAGTAATCTCCTAAGGTCTTCATATCTAACTCGTTCCATACTCGACGTGCATGTTGATAGTCCTCAAGTGATATTTCCGAATCATTAAGTTTATTTTTGAAGTGTTCTGGTGGAGGTAGTGATGTTTCATCAAATCTATGCAGTCCATCTATGTAATCATATGGGAATACTCCTTTTCGAAGAACCAAATCCATTTTACTGTTTGGTACAATTTTGCTTGTTTCGATCAAATCTTCTCTTCTTAAATTTTCTGATAATTTCATAAGGCTGAAAGGCATAAATCTATAGGAATCAATAAATCTAAGTTTTATATTACCGATCTTTTTAGAAAAGCTAATAAATTTTTCCATGGTTGTTGCCAAGACATCTATTGCTCCATTATCCCTCCCTAATTCCGGGATTATAAAGTGAGAGTCGTATCCACTAAGATTATGTAAAACAACGGGAATAAAATTTGGAAGTTTGTAGTTTAAGTTACAAGAGTTACAGGCTGCACCTCTGTAAGCTCCTGTAAGATGATCATGGTCTCGCACTTTAACATTATCCGGTGTAAAGGTGTTAGTACACAGATAACATGTTGTTGCTGAATCGTGTTGTTGAATTTCATCTTCATTCATAGGAATCATCGGTACCACATTTCTGTACATTTCTTCAACTTTCCCAGCTATGATATATAAGTCATCAACGAAGTGTCGAGCTGCTTCTTCACCACGGTAAATTTTCGGCGTAGACGACAGTTCGTATTTACAAAGATGATCTTCAGAAAGCGTGGACTTTACTATTAAACAATAGCTGTTCGGTGTGTGCTGCTGGTATTTGCTCCTTCTTGTTACGTTCTCTTCTTGATGTTCGAGTGGAAGTAAAGACGCTTCAAAATCAGCGTATACAGCAACAGGTACACGGTATTGTTGTATTACTTTGTCGAATTTTATCTGCGCTCTGCTAGGATGCGGCAATTTAATTCTTACTTCATAGTTTCCACTACATAACCTTTGATGTTCTACTAACCATTCTGAACCTCCTCTTCTTAATTCTTTGTTTACATGACAAAAACATCTTTTACAAATTGTTTTCTTTTCTTCATGTTTAGATAATTGTTTAGAAACAAGAGCTTCAAACTTTTTAATGTAGACATAGTGGGATATGTCCCCTTTAGTGATTAATAGCAAATCCGTATGATCTCTGCGCTCATTTGGTGTTATACGCAAGGGGTACACATTGTTTGACGAATCCAATCCAAATAGGTTGACAGAAGCTGAAGGATTTTGTTTTTCAAATTTTGAAACGTCTGTTATATCAACAGGGTAAGTCATCCCTTGAAAATTATATCTATGTTGTACTTCTTCATAATAGTGACTTGGTCTTTCCGGATGAATTGTTACATATTTGGCCAACATAGCATATTTAAAACACTCAGTATCTTGATTTTGTACGTTGACGCAGGATAAGGTATTTCTAATCTTTGTTGGTAGAGGGATGTAGCTACTTCCTCGAATTCCATAGCCGTGTTTGTGTACTCTTAAGTCTAGCCCTGTGATGCTTAACAAACTCCATCCAGAGCCTCTTCCTTCATGTTCTTGTATTTTTGTCATTAGCTCTTCAAAACATTCAGATACGATTGAATCAATATCTGACGAAAACATAATAGTTCGGTTTTTTGTTAAAAAACCTCTTGGTGAAGTTTCATTTTGAATGTTTGTAAATAAAGCATCCATTAATAGTCCAAATTTGATAAAATTTAATCTTTTTAATTCATTTTGCAAAGTGTTGCATACCAATCCTTTTGCGTTATTTAAAAATTCTTTGAGTTGTAATTTTGCATTGTCAATTTTGAAGTGGGTTACTACATTACCCGGAAGTGCTCGGGCATGTAGTTCTACATTTACTGCTGTTGATGCTGAAGGACGGTGAAGTGTAGACAGAGCATGCGTAGAAGTCGATGCAGCTGATGATGTTGAAGAACGATGAAGTGTAGACAAAGCAGGCGTAGAAGTCGATGCAGCTGATGATGTTGAAGGACGGTGAAGTGTAGACAGAGCAGAGGTAGAAGTCGATGTTGATGGTGCATATTGAATAACACTCGGTCTGGAATTTTGGTGTTGAGCTAACATTTGATCTATTTCTTTCAATTCTTCTTCTTCATATTCTTCATCTTGGTTGTTGTTATGTTTTAGTTCTTTATGAATCATTAAAAGAAATTCATCCTTAAATGAAGACTTGCAAATATTGCAGCGATGCATAATATAGGTGCGATCTCCACAAGGGTCAAGGCAATAATGAACAACACTGCAAATGCCCCTCTATTTATACCCTAGCAAAAGTGGTGGGGGGTACGTATTACGTTAAGTTTTTCTATTTTTTTATATTTTATATTTACTATTGTAGCTGGAGGCTACAAAGTTCTGTATTTAGGTCAAGGTCATTGAACATATTTGCCAAAACGGGGAATAGAGCAGTAAATGATTTCATTTTAAACCATAAACTGATCTATTACCCGCTATGTATTTAACAAGGTCAATTTTCTCCTACAGGAAAATTTAATATATTTTAAACTTGGTAAATATTTTCTGTCTTGTAAATGTGTCAAGGTTATACAACGATATTACCAAAACGGGGAATAAAGCAGTAAGTAGTTCTCACTTTGACTACAAACTGGTCTATTCCCCGCTCTGTATTTAAAGTTTGACAGTTGACAAGAAAAAAAACACTTAATCAGACTCATTTGATGAGTCGGAATCAGTTGTATCAGAAACATCGGAAAGAAATAGTCGTCGACGAATATGATATACCCCTCGTGCACTATCTAAAAATAACCCATCCAAACTACTACTACTAGTGGTTGGAGTTTCATCATGTATTTCTTCAGAACAGAGAAGATGCTGATAGATTCTATAGGTTTCAGATTCCACGTCACTTAACAATTCAATTTGTTCCATATATCCTGCTTCAAGATCATCACTGTCCATATCACTTAATAATTCAAGATCTTCCATTGCATCCATATCAATTAATAATTCAACATCTCCCAATTCGTCTTCATTTTCATCCTCACTTTCAATCATAATATGTTTTATATTTCCCACGATTGATTTTGCAGAAGGAAATATATTATCCTTTGGTGACATAGCTGCTATATATTCTAGTGATAACACAAGTAGGAGAATGAGATAAGCACTGATGAAAAACCTCTTTTTATACCCCCGATTTAAGTGGTGGGGGTAAGTTGTTATAGGGAAGGGGTATTATCGCATCAATATATGAACAATTTAATACTAACAAAGTATAAAGTTCTGTAAGTGGGCCAAGGTCACCTTAAAATATTACCAGAACGGGGAATAGAGCAGTAAGTGATTCTCACTTTGACCACAAACTGATCTATTCCCCGTTCTGTCTTCCGCTGTTCAGTATTTCCAAAGACTCTTAGTTAGTTAGTTGAAGAAAGTTTTTTCAATTTCTATTGTTAGCAATTCTTCAGGCAGTTGAAATGATGCATTTTGTGATAACATTTCCAACATTTCAATAGATTTTATGGCTTGTGTTATAATAGAAAGTTTTGAAGCTTTTGGTTCAAGAAAAGGTAATTTTGTTCTTAATAAATTATAGGCTTCATTCAATACTGCAATCCTTCTTCTCTCTCTAGCACGCCTTCTTTTTTCTTTATCATTCTCCTCCTTGCCTTTAACATCCAAGCTAGACGACCCTCCTGGGCTATCCATAGCTGAATAATAACTATACTCCGAAGCCGACTGCCTTATATCTGTTTACCCCCACCCTTTTACAATGAATATAGCTGGTTCATCCTAACGTGTAGTGTAATAAAGACACAAGGGAAACCCCTCTTGTAATAGTCGGTAAATTTCTCTCTTCAAAGGGATTGGTTCCACATCTATTTTTATCTCTTCAGTTTTACGAACACCCAATCCTTGTTGTAGGAAATAAATACATCTTCCACTATCTTACCAAACAAAAATTTCTAAGTCCCGAAGTGGGTCAAGGTCATCTGAACATGTTGCCAAAACGGGGAATAGTAAGTGATTCCCACTTGGATCACAAACTGCTCTATTCCCCGCTCTGTATTAGGGAAGTGAATTTTGAAGAAAGGTCACAGTTATAGGCAATAAACCTGATAACAGAACCTTTTATTAATTTATCCAAACAAAAGGAAGTTACAGATAGTTTGCAGGGAGTATTTGCAAAAGTTTCTCGAGGGTAAGATGGGTAATGTCAACCGGTTTGCATGGCCGTATTGACAAAGGTCGGTTTTCGTGCCATACCTTTTTGTAAGGGGTTAGGAAAAGGATGAGAAACATACTGATCAGTTAAAGTTAATTTTACAAAGACCAACCAAGGTCGGTTTTACAAAGGTCAACAGCATCCTGAAACCCAGTCGGACGTTGGTCAGTAACGGGCGCCAGGCAACTGTGAACCAAAGTTTTGACCAAGGTTAGTTATAGCGTGTAAGAAAAGGACATACCAACCAAGGTCGGTTTTACAAAGGTCAACAACATCCTGAAACCCAGTCGGACGTTGGTCAGTAACGGGCGCCAGGCAACTGCGAACCAAAGTTTTGACCAAGATCAGTTTTAAAGCGTAAAAGAAAAGTACATATTTCATTAGTAAATAAAACACTTCAAAGACCAACACCACAAATAATTACAAACACCAACACTAACTACATTTACTAGCAGCAAACTACAAGCTATAATCTAACAAACAAACTAACATGCATAACATACTAATATGCTAAGGTAGAATCTTTAGTATACAGGGGTACCACCTATATACTAAAGATGCTATTACAGACAGCTAAGGCGAACAGCTAGCTAGGCTGTCAGCCTGAGACTGTGAGACCTCTGCGGTCAGCCTCCGCTTTTATAGCCGACGATCCGTGGTGGGAGGTAAAGGGGGGGGGGTTACACTATTGTTGCGACGTTATAAAGTGCACATTGATATATTCCAAGTTCGTTAACTGGGTCAAGGTCAAGTAAACTGTTTTGTAAAATACCAAAGGATTTACCTTTGCTATTTTACTTTTTAAGAAACGCAAGATAGCTCTAAGATCAAACAAGGGTCATAGTTATCCGTTTTACACAAAATTCATTGTACAATGTTTTGATAAAATGGAAAATTTCCATGTTGGAAGGTGATTGCCATATCATCAAAACACAATACACATCATTTCTGTGTAACGGTCTAAGCTCCATCTCTACTTTTAAGTTAATCCCTCGATACTCAAAAGCAAGGATAGTGAGAAATGCTTCTGACAAAGCAAGCTCAGAAGGAACAAGCCAAGTGTTTACACCTACAGCTTCCATAGCGATATGATGATTTTTGCCACGCTGTTGCAGTATATAAAACATTTCCCCCTCCAAATATATATTACAATACGGGGATTTTCTAAGTCCCGAAGTGGGTCAAGGTCGTTTGATCATATTATTAAAACGGGAAATAGAGCAGTAAGTGATTCTCACTTGGACCACAAACCGATCTATTCCCCGCTTTGTACGTGAATTTTCTAAGTCCCAAGGTCATCTGAACATGAAGCCAAAGCGGGGAATAGAGCATAACATACTGCTCTATTCCCCGCTCTGTATTTGGGAAGGGGACAAAAGACAACAAACAAGAGACTGATTTTAAACAAGAGACTGACTTTATATTTTACAAGGTTTTCTCAGGCTAAGATGGGTAATGTCAACCGGTTTACGCGCCGTATTGACACAAGGTCGGTTTGCGCGCCATACCTTAGAGGGGTTAGGAAAAGGATGAGAAGCAAGATACATTACTTTGAAAATAAAGACTTTGCCAGCAACTATGTAAACAAAAATTAATCAGTTAACGTTACTTTTACAAGAACAGCCAAGGTCGGTTTTGCAAAGGTCAACAGTATCACTGAAACCCGGTGGGACGTAGACCCAAACACCCGGCGTCAGGCTGCTGCGAACCCAAGTTTTGACCAAGGTTGTTGAGGGACCTGTAGGGCCGGGAGTACATATTTCATTAGTAAATAAGACACTTCAAACCGATACCAAACATTAACATATATTAGACTAACTACATTACCTAGCAGCAAACTACAAGCGTTATCTAACATGCTTAACAAACTAACTAAACATGCAAGGGCGCGGATCTCTTAATTGCGCGTCGGGCCCAACGCACACTTAACAGACCTACGCTGCAGCAGAGTGCAACCCACTGGGACGTATACCCAAACAGCGGGCGGCAAGCTACTGCGACGAGACTGCGGACTGCTCCCGCTTATAAAGGCAAAGTGACGTCACCAAAGCGGAAGGGGGGATGTTACGTCGGGGGGGGGGGATATATTACAATACGAGGATTTTCTAAGTCCCGAAGTGGGTCAAGGTCGTTTGGTCATATTATTGAAACGGGGAATAGAGCAGTAATTGATTCTCACTTGGACCACAAACCGATCTATTCCCCGCTTTGTACGTGAATTTTCTAAGTCCCAAGGTCATCTGAACATGAAGCCAAAGCGGGGAATAGAGCATAACATACTGCTCTATTCCCCGCTCTGTATTTGGGAAGGGGACAAAAGACAACAAACAAGAGACTGATTTTAAACAAGAGACTGACTTTATATTTTACACAGTTTTCTCAGGCTAAGATGGGAAATGTCAACCGGTTTACGCGCCGTATTGACACAAGGTCGGTTTGCGCGCCATACCTTAGAGGGGTTAGGAAAAGGATGAGAAGCAAGATACATTACTTTGAAAATAAAGACTTTACCATCAACTATGTAAACAAAATTAATCAGTTAACGTTACTTTTACAAGAACAACCAAGGTCGGTTTTGCAAAGGTCAACAGTATCACTGAAACCCGGTGGGACGTAGACCCAAACACCCGGCGTCAGGCTGCTGCGAACCCAAGTTTTGACCAAGGTTGTTGAGGGACCTGTAGGGCCGGGAGTACATATTTCATTAGTAAATAAGACACTTCAAACCGATACCAAACACTAACATATATTAGACTAACTACATTACCTAGCAGCAAACTACAAGCGTTATCTAACATGCTTAACAAACTAACTAAACATGCAAGGGCGCGGATCTCTTAATTGCGCGTCGGGCCCAACGCACACTTAACAGACCTACGCTGCAGCAGAGTGCAACCCACTGGGACGTATACCCAAACAGCGGGCGGCAAGCTACTGCGACGAGACTGCGGACTGCTCCCGCTTATAAAGGCAAAGTGACGTCACCGAAGCGGAAGGGGGGATGTTACGTCACGGGGGGGGGGGTGACCTTGAACATGACCCAAAAAGGGGGGGGGGTGACCTTGAACATGACCCAAAAAGGGGGGGGGGGTGCGACCTTGAACATGACCCAAAGGGGGGGGGGGAGGTTGTGTCGTCACGGGGGAAGGGGAACCGGATGTAGACCGGTTTTTAGCTTTCTACCCGTATATGGAAATGTCACGGTTACACTTGGCGACCCGCTTTGCTCCGTCTGGTACCTCATTCCAGCTTTGCCTTGCGAACTGAATACACCTCTGCGCTATGTCTTCTCCCATTACACCCGAGAAACTGCAACGTTTGAAGGAGACTTTGAAGAAGTCTTCGGAAAAAAGGAGCGGATTCAAAAGACCTAGTTCTTTTAAATCTTGCATACGGAAGAATTTTCGAAACCACCCACTTTACTTCGACCAACGGCCTTCGACGTCCACTGCATCTTCACCATCGCTATCACCTCGCCCTTCATCGCTTCGACCTTCATCGCCGCCACCAACTGTTGAGGAGATAATGAAGAGGACGGCTGCGGTGAAACTTACCGAGTTGGTAACGCCGCTGGAGTCTGTCGCCGTCAAGTTTGCGCAGTTGAAATTAAACGTGGAGTATCTACTTGTGGGGAAGATCAGCGATGATGAGTACCTACTCCAACACCTCTTTGGCGGCGGCCGTTACGTCAAGGTCCACCTTCCAAGGTCCACTCTGCCACCTCCTGAGACCAAGTGCGGCTTGATTTTAGTACGGCAGAAGGGACAAGTAAAGTGGGTTACAAAGGAAAAATAAACACTGACTACCGCTCACCGCTCCTTATCCACCATCTCCTTCAAACACAAACGGTCCTTTTCAGGACCACCCTAAGCATTTCAAGTTAGGGACTTGGCCTGTACATAGGCAGGAGACTATTAGTCTTATGTTTGTGTGCAGCCCACTTTGTGAAAATTTCTAAGTCCCAAGGTCCTTGACCTTGACCTTGACCTTGAACATGACCCAAAAAAGGGAGGGGGGGGGTACACAGTTTGTGCAAAGTATGTCATGTGGGTACTCAAATTACGCGGATTGATCAGACGAACAAGTTGGCGCAAACAGAATTCAGATCCGACAAAGGGTATAGCAGCAACAGCGAAAAACAACTATTTTCAAGGGCAAGCCTAAATAACTTCTTTATTTACGGTTTAAAATATATTAAGTGGGTACTCAAATTACGCGGATTGATCAGACGAACAAGTTGGCGCAAACAGAATTCAGATCCGACAAAGGGTATAGCAGCAACAGCGAAAAACAACTATTTTCAAGGGCAAGCCTAAATAACTTCTTTATTTACGGTTTAAAATATATTAAGTGGGTACTCAAATTACGCGGATTGATCAGACGAACAAGTTGGTGCAAACAGAATTCAGATCCAACAAAGGGTATAGCAGCAACAGCGAAAAAACAACTATTTTCATGGACAAACCTAAATAACTTCTTTGTTTTTGGTTCAAGGTCTAACATGTGGGTACTTCAATTACGCAGCTTGACAAGGCGAACAAGTAGGTGCAATTTAAATTTAAATCTAACCAACAGTATAGCATCCGTGGCGTAAAAACGATGGTTTGAAGGACAAGGTAACGTTGTGGTGGGGGTAGATGCCTATTATACACGATAACGCTACATCATTATTCTTCCAGCTCTTGTCGTATGAACATCTACCTAGACGGTCTGAAAAATGTCGCAGTTTTACAGGAACATGAGGAAGGTGACCTTCAGTAGTCCCCTTGACACTACTTTCTACTTCCCTGACGATGAAGACAGAAGGTCTACACTTTTAGTGGACAATGAGCGGTTTCGTCGAAGAATAATTGAGGTTGAAACACTTTTAACCAGTTGTTTGCTACGCAAAAAGAACCATATGAATACATGCACCGGTTTAGATCATAGTAGCTGTTATACTTATACAGCGTTGAAGCGCAAACATTATTGAGGTTTTTAGTTACGGAGGTAAGGTCTTGACAGTCTAAGAGCTAAACCCTAACTAACACATGTAAACTAGTTATTGTGCGATGTAAAACTTGGTGGGGAGACTGGTGTAGTGGGGGACTGGTGTAGTGGGGGACTACCATCTGCCGCACACTTGCCACCTGCCGCCTGCCACCTGCCGCCGCCCATCTGCTGTCCACCATCTGCTTCGTTCTACTACACTTTTACCCCCACCATTTTGTTTGATACCAAAAACGCTAGCTAGCGAATAGTCAGTACACCTCCGGCTCTCGACCGGTGAACATCGAGCTCTCCGAGTCGCTCTTCACAAAATAACAATATCATTTCACTCAAGGTCTGATAGATGTTTCTATTTCATTGCCGTCACGTATTCTTTCCTCCTGACAGCAATGAAATGCAAACACCTAACAGAACAGATAGGTGTCAAAAACACAACATGGACTCTGCGCAGTGATCGAAGTATCTACCGTCTTTCTTCAGAAAGCAAAGTGATGGCCGCAACTCGTCCGGATCAACAACATCGATGACAACGAACAACGGGGAACTATTGTAAACATGAATTATTGTAAATAAAGTAATATTTGTAATATGAATTATTGTAAATAAAATAATATTTGTAATTGTTCTACCTCGCACTCGTATCATTCTATTGCTTCATTCGATTGTTTTCATTCGATATTTTATCGAATGACAACTATCGAATCACAATCGTTTTACGAGTGCGAGGTAGATTTTTTTAAAAAAACTTCACCGTGACCTTGAACTTTGAACTTTTACTCATTTCGTCACAAAACCGCCTACGTCACTGGCTCAGCCTCAGATGACGTCTTTCATGACTCAGCGCATCCGGTCACTCACCGGATGTGACGTCACTTCCGGCGCAAAACCTACAAACCCACACTACTCACAAACTTGTTAATTTAGTGTAATCTTCTCTTGGGAAGATTTAAAAATGTCTTTGCTGATTCGTTTTTATAGATATGGAACGAACTCACTGCGTGCTGTCTCATTAATTGGCGATGCATTCTTCAATTGTTAAAGTAAGGTTGAAAGACCATTTAACAATTCCTGCCAACTGTCCCTTCAGTGTATATTAGCTACTAAATGGTAATGTATAAAAACAGTATATTTCGAAAATGTATTTTTAGTAATTATTAAACTCATATGATGTATGTAATATGTTGTACAATATTCCCAAAATCTCATAGCCGTTTATTCTTTATGTTAAATACAATTTTACAAAAGCATGAACTTTTAAAGGTACGGTCGAGATGATATTTCACTAAATATTCTTAGAACTACGATTCATTCATTTGTCTGGCCAAAAAGTCTGGCTTTCCCGCCAAAACTCTGTATAACCCGTGACAGGGATGAATGGCGGGAAATGTAACTGGTTACTCATTAGTGGTGTGTGAGTCAGCTGTTTTGATTCGTTTCCAAGGTCACACGCGGGAGCATATCATTTGCACGTCGAGGCATTCGTGTTTTGGGTGTTGTAGTGGGCGGTGTTATGACCGGGGGGGGGGGGTCACCAACTCTCTTATTCAAAATAACCGTGGTAGTTTTCCGTTGGCAGGGCCACAGCAAATCTCACTAATTAGAAACCTAAACGCGACCTAATTTTTACTATTCAACTTTTTCTCTCTGATTTATATGGAGTACAAAAGGTGAGTTTAGTTTAAGCTCATAACTTGAAATGATTGTTCTATTCATTCTTCAACTGAGTAGGATTTATTTTAAATAGTAACAGTAATAATGCTTCTTTTAACATTTTACTGTTCAATATGATTTGGTTTATATTGGGATTTGAATGCAATGTAGACTACAGACGTTTAATAGCACCATATGATATATTTATACGCAATACTCACTTTCAAAGGTTAATAATGACGAAATCCACCTTTAAATTGCGTAGAAAAGTCTACTTTTAATCTCGTTCAACTTTTCACTTTAAACTACTGTATTTATATTCCACTTCCCAGCAAATTGTTTCACAGCAATCTTTCCAAGCATAATTTTCATCATACGTTTATGCTATTTTACTTCTATTATTTTGAAGTTGGGATTTAAAATTCCAATAAGAGGTTTTACCAATTCCCATCATTTTGGAGTTATTATAACCCCCAAAAATAAAGGCCGGCCTAGCTTAAAAACTGATCATAAATAACATCAGTTCTACATTGTATAACAACAGTGAATTCATAAGTTGTTTGCAACTACGTAAAGACCCCTCTACAGATAAGCAAACACTTTACTTCGTGCAGTAAACACATAAATCCCTCTAATGCAGCAAGCGTAAATAATTCAGCAAACCACTTCAAACAAGTGACTTCCGTGTTGACCCACTCATTCAGTAGGTAGGCATCTCTGTATAAGACGGTGCAAATTGCATAAATAGAAACCTTGAAAATATCCAAGGTCAGACGACGATCAAATATTTGCGTCAAAGTAAAACCGCCTAAAATAAAACAAACGGAGATATTTTCGCAAGCAACCGAAATTTGATTACGTATTAGTAAAAAGAGTAATATTTGTGCCTAGGAATAAGTAAGTAAAATGATGCAGTGCTACGACAAGTATAAGTATGGCAGTCAAGCCCATGTAAATAAGCGCAAGAGCGACTTACCTCAAGATATATTTCCCCAGCTGTTAGGCGAAGAATCAGATAAGAACTTCAGTGTTTATGTGAAGAAATGAGTCAGAAAAGTTATTTCGAACTTCGAACAATCGCAGAGTTCAAGTTGACAATTTCACATAACCATTTTTAGTCCAAGAGCCGAACTGGTGATATTTTACGCAGCAGCTAGCAGCAGCAAGTGAGTAATAGGCGAAAAACTAGAATGTATGTGGTGAAATCAAGGAGTTCTATTGGTAATACTGGAGGTAACATTTATGAACAAAATGATCCGTTCTTTGCTAAAATTTGGTGAGGCAAAGAACTACTCGCTGAAATCGAACGAGTCGAAAAATTGGCTCAAACAAATACCTACTCATGATTTGAACATTAATAAACTTAATACTATTTGTTTGCATTTGTTTATTTGCTCATAATTTAACATATTTCACGACAAGATTAGATGCAAAAATGAAACGAAAAAATGTATTTGTTCCAACTTGTATTACTTTTATTCCAGTGATTTGCATAAGTAGATTCAGTTATAGGAATAAAACGAACAATAAGGATAGTTCAAAGAGCGAGAAATTTGCCTCCCCAGTGTAGGCTACCAACCTGATAAAATCACCGGCTCGCTTTTTCGACAAAAATAGTAAAACAGTGTTACCTCCAGTCATACAATAAACCTCCTTGGCTGAAATGCTATGACAGAGTAACCAACCTCGCATAAGTAAATATTACAAGTAGTTAAGTGCGGATAACCTCAAACAACAGGCGATATTTGCATAAATACTATCGCAATGTTACCAACCTCTCGTAAGCAAATAGTATGCGGAGATTAGTGCCGGCTAACCTCAAACATCGGGATGGGCTTTTCGCAGCATCCGTAGGTGAAGAGTTGGCGAAGAAGTGCAATGTTTGTGTGCAGAAATGGGTCAGTAGGGTGACCTTGAACTTGAGCAGTGTTGCCAACTCCACCGGAAGCCATCTGATCAGCTGATGACCTTGGGAAGCTGTTTTGCTATTTCTAGATAGCAGCTGGCTCCGCGCGCGAATATTTGCAACCCGTGCGAATCGTGAATTCTCTTTTTTGCCACAGTTTCTTTATTTTGATTGTTGAGATTGGCATTTCTTTAAACTGTTGTTGTGAATGTTTTATTTTCTTTATGAATTATAAAAGGGAGTGCGAATATACTGTTACTTTTTTAAGAGATTCTTTAATCCATAATTGAGAATGTTCTGCAAAGTAACTGTAAAATTGTGAGAGAGTGTTTGAAGTATAATAATAGCGGTAATGATTTATGATAGAGACAATTTTCGTTTTAGCTAAAACATTACTATACAAGATATATTATTCTTCCATTTACTTAAACAGCACGTTCTCTTGCTTTAAAATTTGATTTAGCGGAAAATTAAATTCTGAATAGAAATAGAAAGTCCAATTCAAGAATAAAAAAGTTGATTGTAGTTAACTAAGTTCAATTTGGCCTATGTGTTTGATCATTACAACATATCCTAAAAGTATAAATTCAATTAATGTAGGTAGTAACATGTAATTTTTTCTAAAGATTATGCAATGAAGAATTAATAGTTTAGGCGATGCTATATTAATTATCTTTTAAATCTTGTTCTTATGAAATCCTTGATTTACGAAAAAAATTCTATACATTTCAGTGAGCATAATTGTAATATCACAAAAAAAATGGTTGATAAAAATTCAAAACATTCGATATTTGCGATTTTTACAACAACAAAAAAACTGTGGTATCAATATTTTGATCACAGAAATAGAGAGGTATTATTTGATTCTTTGAAATGGGACATAAGTCAATTATGTGGGATTATCCGTTTTGAATATTGTGGATATGTATTACATCTCTGCGGTGTCACCGTAGAAGACACTAGTAGAAGCGACAAATCTTTTGAACTGGAGGCCCCGTTCGATATATATTACTTATATATACTGAAGTATATATTACTTCAGTATATAAAACTTAATATTACTTTTTCTTCTTGATCAGACTTACAATTAGATAATCTCGCCTTTGTAAACAAAAACAATATTCGTTCAAATTCATATATTTGTATCTATATATAGATGACAGGCCATCGTTTCAACATTTTTCTCAAAGATAAGGACAAGCCATTAGCCCAACATATTGAAATTCACAACAAAGAAAAAATTGAAGAGTGCTATTCATTGAAAGCGGTTGCATAGATAGACGTAAACGAAAGTGAAGAATACAAAAGATACCAATTAATGAAATATGAGCAAGCCCATCAAATTGTTTAAAAAACAAGAAATCCATTGGGGCTTAATCTGAGATTAGAAAAACTTGGTATCCCCCAGAAACTGTCTCTATAATAACTTTTTCAAGAACCAGCTGACAGCTGATTAGCTTTATTTACATTTACATTTTACTTTTATTTATATTTTTATTATCATGCGTTAGTTTTGATTTTCTGTTTTTAAGTATTTTCTTCCTGAAGAAGGGGGTATAAACTCCTCCGAAATATAGAAGGAAAACTTACATGTGTTGTTTTTTAATTTACCCTTTTAAAAGTATACATATAATTATAAATGTGTGTGTGTGTGTGTGTGTGTGTGTGTGTGTGTGTGTGTGTCCGTTACCTCGATAACTTTTGATTCAGCCTGATTTTTATGACACTTAGCACAAATATGTAGAGTAACATTTATGACTTTAAGTTCGAAAATCAGGGTTTTGTGGGGGGTTTTAAATTTACCAAAAAACAGATTTTTGAATTTTTTACCCTGAAATTTTAAAAACACTCAATTTTGGTTACAACCATTTTATAGAACTTACAAACAAATTTAGTATTTTGAATCATTAACCTAGGTTAAGTGGTTCTGGAGAAAAGTATAAACACGTGTCCCTAAAATTTCCCATGTTAATCTTATTTGAAAAATGTTTTTGGATTTTCCAGAAATGTTTTACTAAAACCTTCACATTTCTTTTTACCAATAAGTTTAGCTCTACAAAACAATCATTTTGGTGTTTTAATTGTTGTTCTACGTCCAACCGTTGCAGAGATATTCAAAGTGCTAAACACAATACGTTGTCCAATGTTATCCTTATGGAGAATGAATAAAATTGTATATCTCGATTATTTATGAATGTATTTTGATGAAACTTGGTATGTGACTTCAAAAATTGTGTTATATTGATATTTGCACAAAAAAAAGACGTTTTTTGTTGATTTTCCTGGAAGCAGCAAACCTGCATACTTGGCCCCCATGTTATTCATATGGAGAATAAGTAAAGTTTTATATCTCCCTTAGTTATGAATCTAAATCAATCAAACTTGGTATGTAGTTTCACCTGGTTGAGTTACAATAATAATTGCAAAAAAACACATTTATTATCTTCCTCGTTGCAGCAAACCTGCTTACTCAGCCCTAATGTTATTCTTATGGATAATAAATGAAATGCTATATATCACTTATTTATTAATGTATTTCTGTGAAACTTGGTACGTGGCTCTATATAGTAGCGAGGCACATATATGCATTGGAAATTCACTGAGTACACAGGTTTGCTGTGACGGTTTTTTTTATTTAAATATTTTAAAGACGTACCCATGTCAAATCTGTAAGTAAAATCAAAGTCTTCAAAACAAGAAATATATTTAACCAAATTAGTGTAATCTAAACACCCCCGTTGCAGCAAACCTTCGTACTCAGCGAATTTCCAATGCATAATATATGTCTTAATCCAACATAAAGCCACATACCAAGTTTCATAAAAATATATTCACATATTAAGCGATTTTAATTATTCTCCATAAGAATAACATTGGTAATGAGTTCGTAGGTTTGCTGAAACAAGAAACACAAACAATTGGATTTATGCAAATATAAATAGAATTTAACTAGGCGAAGCCACAAATCAAGTTTCATCAATATTCAATCATAAATAAGCGCTATATAACATTTTAGTTATTCTCCATAAGAATACATGGGGGCTGAGTAAGCAGGTTTGCTGCAACAAGGAACAAACAAAATGGGATTTTATGCAATTATTAATATAATTCAACCAAGTGAAGCTACATACCAAGTTTTATTAATTTATGTTCATAATTAAGGGAGTCATTACGTTTTACTTATTCTCCATAAGAATAAAATGGGGGCTGAGTACGCAGGTTTGCTGCTACGGGAATAATCAACAAAAAATCAATTTGTTGTGCAAATATCAATATACCAGTACTACGTGAAGCCACATACCAATGTTCATCAACATACATTCATAAATAATCGAGATATCAAATTTTAATTATTCTCCATAAGGATAACACTGGACAACGTACTATGTTTAGCACTTCGAATATCTCTGCAACGGTTGGGCGTAGAATCACAATTCAAGCACCAAAATGATTTTTTTGTGGAACTGAACAGATTGGTAAAAGCAAATGTGAAGTTTACATTAAAATAAACTGAGGAAAAACCAAAAACCTTTTTCCCATAAGATTAACATGGGAGATTTTATGAGTAGGTATTTGGGATTTTCTCCGCAACCACTTAAAACCTAGGTTAATAATGCAAAATACTATATTATTCGTTTTTTTCAGCTCTATAACATGGTAACCAAAATTAAGTTTTTTTTAAATTTTAGGGTGAAAAATGCAAAACACTGATTCTTGAAAAGTTTTGAAACCCCATAAACTCCCCTTCCCATGGTCCGATTTTTCTGGTTTTCGAACTTAAAGTAATGAATGTCATTTTACACATTTGAGCCAAATTTCATCGAAATTGGACGTTTTGTACTCAATTTATTGCATTTACGGGTATATATATATATATATATATATATATATACATATATATATATACTGTATATATATATATTGTACATATATAAATTTTAACAAATAGTGTTTTTGACATCTGGGGACCTCAAAACAAAAAGTTATCATGGTCTCGGGCTTAAGTCTTACCATGAGACCTACGGTAATAGCTTTTTCCCTAAAGAGGAAATTCGCTAAAACTAGTTTTAATTGGAAATTTAATTGTTTAACACATTCAATTAGTTCGAAAAGTAATTATCCTCAACATTTTTAATCTATAAATTTGCTGCCGTATGAGGGATAACCCTTTGGGTGTATCTCTTATATTATAACTTATTGACACTTAAAGTTCATGGACGTATAAATTAAAACTATTGTCTACGCCATATTACTCTGTTATCACTGAGATAAGAGTATTTTTGTGGCTGATAACAGGAGTGGCCCGATCCGTATTTAGTTCTCAAGGTCTCAAGGTCTCAATGCAAATAAATGTGTAAACAGTTTTGTCGATTGTTTTCATTGTAGGGCTTCCCTCTCATACATTTTAAGCCGGTCAAACACAATTGGCGAGTATACGCCAGAATATTTCCGCCGAACATTCGTCCGAAGGTTCACTAAACGTTTTTCTGCTTTAACCAACAATGTTTTCGGTATTCGCGCAGCTCACACATTCGTAATCAATTCGAACAACAATAGTTTAACTAATGTGGAACCGGATTTACCGTAAATATAACATGAAAATACATACATGGCATACTAAATATCGTGCACATAATTATTAATGCCTTGAAAATGTTGAGTACTTCAAAACAGGGTGTTGTTAAATAAGGATAGGGTAAATAAGAAACAGGGTAGGCCGGAAGGTAGGGAAGGCAACGTTATACTTATGGTATTCGTATTGAATATATGAGCCACAGCCAACATATATTCCCAATTGTATTCATTCAAACGTCTGTAGAAGACATGCACTCTTTAAACTTGTTTGACTCTCTTTCAACATTACAACTTTTTTAATCCGAAATAAATTAGGGTTATTTTTTCTATTTATCATAAAATAAAACCAAATATGAAAAGGGATGATGATTTATTGAGTAGCCAAATAATAATTGATAATGATATCATCGCAACAAATGCATTACGTCAAGGTTACGGTTGAGAGTTATACTGAATCTGATTCTCAAAAAAGTTCAATAAACCATAGATTAGGATAGGCTCTTTGCATTTCAAATACTAAGGACTGTGAAAATTTAAGACGAGTTAGCACGCTGACGTGATGGAACAGAATTTCCACATAACAAACTTTTAAAACTCAATATCGGTGTAAAAACATACACTTATTCAAATTTTTATCGAAATCTGAAAACATTGATTTTTACTTTCTCCCCCTATACATAGTATATGGAGAAAGTATTGTTTTCGTCAACATTTTCGAATTTGAGTTGTTAGTGGAAATATTCGTTTTGGTGCTCCCTGAACCCAAAAAGTGGTTTTTACGTGATGTCTGTCTGTGTGAGTGTGTGTGTGTGTGTGTGTGTGTGTGTGTGTGTGTGTGTGTGTGTGTGTGTGTGTGTGTGTGTGTGTGTGTGTGTGTGTGTGTGTGTGTGTGTGTGTGTGTGTGTGGATGTGTACAGAGCTAGAGCTCAACCAATGGGCCGATTTTGATGAAATTTGGTATGTAGTTACTAATACACGATATATCCAGGTATTTTTTTCATTTTTTGAATTTTTGATTTTTAAGGGAAATTATCCCCCAAAAACCACCAAAAAACATGAAAAACAAAATTTCTCAAAAACGGCTCTAACGATTTTTATTAAACTTTAGTCGTTTGTAGAACTTTAGTTTTCCAATAAAATGACACCACCCGCATTTCTGTAAAAATTCGGGTTCAGAAATTACAGGACTTAAAACATCAAAAATTTAGTTTTTTGGATTTTTCATAAAAAAACATAAACATAAAAAAATACTATTCACCATTAAAAAGAGCTCAAAAACTAAATAATTCAGTATTTTGAATTACTATTATACGATTGCTGGTTGCGGAGAAAATTGGAATTTTCATTTTGCGGTAAACGCAGTACGTTGTCCAATGTTATTCTTATGGGGAATACAAATACCCCCGTCGCAGCAAACCTGCGTACTCAGCGAATTTCCAATGTATTTATATGTTTCTCACTCCTACATAAAGCCACTTACCAAGTTCCACAAAAAAACATTTATAAATGAGTGATTTATAACGTTTTATTTATTCTCTATAAGAATAACATTAGGACTGAGTACGCAGTTTTGCTGCAACGAGGAAGATAAGAAATGAGTTTTTATGCAATTATCAATATAGCTGAACCAGGTGAAGCTACATTACCAAGTTGTATTAATTTATGTTCATAATTAAGGGAGATATACAACTTTACATATTCTCCATAAGAATAACATTAGGGCTGAGTATGCAGGTTAGCTGCTACGGGGATAATCAACAACAAATTTATTTTTTGTGCAAATATCAATATACCAGTACAACATGAAACCACATACCAAGTTTCATCAATATACATTCATAAATAATCGAGAAATCAAATTTTATTTATTCTCCATAAGGATAACATTGGGCAACGTACTGTGTTTAGCACTTTGAATATCTCTGCAACGGTTGGACGTAGAATCACAATTTAAACACCAAAATGATTGTTTTGTGGAGCTGAAGTGATTGGTAAAAGCAAATTTTAAGATTAAAGTAAAATTAACTGAGGAAAAGCCAAAAACCTTTTTCCCATAAGATTAACATGGGAGATTTTATGAGCAGGTTTTTTTGGATTTTTCCCGCAACCACTTAACCTAGGTTAATAATTCAAAATACTATTTTATTTGTTTTTTAAGCTCTATAACATGGTCAAAACCAAAATTAACTGTTTTAAAAATTTTAGGGTGAAAAATGCAAAAAACTGATTTTTGGAAAATTTAAAACCCCCATAAACCCCCTTGCCATGGTCCGATTTTTCTGGTTTTCGAACTTAAAGTCATAAATGTCACTTTACACATTTGAGCCAAATTTCATCGATATCGGACTTTTTTACTCAAGTTATCGCATTCACGGACACACACACATATATATATATATATATACATATATATAAATTTGAACGAATAGTGTTTTTGGCTTCTGGGTACCTCAACACAAAAAGTTATCATGGTCTCGGGCTTAAGTCTCACCATGAGACCTACGGTAATAGCTTCTTCCCTATAGGGGAAATTCGCTAAAATTACTATTTCTCTCTTATTTACTGATAGATTTCATTCAAACTTGATATGCTTGTCAAGTTAGCATTGACCAACAGGGGAAATTCGAAATATGTTGCCCCTTAATAACCCTGGGGGGGAATAGGGGGCATTTCCCCTCTTAAAACCACGAGTGTAGCAATGGATTCTGTAGTGCCTCCAAAGCAGGGATTTGGGTGGATGATTTTAAAACAACTTGTTTACAAGATTTTCTGTACATTCGACCGTGGTTAGTATTCTATATTTAGTAAATAAAAAGTAATTTATTCATTGAATTTGGGCTAAAAGGGAGAAAGTATGTGTCAGTTTCCTGATACCGTTTATTTTTGCTGTTCTGATGCCCCTGGTTTCATTTACTTGCAATGCTGGGAATACAATTTTGTGCATTATAAGGTTAGGAGAAGGTCCAGTCAGGCTTGAAAGTAGGCGTGAGGTTGCTAGGGATGATAAAAGAACACCAACAAATTAATAACATGCTTTTCTAATATAAAACCCCCATAAGACAACGTACTGTGTTTGGTCGATACACATTTTCTTGAATAACTCGGTAAATATTTATGCTAGAATGTAGAGAGAGGGCTTACAAATTTCGCCTCACTAATTTCCATCTCTTTACATGCATTAATCTTACATCCGGGGCTTTTCTGACCCTTTTTGGGCCCAAAAACTCGAAATTTGGAAGATTGATCCCAAAAAAGGGGTTTGGAGTTTTACGATTGTTTTGCCCAACGAACTTGTCCAACTGATTATAGAAAGGAACGTCCCTACCGAATTTGAAGTAAACAAGACAAATAATGCGACCGCTAGAGTGCAAACACACACGCATATACATATAATTTTGAAGAACCCCCCAAAATGTGTTTAGGGGTCACCATAGAAACTTCTATGGTGGTCCCGGCTTAAGTTTCACCGTGCGGGTCATGCTAATAGTTCACTTCCCATAGGAAATTCACCAAAAATAAATTAAGGTATGAGGAAGGTAAGAAGTATCTGGATCGATAGAAATGGACCACGACATCTGTTATACAAAATGGATCAATGATAGAACTTAAACAAGATATTATTTAAAAAATAAAAACTAAAGGTTGCCGATGGTCAAGAATATCCACCATTAAGACGTTAAGAAAAAAGTGGGAAATAATGAAAAATTAAAAACATTATATTTTACGATGATGATACGTGGAAGTGACAAATCTCTGGGATGTAAACATAATGTTGCAGTTTTTTTATATAATTTTTTTTTATAATTTGACCGGTAGTACAGTCTCGCAAAATTGATTTGTAGACTTTGGTATTTAAATGGTTCCACTTTTACTACTTTTTTAGACAACGTTATAAATTATTTAACGAGTGAGTTTGTCAGATCTGGAGCCGATCATGTTATCAGCGACGGACCGGCAAACACGTAGCTGTTATCAACGAGCGAGCGAGAGAGTGAGTTATCGCTGGAGGAAATGAATTAATGAGAGTCAACCGGAAACCCGTGTCTCAGCGAGCGCTATCTGGGCGGCGAAACTGCGAGCGTTCGCGCCGCTGTCAAACACGCGGGCGATAAGGGGTGATAAGGGACCAGTCGTCGACACTGATACGTGGAGTGTGATGCAGGTAAGCGGCACTGCACCGATCAGTTCGCTATACTGGATTGTGCTGTTCGCTAGATCGATTGCATCCTAAGCAAAATCTGACAGTTGCGTGAAGGATCGATACTAGAAACTGATGTCATTTGTCATTGGGATATTAATTACAGGTTCTTATTTATTAATCAATCTACCAAAGAACAGGAAGTAACAAGACATTGGCATGGAGCGTTTCATTTTAAAACTTTAGGAAATTCCCTTGGGTTATACACACAAAAATTACGTTGTACTTCTTAAGAAGGCTACCCATGGGGACGATGAAACTGCCCCGATATTTTAGGTACGTTTGAGAAGATGAAACTGCCCTGCTCATTAAAGAGGATCAAGAAGGGTCTCCTCGCCTGACCAGAAATGCTGAAATTGCCCCGAGCGCCCGGACAGGTAGCCGCTACGAGTCTGGGGAAAAAGGGAATTACTCTTGTCCCTGCGTCCTATCAGTGACTGCAGTCATAGATTACGCATTATGCTGCAGTCTTCTAATAACTGTCACTAATATCAGGAATTACTAAATGATAAACTACCGCATCGTTGGGCTTTAAAAACAATATAGTGATACAATCTGTGTTTAAACTTAGGAACTCAGGAGCAATTGTCAAATAAAAGAGAAAGTCGCAACCGAGCCATATTTCCGCTTACAGAAATAAACTTAGATCAAATTTTAATGTTTTTGTTTCGAAACCTAATATAACTCGTTTAAAAAACACCAAATATTAAGGGCCAAGACTGTATAATGATTTTACTAAACAAATAAGAGAAGAAAAATGATGTCTATGAATGGCTTTAGAATGACTTTAGAAAATAATTTTGAAAACATGTTCAGGATGTTACCGCATGTTAATGGTTGTGAAATATCGTTCAACTATAAAGACGTTATTTTTTGTACTATATATGTAAGTTTTCAATTTAGGCAGGAGAAACTTAAAGACATTTTTATTCAATGTAGTTTTTTTATTTAATTTCTCTACCAGATTATTTTATTTCGGTAGTATGTGTTTATCAAGCATATAAGCCTGTAAGGTTTTGTTTTTACCATTTAGTGTAATACAATCGGTTGTATTATTAGGGGTTAAATATTGTTTATGTATTCCTAAGGATCTTGTATAGGCCTGTTTAAATTAGTATTACAGATACTTTATTAAGTATTTGTTTACATGCTGTACGATATGATTTTTACTTTCTCCCTCTATACATAGTATATGGAGAAAGTATTGTTTTCGTAAAAATTTTCGAATTTGAGTTGTTAGTGGAAATATTCGTTTTGGTGCTCCCTGAACCCAAAAAAGTGGTTTTTACGTGATGTCTGTCTGTGTGTGTGTGTGTGTGTGTGTGTGTGTGTGTGTGTGTGTGTGTGTGTGTGTGTGTGTGTGTGTGTCCGTGTGTGTGTGTGTCTGTGTGGATGTTTACAGAGCTAGAGCCCTAACCTATGGGCCGATTTTTATGAAATTTGGTATGTAGGTACTAATCCACGATATCTCCAGGTATTTTTTCATTTTTTTTGATTTTTGATTTTTAAGGGTAATTATCCCCCAAAAACCGCCAAAAAACATGAAAAATCCAAATTTCTCAAAAACGGCTCTAACGATTTTGATTAAACTTTCGTGGTTTGTAGAACTTTAGGTTTGCAACAAAATGACACCACCCGTATTTCTTGAAAAATTCGAGTTCAGAAATTACAGGACTTTAAACATCCAAAATTCAATTTTTTGGATTTTTTACAAAAAATCATAAATGTTAAAAAAGATTACTATTCACCATTAAAAAGAGCTCAAAAAACTAAATAAATTAGTATTTTAAATTACTATTCTACGATTGGTAGTTACGGAGAAAATTGAAATTTTCATTTAGCGGTAAACACAGTACGTTGTCCAATGTTATTCTTATGGGGAATACAAATATAACTATTTCTCTCTTATTTACTGATCAATTTCATTAAAATTTGATATGCAGGTCAAGTTAGCATTGACTAACAGATGATGTTCGAAATGTGTTGCTATTTAACCCTGGGGGGGCAAGGGGGCATTTCCCCTCTCAAAACCACTGTGTGTAGCAACGGACTCTATAGTGCCTCCCAAAAAGGGATTTGGGTGGATATTTCTGAAAACAACTATTTTAGACAATTTTCTGTACATTTATCTATACTTCATATTCTATATTTAGTAAATAACAAATATTTTTGTCATTAAAGTTTGGCTAAAAGGGAGAAAGTATGTGTCAGTTTCCTGATACCGTTTATTGTTTATTTGTCGATTAAAAATTAATTATTAGGTTACAAATTTGTATTATGTTAATCGATCTTTTGGTACTTTATGAAATTGTTGTATACTGTATAAGAAACTTCTCTTTAATTGTGTTTATTTTTATGTTCCGTAGCGTACCCGGTTTAATTCATATAGCTAATTATTGTTTGGTTGTATCGGGACAAAAATTAGGAGGAACATACATGGCACTCCAAAGTATTAACTGGTAAAAATGTAGTTACATATAATTTTTGTTTATTTTTGTATTTAAAATTAATTATTAAGCTACAAAGTTGCATTTTTGTTAATTTATTCTTAGGTCGTTAATGAAATTTTCGTATAAAAGGAACTCCTGTTTTTATGTCTATGTCTATGTTTGATGCTCCATATTATACTATTGTGAATTGTACATATGTAATGCAATATATAAAAGCTGTATATATGTATGTATATTTTATAAGTATTTGTAATAATCTTTGCAGATTTATATCCACAAATGTGATTATAATGTATAATATAATGAATATATATTCACTAATTTTGTGAAGTTCCGCTGAATTATTTATAACTCCTGAATATTGTTCGTCAGTACATGTTCGTCAGTACATGTTCGTCAGTACATGTTCGTCAGTACATGTTCGTCAGTACATGTTCGTCAGTACATGTTCGTCAGTACATGTTCGTCAGTACATGTATTAAAATAGCCAAAAATAATCATCGAACTTTCTTCAACACTTCATTTTGATTTGCTTATTTTTTTTGTTTAGTTAAATTATCATACGATTTTTGCATTAAATGTTCAGTTTTTTTAATGAGTTACCTATATAAGATTTTGTAACAAAACATTTAAATTTGATCTAAGTTTAATTCTGTAAGTATATTGATCTGGAATGCCACTTATGTAAATACAGTAATTTGTAATTACTGTAATTATTTGTAATTACTTATGTATTACAGTAATACAGTAATTTTAAAGACGTATAAATATCGAAGTGGCATTATTCTTATTATATCCTTAAATAATGGCCAAGATTGTTTTAAGTTCCTACGTTTAAACAAAGATTACATCACTATATTATTTGTAAAGCCCAACGAAGCGGTAGTTTATAAGCTACAAACCTAACAACAACAACAACAAACAATTAATCATTTATAATTGCTAAACGCTGTTAGTCGGTACATGGAGTGAAAAGATTAATCATATCTACTTCAACAGCATATTGGTACAGAAACAATTGTGACTTGACAGTAACAGCAGTCGCCGGCAGTTTTAGAAGACTGCAGTCACTGACAGGACGCAGGGACAAAAATAATTCCATCTTTTCCCCGTCCCCTAGCGACTACCTGGCCGGGCGCTCGTGGCAATTTCAGAATTTCTAGTCATGCGAGGCGACTCTTCCTAATCCTCTTTAATGAGCGGGGCAGTTTCATCGTTTCAAAAGTACCCAAAATGTCGGGGCAGTTTCACTACGCCCTTACCCATAGTACTAAATAAATACGCAAGTTTAAAACGCCCATTTCGTCATAAACTCCAAACCCAACAAATTATGTCACTGAATTTTAAGTAATCACGATCAGCTGATGGCTGCTGTATAGCCAATGTACGCTGAGTGTCAATGGTCAATGTACGTTTAGTTTTATTTTTGTGACGTCATGATATATACATTTAATATATTTTTTGAGTGGAATATTTATGACGTGAAGGGCCGTTTTACACTTATGTCTGTTTATTTGGCTGGACTTTGACATACTTCGAGACATTTCCCTAGTATCGCCCAGTTTTAACACTTTATTAACATATATCACAATGTAAATCAAGGCAGTGACTAGAGTCTCTTAAGTGGTACCCAGTATTTACCGTTAAGAGATGTCTTCCATCTATTCCATGCTAGGCGAACTAAGCGAGTTGGCTACGCCCATTGATGAAATATTACGTTCAAGTTTGGTCTACTTCGATCGTTTGCTTAAAAACAAGTTTGAACATTTGAAAAAGCGAACGGGTTTATGGTTTTATAGTTTTCGGTTTATTTTGCACCGAATAGTCTTCATCGTAGCCGGTATAAATACATAATAGATACATATGCGATTGGTTGAGCCATCTCGTCAGTAAAATATTAACGCTTCTACACACACACAATAAATAAGTGGTATATATTTCGCACGTAATTAATGTGGTATTAACTTGGATATGGACCAGAAGTAAATTACCGCATCGACCTTGACCTTGACAGTCAGTTCCAAGGTCACCTTCAGGCTTGGCGGCGTCTGTTATCAAGTTATATCATAACCGCTTTGGTTATACGCTGGATAAATAACTGCATCGTGTAATTTTCCTCTTATTCTTGGCAGTTTGAAAGTAATTGCCGTGCTGTATTGCACTCACTTTTACTCTTTAAACTGATAAATTAACTATGCATATCCGTGAGATGTCTTTAAAATGTATACAGCTTTATACAGCTGTTGAAATCGCTGGTTAAAGCCGCGGGTGCTGCTGAAGCTAGTTTTGTCTTAATTATTCTAAGTACATAATAAGTTCAGAAAATCTAAATTATGTAAAATCTATTAATAATCTTGAAATCTGCAAAGTAACTTAATTGAGAAATACATTTGCGGATTAGATTCTGCAGCTTTGGTATTAGATTTGATGTTAACCTCTGAAGGGTTTTGTTTAAAACCTTAAGCATTGCTTCGCATCACTCGAGATGTATTCAACAAGATAGATCTGAACGAAATCTACTGTTGTTGGTTAAACACTTTAGACGTAATTTGCCTGAACTCAGGCATTTGACTGTACACCTGGCTGACTCACCATATTGGCTGGAAGTGCTGAGAGTTGCACTATTCAATGAGGAAGTTGATAAGGCAGCACATAAAAAGTGGGAGCACCCCAAAAAGTTAGAAAAGAAGCACCTGAAAATTACAACAAACGCCGCCTTGAAATCGCGTTAACACTATCCCGCTGTATATTACCTATAGCAAGTTTGGTAAGCGGTCTATAACAAACGTGGTGAATGATTGCTCGCTATTTGCCAGGAGTTTCTTTGATGCACAACGTGAATTTATATCTGTCTCGAGATCAGTTGATTAAAATACATCAATCTGAGTCACCCTCTACCACCTCCAGTGCAGACCAAAGCCACTCTTGGCATCTAGACTGTGTTGTCATAACAATAAGCGTTTCAACGCTGATTTGATTATGTATCTACCCTTCCAATAATTGCTGTGGTTCAAAGGGTGGTTTCATATATCTAGCAAGAACAATATATTAAACCATATATCAGTAGCACCCTCATGTTATACATAAGTGATAAGTGTATTTGTACAGTTCAGATTCATTTTCTTTGAGACTTGAAACGTGTTTTAACAATTTAAATAAAGAATAAGCCAAAATACACCCAACAGTGTTTTAGTTTTATTAAGTATAGACTCTATAAGAATATAAATCGGAATGAAGTGATAATCAGGCTGTATTTCCATAAATATCTCCGTAGAATCACCCCACGTCATACGTCTATCTATTCCTCTTCGTCTGTCGCTTATTTATCTTAAATCCCTTTGTTACACAGTATAACATCTTGACAAGTCAGCACTTTCCTGAAGTAACTATACTCTAATATGCGATTTCCTCAAGATAATGCCACAGAATTAATAATGAAACTTTATCATGAAAATCATCATATTAATCGCATATTGGGTTTATAGATATAGAATTGGGATGGAAAGTCATTAGGATAAAAGTTATCATAGACTGTTGACTCATTGTATTTTCCTTGAGGGAATTTGATCGATCTTGAATACATATTCAGGACAGTCACGTCTCCAGTTAAAAGTTGAATGCTTCATTATAAGTTTTACGGCGAAAAATTGTTTATTTTTTGTTCACTAACAGAGTTTAATTGTCCCATTCTACCGTGCAAAAGTTGGTATAATAATGTCAATGTATACTTTTTGAAATTTAAAATATTTAACTTAAACATTTGACTAATAGTAATAAATAATTATTTAATTAGAAATTGAATAAATAATAGATAAATGTGAGTTAATTTTGGAAATGGAAGACAGAACATTTAAAGGAAGTCATATTTAGTGCTAAAATGTTCATATATGTTGTCTCAGGACAACATGTTAGATTAAGTCTTGTGAGTTACAAGAATGGGTTACTTTACATTTCTACTAAGTGGTGGTTTCAATAAATTACGAAAAGACCTTGATACAGTTTAACATATATTAATCAATATGTTAATATACATTACAGAGTCCACAGGACGTATAGGTTTTATGCTAAACAGTATAAACATACCCACTCACAATCTATAAAACTAAAACAATCACCTTATAACTAAAATCACTGCCCTGAGAATTTCTAGCAGATAATTGTCACAGTTGGACAAAAAATAAGAACCAGGCGGCTTGTCTAAACTGATAATCAGGGACATGAGCACAGAGTGTAAAAACCGAGCCAGATGTTGAGTTGCAAAAAGCCCCGAGTTGAACGAACTGCGGCATATGTTTGGGGCCTTCATTGGGTAATTTGTCCTTTAACGTAAAAAAAATTAAAAACATGTTTTGTTTTAGAAAAGAATAAGATTTTACCGAAGAACTAGTGCCTGTATATAATAGTTAAGCGGATTTTTTACAATATTTCCTGAATCCTCTTTTGTTGTTTTTTTCATAGAAAAAAGTCTATAAAGAGTTCACCTTTTTTATGAATGTCAAAAAAACAACTTTTTGATTAGCATGTTACGTGTTATTACGTATGTGAAAGTTATCAGTATAAGTGTAAATATATTCTTAACTGTTGTTAGACGTCTTTTATACATCCCGTGAATGCCAAATGTTTTTCAAAAATGACTCAATGAAATTTAATTGTTTTAGTGTCGTTTGTAGTTTTTATTGAAATTATTTGGTTATAGGGTTAATTTCAAGCGCGATATATTTGTATAACATTTAATAAATGAGGTTTAATTATTTCATCTAATAGCTTTTTTGTTTAATTTAGAACCTCGAGAAAATTATTTTATAACACTCGTTACATTCGTCAATACGTAAATATTTCTACTATTTACTTGTTGAAGATCCAAACTAATTTCGAAATAATTTTGCTGTCATAAAAATTCCTTTCTTGATTTATGGGGTTTTAAAAGATCATTACATATTCAAAGTCTTAACTCTTGCTTACTGACGATAACTTTTACAAATAAAGCATGAACTTGATTAAACCAAACAATATGCAATAAAAGTTAAGTGATAAGTTCAAGTACAAGTTCAAGAATGAGACTGCAAATTCATTCATATAAACGACAGATAACAGCAACACCCTATTACACCGTTGTAAAGTAAACTGGTGCCTTCGATTGGTCATAAATACTACGGCAACTACGGCAAATTTCTTATCGTTCTCGTGTATAACAGAGTAAAGTTAATATTCTATTTTATTATGAGTGTTTTTTAGTGTATTTATATACATATTTCTGTCTCTTCTTGCCTACGCCAAAGGAGTTTTCTATTTAACATTGTTTAGAGAACTACGGTTCAAATCCCCCTAAAGACATGAGAATTGAACCCATGACCCTTTGCACCAAAATCCAAGAAGTTAACCGTTAGGCAAGCGAGGCTCTCCTGACGCAGTAAATAACTACTGGACATTATTAACATATTTAAAATCGTTACAGAGAAGTTGAGTTAGATGAGATTCGTTGATGCTTCAATGTAAGAAAAACAATCTCGGAGCATTTGTATCCTTGGTTGACAATAAATCTTTCAATTTTGTTGTGAAAATTCAAGACTCCATATTTAACTTTGGTGAACCTGGTACCGTTAATTGACCACTCTTTTAGGGAATATTTAGATATATAGCGGGCGTATGAGTTATATATATATATATATATATATATATATATATATATACGTGTGTCCGTCAACACGAAAACTTGAGTAAAAAAGTCTGATTTTGATGAAATTTGGCTCAATTGTGTAAAGTGAGATTCATGACTTTAAGTTCGAAAACCATGAGAAGGGGGGTTTATGGGGTTTCAAAATTTTCAAAAAATCAGTTTTTTGCACTTTTCACCCTAAAATTTGTAAAACACTCAATTTGTGTTTCTACCATTTAATAGATCTTAAAAAACAAGTAATATTGTATTTTGAATCATTAACCTAGGTTAAGTGGTTCCGGAGAAAATCCAAAAAATGTGTTCATAAAATCTCCCGTGTTAATCTTATGGGAAAAAGGTTTTTAGCTTTTCCTCAGTTAATTTACTGTAAACTTTACATTTGCTTTTAACAATCAATTCAGCTCTACAAATCAATCATTTTGGTATTTAAATTGTGATTCTACGTCCAACCTTTGAAGAGATAATCAAAGTGCTAAACACAGTACGTTGTCCAATGTTGTACTTATGGAGAATAAATAAAATTTGATACCTCGATTATTTATGAATAAAACTTGGTATGTGGCTTCACCTGGTACTGGTATATTGATATTTGCACAACAATTGATTTTTTATCATCCCCTTAGCAGCAAACCTGCGTACTCAGCCCTAATGTTATTCTTATGGAGAATAAATAAAATGTTTTATATCACTTATTTATAAATGTATTTTCATGAAACTTGGTAAGTGGTTTTATGTGGTAGTGATAAACATATAAATACTTTAGAAATTCGCTGAGTACGTAGGTTTGCTTCGACGGGGTATTTATTATTACAGTACTATGTTTTTATTTAAAAGTATTTGGGATGTATCTGTAACATGAAATAATAATTAGAATGCAATCAATTTTACGACATTTTAATTATTTTTTTACTATATAGCCTACAATAAATATTATATTGAAAACATTATATTTTTCCTTTTTACATTTGGTTCAATTAAGGCCTATCACTTTAGGGTGGAACCTAAGTAAAATAATATGTGACACTTCAAAAACTGTTTATATAGCACATAAATCAGATTCTGAACAGTAACCTATTGTTTTTCCAATCAAAATGCAATTTTTGAGTTGTGCGTTGTTTATAATGGTTTGCAACATTTAATAAATTAAAACAATTTGATCAATATGCAATTATCTGATTTTAAGCCAACCCGAACCACAGTAGTCGTAGTCGTGCATTCGTGAATCCCGAGTTGTGGAAAATCGAACGTTCACTCGCGTCCTTGGGCCCGTGAAAGTTGTTTTTTGATAACGTCTGTCTGTCTGCTTGTCGTGTAGAACGTCTTTGTTTTAATCCTCCCTGAGCGTGACGTCCATTACGGGATCTGGGACGCGTTACGTCACTACTCCCCCCTCCACCCCCACCGCCGCACGGAGTGCACTCACGCCTGATGGAGGTTTTTAGTCATTTTCGGTTTCGGGGTTTTATGAAGTGATGAAACGCAGACTCGTTGTTATCCGGGGACAGGAAAAGATGTTAAGTTGCTCAATCGAAATCCCCGAAATGATCTTCACAGTTTACTCAGCGTTAAAGAAATGCACGTTTGTTGCACTGTGCACATTTTATGGTGCATTTGATTGCGTTTCACATGATATCCTACTTCGTAGGTTGGAAAAATAATGGCCTACGGGCAGTGCTCTACGGTACCGTAGTGATCGCCAAGCAATTGCAGTATGTCATATCCAACGTCTGTAACACAACGAGTCCCTCAGGGCTCCATATTGGGACCTTTGCTGTTCTTAGTAACTATTAATGAGCTATATTTTCGATTAGAGGGCAGTTGCCTTATATGCTGACGATACGTCCCTTGCATGATCTAAGAACAGTCGTGAACAGGCAGAGTTATCAGTAAAAGGACTTTATCATTCAGACTCTCAATAGTTTGTAGAAACTAAGGTAGCAGTTGTATTTTATTACAACGTACTGTCCAGAGGTAAACTGTACAAAAACGTGTACAATTGCCCGAGATCATCTGTTTCATATACTGGCATACATATCCTTGATAAGTCTCATAGCAAGAATGCAGCAAGGATTATTCCACAGAGCCAACCGGACAGAAATCCTGTCAAATAGTTGCCAAGTGGCCGGCCGGTGGCCGTGCGGAGCCTAGATCGACTTGCTGGAACTGCTGGAATCAGATGCCAAGACATGGGCCTTGAACACCCGAGTTATTCGATGGAAAAATATCACTTTGCTCTCGTTTAGAATGACTGAGAAATGGTCAATGTTCAATCAATGTGTGAGTCGTATGCGTAAGCCTATTCAACTAGAGAGCTTTATAAAGTTTAGATCTTGGCAAAGACTTACTTGAATTTTTTTAACATTTGAGTGAAAATTAGCATTACACAGAAAAAATATTTTAATTTTCGTTTATACAAACATTAAACTTGTATTTGATGAGTTTAAAATGAAATTTATTAACGAACCTTCAAGAAATTTACATGCCAAATCCCTGTTAACTGTAAAAATACAACAAAAGTTAAATACATTTACATTTTTAATGAAATGGAAAATAGGGTTATTTTACGCAAGTGAAACATGTAGTAAATGTTTAGCATAAATCATGCTTATTATCTATGTCCAGGTTAGTTTAAAGAGTTAATTACCTAAAGAAATTGTCCAATAATAAAATCAGGATCAGAATCAAACATCTTTATTTTAACAGTTGATGCACTCTATAATTGTGTAATAGCGTCATAGAATTAACATTACTGGAGCTTCTTAAACTAAATCAATTTCTAAACTACTGCATTGCCAAAATCCTTAATTCAATCAAAATGTTTTCTCAGTTAGGAGGTGTTTGACAATCTTCCCGAAGCTATCTGTCTATCTGTCTCAGGGTCAGGCAGAGCAATGCAATTTGTTTACCGTTGTAGGAAGTATGATTTTCAAAGGACGTCTTAGCTAATATTTTATTGAGAAAAAAACTGGGGCAAGTCAAGTTTTGATAGGTCGGCAGAATCCTTAAGTTATATTGTTCAAATTCTTATATAAAGATATAATTATAGAAACCGTGTTTTATTCACACTCAATTTACCTTAACATGTTAAAGAGTTGTTTTTAATGTAAGTGACATAACTTACAGGATCACAAGGCAATCAGGAGCATTGTATACGTAAATTAAATTTTACTGTTGCATGAAAAATCCCGTATATGTTGCTGCAGAATATCCTTTAATATACAATTGGCTACATGTCATACCCTACAAAGGATGATTGTTGCTTATAATGATTTTAAAAATCCTTATCCCGTTTCAAAATCTCAAAGAACCCGAGAAGCTGAAAGACTAGTCAAGTACAGTCACTTTGGTTCATTCCAGGCTCGCCTTCTGCACTATTATTTCTAGCCAATTTTACCCCATTTTCCGGTCTCTTTGTCAAACGGCTTGGCAGCCTGCAGTGCGATAAGTTTAAGAAATAAACCGCTTATTTTCGACTTGCTCTGGTGCCAGGCTGGACGCTGAGCCTATCCGGCCTTCGGCCTTGGGCTTATGTGGTTACGACCGTAACACGCCTCGTGCCTCCTTCGCCTTGATCTTGGCTTCCAAGCCGTAACTAAGTGTTTTCTCGGCGCTAAACTTGAAATTGAGTTTCTGTTTCTGGAGCAACTTATGGTTTTGAAGTTTTTATTTCCTGGCTTGGAAAATATTCGCCCTCTTTTTCTTCCTGTTGGAGAATGTTTTGGACGAAAATTTGACAATTTTAAGATTTAAGTCAATTTGGGTGTTAATAATTTTCTTTAAAAAATCAGGCGATTTTTGCGAATGGGTTACCGGCGAAACCAGTAAGTTTAAAATCATGGTTGATGTCTTATTTGAATGCCCTTGGCAACTAAATGTGCCTTTTGGGGGTTTGGAAGACTTCCACCTTCAGGGCTCTGCCCCTGGGCTTTCATAGCTTCAATCTTGGAAAGCAATAGAAAAAATGTAATCGAAAATTTAACAGTAGCTGTCGATATCCTAACAAAACACAGTAAACAATCAAGAACAGCTGTTTAAGATAACTTCTGGAATGGCATCGCAAGTTAAACTAATAGATCCGCATATGAGCTGTAAATCCAAGAATCCCACTTTTTTGCTCGATTTCGAGCAACTGGATTTGCTAGTAATAGGTTAAAATAAAAGAAAGTTAAACATTTTCATCGGAATGTTTGGGAGGGACTAAGTTAAATGTATGGTACTACTAAATAAAGAAATCATGCACACGTATTATAGACAATGATTTACCGCTCTTGACATCAGTGATGTTACATCTGATTACCTAATGAAATGTTTTGACTATGATGATTGTATTGTTTTCATCATTAAAGGGGAGACATTCCTATAACCCTCTAAAAGGGGAGACATTTTCTCAAATGCGCTCATAGACGACAGTCATCATGAACATATTATGATATCTACATTTTAAATTAATTTCGGGCTCTACCTTGTTAGTCACTCAAAGTATCAGTCTTTAACTAAAGTTCTCACGATTAAATTTAATCAGATGACCTTTAAGCATGTGTTCAGTGGAATTAAGCACAAACAACAGTTAAATTTACGCAAAGGTGAATGAGCAGATTAATTCGCTCCCAGACTCTCGAAGTAACCGGAATTATTTGCTTATTTTATTGAACAGTAGTTAAAAACGTTAATTGTTTTTCGTTCAGAAAATTTGTTTGTTGGCGATTTCTGGGTTTTCTTAAACCAGAGTCGTCAATAGTTAATTTTCAATTAATCCTTCTCATCAATACTATTTTTTAAAGTGAACGCAACTCTCCAAGGTATATTATTAAATTACTGGAAAGATTGCTTTATTTAATCCATCGCATCCCCGACACAACAAGCTCGTCCTTCATGGAGAAGAAAGTTATTTTGTTCAAATATCTACCAAGTTTCCCCCATAATCGGTTCGCAGCTATCGCTAGATAATTTCTTCTTGGAAACCCATTTTTTTATATCTTTGCTCTCTCCTATACTGGATAGAATAGCCTTCTTATGTTTAACGTCTGTGACAACAACCCAAACGAAAACCAACTTATGATGGGTGATAAATCTAATTGTTTGATATGTTTTTGCTGAATTTGTTGCATTGTTATTGAACACTTGTTGTATTAGTTGCAGAATCAGCTGTGCATAGTGTTAAAAAACTGTTAAATAAGTCAGAATGGAATTTTAAAATATGATATTCCTATTAGAACATTTAGTCAACGTGAAAGTGCCGCGATTTCTCCGTAATCGTTGGTAAGTCTATTCAATCGGTTTGGAATGATACTCTCGCTATAAATGTTAAATGTTATAAATGTGCGATTCCATTCAACACGAACACGACAAAGTGTTCAAACGATTCGACTGTTAAATTTGTGTCGTTTTATTTCATTTTGGTTTAGTTGAACAATTCAAGGCTGGGAAGAGGGTTAACGAAATGTAATATTATTGGGGGTTTCTTGAGCATCTGTTTTAACAATTATATTCAAATTGTTTCGTGATTTAATTAGGCCTATATAGCTTTGTGTATTGACTTCTACACAGAAACTTCAAAGTTCAGGTAGTATAAAAGTGATACATCCTAGTACCTCACCACCAGATAGAATGGCAACACAAATAAAATTTACTTTATGAGTGCATTGTGTGGATACAGTACTCTATACAGTAATTGTCATCTTCAAAAACTAAACAAATCACCTTTTCATATTTCATACCTATTAGATCATCTTCATATTTATCAGAAATCTTATAATACCTAGATGAATTTTAGAGGTTTTATGCCTTTAGTATCCAACTTATCATCTACTACATAAATGGCGTTTGCTTACGCTTTATAAATTTACAAATTTCAAACGCCTTATCGTTTTACTTTTTGTAAATTTAAACTTAGTTCCTACCCCCACAACTGACCAGCTGTACTTTTAATATTTATATTCTTGTAATATAAACAGGATACTAAGTCATTCTACGGCACTAACTCAATTTATATTTCAATCTGAACATTTTAGTCGAGAAAATGCGTAATTTATTTCTATAGAATTTGTACTACATTTATTAACAATTTAAAATCAAACCTCTCAACAGTTTGTAAAACTATCCTTGTTCTATTTCCATCCCAAATCCAATCAATCAAAAGTTTTCCTACGCCAAACAAATTTAATCCCGGACAATCCAACCTGAACAAATTTAAAGCATTATAAAATACCGAGAACTGTCAATAAATCATGTAAATCATTAGTCTAGTAGTGTAACCTAACCCGTTGACACGCGTGCGCGTGCGGGCGAGTGCGTGTGTGGGAGTGTGCGTACGTGCGCGCCAAGGCCTTGGCAGGTTACTGACACACTTCTAGGGCCCCAACGCTCGATCCGCACATTCCACCCGATCGCCGCGCATCCAAATCCATGACGCTCGTGTTTATTTGGACACTGGACCCTTTTGTAGGCCGGCAACACGGGCCTGCGACATTGGGGTTGTTTATTAGAGGCTGCCCTCCCGACATCTGTTTGTTTGGAGACTAGGGGTAGCGAATTTCCCCTACAAGGAAGAGGCCATTACCGTAGCATGGTAAAACGTAAGCCAGAGACATGATAATTTTTTATTATGAGGTGCCAAAAACACTATTCGTTGACATTTGTAAACCTATGTGTCCGTTAATGCGATATATTTTGGAAGGAACATCATCCGATTTCGATTTGGCACTGATGTGAAAAGTAACAATCATAACTTTTTATTTCGAAAACTAGAAAGATCGGGTCTTGGGAAAGGGGATTTATGGGGGCTTACAATTTGTCTAAATCAGACCTTATCAATTTGTATTGAACAATTTCCACAATTTCAGTTTCAACCAATTTGTAGAAGTTATATAAACATCTATTTTTGTATTATGAGTAAGTGTTTTTTTGTTGTTTTTGTTTTAAGTAGTTGTGGAGACAAAAATACATTCAAACCTTTTCCCACGTTAATCTTATGGGAAAAGGTTTTCAGCTTGTTCACACTCAAATTCATTGAAAACCTCACGTTTACCATTGAGTTCGGCTTAGATAAAAAACAACATATTTTAGGTGTTTATATTTTTATTTGGCGTCAATCCGTTTTAATAACTTAAAATTAATAGTTTGAATCTATCAAATGATTACTAGTAATTCACAATTTGTTATTTATATGATAAGTATGATAAATTAGCAACAGCTATATTAATAACTAACTATTGAAAAAATTTTATTTAAATTTCAAACTAAGAAGTAAACAAAAACCTATTCTATTGTCTACTGACATTTTTCTTTTATCCCAAACCACTTATTTTCTTTGTCGTCAGTAAAAAGTATAATTGTCTAAGTAATTAATAGTGGTGTATTAATTACCATTGATGGAAGTAATTTACTATCAAATCTAGCTCAAATAAAGTCTCAGATAAATGTCACAAAAACAATTAAGCATATTTCAAAATTTTTTAAGTGGAAACTAATCTATAAAATACCAGTATCTACATGTGCATGCGCCGTGTAAGTAATAAAACTTATCACGTGTGTGCTGACTTATTTGAGTCACAATTACTGAATACCAAAATGAGATAAATACATCGAACAGAGAACTTTTTACATTGCTTGTTGGTTTCTCACATGCCTTTCCATTATTAATCTATCAATTTTTTTACCAAAACTAAATGTTCATGTCTGTCTGCAATGCCCTTCCCTCAAGCATCCGGCTATTGGATGCTAAAGTTGCTTTTTAAAAGTTGTTTTAAATTCTAAGTACGCGTTATGAAAATAAAATTATACTTTTTAAAATAAAAATAATTCAGAGGGAAATATGAGGTTGTATATTATTGTTTTTGTATATTAGTTTTTGTACCACATGCACCTAATGAAATTGCATTATTCTCGAATAATGGTACATGCTACCTACGTTATATACTGGGATAACAAGATATCCCACATATTTCCTTCATGTTCAATGGATTCAGTCACTTAAAGAGATGTACTTTTATTCACTGCAACAAACTAAAAACAATCAACAACAAGAATAATTAAAAATATATTAAAATATAAATTGTAATAGTAAATAACTAATACACTGCACAGTTGATATAATCTGGAATGCAATTATGATCACCCTAGCAAAAAGATATTAACAGCACGACATTTCTCATCTTAGTGCAGATAAGGATCATCTCGGATAACAATGGGCGGATGCGAAAGTGAATACACCGAGTATAAATAAACAGTAGTGCATAGAGTATAAATACTCGGAGAGGCAGCAGAGATTTATTCGAACCGGGTGGAAGTGCATGCGATAATTTGCCACGTGCTGCCGACTCACAATCAGGTTAGCGAAGTTAAAATTGGAACTAGTGGTGACCCCAATTTTGGCCACGGCCCAAGCCTACATTCGCACTCACGCACTTTGGCCCCCCGCGCCTCCACACGCATCTTCGCCCGCTTCGTACATATATGTGAAGATGTATTGGACATTGTGCGAGAGAAAACAGTGGAGGTCCCAGGAGTCTGCCTTGTGTCACTTCCAACACTGTTAAAGCCACTATGGTACAGTACAAGACTTCAACTTTACAGTTTTCAAATTTATCTGTTGTGGCAACCTGTTAATGTTATCAGTTTAAAGCATTACCCGATTAAAGAGCCAACTGTTGGTTAAGAGAGGAAAGAAATTTAAATATTGTGTCTTGCACACATCGTTATACATAGTTTGTTTTGACAGAAAGAACATTTGTTGGGTATAATATACGGTTACCATTACCATCACCCTTTGTGTCTCAGCTGCAATATTGTTGATAAGCATGAATAGTGATTGCTGTCACAATAACACTATTAGTTGATTTAGGGTTGAATTGGTGAATTTCAGGTCGAAGTTGAGAACATTTCCCTTTTTATTTCTATTCTAGAATAACAGCTTCCTTTAAATCAATTCCAGAGGTATTCCAGAGGTATCAATTCCCTTGCAGAATATTTCTATCCATAATGGATTTAAAATAAAACTCATTAAAAGAAAACCAATTTAAACTCAATTATAAGACTACACATAAGACTGACAATCTTACTAAAGAAAATCGTCCAGTAACATATTTACCATCTTACTTATAAAGTTTACAATTCATTCTTGAAGTAAAGCAGTATCAATACAGTTTGTTTTCTTGTGGTAAACAGTGTATCTCATTTGCTCGCCTCAATTTATAAATTCTATTTAACTAACTTAAATTATATAACATCTCCTGATTAACTCATAACTCATTGATGCCTGTACCTCCATGAATATGTCATAAAGAATATTGTATATTTTTCAAATCACCAAAAAAGTAATTGATTTTACGTTATTTAATTACGTTTGATGCAATTATTATGCAGATTGGCATTTTCAGGAACAAATACTTACCTAAACTCGTTAAGTAATGAGTGAGCTGTATACCAATGTTGTGACTAAGATGTTGGATAGGCTATTATAATACATCATCGGCTGAGGTGTATCCTAGCCAGCTTTCTTCTACGGTTTCCGAGGAAGAGGCCTTGAACTGAATGACATCACCACAAGAGTGTCTCATGTCGCAGAAAACCCCTAAACTCCAAGAATTTAAATTTAGTTTCCTCGATTATTACTACGCTTTCAAATTTATTATTTTATGAATCTGTAAGTACTCAGGCATATAAACAATGCCAGTGAATCGAGTTTTTGAAATCCAGCAAATATTTTCCTTTCACGATTTATCTCATTATTTGGTCCTATCAGTGTTTATTGTGATGCCATTCCGAAACTAATTTGAAAACTGATTAAAGTTTCTTTGCTGCGCTGTGTTTTTTCTAGAATCAACTGCTATTAAATATTCAACCACATTGATTTCTATTCTTCTATTAGCACATTGGACATTGGAACTTTAAAAGCCCAGGAGGTGGAGCCCTGAAGGTGGATGTTTTCCAAATTTATAAATGGTTCATCTAGATGTTAAGGGCTTTGAGTAACATATAAACATAAAGGATAATTTATGGCATCAAAGTTTCGCCAATAGCCTACTCACAAAAATCGGCTTATTATTTTAATAAATAGATTCAGTAGCTGTGATTTCTCTTAAAAATTGGGTCATATGAATCATTTCCAATGCGCAAACTAAGTGCGCACGAAGTAAGTTTAACGACAGAGAATATAATTTGATCGTGTTTCAAGATAAAAAGAGAATAATTAGACTGCAATATTTGTTATTTGATAAATATTTTTTATATTCTTGTACATTTTGATAAAATAATGTCTTTTAATTGTATTCTTTTATATTATTTGTTTAATTTTTTCCAGAGTTTGAACAACCTTTTTAGTTTTTGAAGTTCCCCCCAAATAGCAATACCGCAACATGAAATACTCCTATAATACCAACGATAATTATCGATGAGTACATGCCTGTTACAAGTTGACTTTAGAATGCGGATGCAAACTGAGCAGAACACGCTTTAAAAGACTCTGAAGTTGACATTACCATTTTATCGACTGATCGAAGGTAATACTCAAAAACTTTGTAGGTAGTAAAAATTTATGATTCAGGTTTGAGAGACTACTTTTATATCCTCGATTTTTATTTTTGAGTTTAAAAGTAAGACATTGAGTTTGCTCAGAAAAAGGTCACTATCCATAAACCAACGGGTAAAGTTGTTTTTACTGTTTAGTTTTTGTCATACCATTTACGTCCAGGACCTCTATTAAAACTGCAAAATAATTTGCAAACATATCGACCTGAAATTCATCCCCTTTACAATGAAGTTCATTAATGTAAAAATAGAATAGATAGAATGCAACCCTCGGGACACCTTTGAGATAGTTTATAAGATTAATAAACAGGACCAGAAGAACTATGTATTGTAACTTTTTGAAATAGTTTCGTTATAAAAGAGTTAAACCACTTCAGTACAATCCCTCTAACTCTGTAATACGTGTTTACCCAAGAGGATAGAATGGTCTACTCAATCAAACGCCTTATTGGATAAGTCGCCCCCATTGCCCTCTGCGACTCATCCAAGGATTGCAGTAATTTGATTTTTAAACTCATATAATGCGAACACTGTTGATTTACCTTGATAAAAACTAAACTTTCAAATATAGGACTTAGTGTAAATAGATAACTTATCTAAATTTAAACTTATCCAATACTAAGATAGCTTAGTTAGCCCATAAAGCAAAATTTTTCATACAACTTAGATGTAGTTGAAACCAAGACAACGGGCCAACAGTTGATTACTGCAGAGTGGTATAGGTTAAATGGATGGTTGTATATTTAAGTTTTGATTTAAACTTGTCATGTTCTAATGGGTGATCAATAAAATTCAGGGTGTCACAAAAATCCGGAACTGGCTATACATAACCATATCTACATAAAAAATAAATCGAAAATGTTCAGTAACATTTTTTCGATTTAAACTTCGTTTAGCCGCTATCCGCCATTTTGTTTTTTTCACTTAAACATTTCTATTTCCGTAATGGATTCATGTATCAAGTAAAAATTTGGTATGGAGCTTTACAGGATAAATGTCTAAATACACAAAAAAAATATTTTTCCGACGTTTATTTTCAAAATGGCGGCCACTTTAAATTTTTAAAGTCAAATTCCATGAACACTAGCAACTGAAACAAAATTTTACAAGATGTACAATTTAAAGCATTTTGTAATCCAAATCTAATGACATTTTTACTTTAAAAATCGGTTAATAAATAAAAAAGTTATGGTAATTTTTTTATAATAAATTTCAAAATGGCGGCCATATACAAATTTCAAAGTCAAATTCCTGGAAAACTAGCAACTAAAACAAAATTTTATAAGACATAAAATTTAAAAGACTTTGTCAAATGCACTAGGGAATTTGACTTTGAAAATGTTATATGGCCGCCATTTTGAAATTTATTATAAAAAATTGCCATAACTTTTTTATTTATTAACCGATTTTTACAGTAAAAATGTCATTAGATTTGGATTACAAAATGCTTTAAATTGTATACCTTGTACAATTTTGTTTCAGTTGCTAGTTTTCATGGAATTTGACTTTAAATATTTAAAGTGGCCGCCATTTTGAAAATAAACGTCGGAAACAAATAATTTTTTTTGTGGATTTAGACATTTATCCTGTAAAGCTCCATACAAAATTTTTACTTGATAAATTAATCCATTACTGAAATATAAATGTTTAAGTGAAAAAAACAAAATGGCGGATAGCGGCTAAACGAAGTTGAAATCGAAGGAATGTTACTGAACATTTTCGATTTATTTTTGTATGTAGAATATGGTTATGTATAGCCAGTTCCGGATTTTTGTGACACCCTGTATATATAGTAAAAGCAAGCTGCGGACCACAGAACTCCAAAGGACTTGAAGCCTTACATCCCATCCACTAGTCTTTACTCGTATGACTTTATAGCTTAAGACATAAACATTGTTTTACTACTTGAACATACTAAAATTAAAAATAAGTACTTGGCTGACCTTGGTGGATAATCATAAATAAACTAATATACTATTTAATTTTTTCATAAATCTAAATTTAATTTGCTCCATCTTAATAACTCTACAAAGTAACGTTTTCAGTTATATCTAGTTTTGTCTCCCTTATTGAACGGATGTTGAGTTTTTATCTGGTTAAATCAAGAGTAAGAGTGGACCAGTAAGTGGTGGACCAGTAAGAGTGGACCAGTAAGAGTGGACCAGTAAGAGTGGACCAGTAAGAGTGGACCAGTAAGAGTGGACCAGTAAGTGGTGGACCAGAATGTTGAGTACATTACGTTTATTTAACAATCGAACTATTAGAGTTAAGTATTAGAGAATTTAACAATTCGATTAATGCTCTAATTAAATGGGATTGTTATGCGCTTTGGGTTATAATTATTTTGAAATTTCAGATCTAGAAAAAATCTTGATGTTCCAGACATTGATAGGGATTGATATTTTACCTTTACTACATAAAGAAACTGTAATACAAAATTAATAGCAGGATACAAAGTTGCCGGATTAGAACGATATCACTCTTGCAATTAAAAAATGTCGTTAAATTATTTCGTAATCGACCTATCCCAATCCGTACATTTAAATTTGACCAGCCTACAACCACACAGACCGTATATTCACCGGCCACATATTTCACGCAGGTTATACAACGCACCTTTCACTTACGTCACAGAGCTATTTTCGGCGGTAATACACGTCCTCGTGCCATTGTGGCCCGCTTGCAATTTGCATCCCAGTGCGCCCCCCCTACTGTACCCCCTCCCCCCCGGGTTTCTCTGGGTGGGAACAATACTCCTAACCACCTTCACCTGACGTTAGAACGGCACAGAGCTTAGGGATAATCGGGGGCAGGGGAAACACCATTCAACCGAATACACGAATTTTTGTTCTTCAAAGTTATATTTGGTGTCACATTGGCACCCTGTTGTTTTGTGAATTTAGATATTCTTCCGAGGAAAAGATTCTCGGTAGCTTATAATAACAAAGGAATTGCAGGTTTGAAACTTACAGGAATAAGAATTTTTTTATACTTCAAAATGAGACTCTTTTAGTACTATTTGATACTTACGTAACAAAATGTAATACCCCCGTCGCAGCAAACCTGCATACTCAGCGAATTTCCAATGAATATATAACATAACACATTAACACTTAACAGGATTCATAAGAAATATATTTACAAACAAGCGATATTAAAAATATTAATTATTCTCCATAAGAATAACATTGGGGATGAGTACGCAGATTTGCTGCAACAAGGAACGCAAAATAATGGGTTTTTATGCAAATATCATTAGAACTCATCTAAGTAATGTCACATACCAAGTTTCATTCATATACATTTATAAGTAAGCGATATATAACATTTTAATTATTCTCCATAAGAATAACATGGGGACCGATTACCTAGGTTTGCTGCTACGGGAATCATACGTGAAAATGTTGTATTTTGTGCAAACAACGATAAACCCCAACCAGATAAAGCCATATACCAAATTTTGTCAGTTTATGTTCATAAATAAGCGAGATATACAATTTTTCTTTTTCTCCATAAGAATAACATTAGACAACGTACTGTGTTTAGCACTTTCAATATCTCAGGAACCAATTGACGTAGAGCAATGATCAAAATACCAAACTGTTTGTTTTTTTAAGCTGAATTAAATGGTAAAAATAAAATTTGATTTAAATAAAAATTACATGTGAAAACCCCAAAAAACCCCCTTTGGATGGTGCGATTTGTCTGGTTTTCGAACTCGTTCACACACACACACACACACACACACACACACACACATATATATATATATATATATATATATATATATACATATATAAAAATTTGAACGAATGGTGTTTTTGGCATCTGGGGACCTCAAAATGAAAAGTTATAATGGTCTCGGGCTTAAGTCTTACCATGAGACCTACGGTAATAGCTTCTTCCCTATAGGGGAAATTCGCTAAAAAGACAAAAGTTGAAACAATTTGAACATACCTTCTTGTGATGTTTTAAGACTACTAATAGACCGATCAAGATTCAGTAACAATAACTTAAACTTTATTCCATATTAATATAACTTTCACGACTCTTATAAGTTAAGCTATTTTTTCGTAAAGTTTCAACTTACAGTTTCCATTTTCTATTTAAGTCTACTATTTACGTTTCATAGTATTCACACTGAATATTTAGCTTATCTAATAAAAATCAACAAACAGTCTTTGAGGAAACTGAACGTATTATTTATTGGAGTTGTCAGTGCCCTGTCCAATAATGGCACTGTTTGTTATTCCCTTCTGGTCAAGATCAAGATCCACCTACCTAATGATTAACGATTGGAAACTCGTCAATTTCTGGCCCCTAGGACCTACTGTAGAATAACTACAACTAAAAGCAGTGATAGGTATACGCTCTATTTCCCACGCTTTTTAGTAATTTAAGAACCTCGAGGGTTTTGGGGGCAAATTCTTTAGTAGGTATATAGCCTAAATTATTTTCAAAGGGAACAGGCTCAAAAACGATGACGTATTGATAAAGAAGTCGTACTCAATTATTAATATTGTGTTGGTAGATTTTTTAATTAGTTTATTTATTGTAAAGAACATAAAACAAAAAGCACAGTTGTATTGTGGAATGGTAGGCATTTGCTGTGCGCCCATCGTCCCACAGTCATTGGAGCGAGGTTCTTTTCAGGGTGCTTAAAGAAAATTAATGGAAAAACATAAAAAGTTAAAAAAAGTTAATTATTACTAAATAATTGTTTTTGATATCTATTCACTCATAGTATTACCTCTCAGCTTGAAATCCTTTTTACATAGTATTAGTCAAAACCTCTATTCTGATGAGTATTTTGAAATTCTACCTTCTAATGACAAATAAATTAATGACAACATATGTTTAGTTTTACAGATTAATTCCCTTGTTTGAATACAATTTTTAGTAAACTGTGACACAGTAGCTAGTAAATACACTATCTAAGGAGAATGCTTGTTTAATATAAACATATATTTGATGAAAATGGATGAAACAGAACATCCATTTGTGTTTTGGCTGATAAAACATTAAAAATACTAATGCAAATATCACTTATATAAATGTCTTATATTCTTAGTAAAAATAATGTATCTACGTAGTCTATGTAATAAACTTATTAAAATTTAAGAAATTTTAGTTGTATCATTTATATATTTAAGTTTTAAAACTATTCATCAATTTTTTGCTAGTAAATTAATTGCAAATTTGCATATTACTTGTTTTTTTTAACTGAGGTTAAAAAGAGGCTGCAGTCACTGGCTATTTGCTTTTCCTATTAGCCCAATGATAACTTGCAAAGTCCATACCTCCTCAACGGATTATCCGAAATCGTTGATCCATGGTTAATTTAAATAACAAATTACGGTAAATTTATGGTTTTAATTTATTTCGCTTGAAAAATAACTAGCGATTTCGTTGAGCAGAGTTTTGATACCACAAAATGGTTCAACCCGAAAAATCGTAACATTGTTTTTGTAATTGTAATTTGATTGAAGATTATTATTTGTGACATCTTCATTTTGCTCACCGAAACCGTTACGTATTTTTTCTTTTGCTCTTTAAAATGAGCCTTAAATCATCGATATCGGATATCTCGTTGAGGAGGGATGGGCTTTGAAAGTTAACATAAACCTTATGAGGGACGCACATAGAAACGCCAAAGGTTTCGTGACTGGACCCCACTCTTAAAAACTACCTTACTAAAGGATGTAAAACGACTACTTTAAAATGGAAAAAGGTTCATAAATGAACTCGATTCGTTTTCGGTATAGTCGCAGTAATCCCTAAGTGCGACATCGCATGAGGCAGATCTTCTTGAACGAGCTCACGAAGACGGATTCCTCCAACCTCCTCGACTGACAGGGAGGCCGTTTACTCGTCAGTCGCCCGTCACACGAGCGGGGAGGTGTGGGCGAGTCGTGAGCTGGGAGGGCATGATTGATGGCAGGAATCAGTAGCCAGCTCTACACTAGTTACTGAGCGTGGATATTCACGAGCTGATTGGAAGATAAGAAAGTGCATGAACCCTTTAAGTAGCTCCTGATGGATAGCAGCTCCTGGATACAGCTGTTTCCAGCTGTTGGATTCTTCTGGTTTTAGTTTAAAGATTGCGGTTGTCGCCAAATACAACTTTGTATAGGTTGACTAGCCACGAATTTGGAAAATAATACCTACGTACAAGAAACCGAATAAGAAGGGACATCTCTTGTTTTTTTATTTCAGTTATGCCCCCCTCCCAAGTTCACAGGAGAAAATAGCTGTGATTGGTTCCGCTAATTCATCCCGTTGCGCGTGCTGTTTGACTTTAAAACGTCAAAATGAGTATGTTTGTTTGTTAACAAATTAAAAAATTACAAAATCCTGTACATGTACTTCAGCCAGCTGTTACCTTTTTGAATATAAACTTTATAAATCCGGACCGAATAGAGTAAAATAAACTATTGTGACCTGTTGTGTTCGGAGGGCTGCGTTCTCGCTAGAAATTGCTTTTCCATAATCGTGTCCTTGTTTATTCGGTTATGTTCAACAAGCATGATGGGTTTGCCCTGTTATGCATGTAGCTTCTTAAATCCCTCAATGCTAAATCAATTCCGTGTCGGATGTTATGAAGAGATCAGTTAAGTTACATAAGGTTCCTTTTTATACCAGAAAGCCTTTTCAGATAAAGTGCGCATTTATTCGTCTTTCACGCTGGAATAATTTCCGAGTCGGAATTTCTGATCACAGAAGTTTTTGTTGATGGGTAACCAATGGAGTTGGGGTTGGTGTTGATCAGCTGTTGGGATTTAGCGGAATTGGGTTCGGCAACAGAATACTTTTGAATAAGCAGAGTATTTCCCAAAGAATCTGCAAACAAAAATATATAGAGATTTTTGAAGTATGCGAAAAATTTAAGAAGAATTGAGTTTAAAAAATGCATAGCCTGAATAGAAAATTAAAGCCAGTCAAGCCAGTTCATCAGTTTCAGCTCCTTTCTAACAAATGTTGCAACTTTACTTGCCTCTGAATGATGATGTCCCTCTTTTGACTACTGTTCCTGGCTTTAGCGTTTACTTAGCTTTCATATGGTAAGCTTAAAATTATAATGAAATATCCACTTGAATCAACATTACGTAAGTGATTGATTTTTCAGAGGATAAAGAATGTCTTTAATACAAATTTCTTGACGCTAAAAACTTTAAGATGATATGCAACTCACCATAGTTCAAAAATCGCGTCATGAATATTACACTAATAAATCACTCAAGCATAAAACACTGTAAACATATTTAGAATATTTGTGTAGGAATTGAAATTATTGTGTAAATTGTAAAAGAAACCGTTTACATCACAATTGGCAACAGCTTCCGAACAGACAGTCTAGACAAACAGATGCCGTGTCAAAATATTGACTCAGTCTCGCGTGACGTATGCACAAGTGCGTGGTGACAAGCGATGATTCGATAATAGAGCATAATACATCAGCTGTTAATTGTCTCCGTAGCATATTTGTTTTTATCTGGACTTGGTTCTGAAAAATCTAAAAGGAAATCTAAAAGCTAAAAATATCAACGATTTTATCTCCACCATTTATGCCAGAAAGTATTCATGACAAATTAAGTCATCTCTATTACCCACTCGTCACAGCAGTGGTTGTAATTTGTAAATAAGCTTCTGACAGGTACGAATTGATGCAGAATCGGATTCGAATTTGGTAGCATTCTTAGGTCCTTTAAAATCTCACAAAACAACCTGATATGACGACCTCTCGAAGGTGCAGTAAAAATAGATCTACCTCATTATTCAAATCCCTTATCGAGTCCTAAAAGTCCCAAACCGTGTAGAACTAGCGGCTAGATGAAGATTGTGCGGCGGCCACAAGGTCATCCGCGGAGTGAGAGAGAGAGATGGATGATTCGTGTTGGTGCGAGAGAGAGGGGAGATCCCAGAACGCACGTGGTTGCTCCACATTCACACACGCGCTCGCCCGCACGCTCACACACACATACACACACACACACACACGCACACACATACACACACACACACACACACACACACACACATATACGCACCCGCACCTACAAAACCTGTGGTTGGAACGCCGGCTCTCGACCTCTGCTGCCAAATTAATAGTTTGTAAGCTGTTCCGTCAAAACGAAAAAACTAGGATTAATTAATGGGTGTTTTTAAATTTGTATATGTGGACAATGCTTTGACATTTTTTTTTAAACATGGCACAATTTTATTACATAAGTATAGTATAATACGTTTCTTATTGAGTTAGCAATAATTGTTATGCCTATAATGTTTGTCACATCCCCTTACCAACAGTGAGGTTTCCCTGTATATAATGGTGTGTGTTACCAGGGGAGAATAGCTACTAGATATTTACACCCACCCGCGCGCCGGCCCTTTGTATGACGGCCGGTAGTGAAGGGGTTAGTCAGTCTGAAGGGAACGATAACGATTTTAAAACAAATTAAACAAAGAAATTATCAATTGAAGTGAAATGGAAATGATTATTTGAATTCATAAATATCCATATTTATAAAAATCTTTAGTAATAGATTTTTTGTATTTTAATTATTACAACGTGGTTTCTTCAAATACAGACAATGATTCCACAATAATACGTCCTACATATCCAATGGTTTTTACAAGAGAATATGAAAATAGTATAAAATGGTTTAGTCAGTATGAATAAAAAATAGTGTCGGGCCATACACATATTATGTAACGCACTTAAGGGGGGAGGGGGTATGGCGTAGCGTTATGCTGCGTTATATGTGGGAGGGGGGTTTGGATCAGCGTCACGTAACTCACACATATTAACCCTAAGAGCTGGCGCACTCCCGTATCTTTTAATACTGTTATAAATCATTCAAAATAAAAAAATAATCAAATTGATATCTAAATTAAGGTTACAGTTTGTTATATAAAAATACTTCTAGCAATACTATTTTAATAACAGTTAGGCCTAAACTAAAAAAAAGTTCTCTATTGCTTTACACCTATGTTTTGTGTTGTTTTAGAGTGTAAAATCATGACTGGATACAGTAATGCCGTCCACATATTAAGTTTTTTAATGTGTTTTGTATTTGTATTAGTTATAAATTAAATTTGTAACGTTTTAGCTGAGATAGTTTATTTTGTTGCTTATATTATTAGTAATAGTCTTGTTTGTTTGTATACATTTTGATTTGAAATAAGTTATACAAATTTTTGTTAAAAGAAAGTCATTTAAAGTTTAATGATTCATTGAAATCCATTCTCCAAATTGCTAATATAACGATGTTTAAAAGGTTTAAGCTATATTAAAGCCTACTACGATTGAGTTACGTAAGACATAGGAGAGTGGGGGGTATTCTCAAGCGTTATGGGGCGTTACATGGGGGAGGGGGGTCTGAAATTACAAAAAAATGTGCTATGTAATATGTGTATGGCCCCGGAATCACCAGAGAAATTGCTGCTTCTGTATCGAGTGTACTCTCTTGTGGTTCGTAGCAACTTCATCTTCAAATTATCAAACACCATGTCAATAACGTTAAAAGTAATATGTTTCGGATGGGTATTTCTAACTAATTGAAAAGTATTTTTTGTACAGTTACATGACAAAATATTGTTTGTCCTGTCCATAACAATATATAAAACGAACTCACATTAATCAATAGAATCAATAATTATGCGATTGACAGGGAATTAAATTATTTGTGTAACTAATTACACATACCTGAAATAATTAAAACTGAATTTCAAAAATCGCCTAGAGAATTCTCCAGTTTAAGAGAAATTCAGCTCTCTGATCATAATCGAAAGTACGGACCATTAAGTTCACCTACTTGACAACTATCAGGAGAGTTGGGTGTTTGCCAGAGTTCGGGTTTGGGAAAGAAAGCTGAAGACAAATTATGTCTGATGGGCCTGCCACGTCCTGTGGTACGGGGCCATCCGAGTCTCCAAATTTGGTTCCGTGTTCAGCCCACGCCACGCAGTCGAGGGTCTCTGGAGTCGTTGATCCTTCAACTATTTTACTGCCTAGGAAAAACACTTTATAGTTCTAAGCAATGTTGCTAGAAGAATGAGATTTAAAAACTTGAAATTACCGGAAGATATAATTTCACTTCAGTATCGTGATGTAGATTTCTTTTATATTTTTATATTGAAATGGAATTTTAATTTGATCATCTACGAAGAATAAAGTCGATTTAGTACACAATTAAATAATTTTAATCAGCTGCCAACTTAAAAAGTAAGATTATTTACCAGTCTTAAGTATTTAAAAGTAACGTATTTAAAATAGTACACTGAAAAAGGAAAAATACAACGTCAACACGATACAACCAAAGATAAATTAAGTTCCTTGTCTATGATACAACGCTGCCGTAGGGTTTTATGTACCAGGAGCTTGAAATTTGCCAAGAATGTTATATTAGTCCTAGGGCTTGAAATCGAATAAAGGGTGCGTGTTCTACTAGAACCACGTCCAATTAGTCTCTAGAACCGCACGATTGAGGTAATATCCTAGTGACCGTGGCAGCTAGATTTATTCAATATGTGCAAGAAGCCGTGTAAATTGAGTTGAAAATATGTTGTAGTAAACAAAATTACGGGGTTTCACGACTTAGGCGCATATTAAATTATAGTTTTCACCAGTTTATACCATTGGTACCATCGCATTTTTAAGTTTCCTTACCACATATAAGTTACCTTACTCTAGAAACATCATAGGTCCTAGATAGTTGCCCTGCTGAACACCTGGTTGACTGCCGCAGCAACGTTATTAGGTCTGCGAGGCCACTTAGCGCCGCAGTAAATGCGGTAAATACCTCAGACTTTTTCCCTCTAAAAATATTCCACTAGTGGTTCTTGGAAACGTTAAGGCGATTTTCCTAACGATAATAGCTCTTTTAAAGAATGGGTTTCTGTTAGCGAATGTAAAATTATAGGAAGTTAATTGCACCTTGAAGTGAAAGGGTGGTACCACTTATATACACTTGCATACAACAAAGGTATACTCTTGTAAGTTCAGTATTAGACACACACAACATTGAAAATAATATTGAATTTCAACCATTCAAATCAAATGTATTTGTTAGTTCACAAATAATCGGTACAATAACAATAACCAGTATCAGATTCTCTGACTGGGCCTGATGATGACCGGTGTAACTGGTTGAAATCTATCGCCTTGTACCATCATTTGTGTATATTTTACCGTCTTGTTTGTGAGTACAGTATAAGTGTAAGTATACTTTATAGTTTTGTAAGACTATTTTATTCATCCTGTTACTAAACCTACGTGCATAGTGATAACCACGATTAAACGTGAACGTGACCATTTCAACCGATCTGAGAAGAAGTATACAAATATGCCAGGTTTAGACTTTTTTAAATAAAAACTGAAACTGCCCGTTGCCTGTAAAGATTTTTTTGAGACGAGATTGTCTCATCTGATAATACTATTCATAATGGTTAGGAAACAAACATTATTATATATTTTAGAAAACGGACGGTTTTTATAGCAATTTTAACACCGTTATAAACTCAAAAAGCTTGAAATTCCTTGCATTATTAAGATAATCAAACTGTTCCTAGAAAAATGTTTATTTAATAAAAAATGTATGGTAACCACACCGGCAGTAATTATAGTGCCGTTGAGTTTTTGCGGCTTTGCGTGTTATTTTGAAGGGACTTTTTTTCGAGTTGTCTCCTTTTACGCGTCCGAGCCCGACCACCCGACACAAGATGACGGGAGGTTTCTCCAACTGATCAGCCGCAGTCCGTTGAACAGATAATAGGTGTCTTAAGTCATAGAGGTTTAAATTCAAAAATACTTCTTGTTATATTAAGTCCGCAAGCAGCCTTAAATTAACTTAAAAAGGCACCAGTTTAAGGATATTCTTACAAATCTTTGGACTCATATTTTCCACCGAAATATACTAAATAGGAAATAAATTAAAACAACTAGGAAATAGTGGGTTGCTTGCGCAGTGTTCAAGGCGACTGACTCCAAAACCACAACGTGGGTTCGATTTCTAGTTTTGAGAGGTAAGTCTTCTCAGAACTGCCCTTCCTTTGCTCGATAAGTTTCATGCACAGGCCAGAGGCCCATGTGGATATGCAAAGTATATGAAAGCAGAAACCACCAATCTCTAAAAAAATTATATTAATAAATAAAATTAAAAGCCATTAAATCATGTATAATTTTAATTGTACGAAAAACTAAAGTTATCTTTACTTCGCTATTACTATGTAGAGTAGTTTAGTTGGAACATATTTATTGCAATTCCTGCATTGTGACAATAATTATTAAATTATTTCTTAAAAATATAGTAACAAATAATCTGATTAAATAAAACCTCTATAGTATGATTACATTTCTAATGTTTATCTATTTGATTTGAATACTACAAAACAGAATAACTAAAAACTTTTCAACATAAGAGTTTTAAATAATAATAAAATCGTTAACTTAAGGTAACTATCAACTAAGAAAGATATAATGTTCATGGGAAAGCCACGAGCATGCGCTTGCAATCAAACTGCTGTAAAAAATGGCGATACATATCGCAACTTTTCAATTCGCGGACCCCTCTCTGCGTCAAAGAGGCCGTCCCATTGATTCGCCCGAGGACAAAGACAGGGGAGGAACGTGCCCAGGGCCGCGCGGGGCAAAGAAGAGTTACAAAATCACCAGGAGACGAGAAGATGAGTGAAGGCATTAGTTGTAAACAGGTCGGGAACTTGGGGTGAGTCTTGGGCAAGACAGGGGAAGTCATGGAATAGGACCGGTCCTGACGTTGTTCCTTGTCCCGAGTCCTTTGTTCCTCGTGTGGCCAGACTGGGGCCATTATCGTTACAATTCATGGTGATAAAGTAATGTTTTAACTTATAACTTATAGTGAGGAGGTATTTTTTTTTGGATGGTAAAGTGGAAAGGTTGATTGTCTAAGATGTATAATTTTACTACGTACGTTTGGGTTCATGTAATTGCATTACGTTTACACTTTAGTAAATTCACTAAGACATTTCTGGTTCGTTCGCTAAACCGCCCCTTGAACAGGTTCTGTCTATTAAAATGCATTAAGATAATTTCCTTCATTTGGCAGAACGAAGTGATGGTTTTGATAACCCTATTTATATCACCTTAATATCACATTTTTACCTTTAAAGGGCCCGTGTTGTCCTTTAAAGTATATGCGTTAACAACTATCAATGTCTTAAAGATCATTGTATGTATTGTTGATGAACATTAATAAATCAAACAAATTTTAACAACACTATATATTCACACAATTACTATTTACCATTTGTAAATATTAATTGTGTACATATATTGTGTTGTTTTGAATTTAAAATGGGTTTTATTTATTATATGATAGTCTTTTTTTCAAACTATACAAATATTTTCCCCGATCTAATTGATGTGGAAAACGATTCATAACTCTCATGAAACGAGACTGTTTTATTCAATTTATTAAGTTGTTTAAGTACCTATAACTCCTTTAACATAAACAAAATATTGCGAAAAACTGGAAGGGCCTTTGCAACTCCTGATTTGTTGCATCAGCCAAAGTTGGTATTGCGCAACAAAATGACTTCCCCGGTTACTTATTTTTCATAATTTTTTTTATAAACATATTTTATTGTGGTAATGACTACCGTACCATAAATTAAATTAGTTTATGACCCAAGGAACAAATATTTTGAAACTCAAAACTATTTAGTGCTGTTTAGTGACATTTGTATTGTCAAAATTAGTCAAACAGTTTATTTATGCAAAGTGTTAATAATTCATAGAAATCATAGACACATAGATACGTACTATAATATTGCTTTTTTAATTCGGATTATTATTGAACTTTTGTATCTAAAATCTAGCATCAACATCATTAAAATAATAGTTTTTGGCGATTTTTGTGCTTTCAACCTGTTATTTTGAATGAATGTTTAGTACAAAACCTCTTATGGATCATTTGAGGTTTTGAAAAATCCACTTTCAAAGCACGCTCCTATGGGCTTATTTCCAATGTTAATCTTATGATGCAATCATGAACAAGCTACTGAAAAAAACACATAAAAATCAGTTACAGTAATAATGCACATAAAATAGCCACTGGAATTGTCACACAAAATAAATGTGTAGGAACTTATTCGAGACCTGTAATACCTGAAGAAAGAAATTTAATTTAATTTGAGAAGTGGGTTTATTCGTTTAATTTATAGTCATTCTTGTCTACGCAGATTTGGTTAACACGAAATGTGATGTAGTATACAGGGGAAAGTTTATTTGATTAACATTAGTCATTTGATTAGTAAATAAATCTCACGATACGTATGGGCCAGTCAGTTTATCTTATCACTTCTTTTATCTTTCCAAGTTGTGTTGATTTGTTTCCCGCGTTACGGCCACCTTCAGAAAGTTAGAGTACCTATTACGTATCAACTTATCCAAATCGGGAATTTCCAATGTCTGTGTGGAAAAACATTAGTTGACCAGAGGCCCATGTAATCCGAGAAATGACTGAATTAACTGTATCTAACCATTACAATACAAAGCAAATTATGTTTACATTTTGTTATCAGTTTGTTTTTGATGGTGGATAACATTAAAGAGTATCTCACGTTTTCAGCCATAGACAGATTGGTGCTAACCCAATCAATAATGTAGGGCAGTGAAATAAAAACATCAAATAAAATAAAAACATGTAGTTATAAGAAATAAAAACATCAAATTATATTATCAGAAAGTATTGTTTTCGTCAACATTTTCGAATTTGAGTTGTTAGTGGAAATATTCGTTTTAGTGCTCCCTGAATCCAAAAAAGTGATTTTTTTCGTCATGTCTGTGTGTCTATCTGTCTATCTGTCTGTCTGTCTATCTGCCTGTCTGTCTGTCTGTCTGTCTGTATGGATGTGTACAAAGCTAGAGCCGTAACCAATGGTCCGATTTTTAAGAAATTTGGTATGTAGGTACTAATCCACGATATCTCCGGGTGTTTTTTCATTTTTTTGAATTTTTGATTTTTAACGGTAATTATCCTCCCAAAACCGCAAAAAAACATGAAAAGTCAAAATTTCTCAAAAACTGCTCTAACGATTTTAATTAAACTTAGTCGTTTGTAGAACTTTCTTTGTCCAAAAAAATGACACCACCCGCATTTCTGTAAAAATACGAGTTCAGAAATTACAGACTTAAAACATGAAAAATTCAGTTTTTTGATTTTTCATAAAATACTATAAATATAAACAAATATTACTATTCGCCATTAAAAAGAGCTCAAAAAACTAAATAATTTGGTATTTTTTATTGCTATTCTACGATTGCTGGTTGCGGAGGAAATTTAAATTTTCATTTTAATCAGTACTTTGTCCAATGTTATTCTTATGGGGAATACTAAAACTACTATTTCTCTCTTATTTACTGATCAATTTCGTTCAAACTTGATATACTTATCAAGTTAGCATTGACCAACAGAGGAAATTTGAAATATGTTGCCCCTTAATAACCCTTGGGGGGCGGGAAAAATAGGGGATATTTCCCCTCTTAAAACCACGTGTGTAGCAATGGATTCTGTAGTGCCTCCAAAACAGGGATGTGGGTGGATTTTTTTGTAAACAACTTGTTTACAAGATGTTCTGTACATTCGACCGTGATTTTTATTCTATATATTTAGTAAATAAAAAGTAATTTATTCATTAATGTTGGGCTAAAAGGGAAAAAGTATGTGTCAGTTTCCTGATACCGTTTATTAAACTTATATTAATTACGATTTATCAGTTATTTACTACCCTATTGTTACAATATTGATACTATATTTTTAAGGACAAAAAGACACAAATTGTTTATTCTTACAGTCTTTTCGTAAATATTACAGTGTTTAAGATATTTAGCTTTGAAAAATAAAAAGGCCGCCATTTTGAAATGGTACAAAGTAGAAACTTAATATTCCATAACGAAACGAGTTTTATTATATGTAAAACATGTACCAAGTTTTAAGTTATTATCTTGAGATGGCCCTAAGATACAACGTATTAATCACAAATCACGTACAGATAGGTAGACGGAAATCTAAGCGTTTTAGGACATACCTTCATATGAACTTTTTCTATCTTTTTGTATGAGGAATCATATCTCAAAGTCCTAAACGTTTTTTTAACACCCTCTGTAAAAATAAAATCCTTTGGGTATTCTTAGAACGACCTTTCATTCATTATTAACTTCTGGAAAAAATCAGAGTTTGTTCATTATTCACTACATATACAGGGTGAGTTTCAAACGAGTCCCCCCCTTCATTTTCCACATTTCATCGACTCCGGACTACCCCAGAATGTTGTTGACCAACTTAAACTTCATTTTGACTTAATTAATATTTTTGGCCGCCATCTTGGATCCGCCATATTGGATTTAACTATTTATTTTTAAATGTAAAGGTAGGGTTGTGACCCATTTTATAGAAGTAAATTTTTACGGTGAACACAATGCCGCAATCTGTTTTTGAAAATCATTATTCGTTCTCAAGATATTGGCGAATTAAAAAACATAATTTTGGAGAGAGTTTCAAAAGTCCTAACCCTGAAACATGCCCACATTCTCATCATTATATCAAATAATAACCATGAACTTACCAATCATTGTTGAGTGGCATTTGCTTAATTTTTACAAAATTAAAATTTTCGGCCACCATCTTGGTTCCGCCACTTTGGACTAAGAAATTTGAGGTAGGTTTATATTGTAAAGGGTGGTTTATGACCCATCATTTCGAACTGTTTTTCCACGCTGAAATCAATACCGCAATCGTTTTCACGTATCACCTTTTGTTTTCATGATATTGTCACTTTTAGAAATGTTAAACAGAAATTCTTCAATATCATTAAAACGAAATGTGATATTTGAAAACAGATTGCAGCATTGATTTCAGCGTGGAAATACAGTTTGAAATAATGGGTCACAATTGTATCTTTACATTTTAAAAATATATCTTATTCCAAAATGGAGGATCTAAGATGGCGGCTGAAAATTTTAATTTTGTCAAAATTAAGCAAATGCCACTCAACAATGATTGGTGGTATTTTTTGGTCATTAATTGAAGTAATGATGAGAATATGGGCATGTTTTAAGGTAAGGACCTTTAAAACTCCCCAAAATTCATTTTTTAATTCGCCAATATCTTGGGAACGAATAATGATTTTTTTAAACGGATTGCAGCATTTTGTTCACCGTAAAAATTTACTTCTATATGATGGGTCACAACCCCACCTTTATATTTAAAAATAAATAGTTTAATCCAATATGGCGGATCCAAGATGGCGGCCAAAAATATTGACTAAGCCAAAATTCAAATTCAAATTCTTTATTGTTTGTCAACATTTATAACAAATGCATAAACATAGTCAATACAAACAAAACATGCAATTAGAATTTTAACAAAAGGTAAAACTTTCTTAACTGATTTACAACTAGGCTAACAGTTAAAAGAGAAGGGGTAAAATAACGTTTAACCTTGACTTTTCAAAAGGGGAGTCCAAGTCATATGGACATTTTAAAATAAAACAGGTTTTCAACTCCTTCTTGAACTTGTTTCCATTAAGGCCTTTGATACTATTAGGCAATTTATTGTAGAGCACAGCTCCTCTTACATAAGAGCTTTTTGAGGTTATGTTGGATCTTCTTTGAATCCTATGAACATCTAGCCTAGATCTAGTGAAATAATCATGAACTTCTTCATTCCTAACTGTAATGAGCCTATCATTGACAACAAGGACAATTGTCTAATATATATACATTGCATAAATAGTCATAATGTTCAAAGAGATGAAAAACTCCTTACAAGATTGGCGCTAGTTTTGACATTTAACTACAATACGAAGGGCCTTTTTTTGCAGGATAAAAAACCGTTTCAACTGACATTCAAAGGAACTGCCCTATAATACTAGTCCATAGGAAAGAAAAGGGTAAATAAAATAAACAAAATAGACAGATCTCAATACCTGTGTCGGCAAATACATAGATATCTTCCTAAACAAAAAAAGTCTCTAATTAATAATTTACTAATTTACTACAAACATAGTCAATATGACATTTCCACGTAAATTCTTTAACAATAAAAATACCTAAGAATTTATATGAGTCTGAACATTCAATTGTGTTACTTCCCCTAACAATAGTAAGATCAACATTATTAGAATTAAAATATAATAATTCAGTCTTATCAACATTAGGTCTCAAGTTGTTTCTTGTAAAATCAATACTTCTATCCAACAAATCTTTAACATTACGTTCTAAACTACTAAGGTCCAAAGACCAAAAAAGACCATTTACATAGCAAATGAAAAGAAACGCCCCGGATTGAGCCCTAGGACATCTCTCTCTCTCTCTCTCTCTCTCTCTCTCTCTCTCTCTCTCTCTCTCTCAAATATGAAGCTAGTAAATAAATCAATTTACCGTCCATGCCATAATCACGCAACTTAGACAAGGGGATCACATGATGGACCCGGTCGAAGGCCTTGGAAGGATCCAGATACAGCCCCAGCGACCCTATATCCATCGTCCAATCTGTCCAAGGCATTGTGATAAAATGCAGTGGCCGCCGAGACTGTACCCCAACCTCTCCTAAAGCCATGTTGAAAATCATGAATATTATTGTTTGAGTCAATATTCTCTAGTAATTTTACCAAAATAATATTTTCCAGCAGGTTACCAAAGATGGGCGTCATGTCAATCGGTCTATTTCAAGTTCTGGTTACCCTTATTATAGACAGGTTTGATTACAGTAAACTTTAAGATATCAGGAAAAATTCCCTCTTGCACTGCGCAATTTACTAAGTAGGTCAGAACTTTAACAATCTCTATTTTACATATCTTTAACAAGTTTGGAGAGAACTCGTCCCAACCAACAGAACTTTTACGTTTAAGCCCATCAATAATCAGTGAAACCTGCTCCTCTTTTTCAGGATCAAAAACATAAGAACTAATATTTACATTCAGGATATTATTATTACTACTACATAAATAGAATTACGTACTACATAACTACCTTGCCTAACACTATTTACAAAAGATCACAAGCTTTTTGATACATTTCAGAATTGCTTATTTTTAAACCACTTTTTCAGACTTTAGTAACATTTTTCCTAAAATGAGACCTGAAACTTCTATACAATATCTTATAGTGATCATCCTTAGTTTCCATAAACAATGAGTGCATATCCCTCATGTTTTGTTGCAACAACTGAGTCTGCTCATCAAGGGATACATGACCATTCTTTGAATTATTGTTTGGGCTTAACTTCAATTTGTTCACAGGACAATGCAAATTAAAATGCCAAAGTAACAGATCAAAGAAAGCTTCTCAATTCTTATTTGAGCCACAGGAACTAAACACATCATTCCGCTGCTCAAATTGAAGACTAAAACGAAGAGATCTCAAATTGGCCTCAGACAATATTCTTCCAAACTTAAACTTATCCTCAAGTTTATTTATGTTATGGCAGTCAATTGACCAAAGTGGTCAGAAACATGACCATTTAACAACTCAGCTTTGGTTACACACAATCAGTTAAACAGTGGTCTATTGAACTGTAAGTACCATTGTACACTCTAGTTGGAATATCATTATAAACATCTCTTAAACCAAAAGGTTTTACACAATCGTCATAAACGTTACTATTAAAATTATTCTTCATTGTATCAATATTTAAATCACCAACAGTAAGTACTGGAATTTCTTTACCGTTAGAGCCAAACCTACTATAAACATAATTTAACTTATCAAAGAAAACTTCATAACTTCCTGAAGGGGAATGGTATTGGCCTAACAGAAAAAATACATAACTGTAAAATACTAATTTCTCCATTGCAACTTCAAAGTCCACTTCTATATCAAATTCAGATACCCAAGAGATTGGCTCAAATAGAATTGAATTGTCAACTTTCAAATAAACCACTACAGCCCCACCCTTTGTAGGCTTCTCGTACTCGCAGCAACAAGTCTGTAGTTATCAAAATTGAACAATCCAATATCTTTCCTCTGATGTTCAGTGATAACAACCACATCAGGTCTATAGTCATTCAAAATAAGTTGAAAACAATCGAACTTGCTTCCAATCCCTTGTACATTATAGTGTAGTACATACAACCGCTTACGATTTTCACGTAGCCTATACTGAAGATCAAACTCAGTGGCATCATTTAAGGCCAACACATTTATGACAATTAACAGGACAAACATCACCCTCGAATGTTTGCAGAAAAACCTCAAGGCTGAATTCAGCAAAGTCACAACATTCAGCAGCATAACACTTGCAACTTTCACTGTTATATGCCAAACCAAGATTACTCTTACCAACAATCAATTTTTGACGACCTAAGCCCGAGTTCCCCTGGCTAAAAAGTACTATTGCGCCCTGGAATGTAGTCTTTGATTAAGACCCCTTCAGCCCGAAAACCCGGGTCAAAAACCTTCTCAACGTCCTCCTCTACAAGTCCTAGCTTAAAAGACTTGTAACGTGTACACCTACTCTGGATATCCTCAACAATAAACTTAGCAATATTGCACCTATTCAAGTACTCCTCCAAGTCACTTTTATCAGTGTTCTGATGGAGCCTAGAAACAAAAATCCATTTCAATTTTTGACAAACTCTCAACTTGGATTCCTCCCCTGTGCTTTTAGTTCCAAAAATTGGTTTTGGCCAAACCCTATCAGTCATGACTGAGTTATTTTCCTGCAATTTAGATCGTTCAACTTTGGAGCATTAATACCTCCTTGGTTTATTTTTAAAATCTTGCTTCCAGTAATTTGAATTTTTAACCATCGTCGATTTTGAAAATGAAGGAAGAGAATTAAATTTAATTCCATTATCACGTGATGTGTTTCCATCAGTTCATTGTAAATACTTTGTTCGACTACTAGTACATCTTCTCCTTCTCCATTTATTCCATTGAGTTCGATTCCATTACATCGAATTGGATCGAACTCTTCAATTTGATTGTTTCCCCCAACGACTTCGGAATAAGAAGCCTTCGTTGAAGTATTTTCAGTTGTCGACGTCTTTGGTTAGCTATAAAGTATAAATTAGTCAACAATGATCTGGGGTAGTCCGGAGTCGATATCTTAAGAGATGTAGAAAAAATTAGGGGGACTCACTTAAAAGTCACCTTGTATACGTTTTTATATTATAACAATAAAATGCTTTCGCTGATTACTCTTGTTTTTTACCAAATAAATTTTGGTTAAAGCTATTTAACTATCCGACACCTTTTTTCGTTGCCGTCAAGAAGGTCAAAGTGGTATGGTCTATTTGACTTTATTCGAAATTTTTTTGGTCGAAAACTATTCGCTTATTCCATATCTTTGTATAAAGGTTAGTTCGGTTTCCTTGTAAGCTCGTTTATGAATATTTGAATATAAAGCAATCCCAATGTGATAGATTTTTTCACGCCATTCGTCCATTCGTCCATTCTCATCCAGTTATTTGCTATCGGCACACAGCGGAGTTGCGAGGAGGAAACATCTTGTCAAACGAGTCTGATGACAATATATTCCTTTGGAAAAGTGAGTATAGCGCCAACTTTAAATCACCCTACTACGTCCATTATGCTTATTATATCATGATGTATACAGCGTTCAGGTAAAGAACAGCACAGACAGCGAAAGCAAGGAGTAGCGTTGCGTCAGCGAAACGAAAGTGAAATTGACGAATGACGTCAGTAAGTAGGACACTGCCCATCCGGCGGCTAGTCTGCGGGCCCAGAACGTACGGCCGGGTAATCGTAATCTCAGTTCTAGCAAATAATGTATGAATTACCTTTAGTTGATTAATACTAAGATGGCAAACCAACTGGAGTTTACAGCAATTCATGTTCTATTCTTTTTGATATAACCTCCTTCATTAAGAGAATATTATAAGTGATTTTAATGAAACTTAAAATATAAAAATTATGATTTTTAAAGAGCTAAAAGTTATAATTTCAGATTGATAGTATTTAAAAATAAATGGATAACTGCCTAGTTTCAGTCCTGACATACTAACATCTAGGATATGGTATCAACTAGTATTGTTAGAATAGTAAATGTTTCTTTACAGAAATTTTTATTTAGTGGTAAAACTTTAATCCACACGCCTTTAAATCTGCAATAAATATTTAGTTTCTTTAAGATTATTTTTCAAGCTCATTAAACTATGATAGAGAAGGAATCGTAACATACTTTAAAATATACCAATACAATATTTAACTTGTAACTGAAAACTTAAGTCTCTATTATATCTTTATTCAACCGAAACTCAATGTAAAAATTGAGTTTTTAGTTTATGGTTGATATCAAATGAGCTCCGCCAACTAGCAAACCACAATTTGATCCGTAACTTCCTCCGTCCACGCCGCTGAGCCACTAAATCACGGCGGCTAAACACAGTACGTTGTTGTGTAACTCTATTGACCCAATTCTCCCTCGCTCTCTATCTTTATCTCTATCTCTCTCTTTCCCTTTCCCTCCTCTTCCTCATGTTTACTTGCACTTTCGTCTTGTTTCGTCTTCGTTTGTTTACATGACGGTTAATTAAAATGTTTTGTTTATTTACTTGGAATTTGTTTGTTTATGGGATGTTTTTAATATTTTTATTTTTTAAATTACGTGTTATATGTGAATAATAAAGAAGCTAACGTTTTTTTGGTTCAACTGTATTTACAAGACTGGCACTATTCGAATATTTTAGTTGCTTTGCTGTATAAAATAAACTTTCTGATGAAATTGGGATTTATTTGTTTATGTTACCTTGTTCTCATTATGGTCCAGCATTTCCGTTATGACAAATACAACAAAACAAGTATAAACATGATGATAAACAAATGTTGTTCATTTTTTGTACAACAACTATATAGGCTGAGTATAAACATTGTAATGATATGAAACCAGTTAAACTAATGCATTTTAATTTTAATTATTGAAAAATAAACAATAATCAAGAATCAAGAATAAAGAAGCTTTTATTGTCATAAACTACCATACTAAGCATGGATATAAGCATGGACAACTATAGTCAAGTCATACAGTTAAAAACATAGTTATTACAATATTAGTCTTAAAACAAAAAAGGTCTTTACGCACTCACTTGTTATACTACTAAACCATAAATATATTATTTAAGCAATTGGAATTGAAACGTCAAAACCGATATACAAAGTATTATAACTTCATATTGATACGTATTGATAACGTCATAGTATATAATGGATGACCTGCGAGACTTCAAAATACCCCCGTAACAGCAAACCTGCGTACTTAGCGAATTTACAATGCATATAAGAATAACATGGTGGCTGAGTGCAGGTTTGCTGAAGCAAGGAACACAAAAAAGGGGTTTTATGCAAATATCAATATAACTCATGTAAAGCCACATACCAAATTTAATTAATTTACGTTCATAATTAAGGGAGATAACGCGTTACTTATTCTCCATAAGAATAACATGGAGGATGTATATATATATATTTTTTTAATTATATATATATATTTATATATACAATTTTGAACGAATGGTGTTTTTGGCATCTGGGGACCTCAAAACGAAAATTTATCATGGTCCTGGGCTTAGGTCTTACCATGCCGACTACGGCAATAGCTTCTTCCCTATAGGGTAAATTCGCTAAAACCCCCTACTAGACTAGACTAGACTATCGTGGATGCACATTTTGAAACGTACTTTTGTTTTAATGTAATCTAATTTATCCAAAATATGAACACAGTTTAGTTTAAACTAAAATGGACTAGCCTTTTTTATAAAGTCGAATATGAGCGGTTAGTATGAAATACACTAAATTAAAACTAATTTTAAAATTTGGTTAAATAAAAATAAACAGAAAAAATAGCAAAAACAACTTTTTTTTTCAACGTTCCTTCTGAAACAAGGAAAGTGGAGCCCTAATATTAATACACTTAGGATGTAAAATACATTAATAGTGGTGTTTTATACATTTAGTTTATGTGCTATTCAAAATTCAAATTCTGGTTTCCCAAAATAATTGAACAATTCCGATGGAGCGAACATACTTTAATGACATATAGTGCATAAATAAAATGTATTTAATTCAAATGTCATACATATATTTGACAGTTTTCATTTAGTTATTGTTGGTAGAATTCAATACGGTTCCCATAGTTAGAAAAATTAACATATGCAGTTCTAACTCCGTTCACACTCAGCGGCGAAGGCCATACTAATTTATAATCCTAGTTCTTGAATATTGGAGACTTTAGACTTATAAACTTGTTTTTTACAGAAACCCATACAAAATCACAGCAATATGTTTACCTTATTACCTTTTTACCCTATTACCTTCTTACCTTTTTATCTTATTATTTTTACCTTAATATTTTTCTGAATATTTCATAGGTGTCTAGGCTTCAATAAAGAAGAAAAAAATTACTTGGTTTTTGAGAACCGGAGAAAGTACTGTATGGAGCTGAGTTTGCATTTATAACGCCTGCTTTATTGTGGGTTATACCTTAAAGTTTACAGTTTTGAGTAACAACAGTGTATCAGCTGATCTTTGCAAATAACATTACACGAAACAGATGAGTTATGCTATCATATCTAAATATGCCATATCGGATTACATTAGTCTTAAAATTGTTAAGACCCTGTATATCAACCACCAAACTCATCGAATGTATCGGTTACCGAGTTTATACTTGCTAGCATACTCCAAGGTATATCTTAAAAATATAAATTAAATAGACCGTTAAAAATAATTGTACAACTTTTTAAATTGTTATAAATCAAATCAGATACAACCAATGACTTCAATATCAAAAGATACGTTGGTCAGTTAAGCCAAAATGAACTGATTTATAAAGTGATTTATAATGATAGGATTTATAAAGTGTTTATCTGGTGAATTACTTTTAGTGATATCCTTAAAGTATTATGTAATGATAAGGAGTCGAAATAGTTTCAAAATTTGTGCATGAATTGTATTGTATTTTCTTAGGATTCATATGTAAGGATTTATTTATAATTATAATACAGATTATTTCGTATCAGTCTACTTGACATAGTATTTCTCTTTTTGCAAGTGAGAGATTCGACCACTGACGACATTTTGTTTATTTACGTAACAAATGGGTAATTTGTTATCCTTAATTAAAAAACCCTCAGTCATTAAGCTTTGAAAATGTTACGAAAAACGTGGAAATAATAGATGGACATGCTTAAATCAGATAAAAAGTATGTCTTAAGGTGGATTTTGTTCTTTTCGCCCAGGCAGAAACCTGGAATCTAGCATTTGATAAAAAAAGTGTTATTTTGCTGTGGTAAGCAGTTGTCTCCTCTATGAACATACAATTTTACGTTGTGCAACATTAATTAATTGAATAATATAGTAAATATTCCAGTCAGTGTTACTACCCTAAAAGAGTTTGTTGTTTGGACTATCTTTTAATATATTTCTAAAAATACAACAGGTTTGGTTGAATAGTTGTAATTTTAAAGAACCAAGTTTTGCTTAATTTTCTAATAAATACTCGTTTGAACATTTAACTTTGTATAACAATATAAAACTGAATGAGTTATAAAACCATGGAGTTAGTTATTTTTATAGCAGAGTTTTCCTTGCACGAAGTCATGATTCTATCTTTACAAACGCAAGTGTACAGATTATTATTACCAGTAAATATTGATGGTTTTGAGGAAAAATAAACATGAAAGGAAAAAATCAAGACTTACACTTCAGTTTTTTTAGTTGTAAATTTGTGATATTTTACTCTACATTTTGGTACATCTGTTCTAAACTTTGCAAGAACAAAACCACCACTAAGATTTTGTTTGGGATGAAAGAGAAAATCCCAAAAACAAGAAATAAATGCAATATGTTATAGAAATAATTTGTGTATGGTAGTTCTAAAGGTTACCTATAATTTAATGATATAAATATTCAACTTTCCAGAAATTCCTCTTATAATTTCAGTATTTTTTATCGGCCTAATATAAAAAAAAACTATGCAACTTTTGATAAGAAATTAGCAAATTTTAAATTAATCTTTTGATTAAATTAATTTGTTCAATACTTTTTTGTGAGTCAAATCGTTTAGATCTCTCTTAAAAATTTTAAGACATGTTTATACAGTAACTTAAGCTTAGTTATCTTAATGTACTGCTAAAACGTATGAAAACTTGGTCTCCATATGACCAAGTACGTATAAAGTACGTATAAAAAACAGGACACGTAAATATCTTTACATAAATTTGAAGTGCATTGACCAGTGAACTTGTAAATATCACCTCGGCTATATCTAAGAAGGGGGAAAGGATCTATGTAAATGGTAGCGTTTTTGCTGAATTGTAAAAAAAGGTTTGATTGATATTACACTTTGTATAATGTGCATTCAAACAATTGTATAATGTACAGTAAACAAACAAATTACGGCGAGTGCAGACATGGAAAAGCTATTTTGTATTACTAGTCTTTTAGCAGTTTTTTGCATGAAGACTTTTAGTAGTTAAAATATAATATAAAGATTAAACGAAATGAAACATTATGGGTGGAATAGAATGTCATTGCCTGATAATCAAACACTGAGACCATTGTAATGCATGTGATAATTGTGCGTAATTATAGACTGATTAAAAAGCCCAATTTAATTACATAAGTGTTGCCTGTTTGGTATCACAGGTGATTCTGTTGCATTGCGGTTCGATATTGTATTCGCCAAGTTTATACATTTTTAAATTTATTATTTTTAATATTATCTCCTAATCGTCCGGGAGACACAAAATTTGAATATGGGAAGTAAAAACATCAAAAGGAACCATTTAATGAAATCGTTTATACTTACAAAAAAATTGTACATTTTGATTATGTATATTTATAGGTTACTTCCAAGAATTATGATTATGGTTGCAGAACTAAAATCATTGAATGAAGTTATAATTCGGGAAAAATCTAAAATAAGGGTAAATTATAATAAGGCTGCTTCTTATTGCATACTAGTAAAATACAACTAAGTTAAACAATTATTATAACCTTTTCCTTCAAAATAATTTTCCAATTTCTGATTAATTTTCACAATGCTATTGACGATAGTTTTTCTTTAACTCTCTGAATTATGTTTGAACTACGAGTGTTCAATCCCCTACGACGCGTTTGCTAAAAATAATCCACTCTTCACTTAACTGCCGAATGTTGATAAGAAACATCCATTTTCAGCAATAACACTGACTAGCGACATCCGGGGTGAGACCGTACATTACTGGCCTACCACTGATAAGAGACACTCCGTGCGCTTAGCTGATTAGGTGATAACGCATCGAACGTTCTGGTCCGTTGTTCCACGTCCAAGGCCTTATCGCCGCCTCGTGGTTCCGTCATTGATGATTTGATCTGATGACGTAAATTTATTTCTGATAGATTGTTTTGTAGCCATTATTTTCCGTTTATTAAGAACTGTTAACATTTAAAAATTGTAGTTTAATTCAAACTTTAATGGTCTTGTTAGGTGAAAATTGTATATACAGTTTTCTCACTATACATGATTTATATGTATTTTGATTTGTCAGATGGTGGATCTAAAAATAACCTGGATTCCTAACCATTTGTCACTCCACTTCCACACACGTAGAGCAACAAAATCAGAGTAAAAAGACAAATTGATGTGTTATTTAAACAACAATGAATAACGTGTTATAGTCTATTTATATCAGCAGTTTTTGACATTGTTGTTATGTGTAATGTTAACATTGGACATAACTAGGCATGTGTTAACATAAATTAACTACACATTGGATATTTAATAGTTTTGTATTGTTTTATTGTAACGAGGATTCCGCTTGTTAAAAAAGAAAATAGCTGCTCTAACCACAACATCTGGAATCATTTCTACTTCCTTTACTATAAAATACATTTCTTTTCTTTATTTTTATGATATTTTATAATTTATGAACAACTTTTTATAATGCCTCATCAACATTACCATAGCAGGTAAATTACAGAAGACATATAATTCGCACATCCACATAAAAGCTGTAAAAATTAAAAGGGTTTTAAGTTTTCATTAACAAATTATTAAATTACTGTTGTAATAAATGTACCCACCTTCCATCAGATCGGCCAGCCTCGAGATATAATTGGTTTTTTAAGATAGGGGGTCTGTAGTAACTTGGTATTAAATTATAAAATCACAGCTATAAGTAACACTGCGTACGGTAGTTACACTATCCTCTTTAATCCTTACATCTCATATTGCCAGAGTTCTACACAGAGTTTAACTTGGCATTATAATATAAATTAAGTGGAAAGGTGTGAGTTTATGTTCCGAAGGGGTCTTTTCGAGTATGCGTTCATGCCGTGTCGTTTTGATAGACTCTTGATATTGTTATGTGCGCTATAAATACTGAATTTGCAATCAAAGTATAATTTTTTAGGAACTTTAATTTTAGCTCCTATTATTAAAAATTATTTAGGATGCAATATGTACGTACAAGAATAGATATTTCAGCTATGTTTACCACGCAACTTTTAAAAACTTGTTTTCACTTTTTAAACTTTTTTAACAATTGGATTAGTACCTAAAAAGTATATACTTTTATAGGCATTAATACTGGATATATAAATTTTAAACTATTTGTTTCGATATCACATGTGGACCTAAATTTACTCAAGTTGTAAGAGGGAACAACTTCAAACAGTAAAAGTTCTTTACTATCTATTATTGTCTGGGCGTTTGGCCTAGAGAAACAAAACTATATAACCAACTTAATAAATAAAAATTATCGACTCCTAATAGAGTTACAACTCGGCACACATGGGCGCTGTGGGAAATCCCAAACAAACCCAATCACGTTCTGATGCTCAGCTCCAAGGACGGCTTTCGAACCCACGAGTGTTCCTGATTGGTGATTGTTGAGGGCCAGATGGCACCCGGGTCCCAAAAGGGGTCGCGGGAACCCCCTGGAGCCCAGGTACCCAAGCAGGTGCCCACGTGGCGCCTGGGTAAACAAATAAACAAATCCGTGTCAAGGCTCGTAAACACGCCAAGTGTCGTTTGCCCCAGGCGGCAGGAGGCTTCCGATTGTTTGGTTTTATCTCAAACGTGTTATATCTTATCTCCCCGTTCTATATTTCTTTCGGTTAAGTGGGATGTTGTATTTTTGAATGTGTCGTGATTTATGTAGCTTTACGTTCTACATGATGTTGTTGAATAACTAAAATTTATAAATTAAACAAATTTAGAACGAAACCACAAACAATAGTCCTTTTTATGAGCCTTGATTTTCTTGATGGGAAGTACTGGAAGTAGAGATTACAAACAATTGTTCTAAACAGTTTTTGTCATTGAATAAGACGCTTTTACTTCCCTTCAATCAATCTGGTACTCATTTCTAGACTGCTTGGTCTGATAACATTTAGACGGATGTAAATCTCAAATCTTGGTTCAGGACAGACTCTCCATCCTACGCCAAGGCTCAGAAGAATCAAAACAAAGTGTGCAAAATCAACTTTCAATGGTTGCATTTTGTTTGTGTTTTATTACAACATTTACGAAAAATCATTAACGTAAATCCTAAATACAATAGTTGATTTATAATTCATTTCAAACTCCAGCCCGCCTGGTCCAGCTCTTTTTATACCCAGTGTATTAGCCCAGTGGTAAGAAGTAAAATATTCAAATCAGCTATTCAAACAACAAAAGCGAATATTTAATATTTTGGGATTGAATTGTTACTCTTTGTGGTATACCAATTGTGTCACTGGGTTCAGTGGTCTTTGGTGTACCTAAAACGAGTAATCTATCATCGTTTTCGGGTCATCGGAAAGCGTTACACAATTTTACTAGACAAATTCATTAAAATACATTTTACCTATTTTAAAATATATAAACATGAATGCCTTCCAGTTGGAACCACCACAGGAAATACTATACTGATTTCTCTCTGTACGAACGTGTATTAAACACGAATGTTAATTACCCAACCGAAATTGTAAACTCATCCGATCGGAACAAATTGGCTACGTTAAAGACGAAGAATTTGGGAGAGCGGATGTCCCGACCCCGTTGGCCGGCTCACTGTGCAGTATACCACATTCCCCATAACTTCAAAATATGTTAATGCTTTATGTGTTGCTTTCAATTAACTAGATGTCGCGATTCTAGTAAAAGTTGACAAAAGACTTTTAAAAACAACATTACCGTGTCACAAATTATTACATTTTTGCTACCCAACAGCTAGAATTTTCCTTATTAGTGAATTTCCTATGGAAAGTGAAGCATTAGCATGACCCGCATGGTGAGCCCGGGATCACCATAGAAGTTCCTAATATGACCCCCTGAACACGTTTTGGTGGGTCGTTCAAAATAATATAACATGTTTAAACTTGAAACTGGGAAGAAAACTTCTCTTGTTATATATATGTGTGTGTGTGTGTGTGTGCACTCTGTTGGTCGCATTTTCTTGTTCGATTTACTTCAAATTTGGTGGGGACGTTTCTTTCTATAATATGTTGGACAAGTTCGTTTGGCAAAACAATCGGAAAACCCTTTATTGGGATTAATCTTTCAAGCTTAGAGTTTTTGGGCCCAAAACAGGTCAAAAAAGCCCGGATGTAAAATTAATGTAAAAAGATGGTAATTAGTGAGACGAAACTTTTAAGCCCTCTATCGTCATTCTAGCATAAACCGAGTTATAAAAGAAAATGTTTAGCGACTAAACACAGTACGTTGTCTTATGGGGGGTTTACATTAGAAAAACCTGTTATTCCTTTGTTAGAGTACTTTTATCATCCCCAGAAACCTCACGCCTACTTTCAAGCCTGAGGTTCCTAACATTATAATGCACAACATTGTATTTCCAGCATTGCAGGTAAATGAAACCAGAAGCACAAGAACAGCAAAAAATCAATGTTTTCAGATTTCAATAAAATTGGAATAAAGTATGTTTTTACACTGGTTTTCAGTTTTAAAGTTCTGTATGTAGAAATTCACTTTCTTCACGTCAACGTGCGAACTCGTTTCCTTTTTCATATATAATTGCATCCAACATCTATCATACAGGAATGCGAAAAAACAAATGATTTAATACATGTCCAAGAAAGAATTACAATATCCTGTTCAAAGTTATTGAAGTCGGGTAACGTTTATAGTTATACCAAAATCACAGGAGTTATTATCCAATTTAATGAGTGTGGTAAATAGGAACAGTTGGTAAGTTTTCTTGGAATTTCGTCCTTAAAATACTATTTAATACAAAAATACAGATTTTGTGTGTACTAATCTACTAATTATCTAATTATCCTGCCAGTGTGTATTTTCATGTGGTCAAATTTGAATTAACATAAAACATATTTTAAAATAAAATATCATTTTTACATCGCTATTTATGTGTGGCAAGAGTTTATTTTACCCTCTACAAACCAAAACCAGCTTTTTCTCTCATTCAACGCTGCCACGCTGCTCGTTCTCTGCTGGCAGCTTGTCGTTCTTCTCTGATGACAGACAAAGAAAGGTGCCTCAAGGGATGAGAACTGAAATATAAACTCTCGTGTATTGACAATCAACATAATTATAAAAAGTGTATAAACATAAAATAACGCAAGTGAAATCTAACGGATGCACTCCGTCAAATAAAATATTAAGAGATTCCCTGAAAGATCTATTGTCTCCCAAATAATACATTATAAAAGTTGGCGTTTGGTTGTAAACCAGATATTGGCACTAGACATTACATGTATGGATTTATCAAAGCACTAACAACTTTTGGAGGATACGTTTCACTATAGTTGAAACATGTTACAGAACTATTTTCTTCATTTCACTTTATTCAAAAATTGGGTTAAAACGTTATTTTTATTCAATAATGTGTGACCTACGTTGCCAGTAATAACTCCACAAGTATTTCAACTCTCAGTGTAAAGTGGTGTTACACAATGTAGATACCTCAAAATATCCACCCACCCGTACACTAATTTATAGGTGAACTGGTTTTACTTTGTAAATGACTAGCCATCAAACTGTATACTATAAACTGTCGTGCAGGAACATAAAGGTGAGCAGGAACCAATAATAGTGACTGTAGTCAACTAACGTTAAAACTAGACTAATAAATACCATTTGTAATGTAACCTATCTTGGGAAATTTTATAGAATTTGCTAAACTGACAAAGTGATGTTTAAACCAAATTCCTTAACCTATAGAACTAATCATATATATTATTCTTTAAAATACCGTAACAATTACTTAATAGATAATGTTAGTATAGTTAATATACTTACAAGATATCGGTAAATCGATATTTGGTGTAAACTCATTGAATATTCAAATTACTTGAAGAAAAATAGAAATATTTTATGCCTTGATAATTTTAAAAACAATTTTCCCGTTAATGTCGATAGTTGAAACCCATCATGTAGCTAAACATGTCTACGGATCGATTTTATCTCAAATAAATATGCAATGTGTTTCATTAAACCTTTATTTGAAATTCCCTGTCTTTTCCAGGTATCCAGGTTCCTCTAGAAAACTCAGATAGTTATGTAATTGAATAATCGATTTTCAAATGCTTCAGAGCAAGTAAAAAAAAACACACTGATAACTTGCGATTTATTATATAAAAGTATTGGCATAGTAACCCGTTTTAGAACAAGCTTGCATTTTCAGATTTAATTCATTTTCCTCGAAAATTCAAGTATTTTTACTTTTATAAACTCGTTTTCTTTGATTCTATACTACAGTTCGACTAACTTATGCGGGGTAAGGAGAAATGATCATTGTGAGTTGGCGATCTCCTCCTCCTACTCACAACGTACAGCCAATGGATACATTTGGTTACTTCCACTCCCTTCCCTCACTACACACTGTTTCAATGATCTTTAGTATATTGAATTGATTCATGAAGTTCTTATGGAGATGAACCTCATGTAATGTAATTCAAACACTCACCATTGTGTCATCAACCTATTGGTTAGAATCCTTCTCCCTGCTTAAGAACTGCACTTTTAAACTGATGAATTGTTTAAATTTGTTAAAAATGTTAAACGATTTTTGAATTCAATATTTATTAGTGGAGATTCAAATGCACTAGGTTAACTCATAGTGAAAATGAATTAAAATGAATATGACTCTTGGTATAAATTATAAAATGATACTGTTGGATTATTTTAATTGTATATTCAAATTAAAACTAGTTTTCACTCAGTACTTGTAACTGATATATAACTGATATACTTCAGTATTTATAGTCAATGCTGATATATTGTATTTAGCTCATCCGCGTGTGCTTGTTTTTGATTCTTGTATTCGTCCACAATGTAGACTACTAATTACATTGAACAAATACACCTTTCACTAATACACAAACTCAATAATTGTTCTTGTTCATATTCCCAGTGTTAATTACATACTAAGTTGTGAGGAATTTGAAGAAGGCTACAATAATGTAGATTTAACATGTTGTCAAACTAATTTAATTTGTCTTTACTAAATTGTCAAAATCGTATTATATTTATTATATTAGAAAATAATGGTCTTATATAAATTGTTGATAAACAAATTTAAAGTAATTTGCATACAAAAATATTATTAACTCGATATTTAGTCAAATATACGCAAGACAAAATCGAATAATTATACAAAAGTGTGACACTACGTAGAAAATGAGTGTTTAATAGTGATAGTAAAAGTGTTTAATAGTAGTTGTAATTTAGAAAGGCAATGGAAAATTAAAAATACTATGCAAAAATAATAATGAAAAAAGTTAAAAATAAACAATGTTGACAAATCTGAAGACATTTCAAAATAATGAACCAGTTTTTTTTACTGGAATAGAGAATTCTATCCATTTGATCCAAATCTATCAATTTTTTCTATATTCAGTCCAAACGTCCTATGATAGTTTTATTACTATAAATTATTTTACGTCAGTAATAATAGTATATTTCACGACTAGTCACGAAAGTGACCTATTTTGGGGCAAGCGCGAGGCGAAGCCGAGCGTGGAAAATGCTATCGAGCCCCTAAATAGGGCTTTTGTGACGAGTTGTGAACGATAGTTTTCATCACGATCTAAATAACCACACTAAACTTAAAAAAACCATCTGATATTAAATGTCTAGTAGTATTCCATAAGCAAACACAACACGGTTTTACAATTCATTTTAGTTTTAAAGCCAGCTGTTTGAAAAGAGAATCGTCAAAAATTATGAAATTACACTGGTGCTCCTGATGTTGAGTAAAACGGGAACTTCCATTGTTTAGGACAGGAAAAGTTTGATTTGGGACAGGCAAAGTATTGTTTGGGACAGGAGAAGTAATGTTTAGGACAGGCAAAGTCAGCTGATCAATTTTTGTTATGTTACAAGGAAATCGATAATTTAATTAATACAGAGTGATGAAAAATTATTATTTTTTAATACCGTATGAGTTCAAACTAAAATTTACTCATAGAATAGAGTGAATAATTCTTTAAAAGTGTTATTGTAGTAATGCTTGAAGACTAATGCATTCATTTATGTCATTACCAAAAATGAATACGGTGGTGTAGGTATTACAACAAAATAAAATAATATAAGCTTATTGTTGCTGACACGTTTATTTTCTTTTGAAAGATTATTCCAGATACATTTTAGCTAATTAATGAAAATTTTAAATTATTTTAATTACGTTTCAAGGTAAGAATATGGAAGCAATAGAATTAAAACACGTAATTTAATTTAAATTATACTCCGTTCTAAGAATAACATGTATCATTAATCACGAGGGTTATTAATGATATTGAGGGTGATTAATGAAATGAGGGTGGATGTTTATTTGAAGCCATATACAATGAAGCCGTCTTTAGTTAAACTGTCATTTAATAGTATCCATTGGAATTTTGTCCACATTCACTTCAAAATTATTTGTCAACATTAATATTGCTATACATATGTTGTTGTAGTGGCAATAATAATATTGTTATTGATTAATTAAATTATATAATATTAAGAAATAAGTACCTGGTGGGCGAGCTTTGCTCGGGGGAAGGTCAGTCAGTTTGTTTAGATGATTTGGAGTAATATTTCACCACTTCCCCCTACTGATGATCAGATTTGTATAACTCATTTGCCTCTTTTCTACATTTTTAAGGTCACTCCAGTTGTTATTTATAGCTCAATGTCCCTTTGATTTTTCAAATCTTTTAATCTCTGCTCTCAGGAAACCACATGTTAATAATCATATACAACATGATTATTACATACTTTGACAGTTCCCTCGTTGATTATGGACAGCTGTTACAATTCTTTTGTTTTGATTTGAAACTCCATAAGCCCAATGTTAATTTTTTTAACTTTTCATTTTAGTTTGTTTACATTATTTGATTTTTCCTGGGGATGAGGCCTGTCTAGAACTTATTTTTATCCCAAAAATTAGTTATTTCGAACATTTGAAGGAAATCGTTAGAGCCGTTTTTGAAATCCGTGTCGCAAGCAAGCAAGCAAACCTTACTCATATTAGAGTATAGGATATAATAAGTTTGGATGAGTCAAAATCATATTAGCAGGAGAGAAAAATATTTAAAAATGAATGCGAATTCTCTATATTACTATAGTGAGTAAGAAAGGGAAATTTCCTTCGGTACAGTCAGATGCAGAAAGTAATATTGCGCAACAGTACAGTCTGGTCCGCCCTCCCACTTCGAACCTAGTAGGACCGTATATACTTCCTCATTGTGTTCAAAAGGACAGACTTCTTCAGCTATCAGTATTAACTATAACTAGTACCAATATTTGTATATGCTAAGGAAGACAATTATTTACAGTACTATTTCGGGGTCAAAAACCTATAGCCTATATACTTTACAAAATTGAGTTATTATGGAAATAAAAAGTTTGTCATTTACTTCGTTTGATTACTTAAGGTTTTGAGTATGCATTATTTATGTATTTATTCTCTGACGCATATTTTTTATGAATGATATGTATATAAATCAGAATCATGTATTACGTTGATAAATATAGGAATCGTGCTGTTTTTAAAACACATTTTGGTTGTTTTAATTAATGTTGTTATATTAATCAATACCTAGACGAAGCGCCTTTCGAAGCCCCAAGAAACATTTTTTCCAAAAGAAAAACATGTCATCTTTGAATGTCAGTGAGGCGAAGCCCTGAGGTCTGGGGAAATCCGTAACCAAAATTGTTTGGTCTTCAACGTAGTGGCCCAGGAGCAGTTTTGAAGAGCCGTTCTCGAAATCACCTAGCTGGATACATACTACTACTATGTTCCTAGCAGAATACAGATATTTATTTAAATTAAATTTGTTTCTCATGCCGCTTTTCGTTTCAGCACAATCATTGGTACTGCAACGTTACCTGAATGTATGCATCTCATCGAAGATTGGTGTAGATGTATTTTTCTTAAATAAAGTACCTGGGGGCCGAGCTTTGCTCGGGGGAGGCCAGTCAGTTTGTTTAGATGACTGGGAGTAATATTTCACCACTTCCCCCAACTGATTATCATATTTGTATTGCTCATTTGCCTCTTTTATGCATTTTTAAGGTTACTCCAGTTGTTATTTTTATAGCTCAATGTTCCTTTGAACTATTTCTGATATGACCGTTCTATATATACAATCCTCACTCAACAGTTGTAATCACTGCTCTCAAGAAACCTCCTGTTAACATTTATAAATAACACGAGTATTACTTTGACAGATCCCTGGTTGATTATGAACAGCTGTTACAATTCTTTATTTTTATTTGAAACTCCATAAGCCCAATGTTAATTTTTTAAACTACAAATTTCGTTTTTTTATTATTTGATTTTTTTCTGGGGATGAGACCTGTCTAGAACTTATATTTCTCCAGAAATTAGTTATTCCCAAAATTTGAAGGAAATCGTTGGTGCCGTTTTTGAGATCAGAGTTACAAGCAAGGAAGCACGGACGAACGCAAACCTTACTCATATAGAGTATAGGATAGGATACAACTGTTTCAAATATTAATTTTGTTTATTCTGGGCGATTGATTTAACATTGATTATTTAATTTTTGGAGTAATGGCATTAAAATTAACACTAAACATTAATTCGATTGCTCTTGAATTCATCTAGAGTCCTCCCCTGTAATTAATTTTATTTCCTTAAAAGAATAACATTTATACTATTTTTATAACCAGCTTACTTTGTAACAGAATTCAACCCGAAATATAGTTAGGTTGTTACTATATTAGGTTCAAAGAGGTATTAAATATAATGAAATTGTTCTATTTTTACACTCATGTATTTTCCTTCGAACTTGCTGCACAATAATAAACACAGGAACATTAATACTGTTCTAACATTTTTAGACAAGTTTAAAATACAAATAGGCCCCCTAACTATAATGATTGAATTATGCATCCCACCTCAGCGCGACTATGGTTCACGTGAGAAAGGCATCGCAATTCTAAAGGGCTGCAACCCCCGTAATGATTGTGGGAAAATGCGAAATTAGAGTAAGCAACAAGTAGGGTGAACCACCCCAACCCCTCCCCATCGATAAATTACCTGCCTTTCAGAGCTCCCCTTCCGTCGAGGTATGCAAAATGAATGCACCCTGATGAATAGGGATCCCATGCCTTTAAGCTTTACAACTACCCACACCTGGGAATTATTTCTAAAATGAAACACAGCTTTAAAGAAATAATTATCTATATTTTACAAAATTACTCTTTGTACATAAAAATATTTTACAATATTGAGACTTATTTTATCTTTTAAAAAATTAGGAAACAACACATAATAGCTTTGAAAATATACTCCTAGACTCAGGCAGTTCGTCTTAACCTATAATACGCTCTACAACGAAACATCAGATAAAATTTAAAACAGACAAATTGCAATTTGGTTCTATTTAAATAAATTTTTTAATTTATAATATATATTAAGGAAAATTAAGGACCTAAACATTTTTAGCACATACAAAAAATTATATTTATTTAGGCCTAATAATTCATTTAATCTACAATTTAAATTTAAAAATAAATTTTAACTCTTGTAAATAAAAATAAGTTTAGCTGGCAACGATTTTTTCGAATACAAATTTTAATAATTCGTTTATTATTATAAGTAGGCCCTAATACTTATTAAATTACAACTACGTCAATTTTATAAGTCTCACTCAGATTTTTGTTCACTAAAATAAAAAAATAAAAACATAACAGCAAATTAAATTGAAAAAAATTATTGATTTAATATTTCAAGGTTATTTAACTCATCAATTAAACATTGAAAATGACACATGCCGAGGCTGTGAAGTAATAATATTCGTAATCAACAAAAGCAAATTACTCTCTAAAACTTTTTACACTAAAATATTTTTGTTCCGATATGATTAGTTGGCGATATTTAAACAACATTATATCCTCACTTAGTTTAAAAATTATTAACGACCTCAGATAAAATTAAGTACATAAATTGACTCCGTTTTTCAATAATGCAGTTTTGAAATTTGACGAGAAGTAGAAAAATAAGTGTGGACGCGTTGTTATTTGTAATTCATAAAAATAAACAAGGAATTTGTCTGTTTTGTTGAAACTAACAAACCTATCACTCACGAGAATCAAATGGTAACATTCAACTAACAAACAAAAGACAGACAAATTAAGAAGTTTTTACATTAAGGTACGATAAGTCATAAATAATGATAATAATACATAAATCTATCCATCTACAATGTACATATATCCATAGAAGATATCTAATAACAAAATAGTATCTTTACAAGTTAATGTATTTTTATACATATACAAAATGTAATAAATAAATCATTCAACAAGGCACAACCAAAGAATCAAGAGTGAAGATTACCTTCTAATAGCTGTCTATAACGAGAGTAGGAGATCCAACATACGATTAGGCCTTGAAAGAACATCGGGCTGAGGTTTCCAGAAAAGTGTAAACAAAAATGTGTACTCAAAGGGGGAAAGAAAGATTTTAAAAATAAGATAATTATCCTAAATCATCAGTCATCGAATGGTACAAACTTCATTTTATGAAAACGAAAGCTGCTTCGACAAGGATAAGGTAACTTTAGGTAACGTAACATGCAAGTAGGTAATCTCAACTAGGCCTAAATATGAAACCTAAGCTGATGAACAGTTGTCTTTTATAGCCCTACTCTGAGGCATCGTCCTTGAGAAAAATAAAACATTTTACTAGCACCTACATAAAATCTTTCGGCACCTTCTAATTCGCTTTAGGCCTAATTTTAGCTGCCCAATAAAGGCGTTACCTACTTCAAGGCACTTTCTATAAAAATATTACAAAATAAATCTCTCTCGAGTTGTTTTGAACAACGATTTCATCAAAATAAACTTTAGTTTATAAAAAGATCACCCGAAAATAAGTAACAGGATAAATACGTTCAAAACTTCAACAAGAGGCTATGCCTTAAAATTTAGAATCGTTATCTTATCGAAACTACGCACTCGGTGATAAGGCGTGAATCATTATCAGAACGGCCCAGAGATGTCGATATTCTGTCAGCGGTTAGTTAATAAGGTTATTTTAATCTAACATTATCTCAACTTTGGCAAAGGCAGACAGAGGTAAGCGTATTTCGGGCCAGACTTTACTGAGGTCGATGAAACTAAGTTAATGGTAAACAGCTACCGCTCAAGGTAAACGTTCGGTGATAATAAATAATATGGTCTCGAAATTGTACTATCCATAAGAAATATTCTAGTGGATCTACGGACAAGGATGTTTGTCAAACATACCGTAACTTTCTCTTTCTCGGTCCGAGTCACAGGTCACCAGATCACTCACAACACTGTTTGTCACTGTATCCCGTGCTGATACGAGTCCAGGTGTTTGTTTAGCTCCCTGTGAAGATGCTCCGGCAGCACACCGACGTTCGTGAAAAGCGACCTCAACACGTTCAACTCCTCACTCAACAGTTCGATCCGCTTCTGTAACCGTTCGTTTTCCTTCACTAACAACTTCACTTTTTCCTCGGTTTCCCTGGTCCGGATCTTGGCCTTTTCCCGGGACTTGCGGACGGCGATGTTGTTTCTCTCCCTCCGCCGCTTGTACTCGTCCGTGTTCTTGTCCACGCTCTTGCTGCCCTTGCGGTGCTGAGAGTGGTGGTGATGGTGGTTCAGTTGGTTCTTCAGCAGGGGCGAGGGTGTCGAGAACGAGGTGCCTCCTCCGTTGTTGCTGATGACGGAGTAGTTGGGCACCTGATTCCTGTAGTCGGTGCCTTCCGTGGGTTCCTCCTTGATACTAGGGCCTCCCGTCGAGTTGGAATTACTACTCTCGAAGTGTACGGGCTGGGGCATATACGCCAACGTCGTCCGGGGTTGGAACGGGGGCCTGACATTGACCGCGTTCGGCTGTTTCGGCCCGTTGAGTATATCGGTGAACAACTCGCTGCCGAACTCGCTACCGTCTATCAAATTCTGCAGGTCCAGGCTGATCTCTGGCGTGTTAAGGTCGGCGAGGTCCGTGTACCGCTTGATGTGATGTTGCAGCTGTTTCTTCTGAGAGTCGAGGGCGGACGGCACGTTGTCGTACATCTGAGGAGAGTCCATGGCAGCGACTGGCGGCGGCTCACGAGCTCTCAGGCTGTGCGTAGTATGCACACTCCATGCAACGCGACTGCACACTCACTGAGCACTGACACGAGTCCCCTCCGCTGCCGCGCCGAGGCGGTTCCGCATTCCCCCCGCGGTGCAGCCACCTAGCGGCGCCCTACCCAACTTCGCTCGCGATAGTTCCGCCGCTGCCGCATAGGCAGCGTTACTTCTCAATCGTGGATTTTATAGCTTGCATTCGGTAATGTTATTAAAGACCGTATGTTTTATTACATCCTGCAATAAACCTTTAGGCCAGATGTTACGAAATTTGTAAATACAACACACGTTATTCGTTTTTATCGTCCACAGTGTATTAACTTTCGAATGATTGTGTTGTTTTATCTCAATATTTACACGATTGGTATGTACAAATTAATTTTATTAATAAAACCTCATCAGATCGTTAACCCAAATAAATATATCACTAAAAATATAAATGAACATAAATATTAGAGATATCAACGAGTTTAAGTCAACTAAACTCTGAATATTGATTATTTTACCAAATCTCCAGTGCATTACCTTGCGTTCGGCCGACAGCCGTTAGTGTTATTATGCTATTTACACTTTACTGGGCATCGAACCCTAGACAACGACTCATCGCTTGCCCACTCGCTAGTAATTACCAATTCAGGAAGGGTTTTGACTTCCAATAATGTCAATAAGAATTATAAAATACCCCCGTCGCAGCAAACCTGCTTACTCAGTGAATTTCCAATGTCTTAATACCACATAAAGCCGCATACCAAGTTTCATAAAAACATACTCACAAATAAATAAGCGATAAATACAATTTTAATTATTCTCCATAAGAATAACATTAGAGATGAGTACGCAGGTTTGCTGCAACAAGGAAAAAAAAGGCTTTTATGCTATTATCAATATAACTCAACTAGGTGAAGTCGTACACCAGTTTTTATTCATTTATGTTCATAATTAAGGGAGACAGAGCATTTAATTATTCTCCATAAGAATAACATGGGAGCTGAGTACGCAGGTTTGCTGCTACGGGAGCCTTTGACAAAATATTGGTTTTTTGAGCAAATATTAATAGACCACAATGAGATGAAGCCGTATACCAAGTTTCGTGAGTATACGTTCATAAATAAGCGAGATATAAAATTGTTCTTTTCCTCCATAAGAATAGCATTAGACAACGTACTGTGTTAGGCACTTTCAATATCTCGGTAACCAACTGACGTTGAGGAATGATCAAAACACCAAATTGTGTGTTTTGTTAAGCTGAATCCAATGATAAAAACTAAAATTTGACTATTTCAAAAATTATACGTACAAAATTTAAAAAAAAACATTTTTGGGGTACAAAACCCCCCTTCGGATGGTGCGATTCGTCTGGTTTTCGAACTCGTTCAAATAAATGCTACTTTACACGTCTGTACCAAATTTCATCAAGATCGGACCTTTTTTACGAGAGTTATCGTGCTTACGGATACATAAATAAATATATAAATATATATAAATATATATATATATATATATATATATATATATATATATATACAAAATTTGAACGAATGGTGTTTTTTGGCATCTGAGGGCCTCAAAATGAAAAGTTATCATGGTCTCGGGCTTAAGTGTTACCAATAGGGGAAATTCGCTAAAACAGTTTGTCTTTATTTTATGGACGTATATTTGATCCAACTATAGTTAAGACTTGAGAAAGATTTTTAAATCAGTAAAAAATCGTCTTGTTTGTAATAGAAATTGCTTCTTTAGAAACAAATTATAAATAAAGGCTAGCTAGAGAACATAATTAATTAATTAAATTGTCCGTTCAAATTTAAATTGGCTATATAGAATATGTATTTCTTTTACCGTTTAAATCTGTGAAAATAATAGTTTTACTACTTAGTAGCTTTTCTCTTATATACACTAGCTATAGTACAATAGTTAAATTTCCAAGTACTATTATTCCATAAGGGGATTGTCACTTAATGGTAAATCACACATTACCATTACAAACCATTACAAATAAAATAAAAATCACTCAGTAACTCGACTATTTTTTATGAAGAGGAACAATAAATAGTATACTTCACTATATACTAGTTACGAAAGTGACCATTTTGGGGCAAGATAGCATTTAACACGTGAGGCGAAGCCGAACATGGGAAATGCTATCGAGCCCCGAAAGAAGACTTTTGTGATGAGTAGTGAACGATACTTTTCATCACGATACAAATAACCACATTCAACTGAAACGAGTTCGCACGCAGCACGCTGACGTGAGGAAAGTGAATTTCCACATAACAAACTATAAAAACTCAAAATCAGTTAAAAAACATACACTTCTTCCATTTTTTTTTTCAAATCTGAAAATATTGATTTTTTGGCTGTTTTGATGCTCCTGGTTCTATTTACCTGCAATGGTGGGAATACAATTTTGCGCATTATAAGGCTAGGAGAAGGTCCAGTCAGGCTTTAAAATAGGCGTGAGGTTGTTGGGGATCATAAAAGTACACCAACAAATGAATAATAGGCTTTTCTAATGTAAAACCCCCATAAGACAACGTACTGTGTTTGGTCGATACACATTTTCTTTAATAACTCGGTAAATATTTATGCTAGAATAACGAGAGAGGGCTTAAAAGTTTCGTCACACTAATTCCCATCTTTTAACATGCGTTAATTTCACATCCGGGGCTTTTCTGACCCTTTTTGGGCCCAAAAACTCGAAATTTGAAAGATTAATCCCCAAAAAAAGGGGTTTAGAGTTTTCAGATTGTTTTGCCCAACGAACTTGTCCAACAGATTATAGAAAGGAATGTCCCTACCAAATTTGAAGTAAATCGGACAAAAAATGCGACCGCTAGAGTGCATACACACACACACACACACACACACACACACACACACATATATATATATATATATATATATATATATATATATATGTCTATATATATATATATATATATATATATATAATTTTGAACGACCCCCCAAAACGTGTTCAGGGGGTCACGTTAGGAACTTCTATGGTGGTCCCGGGCTTAAGTTTCACCGTGCGGGTCATGCTAATAGTTCACTTTCCATAGGAAATTCACTAAAAATATATGATATTTCATAGTCTAGTTATTTTCTATAAGTAAACACAACACTGTTTTACAATTCATTTTAATGTTAAAGCCAGCTGTTTGAACACAGTATCGTCAAAAATAACGAAATCACACTGGTGCTCCTGTTGGGTAAAACGGAAACTTAAATTGTTTAGGACAGGGGAAGTTTTGTTTGGGACAGTCAAAGTATTGTTTGGGGCAGGCAAAGTATTGTTTGGGACAGGCAAAGTTTTGTTTGGGACAGGCAAATTAATGGGTAAACCGGGAAAGCGCCAGTTATTCGAGGTCGTAAAAGGGTCAGCCTGGGACGCACCGGGAAAGCGCCAACGCCACCCCAGGTAGTGAGGCAGCCGGGTAAGCGGGCGGAAGCTGGAATGTAAAACAAATAATAAACGCTACGGATTCTTATTCTCATTTGGGCTCTAAACTCATGGGGCCTTTGGCGGACCACAAACGCCAGTGAATGTTTTCATAGCAAGATTGAAAAATAGTGTCCGTCTTCCCACTCGAACATTTTCATCTTTCTCGACACCCTGAAGGAGGCCCAGATAGATAGATACCTACCTACATTGGTATGAATATCGCTAAAACCTGTGGATCTACGCAACGAAGGAAGAAACCCCTTCTGCGTAAACAGGAAACTTTTGGAGCTAAAAAAGTGAGAAATTGGTATATTACATTTCTTGATGTGTGTGTCTGTGAAGCAGGGCTGATTGCAAATATGTAAGCTCTAAGTCAAATGTGGCTGTTTTAATATTAAAGTATAGGTTTAAAATAAATAGTGGTTGTATATTTAGATTATTTGATTTGTTGATTCCGTAGTTAAGTCCTAGTCTGAACACTGGTTTTAGATGAAAAGATCTTAAACTAAAGTTAGTATATTGGTTTGAACTGTAAATGAGTAGTGTGCACCATTATTTGCCCACTGCTGGGGCAGTTTCTTAGAAATATTTCTGACAACAGGAAAGCCGCACTGGCGCATTAACGGTGCGTTTTGGGAGGGTAGATTTTGCAGTAGCGCTTTGCCGTGTGTTACCTGGCCCAAGTGGCACTTTTCCGGTGGACCGAAAGTAATATTTAGGACTGGCAAAGTCAGCTGATCATTTGTTGTTATGTTACAAGGAAATCGATAATTTTCTTAGATCTCAGCTGCATGGTAATGGCCTATTTTCAAATACAGAGTGATGAAAACAATACTTTTAAATCGAAAAGAACCTTCAAAATTCTAAGACGATTGACCAAATTTAAGTTGCGCGGGTTTTCTTAAAAACTCTCATTCATGATTTCGGAAAATCGTAAAAACTCATCGTAATTTTGTTTTAAATATATTTTTAATAAATGTACTCAGCACTCCTTCGTTACACGGGCAGAATACCCGTGTTGGCCGAGGGACTCAGAAGAAGGGAACTAAACCGAATTGTATGTTTGACCATTGGAGGATTGTTGCATTTAAAACAGCCCGCAGAATGTGGAGTAGGCAACCGTTCTGCCAGTAATGGTGGCGAGTGGCGTAACTAGAATTGAAGGCGAGCTAAACATAATTCTAATATGTATTCTAATATTCTAATATATATTTATAGGATCTTAATCCACGTAAATGTTAATTTTTCCTTCGCAAAAACAGATTGTCTGTACAACAATGAGCTTTATATAAATCAGCCGTTACAAACATGTGGATGTGGTACTTACTAACCAAAGGTAGTGTGTTTTCATACATCCAAAACATTGTACACATTTAAATGGGCCAAAACACTCAAAATTACTCCTTCTCGGATGAATAGCGGCTAAACTGATGATCGGATCTTAAATCTGAAAAAAAATCGTCAGATAATATTTAAATTTCCTACATTTTTGCATTAAAAATTGTTTGCCATCTCTTACCATTTTCTAAAAAAATTAATAAATAAAATGTAAATTCAATATAATATTTACATAACAAATTAAAAAAGTAAATCCCGACGCATCTCTCAAGAACAATCAATACACAAAATTTTAAGTATATTCGTTTTGAGGCACCCCCTAGTTACGAGTGTCGCCGCTAGGGTTTGATAGTCTTCAAAAGCGCTCTACGTCGCGCATCACGCGTCACGTGCAATGTCGGCAAGGCAGTAGGATGTCGTTCGCAGTTCACACAGTCTCTACCAGGCAGCGTTACTAGTCTTCCCTAATTTAATTAATTAATTGCATTGAGTCACAATAAATCAGTAGTTATGGGGGTGGCTTTCAACCTACACAACAAACTAAACTTGCAAAATATAAAATAAAGCTATATTTTTATGGTTCTGTGGGTAATTTGAAAACGAAATACCTTCAAGGCGGGAAAGGGGAGCGATGTTGCCAGAGCTAATTTCCCAACACGGAAAAACTCCCCATTTTCAACATTAGCCCTCCTTCCTGGAATAAAGCCGTGTTCTTGTCACGAAGTAATCCTGACGTTTATTATTCATTGTAAAATGTATACAATAACAATAAATGAATATTACGTTATTTCATACTTATCATTAAGAAATATCGGGAGGGGGAATTCGTACTTAGTATCTATCCACCGTCTGGATGCTGTTGTTGCTCGGACTTCCTTTCCTCTGCTTATTATTCAGCTCTTATTATCATATTAGCCTTAAAACACGCCCTAGTTGTGTCCGCGTCTTATTATATAGATATTAAGATATTAAGCATTTTTATTTATTTATTTGTTTATTTCTTCATACGGATACACCATTATGTTACAATATAGACAGCATCAGATGAAAAAAGACAGAGAAAACAATATATTAGTAATAACAAAGACAACAAACGACATTAGATTAAACGGCAACGATGATAAGATATGGTGACAAAATAACAATTACGTAAATCTATAACATCAATAAATAACTACAACCACCCACAAGACTTAACAGCAACAATGGTAAATATGGTGGCACAATAAAAGTGATAAATTAACTACAATTAACATCCCACAAGACCTACAGAGAAAGCTGAGCAATTGTTTTGTGGCCCATCAAGGGCGAAGCTAGGATTTTATTTTGGGGGGTACTGAACCAGGGGGAAAGGTTTCTAAGGATGAATCAGATAGTAACTAAATTCAAATTCATTAGGATGAAAAAAACACGCAAAGTCTCACTCGTTCGATAAACTAACCAGCAAGGCAGCAACATTAGGTTTATTAAGGAGGTTAAAGAAGCCTCTGTTAGTCATTGTTAAAATCCAGGACTACCCTTGGCAGGATATCCTGCCAATAGGTATGTGAAGCTGGCAGCGCCCATTTTGAAAATAAACATGAAAATAACCTAAATCGTTTGTTTATTGTTTGTTTATTGTTTGTTTAGGTTTGTTTAGTTATTTTCGACGCGACGTTTGTTTGGCCTTGGTTGCTTTTAAAAACGAAAAATAAAGTGGGCGCTGCTAGCTTCACACCAGCAGCGCCCATTTGGAGATTTGAACTAAAAACCAATGGAATCGTTTTCTTATCGTTTGTTTAGGTTTGTTTACCTATTTTCGACGTTTGTTTGGCCTTAGTTGCTTTTAAATCCGAAAAATTAAGTGGGCGCTACTGGTGTGAAGCTAGCAACGCCCACTTTTTTCGAATTCTAAAGCAATTAATGTCAAACAAACGACGACAATAGCTAAACAAACCTAAACAAACGATAAACAAACGATTCCATTGGTTTTTAGTTCAAATCAATGAATGGGCGCTGCTGGTGTGAAGCTAGCAGCGCCCACTAGTAGCGCTCACTTTATTTTTCGAATTAAGCAACTAAGGCCAAACAAACATTGAAAATAGCTAAACAAACCTAAAACAAATAGCTAAACGATTCCATTTGTTTTTAGTTCAGATCAATGAATGGGCGCTGCTGGTGTGAAGCTAGCAGCGCCCACTTTATTTTTCGTTTCTAAAAGCAACTAAGGCCAAACAAACGTCGAAAATACCTAATCAAACCTAAACAAACGATAAATAAACGATTCCCTTGGTTTTTAGTTCAAATCAACGAATGGGTGCTGCTGGTGTGAAGCTAGCAGCGCCCACTTAATTTTTCGAATTCTAAAGCAACTAATGCCAAAAAAACGACGAAAATAGCTAAACAAACCTAAACAAATGATAAACAAACTATTCCAATGGTATTTAGCTCATAATGACTAATGGGCGCTGCTGGTGTGAAGCTAGCAGCGCCCACTTTATTTTTCGTTTTTAAAAACAACTAAGGCCAAACAAACGTCGAAAATAGCTAAACAAACCTAAACAAACGATAAACAAACAATTTAGGTTATTTTCACGTTTATTTTCAAAATGGGCACTGCCAGCTACACATACCTCCTGCCAGTGCATGTGTGCGCTGGATGGCCTACGGCAGGGATCCGGCCAATTGGATAGTTTTTGGGAACGCATTAAAAATGATCTAGAAACGTAATAATATTGATACCATTAAAAAGAGGAGATTCTAAACTTTAATTTTCATTTATAAACGAGCCTTGTAGCAGTAACAGATCAATACAATTGCTATTATAATTTGAACAAAATTTAGTGCGCGAAACATTTTTTACTTGCGAGAGGCGAAATCTCGTAAAACACGTGTTCATATTTCTTTATATATCTGTATTATTTTAGCGAATTTTCCCTATAGGGAAGAAGCTATTACCGTAGGTCTCATGGTAAGATTTAAGCCCGAGACCATGACAAAATTTTTTGGGTCCCCAGATGACTACAACACTATTCGTTCAAATTTATATGTATATATATATATATATATATATATATATATATATGTGTGTGTGTGTGTGTGTGTGTGTGTGTGTGTGTATGTGTGTGTGTGTGTGTGTGTGTGTGTGTCCGTGAATGCGATAGCTTGAGTAAAAAACGTCCGATTTCGATGAAATTTGGCTCAGATGTGTAAAGTGACATTTATGACTTTAAGTTCGAAAACCAGAAAAATCGGGCCATGAGACGGGGGGGGGGGTTTATGGGGTTTTTAAATTTTCCAAAAATCAGTTTTTTGCATTTTTTACCCTAAAATTTTTAAAACACTTAATTTTGGTTTAGACCATGTTATAGAGCTTAAAAAACAAATAATATGGTATTTTGAATTATTAAGCTAGGTTAAGTGGTTGCGGAGAAAATCCAAAAAAACCTGCTCATAAAATCTCCTATGTTAATCTTGTGGGAAAAAGGTTTTTGGCTTTTCCTAAGTTAATTTTAATGTAAACTTCATATTTGCTTTTACCAATCAACTCAGCTCCACAAAACAATCATTTTGGTGTTTAAATTGTGATTCTACGTCAAACCGTTGCCGAGATATTCAATGTGCTAAACACAGTACGTTGTCCAATGTTATCCTTATGGAGAATAAATAAAATTTGATATCTCCATTATTAATGAATGTATATTGATGAAACTTGGCACGTGGGGTCACGTAGTACTGGTATATTGATATTTGCACAACAAATTGATTTTTTGTTGATTATCCCCGTAGCAGCGAACCTGCGTAATCAGCCCCCATGTTATTCTTATGGAGAATAAGTAATATGGAGAATAAGTAAAATGTAATGACTCCCTTAATTATGAACATAAATTAATAAAACTTGCTATGTGGCTTCACCTTGTTGAGTTATATTGATATTTGCATAAAACCCCATTTTTTTAGTTCCTTGTTGGAGCAAACTTGCTTACTCAGCTCCCATGTTATTCTTATGGAGAATAATTAAAATGTTATATAGTGCTTACTTATGATTGAATATTGATTAAACTTGGTATGTGGCTTCACCTAGTTAAATTATATTTATATTTGCATAAAAAACAATTGTTTGTGTTCCTTGTTTCAGCAAACCTATGTACTCATCACCAATGCTATTCTTATGGAGAATAATTAAAATTGTATATATCGCTTATATATGAATATATTTTTATGAAACTTGGTATGCAGCTTTATATCGTATTAAGACATATATTATGCATTGGAAATTCGCTGAGTACGCAGGTTTGCTGCGACGGGGGTATTTCATAAATATATTTACTATAATTATATGTACCATTTATTACATTAATAAAGTACAAAAATTATATATAGCTTCGAATAACTAATTTTGGCTTTCGACGAAACTTTAATTTCGTTTTTCAACTCATATAAAGTCATAAAAACAGTTATTACTTTGTACAAAAGTGCATTACGTATTTCCAATAATTGTATTTTTAACTTTATTAGTACAGTATAACTGTTTTAGTATATTACTTTTATACTTTTTATTTTAGCGAATTTCCCCTATAGGGAAGAAGCTATTACCGTAGTCGGCATGGTAAGACCTAGGCCCGGGACCATGATAACTTTTCGTTTTGAGGTCCCCAGACCCCAAAAAACACCATTCGTTCGAAACTGTATATATATATATATATATATATATATATATATATATATATATATATATATATATATGTCCGTGGGTGCGATAACTCTCGTAAAAAAGGTCCGAATTTGATGAAATTTGGTAAAAACGTGTAAAGCAGCATTTATGACTTTAAGTTCGAAAACCAGACGGATCGAGCTATCCGAAGGGGTATTTTGGGGGCGTTTTGTACCCCAAAAATGGGTTTTTTGAGTTTTTTACATACAATTTTTGAAAAAGTAAAATTGTATTTTTTTCCATTGGAATAAGCTTAAAAATACGCACAATTTGATGTTTTAATCATTGCTCTACGTCAATTGGTTACTGAGATATTGAAAGTGCTAAACACAGTACGTTGTCCAATGTTATTCTTATGGAGGATAAGAAAAATTGTATATCTCGCTTATTTATCAACTTATCCTGACGAAACTTGGTATATTGCTTCATTTCATTGTGTTCTATTGATATTTGCACAAAAATCCATTTTTTGCCCGATAGTTCCCGTAGCAGCGAACCTGCATACTCAGCCACCATGTTATTCTTATGGAGAATAATTAAAATGTCATAAATCGTTTATTTATGAATGTATATTGATGAAACTTGGTGTGTGGCTTTATGTGGTATTAAGATAAATTAATATGCATTGGAAATTCGCTGAGTATGCAGGTTTGCTGCTACGGGGGTATATAAAATGCACTGCGTAAGTTTGTTGATTTTCCCCGGTTTCCGTATTTATTTACGTAGTTCGAGTAAAAATATGATTCAAATAATTCAGGAAAAATTTCCACTTAGGAAAATAAATTGCCTACATTTTGCATGTCATAGGATTGTACGTAAACAAATTTAGTGTAAATATGCTAGGACTCTATTTTAGAAAACTATTTCAAAAATGTTTATAAAAGTTGCAAAAAAGCACCAACAGAAATTAGTTTTATTTTATTTTATTCATAATCTTCTTCTTTTTCTGAAAAAATAGTACAAATATGACTAGGTTATCAAAAGTAGTTTAGACACTGCAAATTGTTAAAACAAAACTCTGGAAAATGGCAAAAATTGCTAGGGCACTGAGCAATTTAGCATTAATCAGGCAAGGGCAGTCCTAGGGTTAAAAACGTAATTTGATGCAAATTTCGGGGGGTGCTGGAGCACCTTCAGCACACCCCCTGGCTATGCCCTTGTGGCCCATTAATGGCACCACCTTGGCATCATGGTGCAGGTTTACGCTACATTACCCTACAATACTACCAGGCTCCGTCATCATATACTTTTAGGTTATTATTTTCAACTTTCCATTAGTCAATGATGTGTTCATACGAGTCAAATCAGTTCTAAAATATTTTACTGTTTACTCAATTTTTCAATCAGGAAATAACAGTAATTTCTTAAATGTACTAATTCAGTAAGTTCGTAACTTCTTTAAATGCAGCCACGTAGAAAAATACAGCCTTATTAAGGTTATGAGCCTTATTCAGTCTAAAACTCATATAACTTTATGCAATGATATTCAAAACCATTTATTCCGGTCCACTGGGGGATTTTTTCCTTGATCATTAGACCCCCTAAAAAACACATAATCAATACTATATATTTTTTGATTGATCCACTCTAGAATGTTAGACTGTATTCGCCCTTCTATATAAAAAGCCAAACCGTCCTAGGATCTATTTGAGAAAACCTTAAGTCTGACCCCATGAACCATCTTTATATATACTTCTGTAAGCGAAATTTTGTCAAAATTGTGGAAATTTGGCAAATCGCAGGGCGATGGGAAGCGGTTTCAATTAATAGTATATTTTATCACTAGGGCCGAAAGTGACACTTTTCGATACGAGCTCCGGAAAATGAGCGAGGATCGAAAAGCCACTTTTGGCCCATGTGATGAACTACATTTTTCGTCTTACTGCAAAATATATTAAGCTAACTGCTTTCTCAAAACTGATATTTTACAACTTGTTTACTTTTAAAAGCTTGCTCCCAAAATGGCTTCCATCTTGTTCTTGCTATATTTCAAACAAACAGCTGTTACTACGGATGGATTCAACTATTGTCTGTTACGTTTGTGTTAGTGTTAGGTTAGACTAACTATAACGACAGGTATATCGAATTCTGTGGACCATCGATTGCAAGAAGAAACGAGTTCGCACGCAGCACGCTGACGTGAGGGAAGTGAATTTCCACATAAAAACTTTTAAAACTTAAAATTAGTGTAAAAACATACTTGTATTCCAATTTTTATTGAAATCTGAAAACATTGATTTTTTGGCTGTTCTGATGCTCCTGGTTTCATTTACCTGCAAAGCTGGGAATACAATTTTGCGCATTATAATGTTAGAAGAAGGTCCAGTCAGGCTTGAAAGTAGGCGTGAGGTTGCTGGGGATGATAAAAGTACTCTAACAAAGGAGTAGCAGGCTTTTCTAGTGTAAAACCCCCATAAGACAACGTACTGTGTTTAGTCGAAACACATTTTCTTTAATAACTCGGTAACTATTTATGCTAGAATGACGAAAGAGGGCTTAAAACTTTCGTCTCACTAATTCCTATCTTTTAAGATGCATTAATTTTACATTTGGGGCTTTTTAGACCCTTTTTGGGCCCAAAAACTCGAAATTTGAAAGATTAATCCCCAAAAAATGGGTTTGGAGTTTTACGATTCTTTTGCCCAACGAACTTGTCCAACTGATTTCAGAACAGAACGTCCCTACCAAATTTGAAGTTAATCAGACAAAAAATGCGACCGCTAGAGTGCAAACACATATATATACATATATATACATATATATACATATATATACGTGTATATACATATATATATATATAAAATTTTGAACGACCCCCCAAAACGTGTTCAGGGGGTCACGTTAGGAACTTCTATGGTGGTCCCGGGCTTAAGTTTCACCGTGCGGGTCATGCTAATAGTTCACTTTCTAAAGGAAATTCACTAATACTTTAGTCAACCGTTTCGAGCTACATCAGGAATCAGACTCACTGTGAACAGCGTTATCGCTTAGCTTATCTTTCTCCCTGAGGCAAAATTAAATATTTATTCACCTTCTTGACAGAGTATAATTTAGTATTGTTCATTTTTAATAGATTATTATTTTTGCCTCAGGTGTAGTAGAATGTTTAGTTAGATTGTCGATACACAACCGAAAATATCTGTTACTACAATATATTAGGCTAATCTAAATACAAATAATTACAAAATAATGAAAATTTACTTTATATGCAACCATTTATTGATATATTTATTTTTAACTTATAGAATAACAATGCATCAATGAATGAAAATCGATGAAACCTTATAAGGTTTGTATTCATTGTTAAAATAGACGTACACAAGTTTGCAGATTCACTATATTGATATTTATAAATGACAGAAACGGAACAGCTGATGACCTCGACACCAGCTGATTATTTTCCGTCCTAGGACTGAAAAGAACTACTTTCGCCCCGCAACGCAAGTATTGAAAACAACCGTTTTCCAAGCAATATGACGAAATAATAAATTTCGTTACTAGTCCGGAAAAGCGCTCTTTGCCAGTGCGAGATCGTGGAATTTAGATCAAGCATTGGCAAAGAGCTTTTCGGACGAGTATTGAACGATACTTTTCGTCATACTACGTCTTTCCTTACTCTGTCCAAGAAGGTTTGGGATAAATTTTCACTTCCGCTAGCCATTATTTTATAAATCACAAAAACACAATGCCATATTATGCTTCACACGTGTAACATCAATGAGAGGTTAACTGTGGCCAATGATTTGACAACAATGAAAGTCAGCTGTCGCGTCGCGTTTGTAACTTCTAAAACTGATCGGAAAAGAACTGTCCAGCAAAAATAGGCTTTTACCATAAGATTAACATTTAGCTAATTTTACTGATCGGAGAAGAAGTGATCGGAAAAGACAACAAAGGAACATATGTTATTTTAAATGAAAACAGCAAGTTTCCAGCCGCATTTTAGTATTAAAAGTCATATGTTCCCGCGTAGTATGACGAAAAAGTATTTTTCCAAGTTACTAGGGAAAAATAGCCGTATTCCTAAAAACTGACCAGCGAACGAGAAAAGAAGTAAAACACCCCCCATAAGAGAAGCATGGGGATTTATAAAAATATGCTTTGTTTACGAACTGACTTATATCGTTTTATTTCCCTCAGCAAGTAAAAACAATCATATAGTAAGCATAGTAAAACAATCAGATGAGGGGTATTAGAACAGATTATTTAGGGGCCATGGCCCCGTCAAGCCACTAGTATTTAATTAAATACTTAAATTGATGTATCGGTGAGAAAATTGAAGGGAAGACCCTAATCATTTTCATTTAAATTTTTATGATTAGGGTCATTATCGTTTGATGAAATAACACATGTTTGAGGGTTACTAATAGTTGGTTTCTCGGTAAAAATAAACACTGGTTATCCATTGTTTTTGGTTAGATTTAGGTAAGCAATGTTTGAACACGGGACTATTGTTTATTTTAACAATAACTTAAGCTGTTTTGTAACATTATCACTGAAAAATAGGAAATAAACACTTTAAAAAAATAATAAAAAAATATTAAAAAACTGAAGGGAAATAAACTTTTGATATACTCAAATTACAACAATAATCGGAGGACAACAAAATTTAACTGTATCAACTTTAGTAAAAGTAATAGCACAGAGAAACGAATCTATAGATTCCTTTGTCTGAGGTAATAGTCTATAATAGTCGGAGTATATCTAACTACAGACTGTCATTGTTTTGTTTACAATTTTTCTACTCTGAATTTTCACCTCTTGCAAAGCAGCTTGTAATCTAATAAAGTTGTCAAAAGTTGAAATTAAAATGTTGATTTTATATCTATATATTAATAGGCTAAGGAAATTTTTTTTGGTACCGATTTCTCGGATATGCGGCATCGTAGAATTACAAAACTTGGCACACTTATTAAGTACTGTACTACTTAGGGGATGTGTCTAATGGAAGTAATGGTGTGTTTGGGTGTGTAGAGCTATATGCCCCTTTGGCTTCTAAAGTTTACATATTATCCTTAAAGGAGCTTGCGTTAGGCTTTTCATTTAATAAACAGCTGCGTTATTCAAATAAATATGTAGCACAACAGTAAGAACAGATGATTCCTAAATAACAAATATTACTGACTACTGGAATGGGAACACCCTTTTCCGTTTTGACCTTAATTAAAACAATTATACCTCTTTGTGAGAGGAAGAGGGACGGGGAGATGATCAGGTGAAGAGGTTTCCGGCATGAGAGAGCGAGAGCGAGAGAGAGAGAGAGAGAGAGAGAGAGAGAGAGAGAGAGAGAGAGAGAGAGAGAGAGAGAGAGAGAGAGAGAGAGAGAGAGAGAGAGAAAGAGAGAGAGAGAGAGAGGAATATATATGTATATATATATATATATTTATATAATGTTGTAGTATCCTTATCAAGAGAGGTTGTAGGTGTCCTTTTCAATTTTGCTTGCCCTCTCAATCTAAGAACTCTTCTGTACTATAAAAAGAGTCTTGAAACAAGCCACAAAAATAATTTATTTTTTAAGGAGTTCCATACACAACCTTTCACAGTATGAGGAAGGACATTAACAAATTTTGACCCAGCATAAGTTGGTTTACCCTCATAGTATTTTCGCTTGTGAGCTGGCAAGTTGAAATTTGTCACATTTCTTGTATCATATTGGTGAACATTCTGATTCCGAGAAAGTTCACTAAAAGAGGCTAGGAGAATTACTTAAAAAATGTAAATATTTACAACTGTTAGAACTTCCAAAGCTATAAAATGTTCTCTATAACTGACATGCCAATCTATTTCAGAGATTATTCGAACTGCCTTTTTCTGTAGGATTAGCACTCGACAAATATTATTCTAACAAGTTGCCCCCCAAGTGGGGGCCCACCAATTGACCGTAAAGACACTTGTGCGGATGACGATTTGGGCGACATTTCAAATATTATTAATTATTACTAAAAAGAGGGCTGAAACCAAGATATCGACATGACATTTGCTCGGATAACCATATTGGCGACTTTTTAAAAATTAATAATTATTAATTTTAATAGGGCTGAAACCAAGTTATCGACAAGACACTTGCCCAGATGACCATATTATCGACATTTAAAATAAAGAAAGAAATAAGCAGAAACCAAGGTATCGACATGACACTTGCCCGGATGACCATATTGGCGACTTTTTAAATAATTCAATATATAAGCAGAAACCCCAAAATATCGACAAGTTACTTGCTCGAGTATCAATATGACCGACTTTAAATTAAATAATAATAACTGGGCAATAATACCATTTTAGGGGGAAACCCACCCCCACACACACCGCGGTATTTTCAGTTATTTAATTTATGTCCCGCTTTAGGCATCTACAGATCTGGTCACCTTACTTAAAATCCCCTCGGGCTACGCCCAGTGAACGTCCTAAGTTTCAATCTTTACATTTCAGTGGAAAGTAAACATTCATAAACTGTAATGCGAACAGCTGAGGACACTTACATTTGACAGCTTAAAGAGCAGAAGCAAGAACAACAGCTGTTTCAAGCTAAATAAGATGAAAATTGCATAGACTATAGAACGGGTAAAGGAAATCCCTGTGCGATGGACGGGACCATCAGCTAGTACTATATAAATATAAGAGATAGAGAAAAATTTCCCATTCAATTTCCATTCATACCTAGTGGGATTTTCAAAGCGTGTTTTTCAATTTATCATCCGTAACAGGTTTGCATACATTAATTCTATATAATAAATTGTGGGCTTTTTAAAGAAGTTTTACGTGGTTGAAATACAAATCTAGCAGATTACAGACATTAGGATAAATAATACAAAACCCATTTTAACCCTCAACCCGTTTTACATCCATATAATATTCCGCTCCCGTCAACGGGACAAGGGGCAGTGGATAACGCCTACAAATGCGAGAAAACGCGGCCCAATGGATTGACGCACGAATTTTGCTTCTGGCAATGACAGGCGCATATTAACTACAACGGAACACAGCTCCTTTTTAATCAGTTTATCCAATGGCTTAACAGTTTATGAATTGTATTGCTTACCACTAGATATATCTGTGTGAATGGCATTAAAAAGAATTGATAGCAGTGTCATCAAATAACATAATTTAGCAAATTTTCCTTTATGAATTTCGTTGAATTTCGTTTTCTACACTGTTTTTTGAAACAACATAGGATTTGTAAATTTTTACTTGATAATTTTAAATTAAAAACAAACATTCGATACATATAAATAAATCATAAAATTATTATTAACACACAAGTTACAACTAATATATATATTACGAACATTAGCGTTAATAAACGATTTTTAATAATTTATCAAACTCAATCTAGAATGATATTTCTTACTATATAATAAAGTAAATTTTCCATGGACACAGGAACAACTCAAGAATTGTGTTTCTTAAGTCGGGGTTCTTACATTCGTTTATTCAGCACCTTGGAATTAGTTTTGCGAGGATAATTTTAACACAACATTAATTTTTAGTTCTTTAATTATGTTTAAAGTTTGAAACTGACCAAGGATAGTTAACTATGTCTGATAAGCATCTTTTTACACACATATATATTATTCAATATAGTTTTTCCAAGTGCCCTGCTCGTTGAAAATACTAATATAATTTCTGAGTTCTTGTGTACACTACTAGCATTTATTTTACAATTTACAATAGGAGACAAGATAGCAACGTCATACATGATACAATTTTAAAACTGTGCTAACATCAGTATTCGTCGGGAATTTCGAGGGAATTTTGAAGCCGTCACGGGTATTAGTACAGCAACACCTGAGTAACCTGCTTGGTCAAGCGTTCTCATACTGGGCGGGGAAGTACTTCCTCGCCCCGCTTCCCCGCGTGGATTGGTGATCGTTGGTCAGGGTTCCTACTACAGTGGGAGGAGCGCCGCACAAGTGTCTTGCCACACTAGTGGTAGCCACAGTTATTATTATTTAATTTAAAGTCGGTCATATTGACACTCGAGCAAGTAACTTGTCGATATTTTGGGGTTTCTGCTTATATATTGAATTATTTAAAAGGCCGGCAATATGGACATCCGGGCTAGTGTCATGTCGATAACTTGGTTTCTGCTTATTTCTTTATTTATTTTAAATGTCGATAATATGGTCATCTGGGCAATTGCCTTGTCGATAAGTTGGTTACAGGCCTATTTAAATTAATAATTATCAATTTTGAAAAAGTCGCCAATATGGTTATCTGAGCAAATGTCATGTCGATATCTTGGTTTCAGCCCTCTTTTTAGTAATAATTAATAATATTTGAAATGTCGCCCAAATCGTCATCCGCACAAGTGTCTTTACGGGCAAATGGTAGCACCCCACCCCAAGTAGCAATGCCATAGCGAAGCTTACTTTCAAAAAGAGCATGGTAGGCTGTTTTTAATGCTTCATGTGTGCTTATTGATTTTCTCCTTTTTAAGGTATAGAGGCATAAATAAAAAGGCTACTGATTACTGGAGTGGTAACGCCCTTCTGCTATACGGTTTAACTCCCACATTAAAAAAATTATCTGGAGGTCAGGATGGGAGAGGGGGAGGGAGAGCGAGAGAGAGAGAGGGAAGAGAGAGAGAGAGAGAGAGAGATAGATGAGCGTGATAGAACCCACTTTTTAAATATTAATTTAACTTTTTTCAAATATTTGGTTGAATTTCGACCATTGGACGGTCTCTAGTAAATGAAAATCAGTAAACAAGTGAGCTTTTGGGAAAAGCTAGTATTATCCAATGGCGTAACTGCCGGGCCCGCAGGGCCCGTGGTGCAGGGGGACCCATGGGCCGAGATGGCGGGGCCGCCGCGCCGGCCGAGATAAAAGCTCTGGCAGGTCCGCATAACGGGATGAAATTGTTATATTTAATTTACAAAACGTTTCAAAATAGCAATAATATGTTGTCAGTAAAACTTGAAGAACTAATATATTTTAGCATAGTATTCTCTCATTCGTTGTGCTTAGTATTTAATAAATGGTATTTATTATTTTAATTTGCCTCGATTCTAATTACTTTAAAGTGAGCTCTTAACAAATATTTCACCGTTATGAACAACAATTTTAAAACCTAGTGTAAAGTTTTTGAACTTATAGCGGCCATTTCACTCCAAACTGAATCTGAATTTGCTTCAAATACCTTTTCCACATTTGGATTTGGACAGGAACAGAATGAATAATTAATTACCGATCTGGAATCACAACACAGCAACACTTTATGGTTGTTGTTGATTTATGAATCAGCTGGACGCCCTCGTAAGACATCTTTGATGCGAACATTACTCTTATGTAAATAAGCACACCTGGTCTGAAAGCTCTACGAACCTTGCTTTCAGATCAGGTGTGCCGAGTCCGAGTCGATCTATTTAAGGTTTTCTACTTAACCGGAAGAGACCTCGTAAAAACAGCTGGAAGGTCACGTGATCACCAATCCAACCTGCAGTGTTGCTGGAAACACGATATTTATCGTACGCGTACCATATTTTCTACATCATTGTAATTAAAATTAACATTGTTTAACTGCTTACATTCTATGATCAGCTGTTATTTTATAATTTTAATATATTTTTGTTATTTATTTGTATTATTAGATTAATAGATTAAGGGTTTAAATTTTATTTCTGCATGTCTAGTGACAATTTAAAAATAGCTGTACCATTATTATACACTTAAGATTGGCAACACTTTATAGTATGTTGTGATTTATGAATCACCTGGACGCCCTCGTAAGACATCTTTGTTGCGAACATTACTCTTATGTAAATAAGCACACCTGGTCTGAAAGCTCTACGAACCTTGGGCACCACTGACGTCACTATCTACTGCGTATCTTGTTTGTAATAGATAATTATTATAGATAGGTGTTCCTTTCATATACCGTTAAATGTACAAAATAAAAATAACAAAATTCTATGGTGGTTGTTAGTTCTGGATACTGGTTGCTAGTTGTAAGCCTAGCAAATTATCAATGTTATGATTTGTTTAGTTTTTGGTGGAAATAAATTATTTGATTTGGGAAATATAGGACAGAAAATAAAACGTATCTCACTATTATTCATGACCTTATTTAATACAAACATTAAATACAATAAATTTTAGTTTTATAAGAATTCAAGTAATCTCAGTATCTAAGGCAAGCTTTTCCCCATTTAACTGTAACTAGACGAAGATTTACATCAAAACATATGAGTTGGAATTAGGGAATTGGAATTGGATTTGAACTGTCAATTGTCAATCTAAAAAATAAATATTACTGTCGTGTTTTAGGTTAAGTTAAAACTTCCATTAGTGAACTAAAATTACTCAAAAATATATTCAATGAACATATATCCATCACGATGATTGTTATAAATGTAAGTTATACAGATTCCTACCATTGCACAATTATTTTATGTTTTACTTAAGAATTGAAACAAAGTTAACTGGAATTTATGCTTGGTATTTTTTTATTAAATTAGTATGCAATTAAATGTGCATGTTTGTAACTGCTCATTTATTTAAATACTTATAATTATACATTTTTTAATATCAACGGCCACTTGTACATAACACATTTCTACAGCAATACAATTTGTTATACTTTTGCCCAAAGGTACTTTTTCAGATAGGCCCTAGTTCAGGTTTTATTATAATAGTTATACCTAGGTTAAAAGGCTATAAAGGTTTTGAATATTTTATGGGTACACTTTCATATACAGAACGATATCAAAAACATGATGAAATCGTTCGATATGGTATATAAATTATTTAGGTTATTCGGTTATTTAGATTTTGGTTCTGTGTTCGGTCTCAAAGAGGCGGAAGATATCATCTTGAAATTAGTCCAGACAACAAAAACGTTGATTCCACTAAAACTTAAACAACATGTATTGCCAGGAGCAACCATTGTAACGGATCTATGAAATTTATAGGCCTACTCCTTTTACATTCTTTTAAATGATACAGTACCAGAAGCTATATTCTGGAAACCTTTCAAATTTATTTATTTGTTTTGTTTCTGAGTTTTATGTTTGTAAATCAATTATTTTCTTGTAAGTATCGGTAACGTTCATTCATTTTTATTTCAAGTTTAAAATTGGAAAACAAATAAAAACTTATGTCATAATAACTAACATACGGACAATAACTTATTTTTAAATCGACCTAATCGCTATAGGCCTACCAAACAATTAAGTTCGGTTTTTATATCGTTTCGCTCATGAAAGTGTACCCGATTTTACAACAACTTAGAAACAATAATAGCCTACAAGACAATAATTTTATAAGTTGGTCTAACACGAGTCCATTTGAATAAGTTTGGTTATTTATTTAATAATTCTATCATACCGTACCTATCTAAGTTTAGGCCTACCTCCTTTTGCATTTTTGTCTTTATAAGTAGGCTACATCTGTTTATTCATGTGTATACTCTTATTCTTCTTCAAAAACAACATTTTAGTCATTACACTTTTTCTTGGGAGTCATTTAAGTTATGCCATCATATTTCTATTCTTACATAAATTGATATTTTTACTTGGTGATGCTAGAATAGACCGCATGAAAATGGTCCGATAGTTAATTGCCCACATGATTCCCCCCTCACCCCCTCTCATCCAACACTGTTGCCATACGAATTTTACAAACAACGATTCAGTCTGCTTGTTTTTCAAATGTCGTGTACGATAGAAATGTATTTCAAAACAGACGACAGATATACTGCACCATATGTTTTATTAGACCAGAGTGATTTGGCAACAATGTATTAACTTCCATTGAACTATTTTGGTGCTACTTACTCTAGTGGATTTTTGTGTTAAAGTGATGAGAAACAGTGGTTCAAGTCTCTGTTCAAGTCATGTGATCCACAAGGCCAGCATAATTAGGCTAGGTAGGCTTGGTATTTTACTAAGTTTTGAGGTACAACATTATTCAAAGAGATCAAGATTTTCTTGATTTTAAAGTAGAATAAATTTGCTTGTTAATGTTATTTTACATTCTAGAGCTAGCCTCAGGTAAAAATTTCTCTAGATTTTGTTTTCTCTCAATAAAATTTACAACATAATTCAACATTACAAAGTCTGGATATTTAATATTTTGTTCCAATATCTATCTGTCTAATCTAATCACGTTTACCATGTGCTGCAGAAAGTTAGTTTTAGTTAATTCAATTTTTAATTTAAGCTATTGTATAAATATTAACTACCAAGTTAAGCATGCTATTAATGACGTTACCTAGTCTTATAACTTTTTGGTGGATCCAGCTAATAAATAAGAAAGATCTGTTGGATTTCTTGCCTCATTTAAATGCTTGTTTGACAGCCAAGATCTGAATCGAAGATGACCAAGCTGACGGGACAGTTCCGCAGTACTCAGTGGGACCCTCTGTTGATCATCGCTCAGATTGTCGCTCTTCAGAGTGTCTACTACGTAGCTCTAGGACTATGGCTTGCTGCTGTCAACCTGCTTGTGGGCACATCACGATCGTTGGATCATATATTCCGCTACCAAGTAACTATCAACATCTGTTACCAGTACCTTAATTCAGAATATCTAAGTATTGAATCAGTTTTTGTGAATGACAAATTTCCCAACAAAAGAAAAATATGTGGCACTGCTCTATTTTGCTTTAGGCTACTTAAGACGAAAGAGGAAAAATTGTTTAGGAGGCTGGGACTCTGTTTGAAGGAAATAACATCAGCAAACCAAAAGCATTCTAACTCCTGAAGGGTGCTTTAAGCAATGTAAACCCATGGCAGATGTAAGCACCAAGTAATAGGTTTTGTTTTTTTAAAATATGAAAATAGAAAATACCTAGAGTGATTAGAACTCGATATTTAAGTTTTTAGTAGGCTATTCATAATTTCCTTTCAAAGAAGAGATTTGTGATTTCATATTAAGAAAAATCCTTATTTATTCTTCTACAAAGTACCGGCATTGATTATACATCCTACGGAATAGATCAACCTAGGTTACGAGCCGGGCGTGCCTCGGCATTGCTGTGCTGGCCTCGAGCTTGGCTGAGATCCCGCCAGAGCGCAACCAGTCGGCTCTTCCCCTCTTTCACCCCTCACTCTCCCTGCTCACCGATCACCCCCTCCAGGCCAGTCAGTGTCTCAGCGACTGCCAAACGGGATGGATGCTCGCGCTGTTTCTCGTGAAAACGCGGCACCCTGCCGACTTGCTCCCCCCTCCCCACAGCACTCCAGCCCGGCTCGAGTCGCCGCGGCTTTTGAGACACTAGCAGAGATGGCCGTTGACTTACTGTCGTTGCATCCGTTGGTTTCGCTCATCAGTTGATGCTTTGTGTATGTCAAAAATACACATGACCAGCACTCTGATAGTCGAATGAAATCAATTATGTTTCTAAAATTATTGGTAAACTATGCCGTATAAATGTTGCGTTCATATTGTAGAAGTAATTATGACTCAATGCAACCTGTCACCATATTGTGACTAGCTTAACACCGGTTGAAATAATAACAAATTTAATGATTATCTGCCGTTATAAAATAAATCAACAACGATTAAATAATTACGAGTGATGTCTATAAACAAATACTCCAATCATTATCTTTCATGTTACGTTTCGCTATTTAGGATGAAATTATGATTTATTATTAATTAATATCAAATACCGGAGTTCAGCCAAGATATATAAGAACTTATAACTATAATTGGTTTATATAATTAATTATTAAGTGCCGATGGATACTAGTTAAAAGCCCCATTACTACGTTAAAGTTTCCATCTGCAATGGAGTACTTCTTTTTTCTGGCAAAGAAGTTCCCTTAAAGATAGGCACTCTATCGCTCTAAGGGACGAAAAAGCCACTTAAGGGTCATCCATAAATTACGCACCGGAAAAATAAAATTCTTTGGACTCCCTAACACCTTTATTTACCCTCTATCAATGCAGCGTATTGTCATCGCTATCATAAATGTAAACTATTCGTTCCCCATTAATACGTACGGTATAGCTTACTCAAAATATAAAACAAAATTGCAATTAAGTTCCCTTTTTATTTCAAATAATTAGAAAATTCAGTTTACATGAATACTGCAGGAGTAATGATTTGTTTCAAGGTTAATAGGTTGGTTTCAAAGAGTTTCTGAAAAAGGTGAAAAGTAATTTATAGAAGACCCCCTTACTAAATCTATCTAACGGTGTTGCAGATTTTGAATTTTCCTCCAAAATTCAGTTTTTGATTCGCCACCAGGTTGTCTTGTATCTTTGGATATTTCTTGGAGAAATCTTTTCAGTTTTGGAGTTATTAAACTATTCAAAAGGAAATTCCGGTGCTCCTCACAATCAGTCCCTGCTTTCATCCATTTGGGGTTTTTTTGTAAAATATGCTGCTTGCATTTGTAAACAATTTTCCTTCTTACGCCTATTTCATGAATTGTTTTAAGAACATTTTCTGCAAAACAGTCAAAACTGTATCAGCAACCTGGTTGGTGTCATCGCTTGGATTAATTAACAATCCAGCGCTACCGCTGTCAGTTCTGTACGAACGATTGTTTATTAAGGATTGGTCCGAGGCTTCAGTTCCACTGTCCAGTGTCCGTTGTCCATCATCTCCGGGTTTCATAACAGGCTCTTCCTTACACATTGAGCATTGGAATCTTTTCAGTGTAGCGTGTACCGCGTATCCAGCAAAATATCTGCAAAAAAAAATATATGTACTATAATTCAAGTATTTTAATATATGTACCATAATGTTTGCTACTAAATATATACTCAATTAGACAATAGATACTAAGTAGCTACTACTGCGTTTACTCAATTACAATGTACTGGAATTCCGTATTCAAATTTAAAACCCTGCAATACAGAAAACAATATAAATTAAAACACCCCCTTCCTACCTTACTGAGTTAGCCTCAAGATCAAAATGTTTGGGCAAAGCCACAAAACAATTATCTTCATCGGGTTCATCTTCAACTTCACTTCCACGACTGTCATCAAATAAATGAGGTTCAATTTCCATAGGATCGTCTGTTTTTTTGGAGCTTGAAGGTAAGGGAGCCTTCATAGAAGAGGACTGTAGCTCCAAAAATTCATCCTCATCAGACTCGCAGTTTTTCCCTTAAAAAAACAAAAAAATATGTTGTTACTACATTCAAAGTTCTATTTCGTTAAGTTGCTTACATTAGGGGCCGTGCATATATTACGTCGCGCCTCCCCAGGGGGAGATGGGGCGCGGCACATTGTGACTGACCGTGTCATGTGGAAGGTGTGAGGGGGGTTAAGGGCTGCGTGACGCGTCACGATTAATGGAGTTAAAGCCTGCGAAATCGTCAGTTACATTGAAAAAATATCGTACGGCACAATCCAATATTTAATAATTAATAAGTGTGACGTGACAGGGGGGAGGAGGAAGTAATGGAAGTAATGAGCAGCGTGACAACCGGGGGGTGGGAGGGGGTCAAAAAGGGCTGAATATAGCGTTACGTAATTTATGCATGGCCCTACAATTTTGTCCATCGACATAAAGAGAATACATTGGTTTTTACTTTCATTACAAAAATTATATATACTATTGGCTTTAAAGGACCAAAGCCCATAACCTTGCTCCAGTACTCTGCCTGATTTGATTATTTTATTCTTTACATAGCAAGGAAAATAAAACAAGATAAGTATAACACATGTCAGTTCGTATAAAAATTAGATATTTAATCACATGTTTGAATCAGACGTTTTAAAATCCCCATGGTTTTCTTATGGGGAAGGTTAAACGATATTTCACGTTTGCTGGTAAATTTTTAGAAATACTGCTATTTTTCCCTAGTCCCTAGTGTGTTGAAGACCTTTAATTTGAGCCGTCTCCCATCATCCTACGACTTGCCAAACTACCAACATTTTGACTTTGTTCACAATCTATATAATGATCTAAAATTATATAGATTTTGCTATGCTTTATTGGGATTATTATCCCGTAACGTAAGCTCATATTTACGTTACCTGATGGTGGTTTGAGAAGAGACGTCTGTATCCGGTGTCGCATATTTTGCCGGAATCTTTGGGCGGTGGGGTTTCTGTCGTAGCCACACCTTTGCCTGGCTATCGAAAATTCATTTTCGAGTGGGTCCTGGTTCAGGCGGCCGGTCATCAGGTATGAAATACCACCACCATCCCCGTCTCCCGTCGCCGGACCCTTTTTCATGTCATGCCATAACATCAGTGTAGCTATAAAATAAATGTATTTATTCTTGTGGGTACCATTAACATACAAATTTAAACTTTTAAAGAATTGTTCATGAAGATATCTTATTTAATTATCTACTTACTGAACGACCTTTGTATGTTTCCAAAAGAGTGGATGGTCTACTATTTTGCATAGGCTACTAATTTTAAAACTATTAGCAAAATCTATTCATTTTATAAATAAAATGAAACTGTGGTTTATTAAAACTATAAATAACCATTTTGATGACACCGTTTTCGATTAAGGAATGTGATATTAGACTACTCAATTTTGAAAATTATATTGTGTAAATTATATACGCCATAAATTAGTGAAACTTTCTACTGCTTGGTAATATTATATATAGACTAAATTGACCCAATTTACCTTTCACAGTGTGTTCGAACCCGTCAAAAGAAGGAGGGCGTGCGGGTTTTAGGCCTATGCGAACCCAGGATTGGACCCATTGCAAACCTTCCTCAAGAGTCTCTAGCGGTACTTTCAAATGACTATTAGCTGAGTCCGAAATCGCACATTTTTGTGGATTTGGATGAAATTTGAACTGCTGTTCATTGTATCAAAAATATCGTTGAGCCTCTTGAGGAAGGTTGCCGTTTCTACTGCTTCTGGAGGGAGTTGCCCGGTCTGGACGGCAGTAATCATGGCGGAGCTCATGCTATGGCTCATGACCTGTGTTGCCAGCTTGACAGACATTTTCTCAAAAGCATTTGGTTTCAAATGTTTTTCAGTGAGCTTTGTCGATCTAGCTTTCACTGATGACCTGTCTACCTTGTACAGCCCCTGCACGTGCCTCCAGTCTGCTGTGCCTTTGTCAAAACTAATAGGTGCTTTAATCAGGTTATTTCGAATGCACTTTATTACATGGGGGAAGTCAAAGATGCAATAAATCTTTCTTCCCTCAACGAGAAAGTAAGGTGTTTTTTTTGAAACCCCAACAGATCGGCAGCTTTCCTATTAGTGGAACTCTGATCACAGACCACTGCCTTTACATCCAGCCCAGTGGTTGACACAGCAGTCACACAGTTAGTAATTAATTTACTAATAGTTTTGGCTGTTACAGACTTGTCGACTATATAATATGCCACGGGCATTTTCCACTTTTGTACTAGACCTCTGGCCATGAACAGAAGGACTTTGCTGCCAGGTAGAGGTTTTCTTCCTTCTTCTCCTAGGTCCACCAAACCTAAAAAGGAATCCGAAGTTAACGTTTAGTTGCGAAAGCTTAAATAATAATAAATTACAAACAAAATTAATCAGGTACACTGAATTTATATGACAAGCCTGCTTTTTTATGCATTAACATGTGATCTTATAGAACAGGTTAGGGTAACGTTAGGGTTCGGCGAACACAAGACCAATAGAAGGGGCGTATGCACTAGTATAGCGTAACAGCAGGTGAGGAATAGTCCGCCATCACTGTAGATAATAGAAAGACAAAATTGTGTTTTTGAGAGCAAAAAATTGCAATACGCGCTCTCCAAATAAACTGCAGTTTAACACACTTAGGATTGAGATATAACTTTCAAATTTGACATGGATATAAAACAGTAGTTTTTAAAAATAACCTAGATATTTCATATGTGATGTTAATAATTAATCAGTAATTTTATTTTTAAATTGAGTTATTTGGCATTTTGTTTAGTATTAATAAAAATTTAATAATTTAGTTACCCTAATATTTAGTTTAAATTATATTTTGTACCTTCCACCAAATCCCTTTTTGAGTCATACTCCAATCCGTGCTTCATGCTCATTTCGTCGAACATCAATACTGTTTTTTTTTAATTTCCGGCATACATTCTGCTTTGTTTTTCCGAAAATGTTGCAGGTCAACACATATTCCTGCTTTCAGATTAATCCCCTGAAGCCATCGAGCTATCGTGGTTGAACTTGGTAAGGCAAACCCCTCACTTCTCATTTGTTTGTACAGCCCCGGAGATTTGTACCTTTAAAAAAATTCAACATACTACAGAAACATCAAAGTGAAGTTACAAACCAAGTTCCATCCATATACATACATAAATAAGCGATATATAACATTTTAATTATTCTACATACGAAAAACATGGGGACCGAGTACCTAGGTTTGCTGCCACGGGAACCATACGCGAAAAATTGTTTTTTTTTTGCAAACAACAAACCAAAACCAGATGAAGCCATATACCAAGTTTCGTCAGTGTATGTTAATAAATAAGCAAGATATAAAATTTTGATTTTTCTCCATAAGAATAGCATTAGACACACTATACACATACACACAAACGCACACGACCAATAGAAAAACAATAATAGAAATAAACTAAGAATAAAATAATAGTTTTCGGTCAATTAATATGCAATACACAACACTGCCCTTGCGTGGATTAACAAGGCCGCACTGAACTGTAGGCGGGACACAAGATGCCCCCTCCACTAGCTGGCGCCACGGCAATAGAGTACAGCGGCGTCGCGTAGGCGGGCGCAGCTTGTTGCATTGCCGCCGCGCCGTCAGGGAATATATTTATTGTTTACTGGTTTAATTGTGTTTATTTGCATAAAGATCAGATTTCCATGAATATGGTTGTGTTTTTTGTTGTAATAATAAACACGGTAATTGTTAATCAAGGTTTGACAAAGTCCTCAATGTTGTATAAATTATTTGAAAGAAGGTATTCTTTTAAAATTATCTTAAACTCGTTTGGATAGTTAATTTTTCTGGTAATTTTGTATACGTTTTTGTTATTGTTAATGACAAAATGTTGAATTTAAATTTAAAATGTAGGCTACCTTATACAGAGCCTATGATATTGATTTTTTAATATATTTCTGAACCTCTATGACCTAAAAATTATTTATGTTTCAATGATTGTAAGCGGGGCATTTAGGTGTATGATATACTTACTGGTGATGATATACTAACATAAATAATCGGACAGCTTTGACATATTTACGTATTTTGTCATATAACTGGGGGGAACATTTTATTTTTTCCCCCAGTAATATTTTATAACATTGGAAGAACCTAATCATTCTTTAATAACTCTTTTCTTACCCACACTGAGTTTATTAGGATAAAATGTTTATTATTTAGGAATTTTAAAGGTTTCTTATTTTACGAAAGAGGGCTTTGTGGGTAATATTTCAGTTAAAAAGGACGCAATCTTGAAGAAAGCCCTTTAAAAGGATTAATTTACTTGCTCTTCCTTCTGTTTAAATTTTTGAAACCACCATTTTTTGCGTTATAAATGTAACTTGAACAGAGATGGAATTTGAGCCCATTTTAAGATCGGAAAAAGTGTGGCCGTGGTTATCACCTGGGGCCGTGTGTTATTATTCCTACCTGTGCAGTGACAAGCACACTGTGATTTTTAACGACATTTTTGGGTTGTACACAGCGGTTTCAGTAACAATTTTACAAAATTAACAACAGCATTTAAAATATTAACGATGAAATTACGAAAATTTAATATATATTGTATTTACATTAAACCAGATATTACTCCACAAAAATTTGAGAACGATTGCTCCAGCAGTTATTTTACAATAAATGTTTAAACTTCACTTACAATGCGAACCTTCAGAAACCCGGTACATTTCATGGTTTTTACTAGATAAAAATTTCTCGGCTTGACCCAAATCTTTTTTACTGTCACCAAAATAAATATATTGAAATAAGCTTCAGTTTAACATTTATTTCATTCAAATCGGTTGATCCGTTCCAGATTTAGGCCTAATATATGGGTTCAAACTAGAGGGACATATTTTTCCCTCAGTCAGCTAATTCCTCGGCTCGGCTGTCAAGGTAGCACTCGCCGCGCCAGTCGCCACGGAGCACAATCGTCTCTAAAAGGAGGGGTGGAAGAGGGGACGGTAGTTGATGGATTCGCCGCTTGCAGCACTACGGTACGGTAGCTGATGACGCTCCAACTCGGCGCGTTTCAAACGTCAGCCGATAGAATGCGCCAAAGGAGGTCGCCAAGGTCGGCTTCATAAAACAGCATTACTAAGTTTATCTATTCCGTAGGATGTATAATCAATAGTACCGGTATACGTTAAGTGGCATCAATCTTAAATTGAACTTAGCTGAACATGAGTAGGCTACCCAAAAGCACGCATCACATTTTCCCCTTTCTTTCCCATGCTAAACAGGATTGTCACATGTAATCATCTCCGACTTCCACCATTTTGTTGTGGGTCCTGTCGCTTAAAAATTGGCTTCATTTTTCGGGCCGTATGCTCCATCTATTGGTCTTATATGATCGCTGGTTGCAACATTATAAAAAAAAAACTGCACCAACATTAACTACTAGTTATGGCAAAACACAGTTATACAATCTTGCCTGTTGATTGGTGCTGTTTTAGGATCAGAATCTAAACCAGCATGAATACAAAAATTCTACAATAATAATAAGAAAACAAATTATAACAGTGATTTCTGATTCTGGTCATATAATCAAGTTACTCGGCCTTAGTGATTTGCAATAGGCCCTACATTGTTTTCAATACATCATCGGATGATACAATATTTACAAAACCACTTGAATCATGTTGTAATTATCAACAGGATGCTTCCACATGATTGCCACTATCTGTTGCTTCTGGTCAGGCATTCAGTGTTCAAATTAAGTAACTGTTAAATTAAACTGAATAGTTGTTTTGTCTTTTAGGAGATCCATGTTCGAGATGTACCTGCAAAACTCATCATCGCATCTTTTGTCCTCAATTCTTTAACAGGGTAAGTTTAATATCCAACAACATAATTAATATCAGAAATCATTAACAGAAACTTCCGATAAGGTGATTTAATTTTAAAATATTGAAGATATAAACAAAATTTGCTGGAAATTTGCAATAATATGAATACAAATCATTTATTGTTTACGTAACACTTGGTCACTGAACAATGTTATTAACATAATAATTTTGCTTATCATTGCACAATTGAAATATCAATAATTTATAATTAACAATACAAAATAACCAATAAAATATAAATGTAAGTTATACAATAAACCAATCTAAGACTAATAATGATGACATTTTAACAAAATACCTTTATTTACTTACAGTGAATGAATTCAGTAGTGTCATCTCCATTGTATAAAACTCAAATCGTTTGTGCTAATAAATAACTACGTAGCCTAAATAGTTATGTTGCTGGCATAGGGCTCAGCCTTCTGCAGCGGCCCTGGCATGAGTTTGAAACCTAGCCCTGACAAATATATTTTACCTGTCCTTGTACTGTTGGCGCATCCCCTTCTTTGCTTCATACATTCCACACACAGGCCTAAGGCTCCCATGTGAGCAGGCTGAGTAGAGATAAAACAAGGTAACCAAACTCTTAAAAATACATACAAAACATCACTGAAACAATCTTACTTTTATCCTACCTATTTGTAACCTTCTTTTAATCTTAAGTTTTTTCTCTGCCAGAGACAAAGTGATAACCTTGATCTGTCCATAATAGGCTAATGTAAAAACAATATCATAGAGATTGAGACGTAAATTCTTATGTGTGATATTCAGACTTCCACTGCGGCTTAGTGGAGATGCTCTGACTGGTTCCCCTGCTGTCTCGTGATACAATTCTGTAGTAGGCCTGCCACCCTCATTATAGTGGACTAACGGAGACTTGAATCCACCGACACCTTTTATGCAGCAAAGAGTCTCATTGTAATGTGGACTAACAATAAAAATTCTCTTTAAAATACATTTAAATAATTATACACTATACTTCTATACTAATCAATTAATTATCATGCTTGGTTAATTAATTGTAGCCTATCTCAATATTTAGTGATTTTTATTAAACCATTTGTTATACATTTTACAAGAGGCCAAGTAACTAATGGATTCTTAATCTATGTCTTCTATAGGTGTTGTCTTCTTTTATTAGTACAGGACAGTTACAGTTTAACCTGGAACAAATTAGTTAAAGTATGAAACCTTCTGGGATGTGTTCCTGACATATCCCTCATCGTTTCCTTAAAGTTCTCGAAAATTCCCACCCTGGGAAAATCCACCATCTTGGAAAATGACGGGAAAAGTATATAATTATGTAAGCTTTTACTTAAAACGGAATTTTTTGATAACCAAACCATTTGATAAAACCATGTACATTTCAAAATGTTCACTATGAAAATATCTATACTAAAATGTTATATTAATTAGTGATATTTTGTATTCAACGGTAGTAATTACAGTTAAAAATTCATTTTTCAGTTTTAAAATATGACACTTTTCTATTCTTTCGGATTTTCCGCGGTCAGTACTCAAAGTAGACAAATTTGATTAATTAACAATGTTGAAGACAGTTAAATTCCATACAGTATTCATATATAATACATGAGATTTGGCCAAAAGTAACGTCAACACCATGCGCTAAAGAATACTAATTTACTCAGCGAAAACAACTCAGAGTGGAAGAACAAACACCTACCATTCCACCACAAGTTTTTACCACTATGATTTTGTGTTTAAGAAAATCCACAACCCACTGAAATTGTTGAAGTAATAGAGGAAATATGTCCTTTAAATATTAAAAATATCAAAACTCAGTTAAAAACCGCCATATTGGAAAATGGCGGAAAGAAATCGAATAATGCATGTTTTCACTAAACGTTTTTCAATAGCTATACCATTTAGAAATCGTAAAAATAGCATAATTTACTCTACTTTAAAAAAACATATTTTGTGTTGATATTTCGTTAATATAGTTTAATTTAACGAAAAATAATAATGATAACTAAGCTTAGTTATTTTATCAACTTGAAAGTTAATTTTTTTGGAAGAGCCATAACAAAAGCCAATTTTGTTGTTGTTTATTTTTTCAAAGTAAAACTTAAACTCTAAACGAAATACACACACATTTTATTAATAACTTACTGCTTACAACTTAAGTGTCATAAAATTATTAAACAGGATAAATAAAATACGTCTCATAACACTATACAGTATATTTACACTTATACTGTAGTTACATACAAGACGGTAAAATATACACAAAATATAGTACGAGGCAAAAAATGTACCTTGTACCATCTTTTGTGTACATTTTACCGTCTTGTATGTAAGTACAGTATAAGTATAAATATATGTTATAGTGTTGTGAGACGTATTTTATTTATCCTGTTTAGTTGTAACAACAGTTATCATGCTAATAAAGAAATTATAAAATTATTAATAATTTGTACAAATATTTTTGGACTTACTACATATTACATATTAGTGGACTTATTTACTAATGTGATATCAACCATGTATGTCAGTTGATGAGCGTGGATTTTTGCGGTAGTACAACTCACACGAGCTCCCAACATCGAGTGGTGTGCCCCAGGGTTCCATTCTTGGCCCCAGATTCTTTCTTATTTTTATCAATAATCTTTCTGTAGACATCGAATCGACCAGAGTCGTCCTTTACGCCAACGACACATCTCTTTCATTGGGCTCTTTCTAGTTTTGTATGTGGAAATTCACTTCCCTCACGTCAGCGTGCTGCGTGCGAACTCGTTTTGTATTGCTATAAGTAAGCATTTCCAATTCCATCTCAATTCAGTTTGGAGTAAACAAAATAAAATTTGAAGATTTTTCACTGAAAATGTTCTATATTGAAATCTATTAATCAACCAAATTAATAACAGAGAAGACTTGAACAGACATAGTAAATGCTTTAACTACTGATATTGAAACATATTTCCTGAAGCTTACTGATAAATTTTTAATATTTTTTATAAATAAATAAAGAGAACCATACAATCCATTTATTTTCCAAGCATTGTATATTTTTGATTTGAGTATATAAGTTTTTAAATCAGTAAATAGTAAAAATAGGCGCTCATTGGTGATAGAACGGGGTCGAATCGCCGATTGTATTCGTAAAATATACGTTCTGGTAGTCGTTCGGGCCTATAAAACGGGATTGGGCTTCATTTTTTGCTGGGAAAATGTGGTCCGATTGTCAATTGTTACGATTAATCACGGTTAGATTGTGAATGTTGGCATATATTGAGGCTCTGTCATCATTTTCTGTTAATAAACACCACGTTGTGGCCGTCGATTTTGGACTTAAGAATGCGAGGAACGGTTGTTTTCGGCAAATATAATGCTGTGAAATTGCCTATTTTGTTTTGCTATTTCCATGGATAATATGCTGTTCGCTTGCCGCTTCAGGCATATATAGCATTTTATTTATTCTCCAGAACAATAACATTGAAAGCTGATTACGCAGGTTTGCTGCAACAAGGAACACAAAAAATATGTGTTTTTATGCAATTGACAATACAACTTAACCAGTCGAAGCTGCATACCAAGTTTTATTCATTTATGTTCATAATTAAGGGAGACATTACATTTTACTTATGTGCACGTGTTTATATAAAAACGTGGTCTACTATACCAAAAATTCAGTCATTTCGGTGTTTTTTAACACCATGTTAAGGCAAAATTTATGTTTTTACCGATAAAACACGGCCTAAAATGCGTTTCGGACGTCGGTTTTGGTATATAAAACACGACCCGGCTTTATATATTACCGAGAAAATGCGGTCCGATTGCCGTTTTTGAGCGATTAAGTACATTTCCGGCATAAAATATGGTTTGTACTCAATTTTTGGCCAATAACAAAATTTGTGGTCGTATTTATGGCTCATGTATATAGTCAATGGTAATATGCTGTAAAATTTTCGAAAAATTACCAATTTTGGCTGATAACTACACTCGCCCGGTCGGTAAATTTCTCTAAAAACCCAGTTTGACCGTTTTCAGGCTAAAATGCGGCTCGATTGATGTTTTAGACGGCAAAATGAGAATATATTGCTATTTTAGGCCGATAAAATGTGTTTCGATCTTAGTTTTGGTAAAATCTTCGACTTCGAAAATTACATACTTTGGTACTTCCACTGGCGTGTTAGCCTTTAAGACGGCCACACACTACTGGACTTTTTCCCGAACAAAACATCAGACCGAGCAGGATTTGGGGTCGAAGGGAGAAAATCCTGTAGTTAGTGGGGCCTCCGAACCAGACATCGAACAAGACTTCGGACCAGACATCAGACCGAGCGCTCTCGAGGCGGTTTTTTGAGGAAAGATCAAAGAAAGATCGGTCCGATGTCTTGTTCAGGGTCTGGTTCGGGGTTCGGTAGTGTGTGGTAGCTCCATACGCTGCTCCGAGCGCCGTCACGAGCCCCGCCGCTAGCGATACGACGACGGTGAGGGTTGCGGTCTTGACTGTTGTCATTTTAGTTTCTAGTTCACTAGTTTATGTAAAGTAGTCTGCACGATGGAGTGGTCTGAGGAAAAAACTTTGATGTTTATTTCCGAGTACAACAGGCCAGTTTTGTGGGACTTGACCCATCCTTCACTACCACAAAGTGAAGAGGAATGGCGCTTGGAGAGAATTGGGTGAAATCATGGGGAGGTGGGTGACATGGCTGAAGTGGGTGAAATCAACAGACAAGTACACTGCCGACTTGCACAATGGCAACTAAAGTCGTCCCCACCGTTTTTACCTCGCTCGGTGGTTTTCGCGCTCAATCTTTCCGATCCGATGTCTTGTTCGGGGTCTTGATCGGGAAGAAGTTCGGAGTTAATTTAGCTACCTTCGTGCCTTGCTCCCTGCTCGATCCGATGTCTTATTCGGGCAAAGGTCCGGTAGTGTGTGGCCGCCTTTAAATTACGGTTTGGGTATAAACTATTGCGGTTTTCCTTGGCCGATAAACAACGTTTAGGCCTACTTGTCGTTTTCGGTTTAAAAGTTATGGCGACCATGAATTGCGGTCAAATTGCAATTTTTTATCCGAAAAAACCGGTCAAATTGCTGATTTTGGTCCATGAATTCAAGACAGTCGTCTTTTTAGGCCGATAACACACATATTGGTCAATAAACCGCGTTCGGCTATTCTTTACGGCAGATCAAATTATTATTGATATGGAATTTTTATCAAATTTCCGGGGGAGGACTCCCGGACCCCCCACCCCTGAGGGGTATTCTATACACCCCCTCCCCAAAAAAAACCCCGGGCATTTCCCCCCACCCAATGTGACTCCCTGGATCCGCCCCTGATCGTGCCTGAATTTTACTTTGTAACAGTAAGTAACAAATTCTTCTTTAGTTTTAACAACAAACGGATTCTAAATTACAACAATAGCGAAAACTTACATATAACAAAGGTTAGGATGTTCGTGATTGGAGTAAAATATCCCACAATTGTATATTTATGGAAAAATTGTTATGGCATAGTTCGGGGACACCAGTACATTTATTCAATACAGTATTTTAAGAAATTAATAAGATCAATGTATTATGATTAAATATATTTGTTAAACTGTAATTCTTAAAATTAAAAAACATTTTAATTTATAATTAATGTTTATATAATAATGTTATTTGTTTTCAATACAGTAAAGCTATCCTAGCTTATTTGGGCCTAGATAATTCTAACCTCTACAATTAAAATTCAATTTTTTGGATAGTTCGAATTTTATTACCGCGGTCCCTCGAGATTCGAACTATCCGAGTTCCACTGTATTTAAATTTGCTCACAACTATGTCAAACATTTTAATGATAAAATCTGTATAGGCTACAAGAAATGTACTCATCAAAACTATAAAGTGAACGCTCAAAATAAACATATATTTAAGATGAGTTGTCGGCGACATTGAAAGGCACACCAGTGGAAAATAGTAAGCAACCCAACCCTAGTCAACCAGTCGAGCCGCGGGCCGTGCGCCCCGGACCGACGAAGAACGAGTAGACGGAAAGACAGTGCTGCGTGGGGGGAGGGGGAGAAATGGGGAGAACGCGCTCCTCTCTCCCCCCAGCCAGATCACACACTCACAGCACTACCCAAGTTGTCTTCCTAGCGGCGCGCGGTGGTGACTTGTAGAACTACTGCTCCTCACCGCCAGACTAGCCTAGCGGCCAAACACCCTTGATGGTTTGACAGCAACCTGCTCTCAATCAATACTCTCAAAACCCAGCTTCTTAATTTACGTATTTCTGATAGATTTTCTCTGGCTGTCAGCTTCCATTTAGATGAAACTTCTATTCACTTGTCCAACAGTAAAAAGTTTCTTAGATTGATCCTGGATGAGAATCTTAAATTTCATCCTCACATAGAAGACGTCATCAGCAAAGTTAGCTCAGGCATATTTACCATCCGCTCTCTAGCAAAATTATCAAACTGTGATGTTCTTCTTTCTGCTTACTATGGCCTCATTTTCTCACACCTTGTTTACATTTTACCCATATCGGGGTGTAAGTATAATAGAACAATCTTTCTATTTCGCCTGCAAAAGAGGACAATCAGACTAGTTTTCTCCATGGATAGGTTTCAAACATGCAAACCAGTTTTTAAGTCCTCAAATACTTTAAATTTTCCATCTCTCTATATTTACAAAATATTATCGTTTAAAAAAAATTATAACTTTCAAAATTCCTCAGAATCATCATTATAGTTTAGTATTTCCAATAATCTACAAGTTCCTGTTCACAACACTCCTTCCATCCAAAAAAATCTCCGCTACAATTCAATAAACTTCCAATACACCTCAAAGCAGAGTCAAACCATTTGAAATTCAGGAAATATCTAAAATCTTTTATTATTGATAAGTGTTTTTACAGCATCCGTGACTTCCTGACTGATGGCTCTTAAGTTATTAGGTCTGCCAGGAGGGATATTTATTAATTTTTCATTTGATTAAATTAACAAGGAAGTTGATTTAATTTAATAATTTGATGCAGTGTATGCTCATTTTAGATTGTAAGCATCTTTAAGTAAAGTTGTTGCATTTCCATTTTTTTTTTTTTACATTCCCAATCCATGTACATAAGTCTTTTGATTAATAAATGAGTTATTGAGTTATTCTTATTCTTCTTAAGTATAACATAATGGCTGCTGAGTACGCAGGTTTGCTGCCATAGGGACCACAAAATATGGGTTCTGTATGCATATATCAATAAACCCCAACCATATGAAGCCACCATAAAGTTTTATTAATATACGTGCATTAATAAGCGAGATAATATATAAAATTTTACTTATTCTCCATACAACATTGGAAAAAGTACTGCGTTTATCACTTTTAATATCTCAGTAATCGATTGACGTAGAGCAATAATTGAACATACTAAATTGAATTGTGGTGGTTTTAATGGTGCAAACAAAAGTTTGGGTTTAAAAATAATTATAAGTAAAAAGTAAAAAAATTTGGGGTTCAAAATCCCCTTAAAATGGTGTGACCTGTCTAGTTTTTGAACACATTAAAATAGACACTACCTTGTCTGTTTATAATAAATTTCATCAAGATCAGACTTCTTTTACGAAAGCCAGCGTGGCTACGGACACACAAACATATATCCTGTGTGTGTGTGTGTGTGTGTGTGTGTGTGCGCCAATAACATTTGTTTGTTTAAAAACTAAATTAGAAACTATTCACCTATAACTTGACATTTTGAAGTGTTATTTATGTAGTTAACCTTAATTAACTTAATAAATCATTGTACCAAATTTAACTTTTAAATTTGTAAGCCGTTTTTATAAACTGAAATTCACTTTGATATTGAAATTTAGCCAATTAGTCAATAATCTTTAAATATCTGTAAAACCACTATTTTTAATTTCGTACAAAAAATTAAATAAAAAAAGATTTTCGTTTAAAAAGCCGTTTTGAACAAAACCAACTTCAGTGAAATCTGATATATATATATAAATCAAGCTATGACAGACTATAAACTAATGGCCACCATTTTAGTGTCCTGCATTGATCTTCAAGTGGCTCCCTATCTGAAAATCTACCTTATGGCATCAACTATAACCACAGAAAGTACCGCTTTTTTTGGTGTAACTGACGTACTAATAACTCGAAAATCAAGAACACTATTTTTTATTATTATTGCAGTATCAATAACGAATATTGTGTTAAAAAAATGAATAATCTCATTTTAAATACTATTATGAATTTAATTTTAATTTGTAGTCTTTATGTGTAACATGTACTTTTATTTTTATATTATTACTTTTGTTGTGATAGCTTAAGAATTAAATTAAGTACCAGTTACTGACTGTTAATTCATATTAATAACAACAAATCCTCATTGAATTATATTTTTGTTATTAAGTATTTCACTATATGTTTTTGGTTAAATAATTATCTTTTATTAAATATAGTTACTGTTACAAAATGCTGATATCACAGTGGCATCTTCGATGAAATAAACGTCAATGTGAAAAGAAGAAATGCCAAATTAGAAATTAAATATTAATTAATATGTAAATAAGTCCAAATATTTGTGTACAAATTATTAATAATTTTACGACACTTAAGTTGTAAGCAGCAAGTTATATTAAAATGAGTGTGTATTTCGTTTAGATTAAGTTTTACTTTGATAAAATACACAACAGCAAAATTGGCCACAAAACCGTTCCCACTCTAACTCTCTGATCCGGGAATAGCTGGAGATTTTTCCTGCACTGAAATCAGCTATTCTTATTAATCTAGTTTGCAGATAAACGTAAAAACAATGTAAACATTGTTGCGGTCATTGTGAGAAATATTACTCAGCAAACCTCATAAAAATATCTGAAAAAGATGATTTATTAGTATTATTATTTACAGTGTATTTACTATCCATCTTTGTCTTGTACAATGATGCTGTCTTCACTTACCAAGGACCGTTAGCAGGGTTCTTATTAAAATAATTAACGAATCACCCTCCTTCACGTATCAATTTGTAGTACATGTTTTTATGACTTTGATAACCAAATTGATTTCTTGTCCAAAATTTATAATTATTTTATAGAAATTGGTTAAATATTAAGTTTTTTTTTGTTTTGTTTATGTTCTCTTGTACAGAGTACCAAATCACTAAATTACTTTTTTAAACGCTGATGTAACTAAAACAAAAATGAAAAAAATGAATTAATCATAAGTTTAAAGAGAGTGAAATGTTTTGTGTAGTCTAGTTACAGACTAAGACCATTGATTATACATCCTACGGAATAGATAAACTTAGTAATGTCGTTTTTTGAAGCCGACCTTGGCGAGCTCCTCGAGCGCATTCTGTTGGCTAACAGTAGAAGCTCTCCTAGTTGGAGCGTCGTCAGCTACCGTACTGAAGCGCTCAAGCGGCGAATCCATCAACTACCGTCCCCTCTTCTACCCCTCCTGTCAGATATGATTGTGCTGCGTGGCGTGGCGAGGCCGGCGAGTAATGCCTTGGGCGTTGAGAGGACAGCCGAGTCGACGACGAATTAGCTAGCAGTAGCTACGGCCACACGTTTCCGATCTTAAAATGGGCTCATATCCCTTCACTGTTCAAGTGACATAACGCGCAAAAATTGTGGTTTCGCAAATGTAAACCGAAGTAATAGCAAGTAAATTAATCCTTTCAAAGGTTAAGAGCATTCATTTTGATTGGTTCATTTTGATTGAAATATTACCCGCAAAGCCTTCTTTTTTAATAAGAAACTTTAAAATTCTTAAATAATAACAATTTTATAAAAAATAAACTCACTACGGTTAAGAGAAAAGTTATTAAAAAATAAAAGTATTTCTCCAATTTTATAAATTTAACTTTCTGCAAACATATGTTCCCCTATTTATATGACAAAATAAATATGTCAAAGCTGTCCGATTATTTATGTTAGTATATACAGGATGAGTCAGACCACCCGTCCACCAGCATGTATAACGAGAGAACGGTTTGGTCATCAAAGTCATCAAACAAAATTATTCCCCACTAAAACGCATATGGGCTATCTATTAAAAATATTTTCATCAAAATCTAAGTACGGAATGTTCCAAAACTGAAGGTCAAGGGTTCGCAACCCAAACATTTCTTATGTAAAAATAGGAAATATTATACTTCATTTTAAAGGTCTCGTTAAAATGAACATTTTGGTGAAAACAGAATTCACTTATCTTTACCCGTTTCAAAATGGCGGCCCGTTTAAGTTAGAAAAAAGGTACACGAGTAATGGTTTAAAAAATAAAGAGTATTCCGCAAATGTCAATATTTTACAAAAAAAATCCGCCATTTTGAAACGGATAAAGATAAGTGAATTCTGTTTTCGCCAAATGTTTATTTTAACGAGACCTTTAAAATAATGTATAAAAAAGGCCTTTTAAATAATGTATAATGTATGTTGGCCCTATTTTCACATAAGAAAATGTTGAGATTTGAATCCGTGACCTACAGTTTTGGAACATTCCGTACATAGATTTTGATGAAAATATTTTTAATAGATAGCCCATATGCGTTTTAGTGAGGAATAATTGTTTTTGATGACTTTAGACCAAACCGTTCTCCCGTTATACATGCTGGACGGGTGGTCTGACTCACCCTGTATATTATGACTAGTTTTGAAAAATATCTGATTTCCCCAGATGAAAATTTCTCATACACCTAAAATGCCCACTTGCCATCATTAAAACATTAATAATGTTTAGGGCATACAGGCTCAGAAATATAAATTTTTTAAATCAACTGGAATTTGTATGATCTATAATGTACAGTTTTAATTTAAATTAGAAATTTTGTCATTAGCAATAACAATAATTTATAAGAAATCACCTGAAAATTTCAAGAAAATTAACGATTCAGACAAATTTAATAAAATTTAAAAATAATGATTTGTTTTGGAGTGTTAATACAAAATTGAGGACTTTGTCACAACTTCTGATTGATGTTCATTAGTTTATTTACATGTAATGTTAACATTTATGTATTATTACAACAACGAACAGCAACAACATTCATGGCAATTTCATCTTTATGCAAAAAAACAAAACCAAACAAATAAACAAAATTAAACAAATAAATAAAACATATATTCCCTAAAACGGGGGCAATGCAAGAAGCTGCGCCCAACGAACGACGCGACGCGACGCGACGCTGCGCCAGCGGCATTGCTTTTGTACTTTAGTATTGCTTTGCCCCGCGTCCCGACTGGACACTCGTTGGGACGCATATTGTTCCAATTTTCTGATTTTAAAGGCAATTCACATTTTAATAGGGCCATTTTTGCAAAGTAATAATTTTTTTTCAAACGAACAGTGTTATGTATAGAGTAAATGTAACTAATGGAAATTTGACCGCATTTCATGGTCGCCGTAACATTTAGACCGAAAACGACAAGTGAACGTAGTTTTATATACCAAAAGCGAAGTCTGAAACGCATTTACCGGGCAAAATCAGATATTTGGCCGTGTTTTATCGGTAAAAACATAAATTTTGCCGCAACTTGGTGGTAAAAAGACAAACAAAATGACTGAATTTTTTTAGGAATAATGGACTGAACCGCGTTAATTAATTAAATAAATATTAATTGTTTAAACAAAATAGGAAATTTCACCTCGTTATATTTGCCAGAAATAACCAACCGTTCCTCACATTTTAAAGTCCGAAATCGACGGCCGCAACGTTATTATTGTCCAAAAATGAAGACTGAGGCACAATATATGCCAAAAATCACAATCTATCATAAAAATTGGCAATCATACCATATTTTCCTAGCGAAAAATATAGCCGGATCCCGTTGTATAGGCCCGAATGACAACCGGAACGTATTTACGAATACAATCGGCGATTCAACCCAGTTATATAGCCAAAGAACGCCTATTCTTTCACGTCGGATGGGTCAGAAACAGGAATTTAGTTGCATTTAACGGCCCGAAATGACGATCGGCAACGTTTCTTATTGGCTGAAAATAACAAACAAAACTTGTTTTATTGGCTGGAAACGACAACCAAGCCGCATGAACGAGAACAGCCGAAAAAGGGATTTAAACTAAATTAACGAATTTTCGTCGAAATTCCCATATAATTATCCAATTTTCCTGGAATTTTCGGTCTATGGACACTCTGTAGTAGTATTACAGGCATATGATCTGACTGACGACGGCATCAATCAGACGAGATGACGCTGCCGGGCAGACGTAGCGCTGGTGCGGGGGTGCGCGCACAACTCCAACCTTTTGCCTTGGGGGGGGGGAATTTCACCCATTCCCCCCCTGGATCCGCGCCTGAGATGAAAAACACCGAAACTAGTGCTGTGGCCGCTGTAAAAAGCACGGTACCGGGCCCGCTCTGTGTTGAATAAATTGTAAACCTTTGTTGGCAATTACTTGTCCGATCGGCAAAATAATTGCGCATACGTAATCAGGGTCAAATTCCGCACAGTCAGAATACCCACATGACAGAATTATAAGAAAAATAATATTTTTCGATTTTCCGGGGTTTTAACGACTATTCCGCGGAAAAACGTGTAATCGGGAAAGTAATTGCACGTACGTATTCAAGGTGAATTTACGCACAATTTTGAATACCCACATGAGAGTATTATAAGAACAATGTTTTTTCGATTTTCCGACGTTTTTCCGCGGAGAAATAAATGTGATCGGGAAAATAACTGCACGATCGTGTTCAAGGTGAAATTCCGCACATTTTGAATACCCACATGACAGTATTACAATTACAAAGTTATTTTCCGATTTTCTAAAGTTTTGAAGACTTTTACGTGGATAAAAAGTTTGATTTGGAAAATAATCGCATGTACGTGTTCAGGGTGAAATTCTGCACATTTTAAATACCCACTTGACAGTATTTCCAGAAAACAATTAATTTCCGATTTTCCGGGGTTTTAACGACTTTTCCGCGGAAAAAACGATCATTTCCATTATCAGCGTCAAATTTCCAAAATTTTGGACAAAATTTAAATATTCGTGTTTTATTTTCGTGGTTTTACTAATTTTTCAATCGGTGCACAGTGGGGTTTCCGAAAGTTGTTTCCGAAAATTCCGAAATTGGGTTTCCCAAGGTTTCCCGGCACTAATTTAATTTTTGACAGACTGTTCAAAGTGTTCTTTTGAAAATCCTGATAATAATTTCTGCTACTATTTGCTAATCTGTATTCTAAATTCCTTAAAGCAATAACATGCTAAAACCAAGAAACCATACACTTAATGACTCAGAACTTTTTTAATTACAGGAACGGCAAATGCCATTTTTACTAGACGGTAGCTATTAGATTTAATGCAAGAATAAAAAGAATTACGTACTGAAGCTCACAATAAGCATATAAGACAATATCAGGAAATCTATGCTCGAAAGTTCTCTAGACTTAACTGCGACAGAGATGTGCTTAACAGGTTTCTTATAAGTTCGGATCTTGTCATAACCGGAAACAGTCCTCTGCTTAAAAAAAAACTACTCCGTTTACGAAAGTAACCACAGCTTCTTCCTGTTCAACCTCGTTTTCAGAGTCCAAGTAAAATCACCATCAGTAAACTTCAGATGAAGATTTTCACGGGCGATGAACTTTAGACTAAAAAAATTATAAATAAGAAACCAGGTAGTAAGTATAAGTTGTTTTTTAACTTATACAGAGTGTCCCATAACTCTCCTGGACAAAGGTATATAGCGTTGTTCCTTGGGTTAATATAAACACATTTAGCCATATGAACATGGATCTCCCGTACTTAGTTTTCCGTAAGTGTTTTTCACTTTAAAGTTCATATTTTTAAAACCATATAACCGAATTCAACCAAACTTAAGTCAACTGTTTACAGAGATAGGATCTATCAACACGAACGTTATGAAGGAATTATCTGTGATAATTTCAAAATGGCGGTCATTTTAAATGTTATATCGCAAATGAATCGAAAATAAGTCATTTTACAAAATATTAACCAGTATATCTTCTTTTAGGGCAATTTGAGAAAAGTCTAACGATACTTAACTAATTGCAATCGAGTAATAAATAACCGAGCTGATGCAATTTACATGGACCGGACATTAACCGGACAAAGCTCGTCTTTGGTTTCTCCACAATTGAACATCTAGGCCTAATAAATAACAAGAATTGCAACAGCTCAGTTGTTTATTACTCGGTTAAAAAAAATTCAAAACCATTAGATTTGTCGTAAAATATCTTAAACTAAGTTATTCTGGTAACAGTTTTATTAACACACTGTGCGGTGTTAAGCTAGTCAAAATATGGTGTCAGGTTGTATTGAGTCATAATTACTTCAACATCCTGAACGCAACTTTTTTAGGCATAGTTTACCAATAATTTTAGACACGTAATTGATTTAATTACACTATTAGAGTGTTACTCATGTATATTGTTGACATACACAACGTATCAAGTGATGAGCGAAACCAACAGATGCAAAGACAGAATGTCAACGGACATCTCTGCTAGTGTTTCTCAAAGGCCGCGGCGACTCAATTCGGCCTGGAGTGCTGTGGGGAGGGAGGGGGGAAAGTCGGCGGGTGCCGTGTTTTTACGAGAAACAGCGCGCGCATCTTACCCGCTCGGCAGTCGCTGAGACACTGACTGGCCTGGAGGGATAGAGGTGTGCCGAAATAACTGGAACTGCCTCGTTGGAACTGTACCAAGCGTGGAACGGTCGTGATACCGTTCCAACGCTTGGAACTAGTAGTTCCAGTTCCAGCAGTCGCGACAAGAGGTCGCAGTACCTGGAGTAACTGTGGAACTGTGTAACTTCGACAAATCTGCGTGACACTGCTTCGCCTGTCGCGACATGTGGCCCCTCCCACACCCACTACCCTCAACGCTTCACACTCGTACAACGGTCTTAGGCTGCGCTCAGTATTTAAATAATGCTTAATTGTTATATTTTGATAATGCTGTTACGTTGTAATTTTGGTTGGTATACATGAGGTTAATAAATGCATTACTTTGGTTTTAAATGTTAGTTACCTTGTATGACAAGGAACAGTTGTATAGTATTAACATTAAAAGTAATAACTTGAATTACTTTGTGGCCAACCATATAAGTACTTTAATTAGGTACAAACAACTTGATGGTTTTTTAAAAGTTGTCTGTACCATTATTAAAATATAATTTACGAAACTTGCAAGCGGTTGTTCACTATTATCCTTAGCCATTTATAATCAAACAAAATCAATTTAAAAATTGCAAATATTTGGATTTACAAATATAATTTATAACTATCCGAAGAATTATTAAGTTATACAGTAAAAGACAACTATCCTAAATCATAAAAGAGCTGCAATTGAACCAAAATATTTAATCCTTTTGCAATGGTTAAAAAGAATAGCAAGTTAATCTGGATTCAGGGGAAAAAACACTAATTTTTAGTGTTCATTTTTTATCTTTAACTTAGATTTTCTTTGAATAAATGAATTCCAATCAAAATTTATTTAGTCGTAAGAACGACTCATCATCAATACTTTTTAAACATTTACATAAACGACAAAATATTTGTAATTAAAAACAACTAAGTACCACACTGATGATCTGGTGTATTAAATTTTCGTTGCAAAGTTAACGATCATACTACACCAGTCGCAGTCGCAGATTAGTGTCGTTACAGTTCCAATGGGACGGCCCGCGACGAATGCTGAAGGCGCTCCAGTCGCAGTCTATTGTCTAAATCGTGACAGTTCCAACGGGACGGCCCGCGACGACAGCTCTAAGCGCTCCAGCCGCCCTCTTGTTGCAGTGTCGCTATCGTTGCAACGGAACTGCCTCGTGGAACCTGTTCCACGGTCGCGACGTTCCGTTGCAACGCGTCGCGAGCTTGTAACTGCCTGGCACACCTCTATGGAGGGAGCGATCGGAGAGCAGGGAGAGCGAGGGGTGAAAGAGGGGAAGAGCCGACTGGTTGCGCTCTGGCGGGATCTCAGTCAAACTCGGGGCCAGCGCAGCAATGCCGAGGCATGCCCGGCCCGTAAGCTAGGTTTATCTATTCCGTAGGATGTATAATCAATGCTAAGACCGACTGATTACTTAGACAGGTTCATTAACTTAATGCTTCATGACCGATGGCTGCTGAATCCACTTATGGACGTTCACCAAATTTGGTAGTTTTACTTATGATCAATCTGGCAAACCCGAGATTGTGATGCAATCAGGTCCTGGACTATTTAACAACTTACACGATCCATTGGGATTTGGTTTAGTGCTTGACCTGTAACCTCGGTGTTTCTGCCCCACAGAGCGTGCGGGCTGTGGTTCCTCGTGCAGAGGACCAAGCAGTGTCTGGACTTCTCCTGCACCGCCCACCTGGTCCACCTCCTCGCCTGCTGGCTGTACAACGGCTACTTCCCCTCGTCCATGAGCTGGTGGCTGCTGCACATAGCGTGTCTGGCCATCATGTGCATCTGCGGCGAGTTCCTCTGCATGCGCACCGAGCTCAAGGCCATCCCCCTCAGTATGGGACCAAAGGCGGACTTATAACCCGGGCTGGTAACCGAGCCAGAAGGATGGACCGTGTACCCAGGTAGCTATAACCACCTTGACCAACACCAGGCGGCTGAGCGAGAGATCAGATCTACACCGCTCGTAACTGGTATTTCAACAGGCGGTTTGAGCGATTTTTCTCCGAGATAGAATCGAGTTGTGTAACACTCGCGTGATTCCATAGCAGTTTTATTTTAGTGTAAAAAGTGAGATGTTTGCTAGGTGGAACTATAAATTCTCTTAAGGGTTGTATAAAATTTAATTGTTTATAAACTGTGTAATTATTTATTTTAATCATGAAAAAATATATATACTTATGGCATTTCTAAATTTTAATAATATTTTCAATTTTAAGTTAATAATAATGAAATAAAATGCAAAATATCTGAATAACTCTTTCTAGTAGAAAACATACTGTCTACAGTTGTTTTTATAGATTATGTTCAGTGTGTTCCATGGTGTAGGATATCGTTTTATCCTTATTTTTGTAACAAATTACAATCTAATGTCATATTTCATCATTTGTTTATAAATAGTTATAATAATTTAGTTTATGAGAAAAACTGTTGTTAGAAACGCATAACGTCGTCTTGCAGGTCTGCCAGTTCGATATTTTACAAATAATAATTTATTATTATATAATTAAAAATAGACAATTCAATATTTCATTCAGTCTTATTTTTTCACTGTAAATAACTGTGCCCTTGACAAGTTTAAGTGTATATTTTACAAGCGTTATAGATTTATTAATATTTATTTGTTATATTGTAATTTATTTTTTATTAAAAAAAACACAATGACAACCAGATTATTTCATTCGCCTCTCCAACACCCAAAATAAAATCCTTACTTGAATTTTTTTCGATATTTGACCAAACGGACACTTTGATTCATTAGATCCCAAGTTAAAAGTATATTAAATATACGTGCAAGGCGCCAATTAAAATTACATCTGAAGTCAGGAAATACCCAAGACAGTCTTGATTTTCCTCTGATAATCAAGAAGATTAATTAAAGTAAGTGAATCAGATGATCTGATATTAGCAGAGTTAAAATATACATAGTTTAATTATGTATAGCAGAGGCTGTCTGCCAGTATAACTTAGCAAATGTGTGTAGTAGGCGATACCATCAAAACAGCTGTGCAGTTAGTCTAGTTAACACAGGTCTTCATCAGAATTAAAATCTTTATATATAATTCTGTAAGCGAAATTTGTAAGTCAAAATTGTGGGAGTTTGGCAAATCGCAGGATGATGGGAGACAGCTCAAATTAAAGGTCTTGATCCCAGGAACTCGGGAAAAATAGCATTATATCAACAAAAAAAAACAGCAAATGAGAAATAATGTAAAACATCTCCTATAAGAAAAGCGTGGGGATTTAAAAACGTCTGCTTTGTTTTAGGGGTGTGCGAGTACTCAAAACTTCGAGTTTTCGGCCAAGTATTTTAATAATCGAACTCGACTCGGAATTTTTGAAAAATACTCGAAAGTTCGAGCCAGTATTTCCCGCCGATTTCCAGACGATCGCTAACGAATGCGACCGGCCAAAATGCGTAGTAACGGCCGCAAAAGGCAATCGTATCACGTAAAATCGGCCGAAAATGACGATCGCTAACGATTGCGATCGGTCAAAACGCGTGGTAACGACCGCAAAAAGCGATCGCATCACGTAAAATCGGCCGAAAATGACGATCGGACTGCGTAATTTCGGCCGTAAATGATGGCGGAAAGCATAATATCGGCAAAAGTGGCGACCGGGCCAATTAATATCGGCCTTAGTTAACGATTTTGTCATCTAACATTGATTATAAACGATGTCTGGATCAGGTGATACTGCCCAAATGACAGCCGGACCTGTTTTATCGGTCGGAAACGAATGTCAAACCTTGCTTGTTTGTCAATACCTAATAGTAATCCAGTTTGATTTTACTGGCCAAAACTTTGTATTCAATTCAATTCAATTCAATTCAATTCAGATTTCTTTATTCATAATGATACTCTTGTATACATAGAATAGTGTCAACGACAAGTAGAACTATATATAATAAGTACTACAAAATACAAGTATTAAATATTAGTACTATACAAAATAAACAGAGGCATAATTCATATATAAAATAAAAATACATTAAAATAGTGTCACTTACAATTAAAACATCATAATCCCGAACCAATTAAAATTTTTACCCGTTTAAAATTCACCCAAGTCATATACAGCTAAATCAATCAAATAATCCTTTAATTTTCGTTTAAACTTTGGATGACTAATTTCATTTTTTATACAATCTGGTATTTTTCTTAAAAACTTTTTGCCTGCAAAAGACACTTTATTTTTGAAAATTTCTAAATTATGATGGGGAATGGGTTCAATTTTTTTTCTAGTATTGTATTGATGCACTGGGATAAATTCATTATTCTGATTATTCCTGACATGCATGATTGTATCAAAGATATATAGTCCATGAACGGTCATGATTTTTAGTTGTTTAAAATATTCCTGGACTGAGTCTTGAGTTTTTAGTTGTAAAATAATTCTAATTGCTTTTTTTTGAATTTTTAACATACTATTCAAATTTTCTTTTGTTGTGGAGCCACAGCAAATTGCTACTCATGTATTGGTTAGAAGCCATGATTAGATTATCAAATCTAGAATGGTATCCAAATCCCATTACACTATTTTAAACTATCAACTGATGGCGAATACTCGCTTGAAAATACTCGAAACTCGAAAATAATTGGCACTACTCAACTCGACTCGACTCGATTCGATTCAAAAAATCACTACTCGCACACCCCTACTTTGTTTACATTAAAACATGTGATTCAAGTGTCTATTTCGTTTACAAACTGACATGTGACTTTTATTGTTTTATTTTCCTCAGCATGTAAAGAGAAAAACATTGGATGAGGCAGAATATTGGAGCAAGGTTAGGGGCTATGGCCTCTTCAAGCCACTGGTAATTCTAAATTGGAAAGGCTTGTTTTACATCTTTACCATTTTTGTTTATTTACAACTAGCTGTTATTAGCCCGTAAAAAATTATGGGCTTAAACACGAAACAAAAAGTTTTCATTAGTAATCAAATAAATGTAGTGGCTTCAAAATTGTTCTTTACAAATCTATAACTAAATATCTGATAGTTATTTAACCCTAGGAGTGGCGCCATGTTAACGCGTAGTGTGGCGAGCTAAATTTGGCGATTTTGCAGACCTTTTTTTAAAAATCCATATAAATTCAACCGTTAGAGTAAACAAGTTAATTTTATATTCATTTTGTTCAGAAAGAACAGGAGATTCTAGAGATATTAAAATAATAAAGATCTAGACATTTTTTTTCCGGTAAAGTGAAAAGAATAAGAAAATTTTGATATTTTTTTTTTAAATTTCAAAAGCAGCCAGGGTAAAATTTTTTCCACAGATTTTTTATGGAAAATTCATTATATACATTTTGTAGACAATCTAATTCCCTACATAGAAATATATAACATGTTGGGGAAAGAATTTTTTTATAAGTTTTTTGGGGCATAATGTAATAATAAACGGAAACCCGAAAAATGCGTAAACTGTAGAGTGTTAGTTTGTGATGTAAATAAGTAATGTAATATATATGTATACTAATAATGATATATATATATTTGTATAGCTAATGAAGTAAGGAATCCAAAAAAGTCATAGGTTTATGGTAAAAAATTATTGTCACTTATAAATACATGTAAATAAAATAATGTTTTGGAATTTTTGCGTATTTGGAAAAAAAAGATTTCACAGTTTTTAGTATATAAATTTTTTACCAAATATTTTACCCCCAAACCAATATAACCATGCTGTAGTACATTCAATTACCTACATAAAAATGTATAACACTTAGGGTAAATTATTGTTTTTATATGTGTTATGTAGCACTAAACAGTCGCGGATTTGGCAAATTTCACTAGGCCTATGTAGGAGTAAACACAACACTTTATAAACACTATTTGTCAAACTTCAGTAATATTTATGCATAATATAATGCATAAAGATTTCTGTTATATACACACAAACACTTCACTAACACTAAAACTCCGAAATACTAAATTATTTAGTAATAACTCACGGATAGAAATATCACAACGCACATAAAACGAAACTCAAAATGGCTGATACAAGCTGTTGACAGAACAAATATAACACAATGGAACGTTTACTCTATCGAGTGCGGCTACATTCAGTGCTGCCATCGCGCAACACCAAATTATTCGCCATTCTTTCTTCTTTCAAATAAGATATTATATGTCATGCAAATATAACATTACACTGGATATATATTCGATTTTGCATTCCGCCGGTTTACGGCGGTTCAGCATTTTACAGAAGAACAAAAATCATCTGTGTTTATAAAATCATATTATCTGTCAAATCAATATATCGATCTAAAACTCCATACCAAAATGAAATATAACTCCTTGGCTGTGCATTGGTACTACCCGCAACATCGTGCGACGAAAATTACCCGAGGTGGGTAATTTCAAAAAAGTCATGTTTTGACATTTCCCAAGTGTCGGCTGCAAGTATCGTGTCGCGCCCAAAATTCATTTGATTTCTAATCGCGGTGACATTGTTATATACCTGCTACAGGGTTTGTTTATGTAATAAAATGAAAGTTCAGAATATTATCTTTCGCATGATATATATATTATTCACTTTTGAGTTGATTAATAGAGGTTTATTTACGTTGCAAAATATTCGGTCACATTCCGCCGGAAACCGGCGGTCAGCACAGTAGGCGACACAAAATCCCGCCGGAAACCGGCGGAACAGCACTCCTAGGGTTAAAACGCTAATTTTTAAATGCATGTAATCAAATGGGAAATCACCGTGCAAAATTATAAGACGCTATTGTAACAAAACATATTGCATATTAAAATGCTAGTGGCTTACAGGGGCTATAGCCCCTTACATATGGTTTTGTGTAAGTAAGTGGATAATCACAGCTGATCATTAGTTCATTTTGCTAACTGTTATGTTGTGTTGTGTGTTTTGTACTGTTTTGCCCACCGTCCTTGGCCCTCAAGCTTTAAAATGAATCGTCATAACCTAACTTAACTTCTTCCTAGCTCGAAACATTTTTTGGGGACCGACTCGCTTACGGAATTAAATATATATATTATAGTATGTTAAAATTTGTTTTACGAAAGACTTATTACGCCTGCATAAAAAATAGCCCAAAAGAAGAATTTGATGGTTTAGATTAAACTTTGTTGTTTGTTGTTAGTTTAGTTTTGGATATTGAATCAGATGCAGATTTATGTAACTTAATCCAAATTCTCTTTCTTAAAAGCTGGATTAAAATTGTATTAAATGTTTAAATGTTTTTTCTTTGGGCTCAAATATGCAATACAAATTAACCTAACTGCTCTCCTTGTTTTTTATAACCAAAAGATAAACACAGTCTACATATTTAGCAACACTTAATTTTATTTTGTCTGACATACAAACTATCTAAAGACAGACCAACAAAAAACTCATAATTAGCTAAACTGAATAAATATGTTTGTATTCAATTCTAATAGTGGGATAGGTCCATAGTCCTTAGTTTTCTTATCCCTTTTACCACAATTTATTACCAGAGTTTCATTTACCTTCACCCAGTTTCATCCAATATAGCAAAGAAGGTATATTATATAGCCAGAGAACGACTCTGTGAAATCAAACTGAATTTTGGACTTAAAAATAGTTTATTGAACTATACAAATTAATAGTTTATTGAAATATACAAATTGCCTTAACTTTTACCTTCGCATTTTATCATCAGCATAACAAATAACCCCCCCTCTATATTTTCGTTTTGTTGAATCGTTTTGTTTGCTTGCTCTTGTATTTGTGTCTTTAATCATGTTTTAGCGAATTTCCCCTATAGGGAAGAAGCTATTACCGTAGTCGGCATGGTAAGACCTAGGCCCAGGACCATGATAACTTCGTTTTGAGGTCCCCAGGCCCCAAAAACACCATTAGTTCGAATCTGTATGTATATATATATATATATATATATATATATATATATGTATAGTATATATATGTATATATACACATATATATATATATATATATGTATATATATGTGTGTGTGTGTCCGTGAGCACGATAACTCTCGTAAATATTATCCAATTTTGATTAAATTTGGTATAAACGTGTAAAGCAACATTTATGACTTAAATTTGAAAACCAGCATGATTGTTCCATCCGAAGGGGTATTATGGAGGGGTTTTGTACCCCAAAAACTGTTTTTTGAATTTTTTACATATAATTTTTGAAATAGTCAAATTTTAGTTTTTACCATTGGATTCAGCTTAAAAAAATGCACCATTTGGTATTTTGATCATTCCTCTACGTCAATTCGTTGCCGAGATATTGAAAGTGCTAAACACAGCACGTTGTCTAATGTTATTCTTATGGAGGAAAAGACAAATTTTACATCTCGCTTATTTATGAATGTATACTGATAATACCCCCGTCGCAGCAAACCTGCGTATTCAGCAAATTTCCAGTGTATATATATGGGTATCATTACTACCTAGAGCCACTCACCAAGTTTCACAAAAATACATTCATTAATAAGTTATATATAGCATTTTATTTATTCTCTATAAGAATAACATTATAAATGAGTACGCAGGTTTGCTGCAACAAGGAAGATAAGTTAGGGTGTTTTTTGCAATTATCAATATAACTCAACCAGGTGAAGCTACATACGAAGTTTTATTAATTTAGGTTCATAACTAAGGGAGATATAAAACTTTACTTATTCTCCATATGAATAACATGGGGGCCGAGTATGCAGGTTTGCTGCTACCTGTAAAAATCAACAAAGAACTTTTTTGTACTAATATCAATATACCACAACTATTTGAAGCCACATACCAAGTTTCATCAATATACATACATAAATAATCGAAATATAACATTTTATTTATCCTCCATAAGGATAACATTGGACAGCGTACTGTGTTTAGCACTTTAAATATCACTGCAACGGTTGGACGTAAAACAACAATTAAAACGCCAAAATGATTGTTTTGTAGAGCTAAATTGATTGGTAGAAAGAAAAGTGGAGTTTTTAGTGAAATTATCTGAGGAAAATCTAAAAACCGTATTCCCATAAGATTAACATCGGAAATTTTATGGACACATTTTTTGACTTTTCTCCACAACCACTAAACCCAGCTTAATGATTCAAAATACTAAATTGTTTGTTTTTTTATGCTCTACAAAATGGCTATAACCAAAATCTATTGTTTTCAAAATTTTAGGGTAAAAAGTTCAAAAAACTGATTTTTGGAAAAATTTAAACCCCCTTAAAACACCCTTCCCATAGACTGATCGATCTGGTTTTCAAACTTAAAGTCATAAATGTTACTCTCCACATTTGTGCCAAATTTCATAAAAATCGGGCGCTTCTTTCAAAAGTTCTCGCGGTAACGGACACACACACACACACACACACACACACACATATATATATATATATATATATACATATATATATATATATACAAATTTGAACAAATAGTCTTTTTGGCATCTGAGGACCTCAAAAGAAAAAGTTATCATGGTCTCGGGCTTAAGTCTTACCATGCCACCTACGGTAATAGCTTCTTCCCTATAGGGGAAATTCGCTAAAACTTGGTATACGGCTTCATCTAGTTGTGATCCATTGATATTTTTTAACAAAAAACAATTTTTTGCCAAAGGCTCCTGTAGCAGCAAACCTGCGTACTCAGCCCCAATGTTATTCTTATGGAGAATAATTAAAATTGTGTATATCGCTTATTTGTGAATATATTTTTATGAAGCTTGGTAAGTGGCTTTATGTAGTATTAAGAAATTTATATCTCGATTGGAAATTCGCTGAGTATGGAGGTTGGCTGCGACGGGGGTATTCTCAATTAAATAAACAGCTGTTATAAGGATTATATCTAACTACAGACTGTGACTGTTTTGTTTACTATTTAACTATTTAAACGGGATGTGCAGACTGTGCATGATAAATTCTAATTTGTTTTATTTTACTATTTATTAAACAACCAAAATAACAACTAGGTAATTTTCATCTCATCTTAAACACCCAAAATAAAATCTTTACTTGAATTTTGTATTGATAACTGACCAAAGGCAATAATTTGTGGACATGGAGAGGTATTGTTAACTGTAGCCTACAAAAAAAATTGTTTTTAAGCTAAGACTAAGGAAATGCTAAGAATTTTATTTTTCAGAAATTTATAGTATTTAAATTTAGCCAGATCCATCTTTTATTTAAGCCCCTCAATTTCTATCACCACTTCTAGCTCCCCCCTCACTCCATCTCATCCTTGTTATACCTGACTCATGTTTAGTTTAGTTTAGTTTTGTTTTGTTTTGTTATTAATCCAAACAATAATCAAAACTTTTATTCTTTAAAACACAAAAGTTAATGCTAAAACACAAGTCTTCTCTTCTGGGTAAAAGTCTTATAAGTTTCTACAACTTGACACAGTCCTTCACTGGAACAAGAGATAGCGTGCGGGAGAAGTGTTATCAATGATTCCACAAGCACTCAGAAGGTGAGCTCTTATGGGCAAAATTCAGCCAATAGTTTCACAAATTAGATGTAGTTCTGACTAAAACGGGAGATGGCTTGTGAGAGAGAGAGCAGCTGACCTTGCACAAACAGGGAGGAATTATAGAGGTAATGCCATCTCTATTTTATTTTAGTGCAGAATATTTTGTGTACAACCCTCCCCAAGTGTAAAATACTCTTGCCGCAGCAAACCTGCATACTCATCGAATTTCCAATTAATATATACACACCAAGCCACTTCCCAGTATTCATAAGAAATATATTCACAAACAAGGGATACCGGTACTTAAAATATTAATAATTCTCCATAAGACATTGGGGATGAGTACGCAGGTTTGCTGCAAAAAAGAACACAAAATATGGGTTGTTGTGCAAATATCAATAGAACTCATCTAAGTGAAGTCACACACCAAGTTCCATCCACATACATTCATAAATAAGCGATATATAACATTTTAATTATTCTCCATAAGAATAACTTGGGAACTGATTACCTGGGCTTGCTGCTTTGGGAACCATATGCGAAAAACTGTTTTTTTTTTGTGCAAACAACAATAAACCACAACCATATGAAGCCATATACCAAGTTTCGTCAGTTTATGTTCTTAAATAAGCGAGATGTACAATTTTTATTATTCTCCATAAGAATAACATATTGGACAACGTACAGTGTTTAGCACTTTCAATATCTCAGTAACCAATTGACATAGAGCAATGATAAAAATACCAAATTGTTAGTTTTTTAAGCCAAATTCAATGTTAAAAATTAAAATTTGATTAAAATAATAATTACATGTGAAAACCCAAAAAAAAAACATTTTTGGGGTACACAACGCCCCCAAAATCCTCCTCTTCGGATGGTGTGATTCGTCCGGTTTTCAAACTTGTTCAAATAATTCGTACTTTACACACTTGTACCAAATTTCATTAAGATCAGACCTGTTTTACGAGAGTTATCGTGCTTGTGGACACCTATGGAAACTATTAGCATGACCCGCACGGTGAAACTTAAGCCCAGGACCACCATAGAAGTTCTTGACGTGACCCCCTGAACACGTTTTGGTGGGTCGTTAAAAACATATATATATCTGTTTGCACTGTAGCGGTCGCATATTTTGTCCGATTTACTTCAAATTTGTTAGGGATATTCCTTTCTATAATCAGTTGGACAAGTTCGTTGGGCAAAGCAATCGGGGAAACTCTAACTCCCATTTTTGTGGATTAATTTTTCAAATTTCGAGTTTTTGGGCCCAAAAAGGGTCAGAAAAGCCCCGGATGTAAAATGAATGCATGTAAAAAGATGGAAATTAGTGAGGCGAAACTTTTAAGCCCTCTCTCGTCATTCTAGCATAAGTATTTACCTAGTTACCTATTAAAGAAAATGTGTATTGACCAAACAAAGTACGTTGTCTTTTGGGGGTTTTACATTAGAAAAGTCTCTTATTCATTTTTTGGTGTGCTTTTATCATCCCCAGCAACCTCACACCTACTTTCAAGCCTGACTGGACCTTCTCCTAACCTTATAATGCGCAAATTGTATTCCCAGCATTGCAGGTAAATGAAACCAGGAGCATCAGAACAACCAAAAAATCAATGTTTTCAGATTTAAATCAAAAATTGGAATAAATGTATGTTTTTACACTGATTTTGAGTTTTAACAGTTTGTTATGTGGAAATTCACTTCCCTCACGTCAACGTGCTGCGTGCGAACCCGTTTATTGTTTCTGTATTCATTGATACTATTGTCACATTGGTTTGGACTGTGGTGCCAACAGCCGATCCATACACCCATACTAGCGCTATTTCTTGTTCAAGTTCCAAACTTTGTCTCCAGTGCTCCTTAGTCAAAAACCGCATAAAACCTTTAACATGCCTAAGCCTAACCTCCTTATGATTTGTATGTTCATTGCTTAAAGTTGTTGCCATTAGTCACCTGTAAGAACACGGTCAAGTTCACTGATTTTACCAAATGACAATTTTATATCAAACATTTAATCAATAGTGAAATAAGTGACACTTCATTTGACCAATATAATTTTTATTTCCTTCAACACATTGTTATCAGTCAAATACAAAACAATATAGAATTAACAGTATTGAAGCACTTTCATAAATTATAATTAACCGTAACTACAGCTAAGGTAATAATGTTCAAAATCGTAAATTTGGCTTTGACTGTCCAACCAGCTTCGGAATGGTAAAGAAATTAATCATCTCAACGTCCTATATTGGCACCTTAAAAATTATATCAAGAGCAGACTACCTAATACAAGAGTCTATACCGCTTTCATATTTTAATTCAAAGTGAGCTTAGCAACTATACAATACAGTAAATGTAATTTAAAATACTAAAAGGTCACAGTCTTTTTACAGTTACATCAAACTTTAGGTTGATGTTCTTTCATTATATTTATAAGAAATTATTTATTGTTGTCAAATTCAAACCACAATTTTCCTCTGAATAACATTCAGGTTTATAAATTTCAATATTAAAAAATTCTTTTTGAACAGGTTTTTAGACTAAAGGTTTACATGTTATCTTTTTTAATTTAAAAGCTCATAAAGTTCTTATTTATATATTTTAATAATATTAAATTAATAGTTTTGTACACTACAAAATCAATTCTACCATTAGCCAGCAAGATAAATTTACTCTTTAAAATTAAAAAGATAGAGAAGTCTTCATATTAGGCCTAGGTGAAGAATACAGCCATCGAATGGTCCTACTACCCACAGCTATAAAATATTGGACTATATAAATTAAAAACAAAAGTAAAAGATAATCTATTCTACATATCTACGATTGGTCCTTTACATCCTTAGGTTTCAAAGTAGATGGGGTTCTAGCACAAGAAAGAAACCAATAAATATTCAAAATTAAAAAAAGTAAAAATTCAAATGTTCATGTTACATGAGACATGAGGGTTAGGCACATCATCAACATAATGAAACTGTCTATTTTGTTTAAAGTAAGGGTATATGTAGAAAAACGAAATGACTTTTCATTATGTGCCATAACAATTTAACAAAAAGAAAAAACCAAAAGAGCAGATTCAATTTTAGGAATCAATTTCATTGTGCATTAACTGCACATTGTCCGGTGAAGCATAGTGAAAAATGTCAGATATCTAACCAAATAAGGTAGGCCTATACTACAAAAATAAAATATAGTATAAAATGTGTATAAACTCATATGGTTGTGAACACAAGAGCATAAGCAACAATTTGGGGATTCAGTTATTCATGCGGCAATAATCTTTGATCATAAGATTAACCCTGTATGTAATTACCCTGCAGACAAATCAAACTGGGTGACTTTGAACGTGAAAATTCATTAGTGTTCATAGGCGTTCCATAAAGCGGAAACATGCCATAGCTTACAAACATTTGTGGCCTTGTTGCCAACTGACCAACAGTATGTGGTCCTGGTCATAATTTACACTTGGCCTGTTTGTTGTTTACAGTGAATATATTGCAAATAAACAGTCATTCACGGCTGATACTATGTGTCCGATCATTGTATACTGGTCAAAATTACATTGCTCAGTCACCACTTGCTGATGTGTGATTTAATCGTGAGTAACAGTTGATAAATGATTTATAATAATTTATGGCTGATGTTAAGTGATGCATTCATTGTTAACAGAGACTCCAGTCACAAGAGATGTCGTGTTTCTCCCTGCTTCTGAGACTAATGTTATGTTGTCCCTCCTCAATGGATTATCCTAAATCCATTGATCCATGAGCAAGAAGTGCTAGCCATTTTGAATATACACTTCATAATTAACAAATCTAATCACACTTTATGATGGTGATCAGAACGACAATAATATTGGGACTGATAGTGTAATTCCCCATTTAGAGTATTATAAATCAATGGCATTAGGTTTAACATTACAAAATAAAATAAAAACAAAGTATTTTTTATGTCACTATTGTCTATAACTTAATTTATTTCAAGTTAGGAATTTTCTATCCTTGCATATTTTAATGTGGTGTGTAAAAAGTATTATTAATATCAATATATAAATACATAATAAAGACAAGTTACATAAATTTGGCAATAAATATGCGCAAGGGTTAATATTTCAATTTTAACTGAAACAGCTGACATGGTGAACTTCCTAAACTGATATGGCCTTGTGCTCACAATATCTGACGTAGAGTTATACAACTTAGCAAAGATATCCCATTTGGATTAATATGACATCTCTTATTTCACATCACTCTGTAATTAAAGATTGAGAAATTATAATTGATCTATTTAACCCAAGCAAATAAAATTGTATACCAAATCGTAGTTAGGAATAAAATAAGTAGGCTATTGGTTTCTTTCAGTCCTACAGCTAAGGTAACATCACACGCACCGACACAGCAGAATCGAGTGGGAGGTAACTCAAACCACATGTCATTTTTTAATGTCATTTGTCTTTAAAAAGACATTTACATTGGATAAAGCAGTTAAACCAACTTCAATAAAAACAAAGTTAAAGGTATTTAACAAATGTAAGGTTAAGGTATCATTGCTTAACCATCCTCAAAACAGTATTTTATTGGTTTGGTTAAAGTCCTTGGATAAAGTAAATCTAAGTCTTAACAAAGTCATCTTGGCTAGATCAAACTGAATATAATTGGTATCCGGTCCACTAGTTAAATACTGAATCTCCGCTTCCTCAATAAATTTAATAAAAAATAATTTTCTTTAAACCTCCTATTTTTTTAAATATTTTATGAGAAAAGAAATTCTGAAAAAATTCCCTCTACACAAATTGTCTTTAAAAAAAAAATGGTTTAGATCTTTAAATTACATTTTCAACTTTAACTACGGTACTTCTCGCCCATGACAAGGTTATATTACTAGCGAAATCGGTTTCCCTTATTGTTATCATTAACAGTGGAATGTATCTTAAATAAGACATCTCAATATGCTTAACTCCCTGTACAAAAGAATTAATGATGTGGTTGAAGTAAACCATTTTTTGCAAACAACCCCATGATAATAATTTATCAGGCTCAACTTCTGTTATTAATTTAAATTTTCATGATTTCCATGCCGTTTTCAAAGAATATGTTTACGGAATTATAGAGTTAATGCCAGCCCACCTCCCAATACAAACAAAAATAAAAATTACGCTTATTGTAAAGAATATGTCATTTGGGAAATCATAATTCACTGTATAAAGGACCCTGATCCTCCCCTCTGTTTCTTTCAAATGCCAATAAGAATTCTGTTGGGTTTTTCTTTGCTTCTTGTCTGGTAACTTCTGCTCCAGAAAAGATGTTGATAGCTCAAGAGTATGAAATGCTTGCTTGATGGTCATGCGGGCCCAGGTTTGAACATGATATCATTTCGATTGATTTGTTAAGTTTTAAAATTGTTTGTAAACTTTACTTTTATTATTTTACAAAAATTAATTTTTAATTTAGTTTTATTTATTTTAGAGTTTATAAAACCATTTATGACCATGGTTGGCAGAGGGAACAGGCATGTGTGTTTAATTTAATAAGTAAAACAAGTAAAAACCACAAAATAACCACCAGAGTTGATTTACTTTAGTCTTTTACCCATAATTATGTCAGGTTGTTATAGCTAAAATATAAGTATTATGGTCACTTAATTGATTGTGATAACCACTGTAATATTATCATGATGTAGTTTTATCTTTTTACAATCATAGTACTATCTAGAACCCCATCGGCACAAATCGTTGGGCCAACGTTGGAAAATGGTCGTCGGAAATGGTAGGCCAACGGTGGGCATGTCGCGAGGCGGAAGGTTGGCCCATTGATGGATTAACCAACCATTAGTCAACAATGCCAACCTATACCCAAACAAAATGCCAACAGTTAACATTGTTTATTTAAATACTTAGTTTAATTTTAAAAAGCATGTTTTATCCAGTTGAATTGTTTGGTAAACCTGGAATAATAGAAATAATATAAATTTTTAAAAAAGGAATTTAGTTGCAAAAATGTCGAGTCCCGGTCAGGTTTCGAACCTACGACCTTTGATTGTACACTCACCTTAACCCCCTCGACCATTCTGACTCATGAGAATTGTAGGATGGACTGAGGTATAAAAATGACTAATAGTCTCTACCTACACGACTTGACTTGTACGATATACTTTTGTTTGATTCTTCTAAGATTGGATAATACTTCGTTTTATTCTTCTAAGTGAATGTAATCGTGCAAATCACTGTAATAAAAGTAGGAACAAATTAATTTGATTTATGTATCTATGAATTATGAAAAACTACGAGCAAATTAATATTGTTATATTTAATATAATTATAATTATAAAAATACTATAGTAATATATATATTAATTTTAATATATAATTAATAATAATATAATATGGTAGGATTTGCCAACAATAGCTTTTGATGGCCCAACGTCTGTTAATGGTTATATTTGCCTACGTGGATTACCCAACGATAACTTCGTTGGCCCAACGTCTGCTATGGTTGGATTTGCCAACGTAGGATTACCCAACGATTGGTTCCTACAACACTTAGACACCCCACACCAACCAGCAAAAAGCCAACCACCCCAAACATACATAACCATTACAAAAGACATCCACAATGAGGGGGATTGTTGTTGTTTTTTTTTTTATATTGGTTTCGGGTCAATGCTAACCGACCATTTCCCTACCATATCCTACAATGCCGACAGTAATCCAACGTTGGCCCAACGATGTGTGCTGCTGGGGTAGTTATTCAATTAACCCGCTCGCGCATTCGCTCATGTGCAGGCAGACACATGTGGTCAGGGTGCTCCCAAGGCAACGTCTAGTAGTAACGTTATTTATCTCTTAGCACCCTCACTACCACGTGTAGTTTGTTTTACTTAGTTATATTTATAAAAAACTACAACAGAAAAAAGTATCCCACACAACAAATGAATAAATATTGGAAATTTTGCTTCTTTATAAGCATATTGAGAGGTTGACTGCTTGTCATATTTTATATTCTACTTTCACTTCAGAATTTCTGGCTTCTCAAGCTAATATATAAAATCTGTAAATGTTGATGATTGAGTTTTAATCACATCAGAAAATGTTACTTACTTAAACTTGTCATAAAAACAAAAGACACTAAACTTGACAAAACAAAAACGTTTGAATGTACAATGATCAAACTATATTTAAGTACAGTAAAGCCAGTCTTTTAATGGTAACACTATTTGGAAATGTGGGAAAATTTTGGCACAGAATACCTCAGTAACCGTTTTTTTTTTAACTAACCAAGTCATGTCTTTCGTACTGAGATTTGTGGCCATTTTCTTAGGGCAAAAAATTCTTTGAACCAAGATATCAACTCTGGTTCAAAAACACTGCAGTTAACAATGGTACATAATCATAATGTTCTCTTGCTAGAGGATTCATGTGCCCACTTAATGCAAAGAGCTTGCATGTGTATAAGCCCACCTATATTGATAAGAAACAAACTGATAGGACTCTGAAACGAGAACTTTAATAAGAGAACACCCACCACAAAAAAGGGTTGCGTAGGTCAGAGTTTTCCAGGGCTGTCATTGGATTTACCCTATACATCCCATTATCCCGAGAAGACTTTTCAGGGCATAAAATTATCCCAGTTTGGTAAATATTGTACAGATCCAAAGGTGGAACTTTTGATGATTCTACTTTAAGGAATATCCACACATTGAGGCAAGGCAACACCAAGGACAGGCCCATACTGCTACCCAAACGCTATGTCATTACACAACAGCACCAATATTAAGTGTGTGAAGTGTGTTGGTTTGTAACAAGCAATATAGTCTGCCTCACTATCGCCCAACCTATGGCCTGCCAGCATTTTAATTCAAGTGAGTAAAATTTACATTAGCCAACTAACACTGAATACTGAAGAAATAACTTCTACTAGTATAAGTAAATTAACTGTAATATATTTTGTGTGATAAAGTGAAATAAATAGGTATCTATAAATCAAAATATATTCACTGTTAAACTAGTTTTGTTGGTGTTATTTTATGCAACTCCATATATAGCACCATTTCCAAGGTAGAAGCCCTCTGACAGTGTGTATGTTGTCTGCATCTCTAAAATTTTAAACTTTGAGTTTATGTACACTCTCCTGAGTTGTCACCCACTATAAAACTGATAATGTATGCAGTACTTGATCCACTAAAGTGTTTTTCTGTACATGAGTGGTCACAGGAAACTCCCCTAGCAAGAAGACTACAAACAACAACTTTGAAAAGCGTTACAATATAACTGACATTTAATGATGTTGTCTTTAATCGGTACTGTTAGTGAAGTTATTCCTTTTTACTGTATTTTACTTTTTCACGGGTGTACTGATTTACAATTGAAAACTTAAAATTAGCCTTATTATTTAAAATAACACTATTTGATTGAATCAGTTGTGGATTTACACAATTGCCGCTTAAGGGCTGGTAGCAATCTAAAGCCCCCCTTTCACCCTATCCCTATTGTCAGGGCCAAATTTAGGCATGGGCCTGGGACCAGGGCGGCAAATTTTGTATACCAAACCTTCCTGTCATACACTAATACGAAGAAATTAACTGCACTTACTCTCTTTACATCATAAACATTCAAAAATATTTGCAGGAGTGTCTTCATGCTTTATTATAATGTGCAACTTTTTAGGTTAGCAGATTATAGTGTAATGTAGTATTTTAAACCATTTAGTAATATAGTTAAGCTAGTAAATTAGTTTGATAAAAACAACGATCATGACGAACACGCCTAATTGTTCTTGCAGCCCTAAATGTACTTCACTTACACATTTTTTTAATTAATTTGTTAACACGTTTATTAGAATTTCACGAGTTGTTTCCAAATTCAGTTGTAAAAACAAGCAAAGTCTAAATGGATATAATGAAACTTGTCGTAAATGGGTGGACAATAAACTAAACCCAAACAGACAAAAGATTAAATGTTGTTGATATTGAATTGTGTCATTTGAAGAAAACTCATTTTACTGAGATGGAAGACAAGAAAACAGAATTGTAAATATTCTGTTAGTGTAGCCGTGGTCAGTGCAATTTTAAAGGAATTTGGCAACAATGGCGCAGCATCTGAAAAAACTTCTCCCATGTTGCTCGCAACCATGTGAATCCTTTCTCTGTGACCTAATAGTTAAGTTTTTTGACCCAATATTTTACCGCTACTTTCAGTAAAGACAGTGTGAGAGATTAAAATTTGAAGCTTAATATAATAGCCTCCGATTACTAACTGATATGGGGCAGTACCACTGGCATTGTCATCCCAGCTTTAAGGACTTTACTTAAAAAACAATTGAATTTTTCTCAAAATTTGCTGCCCTGGGCTACAGCCTCTATACTAAATCTGGCTCTACTTTAAATATCAGTCGCTTGGTCAGGTTCTTATTTAAAAATTTTTGTGCTTTAAAGTTTAAGTTACTGAGATGCTAGAGATTAATTTAATTGATTTCTTGATTAAATTTTGGATTTTATCATAAAATGTACATTTAACTGCTACTCTTAGTAATCCTAAGAGGAATATCACTCCAATATTTAAATTATTATAAAATGTAACATTAAAACAGTTTAATTATTACCAGTAGGTTTAACATCTTACATGTATACACTGAATACCAATAATAGGCTATAGGCTATGTCCATTATAAGAGCTCGTAGAACATTTATAAATTTGTTGATCATACAAATAACTGTTAGGAGTTTAACTTATAACCATTTTTATATCATTAATTTAATTGATTTAGAGATAGTAAATTGGTACAAACTTTAAAATATTTTTAACTTTAGGGAATTTTTACTCATACATATTAAGTAAGCGTAATCTATTTATGGTATTTTCAAAATATTTCCGGTAAAAACCTATCTAATGAAAGACTTAGCACAATATTTACATCACGTAATAATGACAAATGGACATAGCCTATAAAACTAGACCTTCAGCTATTTTAACCCTTATAAATAGTTTATGGAGAAAGTATTTTTTGTTTTCATCAACATTTTTGCTGATTTAAGTTTATAATAAAACTACCCCTTAGCATTGTGGGAAAAATTCTGGGTCAATAAGTCCAAAAGCTTTCTAAATTTGATTTTTTTTATTTAAAACCATTTACTTTTAATAAAATATATTTATCATATTATGAGGAGTGCGAAAGATTAATGTAAATATTACTCTAAAATAATTTGTGGTGGTGAAAATTTGAATTTGGCAAGTAAAGCAGAACATTCACCACCACTTTGATTCGCCTTTATTTGTCGTCTTTTCTGACATAAAATGAGTTAAAGTTTAAAAAATTGCTCTATTTGATTACTTATTGATTGAATTGATATATTATTTCATCATAAATTAGATCAAATGTCACTGTCTTGTTAGCATGGGATAGCTGAAGGTCAAAGTTAACACACACACACACACACACACACACACACACACACACACACACTTACACGCTTACATATCGTTGGCAGTTGTTGCACTAACCTAGAATGTGATTGTGCGCAGAGACATCTACTGGCCAGTGCTCAACTAGCAGATATTCGTACAATCACAGCTAGACATCTTGTGCCAATAATTTAGTTAATTTTACAACAGTCTTGTAACAATGAACGATTTCCTTACAAAAAAATACTGACAATTTGAAGTATTATTGTAATGATATATTTGGTCAATAGACTTACATTCGTAGTATGAACTTTAAACGAGTATGATTTGTTATATAAGTTTAAATCGGTACTTATATACACAACTGGTAGCTGGGATTTCATAATGACTATCATTCAATACAGGTTACATTTGACAGAGATGAGTGACAAATCTTGAGACAGAGAGCAAGGCTGTTCCGAGGCTCTCCAGTGTCAAAAAACACTTGATAATTAAGGAAAACATTGAAGATGAGGTGAGGGGTCCCATAAAATGAATTCTGGTTTTTAGGCACAGATTAAAAAGCAGTGAGCCCTAATTATAAATGATTTGATCTAACCTGTATTGAACATCTAAACATCGATCAGTAGTTGCATGAACACTCAGAGTAAAACTTGTCACCTGTGCGTTAGAGAGCCTTTAAAAAGCTTACGTTTTAATTAGAACACGATTTTAATTTTACCTTAGTCAGTGAAAAAATTATTATCAATCCTCAAAGAGCTGAGCTTGCTTCGGGAACCACTATATTCGCTGAAGAAGCGTTCTCTTTATCCTTCTGACGTTCTTTTTTACTCCGTTTCCTTTTCTTGGAACCCTGATTGCTCTTAGGGGATCTTTCCAACAAGAAAAGAGCTTCATGAAAGTCATCAGAGCTCAGGTTGCTCTCTTGCACGTGTAATACAGAACTCAGAGCTCCATCAGTCGACGACTTGGGAAAACGAAACATTTCCCGTTCTCTTTCGGGCTCACTGGCAGATTTAGATTTAGGATTTTCTTTTTGTTTAAGAGGGGAACCACTCACGGAACTAAATTCAGCCTTGGTATTGGAAGTCGTTTCTTGAGATTTTCTTCTTAAAAATGAAAGACCTAGTGTGTTCAAAGAGTTCAAAGAACCTTTCAAATGCGCCACAGATGATGAGAGTGGGGAGGGTAGCAGAGGGGACAAAGGTGGAGGGGGTAGAGACGCTGTCAGACTCGAAGATCGAGACTGGCGCCCAGCAAGGGCAGGGGATTTAGGTTCTGGAGTTCTACTAATGGACACTCCAGAAATAAATAAAGTAGGAGATTTCGGAAGGCCCGTTTCCGATTCATACTCGTTAGAGCTGTCAGTTTCCAAAGACCTTTTCTCCTTCTCACTTTCTTTTGGCGGGGATTTACTACATATCCTTATCCTGAGGTTGGACAAGGGCGTTTTTCCACCCGAGCGAAATGCTTTGCGATGCACGTCCATCGTCGGATTCATGTTCCTGGGCTGCAAAGTTTTTTCACTCTCCGATTTTTTATTGGAATCATCACCACTCATTTTCATGTCAGCCAAATTTTTTGTATGACCGTTGATATTGACAACGGGTAAGTTTTGAAAGACAGGTGGGGGTGAGGTGGTCGGAGGGAATTCTTCCGCCAATTTGGCCAGACACTCTTGCACTTCAGAGTCACAGAGTTGTTCCGATGCCTCGGACGGTGGGTCGGGCACAGCCATGGAGTCTCCGAGGTCCAAGGCACACTTTTTGCCGATGGTGGCGAGGTTGCGTGGTAAAGTGGAGCCTCGGCCAGTGTCCTCAGTTGCCCCCAGGATCCCACACACCTCGAGGTCGGCATTGAGATCAGCATTGAGGGAGTCCGAGGTGTCCTCTAGAGAGCTCTGACAGTAGGCCGTACTGCCGCCACTGGTCTGCACTAGGAGGGAGTGCCGGTTACTGGAGGCTGAGGCAGGCAAGGCGAGGATCCTCCGGGCTAGCTCCTCTGGACGTTCTTCATGTTGGCTCGAATGGTCTGAGTCTAAATGGTACCTGAATAACAAGATTAAATTTTAAAAATTATAAACTAAATTAAACTACAGTATTTTAAAATCTCATTCAATTCGAGCTCTTCTTTTATTCTACAACCAATAACCAGTAGGACACAAATTTGACATCTGAGATTAATTCGGGCTTAAGTATTGTGTTTTGTTTTGTGAGTATGCCATTGGTTTTTTTTTGTTTGAAAGGGAACAGTTCAAACCCTGGTCTTATTATTATTTAAGGTCGACCGTTTTAGAAAGCATAATTTATTGATAGTACATTGACAAATGGCATTGACAAATCAATATGTTGTCACTGCCATAATGTTTATTGATGTGAGGGGTAAATTATTCCTTTTTTACAAAAACATCTTATCTGAGATTTCCAATTTGTACTCAAATTTGATATCTAATCTTTTTTTTTAGCTTTGGCATAAAAAAGTACCAAAATTAACTTGATAATAATTTAAAACTGTACTATTAGAGGTAAATACTGGATGCAAAAATCATTTTCTTGGAAATAAAGGATTTTGAATTTGAATTGAGACTTTTTTATTTGGGTTTTTTATTTGGGTTTTACTTAGCATTAAAACTAATTTTTCAGTAAATGTGATCCTTCTTAGAGTCTTATGTATACATTGCTAATGGTTAGCATCTTGGAATTGGTGACGTGGGACCAACTCTGACATGTCCACCTTACACTGGACATTTTTCATTAAAATGCCCAAGGTAATATTTCCGATTTTGAAAAAATTTGATATAATTCTGTTCTTCATTGCTCAGAAAGCCTTTTAGCAGCACATAAACCAATTTGTGGCTGAGAACGTTCTTTTATATAAGTATAAAGAGAAGAACATAAATATAATATCAGAAAGCACATTAAATTTATATATTTAACCTAACCTTGCCTAATTACTGCATCAAATTGCTTAGAGTGAATCTTAACGAGTGTATGTAAAGTATATTAAGTTGAAGAGTTTTTTAACCTGTTTATCAATAAAAAGTGTATTAACTATTTGATGTTTGTACACGCAAGTAACCTTTTGTCCCATCCGTCACGTCCCGTCCGTCACATGTCATCTTCTAGGTTTTAATGTTTTTTTTTTTAATACAGAGTTGTAAAACGGAATGTAAAGCACTTGATCATCATCAAAATAATGATATAAACATTTACAGTTTTTTTCCCAAATAGATAAAGATTGCATAATTCACAGACAAATTTAGTGAAAGTTTGTATAGATTCTTTAGTGTCCAAATTACGTCCCGTCCATCACTCGATCTGAAAATGCTTTAACTCATTTGTATTCCAAAGAAATTTTTTGAAAAGTGATTTAAAAAAGTCCAAGCCATGGTAAAAACACTGTAGAAGGTTTCAGTGCAAGATAATTTTTTAAAAGTTTAATTTAAGACAATTTAACTGACCGCTTGTCACAATGGAATGGCTGCATAGCGGCACACTAGGCTGCTAAGCCGACACTGTCACTGACTGTAAACCAGTCTGTGTGGTGTAGTGTGTAGCTTATGTTAGATTTTGGTTATAACAAGGGGTGTGCGAGTACTCAAAACTTTGAGTTTTCGGCCGAGTATTTTAATACTTGAACTCGACTCGAAGTTTTGAAAACTACTCGAAAGTTCGAGCGGGTATTTCCCGCCGATTTCCGGACGATCGCTAACTATTGCGACCGGCCAAATCGCGTAGTAACGGCCGGAAAAGGCGATCGCATCATGTAAAATCGACCAAAAACCTCGATCGGACCGCGTATTTTCGGCCGAAAATGAACATCGGCCCGCTTAATTTCGGCCGGAAATGAGACAGTATGCATAATATCGGCAAAAGTGGCGAACGTGCCACGATTTCTTCACCTAATATTGATTATAAGCAATGTCAGGACCGGGTGATATTGGACGAATGACAACCGGACCGTGTTTTATTGGCTGTAAACGAATGTCAAACCGTGTTTTGTTTGTACTGGCCAAAACTTTGTACTGCTACTCAAGTATTATTTAGAAACCATGTTTAGATGATCAAATATGGAGTGGTATCAAAATCCCATTATATTATTTGAAACTACAAACTGATGGCAAATACCACTCGAAAATACTCAAAACTCGAAAATAATTGGCACTACTTGACTCGACTCGACTCGATTAAAAAAATCACTACTCGCACACCCCTAGTTATAACCAGTAAAAACTGCATTCCAAAATTCCTTTTTTATTTTTTCTGTTATTCTTTACTTCTGCTCTACATTATATTTCAGTATGAAAATGTTTGTGGTAGAGGACTTTCAATATGACCTGCCCCTAGCAAAGATATAAACAGTGGATAGTTCCACTTCCACCCAGCGCACACAGTACCTAGGTTCCTCCGTGCGGGTCGACAGTCGTCCCCGCCTCATCACCAGGTCGCCAGTTGAGTGCGAGCGCTTGAGCAGTCGAGCGTCCATCTCACTGTGGAACTCATCCGGGTCATTGTAAAGCCCTTTCTCGTGAATGTCTCCAATCTCAAAGTGACCATCTTCTGCTACATACGGTGGTTTCCACCTATTCAATAACAAGAATTCTGTTGTAACAATTAATTAATATATTTAAAATATTATCGTAATGAGGAATTTTCTTGACGGTGGTCTTTTTGAGATATTGTGGGAAAGAGACGGAGATAGTGGTGAGGGCTTTGGACGGCTTCTCTCACTCCGGCTTTACTTGTAGTGTTAACCAATCACAGTGCTTGCATACGTGCCACTTGCTCTGATGAATTTAATTTCTTTGTTATCTTTAACACCACTGTATTTATTACAGCTCTTAATTACACATCATTAAGTTTATTTTGATGGTTCTGAAAGAGTTATTGCCATCTGTTACTTTTTAACTGTTATTGAAAAGTAATATACCAATTAGTGCAATTACCAATTAATATACACTTAAATTAGTGCAAGAGAGATGGAATATTTAATTTGCATAAACAGTTGCTGCTGTCACTGAAAAATAACATATCAGCCCATCACTAATACTGGATTTTTTTATGATGTCCTGTGCAAAATATTTTTTGTAGAGGAAGAAAAGGCAGACTCTTACCCCATCTTCTTCAAACCACGCAAAATGAAGGGGTGAGGTTTTTTTCTTATCCAGCATTCAAACACAGTCTTTGTTCATAAAACTGTAGTAAAGGGCTAATATGTTATTCTGTAATATGTTATCGAAAAATACCAATATTAACCCTTCCTACAACTTAAATTATTCCATCTCTCTCGCACCAATGTTATCTTAAACGGTTAAATTTTGATAAATTATTTTTAAATAAAAGTTACAAAGTAACATATATAAAATATGCTCTTACAAAACTATCAAACCAAATATAGTGATTAACACTAAATGCTTTGATGAAACAGTTATATATAAAAACACTATAAACTGCTTAGGCCAATGGTGGTCTACAAGGACTATGATTGGTTATCTTCTCCTCCAAGTAATGCTGGAGTGGGAAAAGCCATCGCCTTCGCCTCCTTTTGTCCAAATAATTCAGTTATAGTTACTGATACCATTCATTCTCATTTGATTGCACACATATGATGCAAAAAACAGGTACCAAATTCAATTGAAAAGTCATGTTACGTTTTGAACCTATAGGATTTCTGTACAAACCATTATGAACATATACTTTATATACACTAATTATGAACTTCTATGAACCATTTATGCTAAAAATAAACTCATTTTTATGGAATTGTTTTTTGTTCCTTCTTGTTAATTTATAAGAGAAGGGTCATAGCCAGTGGGTGTAGGGGAGGGGGAAGGTGATGAATGGGAAAAATTACTGGGATGATTAAGATAAAAAATGGTTATGCAAAATCTAAACCTATAAACATAAATCAGATTTACCCTGAGAGGATTTCTTTATCAGATGTTTTCGAAGCCCACATAGTGTCTTGAGGTGGTGATATCACTTCAGACCCTTCAGATGCATTCAGATTTTGAACATCGATATCTCTCCCTGAAATAAATATATTTAAATTCAAAGTAATCTAACTAATACCATTGATTTTGAATACAGAATAGATGAACCGAGCTTATGGCTGATCTGTAACCCGAAAAATACACCATGAAACTAGTGCTACACCATCTCAAGAAAAGGCGGTGGCAAACAATGTTTCAATTTGCCCAATTTTCCCAGTTCTTGACTTTTAAGATTTAAAATAGTTCTAATTGCTTTTTTCTGAAGTGTCAATATACTATTCAGATTTTCTTCACTAGTTTCACAATATAGGACAACACCAAATGATATATGGGGGGATATGTGTGCAAAGTAAATAGCTTTAAGGATTTTAGTTGAACAGAATTTTTTCCATGGTTCTTAAAACATATAATCCAGAGCAAATTTTGCTTTTTAACTCTTACATGACTGTTCCATGATAAATTTTCCTCGTTTGACCCGCATCACAGGTTTGAATAATTTCCTGTATTCAATAATGCAATCATGTACAATTAAAAGATAGCAGCTGGCAAAAGTAAATAGAAAACTATTTTATTCTGCAATCTAGCAGGAAATATCAATGATCTCAGATTAAAAGTGGGATAAAAAGGGATCTGTTAAAGTGATTTAAAGAGATAAAACGGGATTTTTTTGTATGAAAAACGGGTTTGTCATTTTTGTTTCGGACACAACTGATATAGTTGTCTGATTAGAAGACCAACTGGTCCATTTTTCTGGCTTCAAAAATTAACCAGACTTGGGATATCTATTCTGTATTCAAAATCCGTGCTAATACATAGTTAATTGGGGTTTTCAATTTACTGTATCAAGTTGTGTGGAACATTATTTGAGATAAAGTATAAAATCAATGATTCTCCTCCGAGTTCACTCAGGATTATAATTGAGCGAAGCTCTCTTTCCCTCACTTTGTCACTTCTTCGTAACGGCATCACAGTGTAATGGCTTTACCGATTGATATGAAATTTGGCCAGTAGCTAGGTGATACCGAGGAGAAGGTTTTTCTTTAGAGATATTTGCAAAATTCCTCCTAGGTTACACCCCACTGGGTCTTAAAGTTCATATGTAATTGTAATGGAAGAAATATTTTATTGGGTTTATGTCACATGTTTTTAACTGACTTCATTTAAATTAAATAAACAGCTGTTAAAATCTGTCGCTCTTTTGTTTACATTATTTTAAGTTTGTTTACTACATGTAGCGTTCTTCCCCGTAGATCTTCTTTGTTCGCGCTTTAACGTTGTAACTGTTGCTTCGCTCATTTATGCATCTAAAGTGTAAAGGCAGACCATCCTAGTAGAAATTAACAGCATTTAATCCATATGTTAAAGATTACATATATGGAAAACAAATAGTTTCATAAGAGTAAATTTTATGTTTTCTCTTTACCTTCTCTTGAAACAAAAATATTTTCTTTGACATTAATTTTCATAAAAAATTACTTTTCATAAAAAAATGAAAAATTAATTTTCATAAAATAATTTTCATAAAAAGTTTGAGAATAGAAAGCATTTGTATGAATATTTATTTGTTTCTGCAACATCTAATTGAAGTTTGGCAGCTAAACCTTACAGAAGTTGTGAAAGATATTTTCAATATGCTGTGTGAGTTGGGACAGAGATTTTTGCTGGCCCTGCCACCATTATTTGGTGTTGGCTGTCCCAATTGATGGAACAACCTTACTTAACTTACAGTTTGTTAAATATATACTGCACCTGTTCAGTTAGAAGGTCACTTATTTAGGGGCTTAACTTTGATACACCACTTCAGGAGGCTACTCCTTTGAGTGCCAGGCTTGTGAATTGTGTTGATAACTTTGTGTTTTTTTATTGATTTTTTATTTATTTGTTTATTTTTGTTTTAAATTGTCTTTGTCTGAACATTACAAAATCCAAACAAACTGTTTTTTTTAGACACACACAGTGAGGATAGACAAAAGATAACAAAACAGCTGATCAGATGGGCCACTTCGATAGAATCATTGGGATTATATTATATCTACTAGAGGGGACACCTTATGGGAGCCAAAGTTATTAAAAGCAGTGCTGCAATCTAGCGTCGACAAATCTCTAACATTCATTTGCATTGCGTGTACCCTCTAGTAGATATAAACCAATGATAGAATTCAACCATCCGGTCAATTTCCATCAACATGCCATCCAGCGTTTGTTTCAGGTGCTGGCCCCCCTTAACTCTGCCATAGGCAGGTGAACTCTCTATGAGTGGCACATAAAAGCTACTGAGTGATTTAAACTATTGATCAAAATGCTAACTCCTGGCTGGGAATATAATATAGTTATTTAGACTACAGAACCAGGAGGTATTTACTTGACCAGGTAGATCTGTTTTTGTTTTCAAGGTTTTACCTTTTTTTTAAGATACTTATGAAAATATTTACTGGCCATTAACAGCCAAAGGAATAAAGAGTATTTTACACCTGACTCTACAAAGGCTTTCACAAAGCTTCCTCATGATTACAACACTGTCATCTCACCAGCCAAACTCTTGAGGAAGTAATCCACCGTGATGTCAGCGTTTGTCTTCTGATACTCAGCGCTCGGTTGGTCGTTACCCTCCTGAAGTGACAGCTGGATGGCCAGACTCAGCTGTTCATCACCCCCTCCCCTACCTCCTTCTAGACAAAATATTAAAAATCACCCTGTAACAACTTTGGGATGATTAACTCCACTTGCTTGATAGATAAGTTATTGTGAGCTTTCTTAAGATTGAAGAGTCTCCATGATGTCAGTAGGGTGGCTGTAACTTAGTTGAGAAAGAGAACTTGGTTGTAATGGAGATTTATGTGTTTAAACTAGGGGTGTGCCAGTACTCGAAACTTCGAGTTTTCAGCCGAGTAATTTAATTCTCAAACTCGACTCGAAGTTTTGAAAACTAATTGGAAGTTCGAGTGAGTATTTCCCACTGATTTCTGGACGATCGCTAACGATTGTGACCAGCCAAATCGCATAGTAACGGCCGCAAAAGGCAATCGTATCAAGTAAAATAAGCCGAAAATGACGACCGGACCGCGTAATTTCGGCCATAAATGACTTCGGAAAACATAATATCGACTAAATGACTACTGGATCATGTAATAAAGGCCGAAAATGACGATGGTATACATAATATCGAGTGGTGACCGGGCCATTTAATATTGGCCGTAACTAACGATTTCGTCATCTATATTGATTATAAGCGATGTCGGGACCAAGTGATATTGGCCAAATGACAACTGGGACCGTGTTTTATCGGCCGGAAACGAATTTCAAACCATGTTTTTTTTTGTCAATACGTAATCCAGCTTGGTTGTACTGGCTAAAACTTTGTATTGCTACTCATGTTTTAGATAGAAACTATGTTTAGATTAAATCTGGAGTGATATCCAAATCCCATTACACTATTTCACTAATTGAAACTACCAACTGATGGCAAATACTTGCTCGAAAATACTCGAAACTCAAAAATAATTGACACAACTCGACTCCATTGAAAAAAAAAACTACTCGCACACCCCTAGTTTAAACCATTATTAATTAAAATTATTATTTTTACTAATAGTAATAATTAACTTTACTGCCTACAATTTTGAGATGTAAGTAATTTTTTTGGATGAATCAAATTATGACCGGTTTTAGTATAAAAAATAATCAAAGTGTACAGGAAGTTAGAGTTTGCAAATTTCTGTTTTAAAGAAATAAAAAAAAACGTTAGCCTACTAACAAACAGTTAAAAAAGCTAGAGTACCTATAAATCTTCCCCTGGGGGATCCACACCATCTACGGTGGTGGTGAATGTTGCACAACTGAGCAGTGGTCAGGGTTTTACGAACACTCCCAACTAGTTTGAAATTTTCAAACTAAAAATCTAAAATAAAAACTGATAATCAACATACCTGTACTTTCTGAGCTCGTCCCTGGAGGAGAAGTTTCTGTTTCTCTGAAAGCAATACAATTGTTTCATTTGAATAAACCCAGTTGGTGTTGGGGTATTTTTGTTATTTAATTATTTCTTAAGAAATTATCCCTTGAATATATATATATATATATATATATATATATATATATATATATATATATATATATATATATATATATAGCCATTTATTACTTTAAAAAATTATAGTAGGCTACTGTTAAATATTATGAATAATATTAAACAGGATAAATAAAATAGGTCTTACAACACTATAAAGTATATTTACACTTATACTGTACTTATATACAAGACGGTAAAATATACACAAAAGATGGTACAAGGCGATCGATTTCAACCAGTTACACCGGTCATCATCAGGCCCAATCAGAGAATGGATATTTTACCGTCTTGTATGTAAGTACCAGTATAAGTGTAAATATACTTTATAGTGTTGTAAGACTATTTTATTTATCCTGTTTAGTTGTAAAAACACGTATCATGCTAATAAAGAAATTATTTGAATAATATTATTCTTTTAGTGGTTGCATAGTTTTTATGGGATTCTCAAGACATACATTTTTGTGCTTGGGCATTTTAAGCATGGAAGGGGAAAACCGCTGTGGGTCTGCCAAAGCTAATGTAACAAACTCACTTGTGCTCCTGATTCTGCTGCCTCTGTTTCATTTCGTCTTCTATCATCTGCAGGCGTGACATTTCCAAAGCTATCACCAAGTCCATATTGTAGTCTGCTGTCACGTTCACTTGGTAAGCTACAACATTTCATTAACATTATTTCACTTATAAGCTTCAGTAAATACACGTGAGACGGACAGCTGTATTTAAAGGTGACGAACATTGTTACAGAAATGTATAAAAACAAGTGACAAATTTAAAGTAAAACAACAATTCAGAATACTAATTTATAATTGATGTGCAGTTCTAAATTATGTCAATAATTCTAGGAATAATAACAAATCTGATTATATTATACTATTAAGTAGATGCCCTTTAAATTAATGAATCAGAGAACTTCCAGTGAAGTGGTTGTATTGTGCTCAAATTGGTAAATCTTGTAACCTTATTTTAAAGATCAGAACCTATATTATCCGATTCACATAAAAGGGGAGAGGATATGGCATAGAAGGTATGTTGCATTTAGAAAGGGAGGGTTCTTGATCATTTTCACATAAGCCAATTTTATCAATTTCCAGCTGATAATGTTAAAAAGGAAAAAGTTATATATTTTGACAAGTATTTTGTTCTTGACTTCAAATAAAGGTGTGACTAGCCTCAAAACTAAATTTTTGTCAAGTCAAAAATTCATTAATTTCCACAAGCTTACACAATTGATAAGCTTTGGATTGAAAATTTGGTGTTATTATATATTACTAGCCGACCCGTTGCAGCTTTGCCCGCGTAAACTATGATTGTTGTGTGTGCTGCAATCTGTGGTTAGCCCGTGGAACTAATACGGTCAAAATCAAACATTTGAATTTTCATCAGGTCAAACCAAAGTGAATATCCATAAGGAATACATGGAAACTTTGGGACCCAGCGGGACGGAACACAGGGGGAATTTCGTAATCCCGTTTCTTAGCAAGCACCTAGGGCCAAAGAGGAACCTCTATGTAAAATTTCAACTCTGTAGGCTTTATAGTTATGTAGAGATTTCGTGATAGGTCAGTCAGTCAGTGGTATTTGGATTTTATATATTAAGATTTGAACATTATTTGTATAGTTAAAATCTACTTTAGATAACAGTTTGTTAAAATCTGTTCATTAAACTTTAATTTTTGGTCTGTAAAATGGATTGAAATATTTTCTCTTTTGATTAACTTAGGTCATATTATCAGCATTATGTTTTTGTATAAGTCACTGGACATAGTTAAAATTTAAACAAAACTAACCCTGACAATCCCAGTTATACTGGGAAAAGCCCTGCCCATTTGCAGTTTGTTAATTTTTTTAAGTAAAACCAATAGTCAATGGTAAAACTGTTAATTTTAAATTATTGGTTGATATCATCCCTTTCCAAATACTTGCAAGCTATTTGTTTCGTAAGAGTTGAAACTTAACACAGAAAAAAGCGTGTTACACAATGCACGAAGGTCGGTGTGGATGTGGGTGTAAGCTTCATGTTACGTGGAATTATCAGAAAGGAGGGAGGAGGATGAAATTATAAAAAATGTATTGTTTGACCAGTAAAACTTACAGTCCGGGTGTAGGCCCAGCTTGTCTATCTGGCTGCAGTGCAGACTGCAGTAGTTGTGCAGTACGCAGGTGCGCGGGTTGCGCACCCTGGGTTTGGTACAGTCCAAGCGCACACACTGCCCCAGCAAACTCACAGCTAGGGCGTGGTTCATCTCCTAGATTCCACATTACAAATTCAGTAAACCTCGGTTTATACAAACTTATCTGGTGGGAAATTGATCTGGACTGCTAAAATTCTGAAAAAAACGGCTTTATGGGTTAAAAATAGTAACTCGCTGTTAAATATTATTACATTGATCAACATGCTAACAGGAAAATACTGATGGAGGGTCATATAGTTTTCTTAGGGGTTACTTGTGACTAAATATTGCCTAGTATAAGAATAGACAAAACAAAACACATACAGGACTTAAAAGTCAAATGAATAAATGCAACTCAAGTTTTAATACAATCAAATCTTGTAAAAAATCCTTTTATTGCCATTCATTTTTACTTACAAAACAATTTTGCACAGTAAACACACCATATCCTTACCATTGCCAAGGAATTTAAAATCACTTTGTACGCAAAATATAACCTTCTTGAACATTTCCAAAAGTACATCGTTGCATTGCCACTGATAGGAAGAATAAAAGACATGCAAAAGGCTGAGCAAAGATTTAATATATCCCTTAGATCTTCCAAGCCCAAGAAGAAATTAAAATAAACATGCAATTTAAGGAACCCCAAAATTTTCCATCTTTTAAACTCAAATCCTCTTTTATATGGTTGAAACTTATCAAATTCTTTCCAATAACAGATAAAAAGTAGGTAACATTTGTATGGAAATAAGGATTTTATCACTGTCTATAAAAATATGATGTAATAAATAGAAACAGTGATAAACAAAAACTTATTGCTTTATCCAACGGGAAGTATGCAAAAACTCTAGCATTACTTCCTTCCTAAGTAAAAAAGGTAATAAAGGTTTCCATATAAATAATTATTTATTCGAGCACAAGCTGACCTCATCATCGGAGTCAAAGTCAGGCCAGTCGTAGATGGCACTGAGGTTGTTATGGCGGCCGCGGGCATCCTTCACCCACGGATTGTTGGCGTCCAGGTCCTTCAACGACTCTGCTATGGCCTGTACTTGCTCCTATGTATATGAAAAAAACATTATTCTATAAACAGCATGTCTGTGAGATTCAATTAATTCAAATTTACATGTTATTGGTTGGTATAGGAGAAAACAATTACAAATTTAGAATGCTTTCAGAAATCAGTATTTTGAACATGTAGATCAAAACTACATGCCAGACCTATCACCTCCAAGAAGTGGTTGAAGCATTGATTCCAGAATCAAATACATGTTTTACTATAAAACCTCATGTGTAAGCAAGAATAAACTGCCAAACATCACAGGCATTATGCCTGTAGGCATTGTGCCTTTGACACAAGTCAGAGTAATAAATGATTCATTTCAATATTAGAAACAAACAGAAAAATAAAACACTTGAAATAAAAATGAAAGGAAGTTACTTTATATTGGCATGAAATCGGATGAAACATTTGCCAACGATTGTTGAAAAGAAATATTGTGACAAAATGTGCAATTGTGGGAGGAATGCATTTGACGTATACTCAATGGATTGACCCCATGCAGGGAGGGCTATATAATTACTTGGTTGCACATCTTCTCAAAGCAGAAATTATATGTAGTAGACTTGTGACATTAGTATCAGTGCAATTTATTTCAGTAAAAATAGGCAAGACTGTAACTGGCAACTAAAATTGTATACATTATTGTTTATGTGGGGAATAAAAACCAAAGATAGTATATTTCACTACTTATCACAAAAGTGGCCTTTTTCATGTAACTTAAAATGCTCGGGCGTAAAATGCTATCGAGCCCCGAAATAGGACTTTTGTGACGAGTAGTGAACGATACTTTTCATCATGATGCAAATAACCACATTAGACTTTAAAAAAATGATCTGATATTTCATAGTCTAGTAATTTTGTATAAGTAAACACAACACGGTTTGACAATTCATTTTAATGTTAAAGTCAGCTGTTTGAACACAGAATCCTCAAAAATAACGAAATCACACTGGTGCTCCTGTTGAGTAAAACGGGAATTTCAATTGTTTAGGACAGGAAAAGTTTTGTTTGGGACAGGCAATGTATTGTTTTGGACAGGAAAAGTAATGTTTGGGACAGGCAAAGTCAGCTGGTCATTTTTTGTTTTGTTACAAGGAAATCGATAATTTTCATAAATCTCAGCTGTATGGTTATGGGCTATTTTCGAATACAGAGTGATGAAAAATATATTATTGCTGTATATTAAAAACATTGAGTTTCAGGAGATACAAATGAAAGAGGTTTATAAATGCCTGGTAAAAGTTTGCATCATTGCATGGCGACTCAATAATAAGTGGCACTAAGTTATTAAATTGGTAACCTATTATTAATTAAGTTACCAAATATGGCTTACTTAATATTTGGTAAGTTATTAATTTGTAAATGACACAATTCTGTACAATCTATGTGCTTAATGAATAAAGTTATTTTGATTTGATTATTACTAGTCAACACAATTATTCCAAAATGGCTATCAAACTGAGGTATAATGTGTTGAAAACAATAAAACATGAGGTAGAGAGGTCCTGGATCATCAGAAACATACACCAAGTAAAATTTGTGGGTCAACATGAATGACCTAATACTAACCGCATCATTGTTGGTATCTATGGCGACAACGCGGTAGTTACGTCTGCGTAGTTTGCGTAACGTGGGAGGCGTCTCAGGGGGAACGAGCCCCTTGGACACTGCACGTGCAAACTCGTGCCTCTTCCTTCGTGCAAGAGCCGTTGTCTGCACGATGACCGAGCGCGGAGTACGAAGGTAAGGCCTCGCCACCATCTCACTAAGGCGCTCGGTCACTTCCTCTAGCTCATTCTGTAAAAATTAAAAACTGATTCACTAAATAGTTTTGTTATCTATATAAATAACACTGCACTGCACAAAATTGCATGTAGAATTGTAAATCCAGGTAATTGCAAGTAGTAATCCTCCGTAAACCCACATAACTACTATCGGGCATAATAAATTACAGTTATACTTTATATTATCGGGGGTGAGTGACTATCACACCATGTAATCTCAGCTGTAAAAGATGATCGGACCAAACATAATCACCATTATAGACAACTGAACCATGTAATATCAGCCACAAATAAACAGAGTTGACTATAAAGTCTGCCAAACCAGGGGACAAAACCGAAATAATAACAAAATATGTAATATCCGTTGAAACTGGTATTGGGCAACAGATCATCAGTTTTGCACTGATTAAAAAAAATACTTAAAACTGATAACCAGAAACCGACAACGGATTTTCATTAAAAGCTGAACTGCAACTAAACCAAAGAAATTTTAAATCGGCACAGCCACAATTTTGATCTTTCTTTCTTCAAAATTGTCTTGCTGAATATAATGAATTAGAAAAAGCGGCATTACATTACAGTCCCGGATTTTGGTAATACAACCAACACACACCTCGTCCTCGTCCTGAGGCCATTAAATATTTTTAGCGAATTTCCCCTATAGGGAAGAAGCTATTACCGTGGTCGGCATGGTAAGACCTAGGCCCGGGACCATGATAACTTTTCGTTTTGAGGTCCCCAGACCCCAAAAACACCATTCGTTCGAAACTGTATATATATATATATATGTGTGTCCGTGAGCACGATAACTCTCGTAAAAATTATCCGATTTTGATGAAATTTGGTATAAATGTGTAAAGCAGCATTTATGACTTTAAGTTCGAAAACCAGCCAGATCGCTCCATCCGAAGAGGTATTTTGGAGGGGTTTTGTACCCCAAAAATGGGTTTTTTGAATTTTTTACATATAATTTTTGAAATAGTCAAATTTTAGTTTGGACCATTGGATTCAGCTTAAAAAACACACAATTTGGTATTTTGATCATTTCTCTACGTCAATTGGTTACCGAGTTATTGAAAGTGCTAAACACAGTACGTTGTCTAATGTTATTCTTATGGAGGAAAAGAAAATTTTCATATCTCGCTTATTTATGAACGTATACTGACGAAAATTGGTACACAGCTTCATATCGTGGTGGTCTATTGATACTTGCTCAAACAAATATTTTTTGCCAAATTCTCCCGTAGCAGCAAACCTGCGTACTCAGCCCCCATGTTATTCTTATTGAGAATAATGAAATGCTCTGTCTCCCTTAATTATGAACATAAATGAATAATACCCCCGTAGCAGCAAACCTGCGTACTCAGCGAATTTCCAATGCATATATATGTATATTAATACCACATAAAGCCACATACCAAGTTTCATCAATATACATTCATAAATAAACGATTTGTGACATTTTAATTATTCTCCATAAGAATAACATGGCGGATGAGTATGCAGGTTTGCTGAAGGAAGGAAAACAAAAAATGGGGTTTTATACAAATATCAATATAACTCATTTAGGTAAAGCCACATACCAAATTTCATTAATTTATTTTCATAATTAAGGGAGATAACACGTTACTTATTCTCCATAAGAATAACATGGGGCTGAGTACGCAGGTTTGCTGCTATGGGAGCCTTTGGCAAAAAATTGTTTTTTTTAGCAAATATCAATGGTTCACAACCAGATGAAGCCGTATACCAAGTTTTGTCAGTATATGTTCATAAATAAGCGAGATATAAAATTTTTCTTTTCCTCCATAAGAATAACATTAGACAACGTACTGTGTTTAGCACTTTCAATATCTCGGTAACCAATTAATGTAGAGAAATTATCAAAATACCGAATTGTGTGTTTTTTTAAGCTGAATCAAATGGTAAAAACTAAAATTTGACTATTTCGAAAATTATATGTAACAAATTCAAAAAACCCATTTTTGGGGTACAAAACCCCTCCAAAATACCCCTTCGGATAAAGCGATCTGGCTGGTTTTCGAACTTAAAGTCATAAATGTTGCTTTACACGTTTATACCAAATTTCATCAAAATCGGATAATTTTTACGAGAGTTATCGTGCTCACGGACACATATATATATATATATATATATACAGTTTTGAACGAATGGTGTTTTTGGGGTCTGGGGACCTCAAAACGAAAAGTTATCATGGTCCCGGGCCTAGGTCTTACCATGCCGACTACGGTAATAGCTTCTTCCCTATAGGGGAAATTCGCTAAAAACTGGTATACGACTTCACCTAGAGTTGAGTTCTATTGATATTAGCATAAAAAACCATTTTTGTATTCCTTGTTGCAGCAAACCTGCGTACTCAGCCCTAACGTTATTCTTATGGAGAATAATTAAAATTGTATATATAGCTTATTTCTGAATATATTTTTATGAAACTTGGTAAGTGGATTTATGTAGTATTAAGACATTTATATCTCCATTGGAAATTCGCTGAGTATGCAGGTTTGCTGCGACGGGGGTATTAGTTTTTGTTCCATTCTAGACAGGAAAAAAATAATGGATAAGTTAAAATTGGTTTTGTATTTCTAATATTCCAAATCAATATTTATGATCAAATCAAATCAAATAAAATTCTTTATTTGCCATATTAATTTTTTTACAAATCATTGACGATGTCATATATCAGGTGAAACCTATGTCATACAAGCCATAATACAAACACTTACATTAAAAATATTGCAATTTAAAAATACTGCAAAATAAAAGTTACCTTGAAAGAAATACATGAATATTATGAGATTAAATTAATTAATAATAATATGAAGCAAAATAAAAATTATTTAAGTACCATTTCAAAGATATGAAACAGTATTAGAAACAAGAATAGGGGACTCTGAATGCATGAAATGTCATGAATTGCCTTAAAATGAAATCTTTCCGATATTGAAAAATTCTTCTAGGCTGTAAAAAGGGTTGTTCAATAACCAGTTATACAGTTTAATTTTAAAATGATTTAGGGTATACTGGTCAATCAGGTGTTTTAAAGCGTTGTATACCTTTAGTGATAAAACCACATGACTGTTTTGGGATTTACCCAAGCGGAAAAAGGGAATGTCTGCCTTATTCTTGTTTCGTGTATTGTGGTCATGTTTACTGTTATTAAATTTAAAATACTCGGAATGTTTTAGAATATAAATTGTGAGGTCAAACAGATAAAAAATTTATCACAGTCTGGATTTGTAAATTAATAAAAATGGGCTTACAATGTTATCTGAAATGAGCTTTAGCAATAATCTCATCACTTTCTTTTGTAGTATTAAGATGTCCTGAATTCTGGTGCAGTTTCCCCAGAGAACAAGACTATATCTCAGGATCGATTCAAAATAAGCAAAATATGTACTTTTTACATAGTTTTCTGGGATAACATTAATGAGACGCCTCAAGAGATATATCACACGTGACAGTCTAGAACTGATATATTCTACATGTGAGCTCCAGGACAGTTGACTATCTAAATGAATTCCTAAAAATGTTGCAGTATTGACTGTGTTTTGGTTTGAAGAATTTAAGATTTTCTTTATATGAAAAGACATGTTTTTAGTTTTATCCTTATTAAGCAAAAAGTCCGTTAGAGTGAAACCAATTAGATGCTTCAGTCATCGTATCAGAAACCACTTTTTCTAAATCAACAAGATTGTTGCTGGTATTAAAAAATGATGTATCATCTGCGTATAGTATGGTTTTAGATTTAATAGCCAAAGGTAAGTCGTTAATGTAGATTTTTGTATGACACAACAACCTCTCATTTACTTGCATTTACATGTACAATTAATACAGCCATATTTAATATTGAAGTAGCATGAAATAATTAAGCATACAAGTTGACTGTATGATCTTAGCATTGTTTCAAGTTAAATGTTTTTCACGACCACATTAAAATTATTAAACACTTTGACACCTGCTTGAATTAAAAATAATACCTGCATGAATTCAAAAATAGTCCTGCTATAGCCATTGTCTTCCAAGTAATACCCATAAACATACGAGCCGCATAAAATTCTGCGGGCTTTGAGCAACTCTCTCACCCCTTCTTCCACGAACTTGACCTCAGCAGGCACTAGAACAAAGAAACCATCATCAAACACATTAAGTTAAAATATTGTAATACAGAAGACTAGATAAGTATCATTGAATATCTGGACATACAAAAATAACTGGTATTGTAGAGAAAATATAGGTTTTCTTAACATTCTAGACATAGTTATACATTTAAGTAAGAAATAAGAAACAGTATCAGATTGCAGGGGTTACTTTAGATTGATTCACTCTTGCCAATCTTTTTGCCCTCTACACAGTATTTTAACCTACACTTTTAAATTCAAGTTAAGATCTGGTAAGTAACGTATTGGCAAATCTAAATCTGATCTCTATATATAAAATCAATGTTTGTTTTTGTCTGTTTATCCTATATGAGCTTCTATACCACTCATTCGATTGTGATGAAACTTTGCATGGTCATTTAGGTTAACCCTAAGAACCTAAACCTAGACCCTAAGAACCTAAGAACCTAGTTTATAGTCACTGGACTTTGAAATTACGAGGGTCATCCAGAAAATAAAGAACATTTGCTTACTGCACCTAGCCCAGCTCCCCCATCATCGCCATAGCATGTGTGGCAGTCCACTCACCTCCCCACCAAAGTATGAGCCGAGTCTCGTTGCTATGCGGTCACCTGTCTTATTTCTACAGCTATTCAAAATGGAGGCTGTAATCGAAAATCCCGCCAAATACGAAATACGCAGTATTATTCAGTTTCTGAATTTAAAAATGTTCGGGAATATATAATTTTTTTAGAAAAACACCAAAGAAAGTTTATCGTGAAAGTGCAAACAAGTCTTCAAGTCGAATATTCAGGGGAAACAATGATGCAACCGGTTTAATGAAAGAAAATCCATCGTGAACGACGAGGATCGGCTTGGCAGGTCATTACTCGTTAAAGATGATTTGAAAGACTTGAGGAAAATTTGGGGAAAACAGCTGCTAAAATCTTAGCACATTACATCAATTTAAGATCTTGTTTTTTGCTCTTTCACCATAAAATTTCTTTGGTTTTTTTCAAAAAATGTCTAGGTCTGGGCATTTTTTAACTCAGAAACAGAATAACACTGCATATCTCATATTTGGCGGGATTTTCGTTTACCGCCGCTAATTTAAATCGCTGTAGAAATAAAACCTGTGACCGCATAGCAACGAGATCTGGCTCATACTTTGGTGGGGAGGTGAATGGACTGCCACACTCGCAATCGTGGTGATGGGAGAGCTGCGCTAGGTGCAGTAAGGAAACGTTCTTTACTTTTTGGATGGCCCTCGTATTAATGTTAACCTTATGGAGTAATGATTTCATTTACTTTGAAGTTTCCATGGCCAATATTTTTAACAATGGGACAAGGCATGGGAATCAACTACAATAAAAAAAACATACAAATAAATTTTCGCCTGCGAGCTAGTACAGTATAAGCTTTTTGGTTACATATATGTACCCTTTGGATACAATAAACCTGAAAAGTTACAATGTATCCAATCATGATCACAGAATGTCATCGATAAACAACACTCAGAAAACAAGAAACATGGGTCACTTATTGAATACAGGGATTGTAGGTTGTATTGTACTTTCATAGGCAGAAGGATATTTTTGAAAAGAGTTCTTCAAAATTGTTAAAAGATATATCTGTAATAATGTGAAAAGTTAATATATAAGCAAGCTAATAAGCCTTATAAATAATAGGGTACCTAAAACTAGTGATGTCTTGGTGATATTTAGCATAAAGCAATGACCACTAAAAAGCTGGAAATGGTAGATAGGGGGGAAATTATAGTCACCGATTTTAAAGTCCTTAAAATATGCTCAGATCTTAAGCATATGACATTTTCTGACAATTCTACTGTACATTAAAACATGTCACAAGAAATAGTGTCATATAATAACAAATATACAAATATTATATTATATACAAACATTTATATTTTAGTATGATAAAAATGTAATTAAACTAATTCTTTTGCTAAGGAAATTAGTTTATTCAGTAAACAGTATAATAACTAGAAATAATTGTTAGTAAAATTAGTTCCCCAGCTTTGTCTTCCTATTTAAAAAATGTTACCTTCTCCCTTTTTCAAAGATGACGCTAAATTCTCCATCTTCTTTCGTACTCCTGCCAGGAGACCTTCTTCTAGTTTTCTGCTGTTTTCATGGTTTCGAAATCGGGTATAATAATGAAGGAACCGATTCAACTGTGTTGTCTGTTGATTCCTCAATAAGGCCTGAAAAAATACTTGTAATAATAATTTAACTGAATAATATAAATTGATTGTGTCTTTAAAAAATATTAAAAATGTTAAATGTATTTTTAAATAAAGATTTAATCTGAAAAGTGAAATACTTTTTTGTAACTTGTCGTTTCACAAGATATACAGGTATTGGGGTATCACAATGTCTGCATGTATGCATTTTGTTTAGTTATGTTTCATTCAGAAATAAATAAAACTGCGTTTTTTGACTGATGTGATTATCAGTTAAATTGGTAATATTTCAATCTGGTAATGTCAACCACACCTTATACAGAGTGAGGCAGTAAAACGGCAAGATTTTGAAAAATGACCAAAAATATATAAAAAAAAAAAATTAACATGATTCTTGAGAGTACATGAGTGGAAATTAATTATTGAACTTAAAACAATGTTTGAATACGGTGTTGGTAAGGTGGCATCCTTGGTTTTGCACACGTTGGAGTCTGAGATTGAATCCGCCCATCATGACATTCTCAGGCATCTGCAATTGAATGTTGTCAATTTCTTGCCGAATTCGCTCTTTCAGATCTTCTTTTGTTTTTGGTGAATTTTCCTGGAAAACGGTGGACTTCAGATAGCCCCAAAGAAAAAAGTCTGGAGCGGTCAAATCTGGTGAACAGGCAGGCCAAGGAATATCACCTCAGACTTCAACAATGTGTGCAAAACCAAGGACACCACCTTACCAACACTGTATTAAAAAATTATTGTTTTTAGGTTTTAAGTTAAATCATTAATTTCCACTTATATACTTAACATTTTGTTTAAAATAATTGTTTAAATAAAATACTTTTTAAAATACCACGTTTTTAAAACAGATTAAAAAGTATAAAATAATCTATCTTATCCAAATTTAGGTTGTCTTGAAAATTTGTCATTTTGAATATTTAGTAGCTATGAAAATACAGTAGAACCTCATCGATAGTTCGACACTCGATAGTTCAACAGTCTGCATACTTCGACGCGGGCCGTGACGACATGACATGACAGTAGCGGCGGCCGATAGTGCCCTTGATGGGTTCTCCGGTCAGTGATGGGAGCCCGCTTATTGTTTTCGCGAACATGCGTTACCGACTTTTCTATAAATAACTTCCTTCCTACCCCCTACCCCATGCTATCTACCACCTTCCCCGCCCTTTCCAGTAAGTAGACCAAGTCAGTTCGCTCGAGACGCTGCAGGAGTTAAACACATTTTTGATACTTTCGTGATACGCTATTGTTTTTCTGATCATAATACTCCCTGTGTTAAAGTGTTCCATATACTCCCTATAGTTTGACATTTCCATAGTTCGACACCCCTTTAGTCCACAAAGTGTCGAACTATTGAGGTTCTACCGTACTTGTAAGATTTAAAATTAAAAACGTGGGGCACATGCAATAGATAATATTAACCCATTGGCGTAGACTTACGAGCTGGTCTCGTTCCTAACTTGTCATTTTTTTAACCTATGAATTGGAATAGAAAATTGGTGTTTTTAAATGGAGTAATGGCGTATTTTAATTTAAATATTGTTTTCTTTCAGATTAAAGAGTTGCATTGGCACACACACAGTAGGTATAAGTAAGAAGTGGCAAAATCAGTATTGACCATGTGCAACTTACAAAGAATTAACCGATCCCGTCAACTTCCAAGCAAGCCTGCCACCGTTTATTTTACTTGGCCCCTCCCACCAACGTTGCCACAGATCGGTTAACTCATTGAGAGTTGCACAACTGGTCAGTTTTGGTCGTGTGCGGGAATTGAACCCACGAACATCGTATCAACACCTGGCCAAGGTGTTTCCACGACTTAGCCAACTCAGCTAACACGACCAAAGGCCTAGCGATGTTATTTTGGTTTATGAGTCAGTCTGCACCCCTAGCGGAGAGAACCATAGTTGCCCGCTAATGAAGAATAACATTACTTCATTAATGGGTTAAACAGGGAGTAGAGTAGCTATCGGTAGGAAAACAACAGCTTCACAACAGTACAATTTTGCCTGTTTTGTATAATTTACAACCATGTTTCCTAATTGAGGTAAAAAATAGCTCATAATTCAATAGGTGAAGATAATCGTCAATAGGTGAAGATTATCTATTGCATGCGCCCCACGTTTTTCGTTTTAAATCTTACAAGTATTTTCCCGACCCTCGTAGCCTAAGCTAAGCTCGTAAGTGTCATAGTCTAAGTATTTTCATAGCTACTAAATATTCAAAATCACAAATTTTCAAGACAACCTATATGGGGATAAAGTAAATTATTTTATAGTTTTTAGTCCGTTTTAAAAACGTGGTATTTTAAAAATAATTTGTAATTGATAAAGTATAATCTATTTTTTAGTCTTTCATGTGTAAACATTTTTTATCAGATTATAACAGAGGCATGTGGGAAATTTAAGTTCGCTTAATTGTTTTATGTGTAATCAGATGTTAGAGGCTTACAACAAAATGTTTGTTTATGTTTATATTTTAGGTTATTATAAGTTTAAACTTAAATAAAATATTAAAAAAATATGTTATTTAAATAAACTGATTTAATATTGCATTTTCATCCATTACTGAACTATGTTTAAAGTCTCTAGCTCATCGGGAAGTTAGTTTAAAATCTATTGGAAAATTTGTACGGAACAGACAAGAAAGCGAGCTAATAAAAACGTGTTAAAATTACACTTTAAAAAATTGGTATTAGCAGCTGTGGTACTATTGGTGGATAATATTGAAGTTATATGAATACATTCTAGGGAGGGATGAACACAGGAAAATTTGGCAGGAATGTGATCTCAGACGTACCTCACTAATCAGAATTCCTTGTTTTTCATCAGCCTTGTGAACTGCTTCGAACCGGTTACACCTAAAGTAGCCGCCGGTTGCGGAACTGTGTTTCTTCCAACTTTCCAGACACACCCAGCAGAAGTCAAACTTGCACTAAACACAGAATTGTGCAAATTTATTGTCAAATTTAAAAACACATTAATCAACTTCATGAATAAATTTGTCTGTTTTCTGTAAATCTAAATAATTTAATTATAATGCTAGACAAGTTGTACTACTTATAACTTCTGTGATCTATATTTTCTGAAAACAGGTTCATATACATGGAAAACTGGGTCGGGAAATAAGTCTATGACATTAAACTAATTAAATAAATAACACAAATACAAATTTACAACGAAAAAGACTTTTTTTTAACTTTTAATCAGTGTTTTCATAGGATATGTTATTCTTGGGTTTGAAAATACAAACATCCTTTTTGTAGGAAAGTGTTTAACTTACATTTTCATCACCCAATGGTAAGATAATTAACTACCGGTATCAGCTTTATTGTAGCTAGAGATATTAATATCTTATTTAGTTGGATAAACCCTGAAGTAAATTACTTTGATTTAGGAAGCAATTATACACTGCGTGTAAGCTTGTTGAATTTTCCTATCATATCTTCCACAGTCAAAAGTTTAATGAATTTAGTATTTTGCAGCAGATAATCAGTGACTAGTAACCCTCACCTGAAAGCAACAGCTAATATAGTATGGCTTTGATTGCACAAGAATTGGGATATTAATTAATGATGCTTTCTAAGAACAGGTCGACCTTAGATAGTAACAAGACCAGGGTTTGGACCGTTCCCTATCAAAACGTTAAAAAAATGCCACTGGCTTAGATAAACACGAAAAAGAAAAAAGTTCTGAAAACGTTTAATATACGAGGAATGTTTTTTACCAACCTCCATTATGTCATAAATAAAAGACAAGTGTACATTAAATACCCCCATCGCAGCAAACCTGCATACTCAGCGAATTTCCAATGCATGCATATGTTTCTCACTACCATATAAAGCCACTTACCAAGTTTCATAAAAATACATCAATAAATAAGTGATCTATAGCATTTGATTTATTCCCCATTAGGGCTGAGTACGCAGGTTTGCAGCAAAAAAAGAGAAAAAATATGTTTTTGTGCAATTATCAATATAACTCAACCAGGTGAAGCTACATATTAAGTTTTATTAATTTATGTTCATAATTAAGGGAGATATAAAACTTAACTTATTCTCTATAAGAATACCATTAGGGCTGAGTATGCAGGTTTGCTACTATGGGGATAATCAACAAAAATCAATTCAAGCCACATACCAAGTATCATCAATATACATTCATCAATAATGGAGATATCAAATTTTATTTATCCTCCGTAAGGATAACATAGGACAACGTCCAAACTAAACATGCTGTGTTTAGCACTTTGAATATCTCTGCAAAGGTTGGACGTAGAATCACAATTTAAACACCAAAATGATTGTTTTGTGGAGCTGAGTTGATTGGTAAAAGCAAATGTGAAGTTTACATTAAAATTAACTGAGGAAAAGCCAAAAAACTTTTTCCCATAAGATTAACATGGGAGATTTTATGAGCAGGTTTTTTTGGATTTTCTCCGCAACCTCTTAACCTATAGGTTAATAATTCAAAATACTATATTATTTGTTTTCGTAAGCTCTATAATATGGTCCAGACCAAAATTAAGTGTTTTAAAAATTGTAGGGTAAAAAAAACAAAAAACTGATTATTGGAAAAATTTAAAACCCCCCTTCCCATAGTCCGATTTTTCTGGTTTTCGAACTTAAAGTCATAAATGTCACTTTACACATTTGAGCCAAATTTCATCAAAATCGGATGTTTTTTACTCAAGTTATCGCATTCACAGACACACACACACACACATATATATATATATATATATATGTATGTATATATACATATATTTGTATATATATATATATATATAAATAAATATATATAAATTTGAACGAATAGTGTTTTTGTCATCTGGGGATTTCAAAACAAAAAGTTCATGGTCTCGGGCTTAAGACTTACCATGAGACCTACGGTAATAGCATTGACTATAAATACTGAAGGAGACATCCCATCCTTATGGTCCAGCTGTCCCACTTCTAGTGTACGCTAGAATTTAAAATTGAATGATTAAGTAGTTTGATTAGGTCACGGACAGATTGTGCTGCTGTCAACTATTTATTTTAGTTATTTACGTTAACTTTTAAAATATCTCCACTCCAGAGAGCAAGTAATAATCAACTTATGTTTGCTTCCTGACACACCAACTGTTGTATTATCCCTTCCTTGAGAGGATAAGTAATAGCTGACAGCAGTGTACTCTGTTGGTGATTGCTGTAAACTACGACCTCTTTCAATCCTGGTATACACAAAACTAGGGACACATTTTATAATGGCAATGAGAAGTCTACTTTAGTATTTATAGTCAATGGTCAATGGTCAATAGCTTCTTCCCTATAGGGGAGATTCGCTAAAAATGATTTTATTGCCAAAAGATACCCCCGTTGCAGCAAACCTACGTACTCAACGAATTTCCAATGCATATAAATGGGTATCACTACTACCTAGAGCCACTTACCAAGTTTCATAAAAATACATTCATTAATAAGTGATATATAGCATTTTATTTATTCTCTATAAGAATAACATTATAATTGAGAACGCAGGTCTGCTGCAACAAGGAAGAAATGTATTTTGTTGCAATTATCAATATAACTCAACCAGGTTACATACCAAGTTTTATTAATTTAGGTTCATAACTAAGGGAGTTATAAAACTTTACTTATTATCCATATGAATAACATCAGGGCTGAGTATGCAGGTTTGCTGCTACCGGGAAAAATCAACAAAAACCATTTGTTTTGGTGCTAATGTCAATATACCACAACTAGTTGAAGCCACATACCAAGTTTCATCAATATACATACATAATAATCAAAATATAACATTTTATTTATCCTCCATAAGGATAACAATGGACAACATACCATGTTTAGCACTTTGAATATCACTGCAACGGTTGGATGTAAAAGAAGAATTAAAACGCCAAAATGATTGTTTGTAGAGCTAAACTGATTGGTAGAAAGAAATGTGGAGTTATAAGTGAAATTATCTGAGGAAAATCTAAAGATTCCCATAAGATTAATATGGGGAATTTTATGGACACATTTTTTGACTTTTTCCACAACGACTAAACCTAGCTTAATGATTCAAAATACTAAATTGTTTGTTTTAAATTGGTAATCATTACATGAAGGAATAGCGCATCCCCCCCTTCAAACGCTCTGTCAGTTCTAGTCTCAGATCTGGTGTCAAAAATTTAAAGATGGTCTTACCAATGTTCATGAGAAAGGGGAGAAGGATCGTCAAAGCAGCGCCCAATCGGCGAGTTTTGTGGTCTTCTGCCAATATTTTCATGACCGAGCAAGCACGCAATTGTTTGTAGCCTAAATGTCCAGTAACGATAGGGTTTAGAGGTGACCTTGAAACTTCATGAAATTGGATGGATTGGATGGCACTTAGAGTCAACCTACGGTTTTCTCTAACTGCTTCATCAACTCATTGAACAAGGTTTTCTGTAGCGGCGGATTTGCACCCTTGACTCCCTTCATCATTCAAATCAGTGTACGGCTATTCTTTGATGAGGGTATTAAAAAGCTGGTACACAGATAAAACAAATGCCTCAATCGTTATGGTGACTACGTCTGAAAGTTAGCATTAGTATACCAATCTTATTACCATAGTCGGCATGGTAAGACCTAGGCCCGGAACCATGATAACTTTTCGTTTTGAGGTCCCCAGATGCCAAAAACACCATTCGTTAGAAACTGCAGATATGTATATATATATATATATATATGTGTGTGTGTGTGTGTGTGTGTGTGTGTGTGTGTGTGTGTCCGTAAGCACGATAACTCTCATAAAAAATAGTCTGATTTTGATGAAATTTGGTACAAACATGTAAAGCAACATTTATGACTTTAAGTTTGAAAACCAGAGAGATCGACCTATCCGAAGGGGTATTTTGGGGGGTTTCGAACCCAAAAAGTGAGTTTTTTCAATTTTTTACTTATAATCTTTGGAAAAGTCCAATTTTACTGTGCACCATTGGATTCAGCTTAAAAAACACACAATTTGGTGTTTTGATCATTGCTCTATGTCAATTGGTTTCAGAGATACTGAAAGTGATAAACACAGCATGTTGTCCAATGTTATTCTTATGGAGGATAAAACAAATTTGATATCTCGCTTTTTTATAAAGGTATACCGACGAAACTTGGTATATGGCTTCATCTGGTTTTGATCTATTTTTATTTGCACCAAATCCCCTATTTTACTAATGGTTCCTGTTGCAGCAAACCTGTGTACTCAGCCCCATGTTATTCTTATGGAGAATAAGTAAAATATTATCTCTCACTTAATTATGAACATAAATTATTAAAACTTGGTATGTGGAATTACCTAGTAGAGTTCTAAAAAAAGTGCATAATACCCATTTTTAGTTATTCCTTTTTGCAGCAAACCTGCGTACTCAGCTCGCATGTTATTCTTATGGAGAATAATTAAAATGGCATATATCGCTTATTTATGAATGTTTAATGATGAAACTTGGTATGTGGCTTTACATAGTCGAGTTATATTTATATTTGCATAACAACCCATATTTTGTGTTCCTAGTTGCAGCGAACCTGCATACTCAGCCCCAAACATTATTCTTTATATGGAGAAATTAAAATGTTGTATTGTATTTATGAAAGTATATTAAAAAAACTTGGTAAGCCGCTTTATGTGATATTAACCCATTGGCGTAGACACACGAGCTGGTCTCGTTCCTTACTTCTAATTTTGTAAGCCTATGAATTGGAATAGATATTTGTGTTTTTAAATGGATTAATGGTTTATTTTAATTAAAATACTTTTTTCATTCAGTTTTAGCGAATTTCGCCTATAGGGAAGAATTAGCGAATATCCCCTATAGGGAAGAAGCTATTACCGTAGTCGGCATGGTAAGACCTAGGCCCGGGACCATGATAACTTTTAGTTTTGAGACCACCAACGTTGCCACAGACCGCTTAACTCATTGTAAGTTGCACGAATGATCAGTTTTGGCCGTGTGCGGGAATCGAACCCACAAACATCGTATCCACACCTGGCCAAGGTGTTTCCACGACGTAGCCAACTCAGCTAACACGACCAAGGGCCTAGCGGCAACATTAAGGTTTTTCAGTCAGTCCTTGCCCCTAGCGGATCGAACCGTAGTCGCCCGCGGTCATTATATTTACATATTTTGCTACTAGAGTGCAGCACCAATCACATCCCGTTATAGGCTATTGCGAATAGAATAAAATTACTACCTTAATGGGTTAAGACATATATATGAATTGGAAATTCGCTGAGTACGCAGGTTTGCTGTGACGGGGGTATTTTTATATACACTTGTCTTTTATTTATGGCCTATCAGAGGTTGATAAAAAACGACCCTGGTATATATTAATGAGATGGTCTTGGGTTCTGTGATCCTTCTTACTGGAAATATATTTTGTGGGAGGTTTGAGGGATAGCTAACATTATTTATTTCATAGTTCTTTTATTGCACCGTACATCTTTATAGGTGAGTAGTGTCTGAGACATGTAGAGGGTGTTAGACCATTCCCTATCAAACTGTTCAATTTATGTTACTGCCGTTTAAAGGCACAAAACAAAACAAAGTATTTATGTGTATTTTGGTATAATAATCTTAAAAAAAACAAGGTGATTTTTGTGAATGGGCTACCGGCGAAACTATCAGGTTTAAGATAAGATCATGTTTGATGTGTTATTTGAAAGCCCTTGGCGTCTAGATGTGCCTTTTGAGGTTTTGTAAAATGTCTACCTTCAGAGCTTTCCCCCCTGAGCATTCAAAGTGTACCAATATTAAGATTTTGGAAGAATAGAAATAAATGTAATTCAACATTTAACAGCAGCTGTTGATACTAACAAACAGTACAGAAGCAAGATCAGCTCTTTTAATAAAACTTTTGGAATGACATCTCAGTGTAAACTAAAAAGACGGTATATGAACTGGATGTTGCCAAAATAATAAAAAAATATATTCGCTCGAATTTGGGCAGCTGGATTTGCTAGTTTTGATAAAATAAATGATAAAAAATAACTATTAACCTAAACAGAGGAGATCACGGACCTTGGAACACTTCATGTGGTTGCAGCCCTCGTTCTTCTGTATTGGACTCTTGCAGTTGGGGCAGGGCTTGCAGTTGGTGACGAGCCACAGGCAGTTGGCAGCGTCTTCCGTCTCGGAGCACGATGTTTGTAGCTGCTCGGGCTTGACCTGCGTGATCTTGCTCTGCCACTGCTGCCACTGCTGGCAGCCGCTTGGGGCGTGGGCCTCCCCCAGACACTCCCTGACATAGGAGAACCAGACCTTGGATGACTAGGAGTAATCAATATTAAAATATCGTTAAGATACATACGGTGCTATGTTGGTTTGTTTGAACTCATTGTTGGTGAAGGCAAGATTGTTATTTCCCTATGTTACTTTTATTACGCTCTTCAAAATTAGCAGAACAACCCTCAGGATCAGTCAATTCTAAGGTTGGGACTGAAATAAATCCTTTATGGCATCCTATAAAACAAAGAATTGAAAAATAGGGAACTTAAATAAACTGGGAAACATTTATTTCATTCTCCTCGTAGTTCACCCAAATTTTTAACCTGTAGTAAGGCTCCGGAGAAGTATCAGATAAACAAACAAGTCACATAAAGACATACAAACACATGCATGATTTTTTCCATTGCACTTGTTTTTAGTTTTAGGTTGAATCTGCTACACCGCTGAATGCTAGCGTCACGTGAGGCCTGGACCCCCTCCGCCATGCCAGTCAAGCCTGAGCACCCATGCTGTGCAAATGTAGTGTGTTGTCTGATTTGAGTGGTTGGCCTAGCCTAGTTTTATTCTTGTACCGCTTTTACAGTTCTTAGATTCTTGTGATTTTCCAACTTTGCCTGGATTGTGCCACTAATTTTGTTTGGTTCAAGGTACTCTTCTCACCTGAAGACATGATCAGATTCCAGACCCTTAAAAGTTGTTAAACTTGTTTTTTCCCTAATCAGTGATGGCAAATGTCCATAATAATTACTAAATAGTATAAGGTACTACATTTGTTGAAAATACAATGTTAAAGTAAAAAATGTAAAAATACACAACATATAAAAATAATGTACTTACCAACAGAAAAAATGTCCATTCCCACAGTCGACCGCATGGGAAGTGGTGACTTGAGGCTGGTTGCGCATTTGCTCTATCTCAGGCAGGCGAACGGCTCGTCCACAACCAGCCATGGGGCACCACTTGATGCTGCGGTTGGTCTCTACAAAGGCCTGCAGCAGAACAACGTACAAGATGTGGATCGTACGACCACCGTCAGGTTAGTGACCATAGTTAGTTTTGTGTAGTGATGCGAGGGCATTTATAGACACTAACTAACAATTAATAACAAGCAAGGTCAGCACCGTTAATTAAATCTGGCATGGCAATCCAGATGGAAGACAGCCCTCAGGAAGAAGGAAAAGAGATGGAAAGACCAGGTGTTGAGAGATTTGAGGAAGATGCAGGTCATTGAAGCAGATGCTGAAGACCAACGATCTTGGAGGCAGCTTGTTGGCAAAGCCAAATACAACTTGGGGTATACGTGGCCATGGGAGTAAGTGAGTAAGTAAGTAACTAGTTTTTAGCAATGCATAAGATGCTGGTGTGATGACTGTCATTTTGCTAACGATTAAAATAGTTAGAACTCAAGAAATTGTTTAGGGTAGAAAAGACTCTCTTACCATTTGTCTCGTAATATAACAATGGTTTCTTGAAGGAAAGATTGAGTAAAAATGCACTTTTTCTCATTTTCCTTTTTACCCCTAAAATGTGTGCGAATAACGGGACCACAACAATAAGTACCAGTAATATAGAAGGGGTTTTTAATAAGATTGAGGAGTGTTTCACAGCCACTATTGCATTTATAATGCAATCAAAATTTCAAAAAACCCTGCCTTAACCTTACCTAATATAACCTAACCTAACCCCTCACCTTAATATCAAACTGTAAATAACGTCGGGCAACTTCAGGACTGACGAGTTTCTCGATGAGTTCAGGAGGCACGAGGATGTGGCACATGGACGCGGGACAGAGGATGTGGTGAGCGTCACCCTCCTGGATGCGGACTGTCAGGTAGCGCTCCCAGCAGGCAGAGCAGAAGCGGTGGAGGCACGAGAGCGCGGCGGGCACATCCCACGCAGACACCGCCATCAGGCAGATATCACACTGCGACACGACATCAGTGGGAATGTAGGTTTAGCAGTTGTAACAGTGGGAGTTGACAATGTGGCCATAACACACAACACAGAGATCAATAATCAAAACAAATCTTGTAAAAACATAAAATATGTCCAACTTTAGATTTATCTTTTCTTAATATCAGACAACCTTATCTTAAAACCTTATTGATCACATGAAAGAAAACACAAATTGTATTTTGTCACAACTAAATATCAGTATAAAACTAGAAAAAAGTTAATTTTAGCAAATTTCCCCTATAAGGAAGAAGCTATTACCATAGTCGGCATGGTAAGACTTAGGCCCGGGACCATGATAACTTTTCGTTTTGAGGTCCTCAGACCCCAAAAACACCATTCGTTCGAAACTGTATATATATATATATATATCTCTCTCTCTCTCTCTATATATATATATATATATAAATATATACTTATATATATATGTCTGTGAGCACGATAACTCTCGTAAAAATTATCCGATTTTGATGAAATTTGGTACAACCGTGTAAAGCAGCATTTATGACTTAAGTTCGAAAACCAGCCAGATCGCTTTATCCGAAGGGGTTTTTTGAGGGGGTTTTGTACCCCAGAAATGGGGTTTTTGAATTTTGTACATATAATTTTGGAAATAGTCAAATTTTAGTTTTTTACCATTTTATTCAGCTTAAAAAAAACACACAATTTGGTATCTTGATCATTCCTCTACGCCAATTAGTTACCGAGATATTGAAAGTGCTAAACACAGTACGTTGTCTAATGTTATTCTTATGGAGGAAAATAAAAAATTTATATCTCGCTTATTTGTGAACGTATACTGATGAAACTTGGTATACGGCTTCATCTGGTTGTGATACATTGATTTTTGCTCAAAAAAAATTTTTTGCTAAAGGCTCCCGTAGCAGCAAACCTGCGTACTCAGCCCCATGTTATTCTTATAGTTAATAATTAAATGCTATGTCTCCTCTAATTATGAACATAAATGAATAAAAACTGGTATGACTTCACCTAGACGAGTTATATTGATATTAACATAAAAACCCATTTTTTGTGTTCCTTGATGCAGCAAACCTGCGTACTCAGCCCCAATGTTATTCTTATGGAGAAAAATTAAAATTATATATATTGCTTATTTGTGAATATATTTTTATGAAACTTGGTAAGTGGCTTTATGTAGTATTAATACAGTTATATCTCCATTGGAAATTCGCTGAATATGCAGGTTTGCTGCGACGGGGGTATTTGTATTACCGTGTTAATCTAACAGAGAAGCCTCAATAAATAACCCACTATCTAAAATAACAACAATAATCTTCAAATTTCCAAGTAACAAATTTATTTAATTCTTTCTACTCGCCATACCAACTGTATCATAATGGTTAAAAATAAATTATATTATAAATTCAAAAAGCGAAAGTATCACTGTTTACAAGCGGAAGGTTGAAGAATATTTGTATTTACTTTTGTTTTTAATGTATCGAAAATGGATATTTTATTATGGAAATAATTATCTTGAAGCTTGAATCTATATGAGTAAACAAGACAAGTTAATGTTTGAGAAAAAGTTTCTAAAGTAAGATGAAATTGTACAAAGAACAATTTCAAGTTGGTATAGCCTGTCTATTAATGAAACCCAGATCTTAATATTTTGCTGGGTAGTGAGGATGAAGCAAAAAGAAAACGAAAATTAGGGTAACATTAAAGAGAGAAACGGTTTTGTAGTTTTTGTGATGACACCAACTCCCAATATCTGTGGAAACCTCCCTCTATAAAATGTATTGAGTTCGCTTCAGAAATCCACAGCATTAATAATATTTTTGGTCCAACAACTTTTTGATTAGCATATTACGTGTTGTTATTACTTACAGGAAGTAATAAAGACGTCTTACAACACTTAAGAATATATTTACACTTATACTGATTCACATACAGACGTTATGGAAGACGTATGGAAGATAATAATGCTATAGCATTTAAAGCCGACAAAAGCAATGCCATAGTAATGATAGAAAAATATTGTATATTGTATCAAGAATGATAGCAAGTCGACTTGGTAGTGATCTAGAGCTTGAATATAAACACAATGTAAAAAATAGTTATGTTCTTGTTGATAAAGTTATGGAGATTAATGTTAGTGAAAATAGTAGGCTAGTTTCATTTGATATTTCAAATTTATATAAAAATATTCCTGTGAACGAAACAATTGAACTAATCAAGGCTAGACTCATACGTAATAAGTTGGATAATGAGTATGTAAATCAGCTTGTAAAATTGCTCAGGATCGTATTGAAACAAAACTATTTTAGGTTTAACAATAGATTTTATACATAAACTGATGGTTTAGCCATGGGTAGCCACCTTTCATCAATATTATCAGAAGTATTTTTGCAACATAACGAGGAGATCATTTTGGAAAAGTTGAAGAAAGAACATGAAATAATAATTTGTGTCAGATATGTGGATGATATAGTTATTATTTTCAAGGAAACTGAAGAAAAGGAAGCGGAACGAATGATGAGATTATTTAACGGTCATCATAAAAACTGAAACTTTACTAGAAAGTACGAAGAGAACGGCAAGATAAATTTCCTATATCTCAATATATTAAGAAGAATGATGACCTAGAGTTTGACATATATACAGGAAGCCTACGCAGACGGATACTACAATCACCAACAAGTCTATTCATCCCACCAGCTACAAGACCACAGCATTCAGATCGGTGTTATAAAGAGCCTTCAAGATTCCTCTAAATGAAGATAACAGAAGAAGAGAAATAACAACTATAAAGGCAATTGCTCGAGTCAACGGATTCAACTTGACAATAATAGACGAAATTGGAGCAAAAATCCAAAGGAAAATAAAGAACCAAGAAAAACTGCGTAAAATAACAACGTTAGACGGAAGAAAAGAAACATCAAGTAATTTTGCAATGTTCAGCTTCACAGAAACTAAGATACAAAAGGTTGCAAATCGATTCAAGAAATATGGAGTTAATATAGCCTACAGAACGCAAAACACAATGATCAAAATACTAAATCCCAAGATAGAAGATTGTAACAAATTCGACATGCCCAGCGTTTATCAAATTAAATGTAACAACTGTGATCACATTTATATTGGTCAAACTGTTAATTTTGTTAAAATATTTAAGAACCATGTATCAGCTTTGAAGAACAGGAAACCAGAAAGATCAAACGTAGCGAAACATCTTTTAGAAAATGGCCACACCATAGGGAAAATAGAAGACAATCTCAGCATCCTCAAGAATTGTAAAAAAAGAAATGAAGTGAATGCATGGGAAGAATTGTTTATATTTACAGAAAAGTGTAAGGATATAAATAAATTGATAAATGAACAAGTAAACTTCGACTCTGGTGGCACATTTAGGAACCTGTATCTGGAACTTCCGGTAACCAATAAGCAGGGACGCCATTTTGATTCTGTCAGTTCTCTCATTGGCCTGATGATGACCGGTGTGACTGGTTGAAATCGATAGCCTTGCACCATCTTTTTTATATGTTTACCATCTGTATGTGAATCAGTATAAGTGTCCAACTTACGAAAATTTCTTCAGGCTGATCACTTTTACTCTTATCTTCTACGGAGTCTTGCTGCATCTCAGTGAGCTGCACTCTGGTGTTCTCCCCACCACAGTGTTGCCACGCCGACGTCGGTGGCTGCACCCCAGCAAGTTGGCAACACTGTACTGGGTCCTTCATCCACTTTTCCAGAAGTGACTCTCGGGACCATTCTGAAAAAATAATACATTTTAATGCCTAGCAATAACTAACATGTGTTTTACAATAATCTATAATACTTTATCTAGACATAGGAGGTGTCTACAAAATCTAAATCTTATATAGACAGCAAAGTTAGATTTTTGAGCCCCTAGATATGATAAAATTTAAATCCGATGGTGTCTGGTCAGTTACTGATTCTACCTTAGAAACAGTCAGTATCAAAGTCAAGAACACCATACCAGGCATCAAACTTATCCTATACTCGTAATTCTTCCATAGTCACCATCATGTCTAAAAGATCAATTTCACATGATCCCAAACACAAAAAAATATAAGTACGCCAAGCACAACCTTAATAGAGCTGTGCACTGTATTTTACATATTATTTTGGTATCCAACACCACATTATCCGACCTTTCAAATAAAGTTGTGGTAAAGATAATGCAGATAGAAACTAATATTCCACAGATAGAGCTCCAAACTAGAGGAAAAACGAAAAACAATAAACAGAAAGCTATTGCCACATATTTCTAACGTGCACTCGAGACTGATAAGAATGCTTCACCACAGTAGGTCGATCAGTTAAAGTGACTTAGAATGTAAGAGCCACTGACCATTGTCTCGGAGGAGAGCCTCGGCAGTGAACAGTGGGATATTGAGCATGTCCGAGGTCTCTACCAGCAGCTGGTCCTTGGCCTCCTGCAGGTCCTGAGTGCGCAGGCCACTGTAGACCTCCTCTCCGGGACCGTACAGCTGGGCCTCGTTGATGGTGTCACTACTGTCAGCCTGCACAACATAACAGTGGGATATATTGAGCATGTCCGAGGTCTCTACCAGCAGTTGTCCTTGGCCTCCTGCAGGTCCTGAGTGCGCAGGCCACTGTAGACCTCCTCCCCGGGACCGTACAGCTGGGCCTCGTTGATGGTGTCACTGCTGTCTGCCGGCACAACATAACAGTGGGATATTGAGCATGTCCGAGGTCTCTACCAGCAGCTGGTCCTTGGCCTCCTGCAGGTCCTGAGTGTGCAGGCCACTGTAGACCTCCTCCCCGGGACCGTACAGCTAGACCTCGTTGATGGTGTCACTGCTGTCTGCCTGCACAACATAACAGTGGGATATTGAGCATGTCCGAGGTCTCTACCAGCAGCTGGTCCTTGGCCTCCTGCAGGTCCTGAGTGCGCAGGCCACTGTAGACCTCCTCCCCGGGACCGTACAGCTGGGCCTCGTTGATGGTGTCACTGCTGTCAGCCTGCACAACATAACAGTGGGATATTGAGCATGTCCGAGGTCTCTACCAGCAGCTGGTCCTTGGCCTCCTGCAGGTCCTGAGTGTGCAGGCCACTGTAGACCTCCTCCCCGGGACCGTACAGCTGGGCCTCGTTGATGGTGTCACTGCTGTCCGCCTGCGCAATGTAACTAGGTTTCATAATTGCATTCTTGGTAAAAACGTTAGATAATTAAATATTTATTTACCTTTTAAAATATAATTGAATACTCTAATATGAGTAAGGTTTGCTTGCTTGCGTCTGTTCGAAATGGCACCAACAATTTACTTCAAATGTTGGAAATAACTAATTTCTGGGATAAAATAAGTTCTAGGCAGGTCTCATCCCCAGAAAAAATCAAATAATGTGAAAAAATGAAAATGAAAAGTTAAAAAAAACTAACATTGGGCTTATGGAGTTTAAAATCAAAACATAAGAATTGTATCAGCTGTTCATAATCAACCAGGGAACTGTCAAAGTAATACTTGTGTTGTTTATAATTGTTAACATGTGGTTTCATGAGAGCAGTGATTAAAACTGTTGAGTGAAGATTGTAAGTATATATAGAATGGTCATATCAAACTTCATCTATTATGTACAAAATTGCATTCAAAAATTTGTTTGATAGTTAACTACAAAATACTACTAAATAATTTTAATTGTACCTAACATAAATTTGTACCGGTAACTGTTTTTAACAATAGTTTTATCAACTATAGGCACTGAAAAATCGTAGGTATCGATGGTATCGGTATCGAGAATCAATTTTTCTGGTATCGGTATCGAGAATCGATAAATTTTGGTATCGACTCATCCCTAATTATGAATGTCAGTAGTTATAATGTACAACAAATTTTACTGGATATTGTTTGTGCTGGATATTGAATGCATGGGAATAACTTAAGCTGTTGTAGCAAACTTTCTTCATGTTTAATATGTTCATTTATAAAAACAGTTTTTAAATGATTTATTCTGAATTGTTCCCAAACCATACTATTCAGTAACCTTAATAAAGAGGGAAAGCCGACTCACAAAGACCATCCTGGACTCAAGGAGGCGTGCGATGTTATGGTGGTCCTCCCGCATAGCCAGGTCACACGGCGTCAACTTGTCGTTGTTCTCGGCAAACAACGGCGCACCGTGAGCCAGTAGCAGTTCCACGCACCGCTGCAGTCCGGCCACTGCTGCGTGGTGCAACGCAGTGTTACCATTCTGTAGCAACCAAGTTAAATTACAGTTAACTTTCATAAAAATAATGGCGTATCATCTCCCAGGACTACCTTAAAACTGGTATCTACCAGTTTTGAGGCTGACATTGGGTACAGCAAATGACGTTGTCATTACATATGGTAAGTCTTTTGGCTGTCCATTATGACAAACTTCCCTTCCACCTTTGGTCCCTCTATTTGCAGCAGCTAGAGGCAGAATCTCCGGGTTTGGTCCCCACCTGCCAACCTGAGAATGGATGGTACCTGGCTGTTGTACATGGATACCCTGTCAGTTGAGTTGACCAATTGGAGAGCAGAATGCGGGTTCACTGTTTGAGAACCTCATCCCAGCTGTCACAGGGGCACGGGAGTTAGCCCTCTGAAGGTTCGATTTGGCTGCTGTCCCATCCCACCCTTTCCTTTCCTGCTATATCCTATCTTTCCGGTAACCTGCGCAATATTCCCGCTAGTGGAAGATGTGACTAGCAGCTATGCTGGGGTTTCCTAATCCGCAACAATGATGATGATGATGATGATGATGGCGTATCATAGCAAAAGACGATCAGCATTATTCTAATTTTAAAAGTAAGGTTTTGCCAAAAAGCACTAAATTTTACAATATATTAAAACTAACTTGTTGTGTAAAACTCTAACTTGTTCTTAGTCTAAGGAATATGCAGGGCCGTACTCAGCTTTCACAGGCCCCTGGGCAGGCCTGGTGTTATGGGCCCTTGTTGCCATCCGTATCCAAGTTGGTGACCTTTTTATAGATAATAGTGCCCTAAACAAGACACTGACCGGCCACCTGGGCCCCCTAGATGGGCCTTGGCCCCCCTTACAGACCCGGGCCCCGGAGCAGTTGTCTCCCCCTGCCCCCCCTAAGTGCAGCACTGGTAATATGTGATGCAGTTCAAATTCAAAATATTTATAGTTACTATACATAATATTTGCAAAACCTGTGTAAATGGTTGGCAACACTATTGGCCTACTTTTGGCACACCCAAGGCCGTAACCAGAAAGAAGCATTGGAAGCGGGTCAGATCAAGAAAAAGGGGCAGTAGGGAAGGGCCAAAATTAGAGCCAGGAAGGGAGGAGTCCAATTCCAATATTTTTTCTTTTGCCTTAGACTTGGCTAGAGAGGTTGGATTATGGCTAAGTAATATTATAAAAGCCCTCCTTATAAACTTAAATATTACAATTCGCCCCTTCTAAATATCAAAAATATTGTATTCATTCTGTAGTTAATGAACCAACAGATAAATCACTAAATCTCTGTGTAAGATGCCAACGCAACTAGGGCGTACTTTAAGGCGAATATGAATTAATGATGAGTGTAGAATGGGTGAGATGTCTTGTGTAGCCTTGTACTGTCCAAGACTGACTGATTCAGCCAGGATCACTAATTAATAGCCCAATAACCAATGGCATCTGGATCCAGTATCGAACCTTCACAACATTTTATCGGGATTTTGCTCAGGATAGATCGTTCATACAATTACTAAGGAGCAATAATACAGTATTTAGTATGATTAACATCATGTAACATTCATTATAAAGCCCAACAGTTTATTTGCTGTAGATTGAAAGGAATTATTTTCTCTCACAACTCACGTTATCTTGAGCATTAAGGTTGACCTTCTCCCTCTGATCTCCAGAGTTCAGTTCTGCCCCCCGCCACTGCAGCAGTAGTGTCACGCAGGCTGCGCGCCGCTCTTGGGCAGAGAACGTCTTGTGCGCACTGAGTGTGCATGCAGCGTGCAGCACAGTTTCATTGCTGCCATTCTTCTTGTTAGGGTTGCCTCCCAGGTCATTCAAAAAAGTTCTGAAACAAAGGGCAAGTTCTTTCAGCACATTAGCTGCCATAAAAGCCCGATTGGGCTAGCTAATCGGCAATTATGAGGTTTTTCAATTTGTCACTGGATGACTTCATATTTAACATTTAGTGACAAAAAATTTATTACTTCAGGAAGACTGGTTTAAAGTTATCATTGAGTGAAATTACTGGTACTTTTACAACTGGCTCAAAAAAGTCACTGATTTTGCTGGCTCGAAAGGCCCAAATTTGCTAACTATCAATTTAGGTAGCGTTTTCTGTTAAATCACAGACTATTCTTGGATCTACTATTCATGAGCAATTTCATCAGATAATAATATACATGTCTATTTAAAATGGTGGAAAATCCAATATGGTAGCTAAAGTTCACTTTGACTTGGTGTTTGACACAACAACCAAAAGTATATGTGTAGTCAAAAGTTTAATAAAAACAATTTGCAAGCAGAAATGTGTCTGCTGGAAAATGTTACCTGAAACTAATTCAGGTAACATTTTCCAGCAAACACATTTCTGCTTGCAAATTGTTTTTATTAAACTTTTGACTACACATATAATTTCCCTGGCCTAACATAGAATCAAAAGGGAATCGAGAAATTCTACACAAACTAAGTGGCAAGTACTAGCTACTCTTTATATAACGTAACAAAAATTCTGAAAAAGAAATAAAATTATTGTACAGCTTTTATTCTTATTGGTTGGTATCATTGTTTCTATTCCAGTCAGTGTTTTTCTTTATTTTTTCAACATGTATTGTTAAAGAAATAATATGAGTTTTATGTTTTCATTAAAACTAAATATTTACTAAAACACTGACTGCAAACTTGAGAATTGTCATCTCTGAAAATCACTCTAAGAGGGTTTTTGAAAAAGAAAATGCAGATGACAGTGGTGACAGTGGAGGCCTTGGAACCATTCTGCTTTCATACTGTAGGCCTTCCAAACAGAAAACAATCAGATATGATAATAATAATGATATTTATTTGCCAAAAAACAATTATAAATTGTGTAGGTGTTAAAAAAAAGTTAAGTCTATAATAACTGCACAAGTATATCCAGGCCACTAGTTATAATTTATATCAATGAGAAAAGTATGTACTTTTGTATGGGAGTCACAATCAAGTGATTTACAAATTTCAGATTTACAAAATTACCAGTACACAAATTACTTGTTGCAAAGATTACCAATCAATACAATTATTATTATTTTTAACATCAGGTCAGAAATAAAGTCTCTTTTTTGAATGGTTTTCAATTCAATGTATTATTAATAGGTTGTATAAAACGTGTATTATTTTAGGTTATAGAATATTAAAAAAGTGTAGACTGATCTATTGCCACAGTACAACCTAAATACCTATATAACAACCCCTTGAATGGAGTAACACACACCTGAGCAAGTGTTTCATGCCGTGTCTGGCCGCATAGTGCAGCGCTGTGTTGTGGTTGTGACTCTCCCCATAACTGAGATTAGGGTCTAGGTTTTTCCTGAGCTCAGGGGAACTTTGAAAAACCTGGAAGAGTTTCATAGGGCAATGTACTACAGTAATGGATAATTGCTAACGTAGATACATACAGATCTTTATTTCTTAAACATTTTATAAATGTGTACGGTACGGTACATCAATATCAAGAGAGAAGAAGAAAATGAAGTAAAACATCATGCTGGCATTGGGGTTTTCATATTAGTCCCTATGCGTTAAAAGTTCTTCTTAAATACTGGATAATGAAGGTATATGACCTCTACAAGAAACAAAAAAAATTAGTTAACAATTTTCATAATTTCACAACAATACATATTCAGTTGAGGTATACATTTTGAGTAAGAATTTAAAAATAGAAGATGGAACAGAGGACCTGTTAAAACTTTGAGCGAAAAAAATGCTACATCTTACACTACGTTTTGTTGAATATATATCCTTTTTCACTCACCCTTTCAATTATATTGACAATTATGAAGAACCAATGAGAAACTTATAACGGCTGTTTGTTGGCCATAACTGACACATTGTGTGTGGCCTTACAAGATCTTATTTACTGTATGATAAACATAGGAAAACTGGTTTGAGACTGGACCCATCTGTCATATGTCAGTGGGCTATTAAAATGATGATTTCCAAGAAAATGTTAACGTAGATGATGGGTGGTAGAGTTAACAAGACAGTGTTGTGTTGCTAAGCATAGATATATCTAAAACCATGCACCTGATTTATATAGTTAATTCTCAACGTATAAATTGGGAAGGACATAAGTTAAAATAAAAGACTTTTGGAAGAAGATTTAAAATATAAAGGAGGAGATTACTTATTTTTTGAAGGCACTCTTCTTACTGATATTTATGAAAATTTAAAATTATAAAAACAAAATTAATAATCTAACATTTTATTTGAGGACAAGGCCTTTTGTTTTCAATGTGATTAGGTTTGTGTAAATTACATATTACTTAACCATGTTATAGGTCATTAACCAAAGTCCTAGGACATTAGGGCTATGCCCCACTGGACTTCGAAGTTTCAACGTTAATCTTTTGGAAGAAAGATTTCTTTTGATTTTATCAGATGATATCTATAACTTAAAATACTGTAAACAGCTGTTTATCATTATGGAAATAAAAAACCTTTTTGAATGGCAACTCTCATAATGGGAATAAAAAATACCCCCGTCGCAACAAACCTGCGTACTCAGCGAATTTTTAATGCATATATGTGACTCACTACTACATAGAGCTACTTACCAAGTTTCACAAAAATACATCCATAAATAAGTGATATATAGTATTTTATTTATTCTCCATAAGACTAACATTAGGGTTGAGGACGCAGGTTTGCTGCAACGAGGAAGATAAGTAATTTTTTTTTAAATTATCAATATAACTGAACCAGGTGAAGCTATATACCAAGTTTTATTAATTTAGGTTCATAATTAAGGGAGATATACAACTTTACTTATTCTCCATATGAATAACATGGGGGCCGAGTATGCAGGTTTGCTGCTACATGGACTATCAATAAAAAAATTGTTTTTTGTGCTAATATCAATATACCACAACTAGCTGAAGCCACATACCAAGTTTCATCAATATACATTCAAAAATAATTGAGATATAGAATTTTATTTATTCTCCATAAGGATAACATTGGACGACGTACTGTGTTTAGCACTTTGAATATCTCTGCAACGGTTGGACGCAGAACAACGATTAAAACACCAAAATGTTTGTTTTGTTGAGCTAAACACTTTAATAAACAGAAATGTGAAGTTTTTAGTAAAACTATCTGAGAAAAATCTAAAAACCTTTTTCCCATAAGATTAACATGAGATACGTTTTTTGGATTTTCTCCGCAACCACTTAACCTAGGTTAATGATTCAAAACACTAAATTATTTGTTTTTTTAAGCTCTACAAAATGGCTATAACTAAAATTGAGTGTTTTTAACATTTTGGGGTCAAATTTGCAAAAAACAGATTTTTGGAAAATTGTAAACTCCCATACAATCCCCATAGTGCCATTGTCCCTTTCCCATAGTGCGATCGATCTGGTTTTCGAACTTAAAGTCATAAATGCTACTCTCCACATTTGTGCCAAATTTCATCAAAATCGGGTTTTTATTTCAAAAGTTATCGCGGTAACGGACACATATATATATATATATATATATATATAAATTTGAACGAATGAATAGTGATTTTGGCATCTGGGGACCTCAAAACGAAAAGTTATCATGGTCTCGGGCCACCTTATTATTAAGTCTTACCATGCCACCTACGATAATAGCTTCTTCCCTATAGGGGAATTTCGCTAAAAAAGTACTTGAATGGCAACTCAAACTCTTTTTTCGATAGGCGAGTGAGCGTAGCGAACGAGCTCATCCGGGAGGGAGTGAGCGAAGCGAACGAGCTCATATTGAAAATGGACGAGTATTTGAAATAAAACAAATTCAATGCCTCTTCTGCGGCAGCAACGCGCCGGGTACCAGCTAGTCTCTATATAAAAATAGGTGAGTGAGCGTAGCGAACAAGCTCATCCGGGAGGCGAGTGAGCGAAGCGAACGAAAAAGAGCTCATCTTGAAAATGAACGAGTATTTGACATAAAACAAATTCAGTTACATTAGGACAGAAGAACATCTGCCGGGCCAACAATATAATACAATATTCAAATATAAAAATCCAGTGTAAAGATGTAAAAATGCAACTGAGCGAGCTAGTTACTGAAATTGCACCTCACATTCAGGAGGTCTTGGGTTTCATCCCAGGCTGGTCAATCTGAGGTGAGTTTGAACGGTTTCTCATCCAAGCAAATGATGGAAGGTTCCCAAAAAGAGCCGTATCCTGCCAGGAAGGACTCAGGGTTAAAAATTGCTTCACAAAATAGTTTTGTTTGTAAGTTCCAATATACTGTCAATACTGTAGTTGTCATCAGAATGAAAATATTATTCTATAAAAAAAAAATAATAAAGGATCATTGCAGCTTACTGATATCCTTTAGCTCAGCAGACTCCCTTTGGAGAATAACCTACCATACATATTTTCAGGTTATGACCACGTAAACATTTGGAGAAAAATGAGTTATTTTACCTGCATAGCAGCAAACTCGTCGCCATTGTGAAGGTACTTCTTAAACTTGGAAGAGGCACTGCCCATAGTACCAGCGCTTAGTGAGGTCTATGGTTCAGGACTGTCAGGACGAACCTTGAGAGAGTTATCATCTGTTCATCACTAGTATACCTGAAATAATTTTTAGGTAAGTCACTGAAAATGTTTATTTTGGCAAAGATCAAGTTAATCACATCTTCAGTGATAATGATAACAGAATTATACAAACATATTTATATGTGTGTTTCGATTGGACACTTGCTGACTTTTTCCAGGACATTATGGTATCTAATGCATTGAATGGTATGTTTAAATGGCAATCAGATAAGCTATTTACAGATTTTGACGTAAACTACACCATGGGAAATCCATACAGATGTGCCTCTTGCCCATATATTAATTACCCCTTACATATTTAATACAACTTCAATTCTTGACTTTCCAATTTTGGTTTTCTGACAATTTCAAACATTATCATTTAGAATGTAAACAAAAATGTAGTCCTATTGTCCGCTCACAGACCCAAAACACACATCAAAGGACGCAGGAGCCTGCATCAGAGAATGTATTTAAATTTAAACTAGCTGTTATGAGCCCGTAACAAATGATGAACTTTGAAAAACTAAAGAAATATTGTTCATTAGTTATGAAACATATTTAGTGGCCTAAGAATGCTAAGAATGATGGAATGTTATCGTAGTAAAGCCCCAACAAAATTGCTCCTTAAAATACTTGATAGAATGTTTAAAAATTCAAAAGTGATCCTTTACGGTTGCATACAAAATAGCCCAAAAAGGATTTTCAATGGTTTAGTTTAAACTTTGTTGTTAGTTTAGTTTTGGATATTGATAAAATCCATTTTGGAGTTAATTATTCAAGGCAAATTTTGTTTCTTAAAAACTTTAGTTAAATTTTATTAAATGTTTAAAAGTTTGTTCAACGGTCTCAAATTTGTAATACAAATTAACCTAACTACTTTCATTGGCTTTATAACTAAAAGATAAATTCAATCTACTTATTTAACTGTTTATTTAAATTAAATTAATTCAGAAATGTGACACAAGCCCAATAAAATATTTCTACTGTAAATAATAGAGAAGAGCCATAACATGGGAACTTTGAGGGCCAGAGGGGCAAAGCCCTGATCTCCGAGGGAAAAATATATTACTTTTGAAAAATCTAGAGGATAATCCCTTTAGTTCGACCCACAAATCGTTAAATTTGATCATGAAAAAAAAACATAGCTGACCACACAGAAAATTCCTAATTGCAAATTGTTTTTTCTTTTATTTAATTTTTTTATAATTATAGTTATATTTTCAAACCTCTCTTGCACCATTCGACACATGCCCAACGATCCCATCTACTAAATCTGCAATAGCTATTTAAATTCATGTTATGTTAGGACATATGACTCAGTGCATATATAAAAACTAAATTGCATTTATTTTTAAGACGTTAGCAACCTTTTTACCTTAATTTACCGGTCCACTTAGACTACAGGACTGTGCATGTAGCAAAGAAAGGAGTAAGTTATTATAATACGAGTTGTACAATACTGATCAAAATTACTTGCCAGGATTGCAATTTTAACCCATGACAAGGCCTCTGCCATGGTTTCGAAGGCCGTCACCTTGACCATTATGCCAATGACTCACCAAAATGTGAACCCATATGTGAAGATCGCTAGATTTTTGAATTTTTTACCTAAAGCAATCTTTCAGAATTGATGTAACATAAAATCAGCTTCAAAACTGGAATAAAGCTATGTGAACACTGACGTACCTGGGAGATACTGGGGCAAAGTCCTCGTGAATGCTTAGATAAGCACTGGGTTGCACCGTTAATAAAAAAAAATTATAAAATTAATTTTAGAATGTGTGTGGCGGGGAGTGATCAAAGAAGGGAACAGTTATTTTTACATTGTGGAGCATATTTTAAGGAATTTTATTGGGCGACACTATATATTTCGCCTCCCCCCACAGTAACACCCCACTGAGTGCCACAACCGCCCTTCATAAAGGGTTCATCGCATTAGGTTTAATCCCATGAAGAGATATAACAAGTTTTAGAAAACTCTGGCTTAAATCATGGCCGGAACGGCAGTTTAGAAAAATTAGTTTGTAGCACTGATTTTTACAGAGGGGCATGGAATATGCCATCACAGGGAACAAGGACCATCCGTCATCTTGACCTGTCTCAAAAAGTCTGGGGGTTGAAATAATTCAAAATAACAAGAATCCATATCAAACGCCTTATGACACATTCATTCTTTTTTGGGCCTCTCAGTGTGGGCAGAATAATTTTGCCTTCTTTTAATGTCTAGGCGTGCATATGGTCACAATGAGGAAGCACTTACACCGGCTATCACGTCTCTTCTGTCATTTCAGACATTAGGCTTTTGAGACACCCTGGAACTTTCCAGATGGAAAAGTTTTGTAAAATACCTGTGCCATTTATACCGAGGCATCCCATAGTCGTATAAGTAATCGGGCCACGGTAAGAATTCTCAGCATTTTCATCTGGGGGTTTCAACTCTCGGACATCTAAAAATATCTACAAAGTTGGTCTTTTGCCACCCCTGTTAGCGTTGTGTAACAGGTGTTGTATTCCTTAAGAACCAATGCTATACTGACTTTTAAAACGGCACTACTGGTTTTGATAACAATGTACGATATTTTCATGAAAAACTATGAGGTTTTAGGCTATTTCGGACCATCATAGAGCTATAGGGGTTCTGCCCCATAGTCTGTCAAAGTTTCAATGTTGATCTTATGCAGGGTGCAGGGAATGATTTATTGCTGCATTGTTGCCACTAGCTTCCCTCCTCCTGCCCACTGCCATCCGTCATCGCCACTTGGTCTTTTCTCCAACCTATTTGTTTTTAAATAGGTCCCGGAATACATTTCATTCCAGTTCACAATATAGTTTGTATGGTATTCATTGGTGTCACACAATCAAACCTTTAAATTAGCCATAGGTTAAAATATCCTTTGGATTGAAACATTTTTTGCTTATATGTTATTAATGCATTTTAAGACGTGCAATAATATTTTAACAAATTGTTGTGCTTATTTGGAATAATTATCAGAGGATTTACTGTACATCTGAAGTAAATCAAGATGAGAATCATAGCATAAAAAATCAAAACCTCTACAACTGTACTGGGGAGGGTTAAAAGGTTAATAATACTATAACAGAAACCAGTTGATCTCACATAGTCTCATTTCTCTTCGAATTTTCTTCCAGCACTCACCAGAATTATTTCAAGACAACAGTTTGCCATTTTCGAGATATATCTGATATCTCGCTTTAAGATATTTCTGTGACATCTTGAAGAGGTTTTATACAATTATTTTAAAATCCCATGGTGGGTTAGAAAGCTTTTTAGGCTGTTTCTAATTTATTAATAAAACGATTTATAGAGTTTGGTGGCCTCAATTCTACCCTATACCTTGCTCTTCTATATGTGGGCCTCTGGCCTTAGCAGGAACATATCAAGCAAAGCCATACAGGGGTGAGGTGCTACACAGAACAAGCTAGACAATACTCATCAAATTTACCACCCAAGGCTGGCATTTGAACTCTCGGCGGGGCTGTTGCCATAGTTTTGAAGTACGTCACATGGCCACTGATTTTCAAAATAAGGATGAGGCTAAATAGTGTTGTAATCAATGACATAATTACTTTATAGGGTCTAACAAATTTACAATAACAACAATATACATATATATATATAACTGAATGTAACAATTTTTGACAAAGGAAAAGATAACAATATAAGTCAAATTATAGGCTTAATTTTTTTGTAGCTGTGAAGACTTTGAAATGTTGCCAGAATTACACCTTTGTTCATAATAAGTTACTTTGGATAACCTAAGATATTAAGTTACTTGGTATTTAAAACAATTATTTTAATTCATTGACAAATAGTACATTGGACAGTAAATTTAGATAGTAATACATTATAATTAGTTCAATTTATAATAAACTTAAAAACAGAATATATCGATGACAATTCAAATAAAACATGTTTCTCTTTTGTATTTTTATGTTATTTTACTGCAGGTATAATAATGTAAGGGGTGAAGGTACAACATATAAATTTTAAGACATAAATTTTCCATCAATATGCCTATATTTTAAATTATAAGATTTAAAGATTTATGACAAAGGCATTACAATAGAACATAAAATAGATAAAGATGTTTTATTGATTTGTTGTTAATAAGCACATATAATTATCATTTTAGTTATTTATAAATGTATAGTTAATTATCCTGCATTGAATATGTGTGACACGATTAAGATTTAAAAATAGTAAGATATATTCAAGAACAAATTAAAAACGACGATCTGTTGATTGGAGTTTTGTTAAATATGAGAAAAGGCCGTTTTGTAAGGGTTTCATAAATATACTTACAAACTGTGCTCTCTTCAAACGTAAATTCTTAAAACAAGTTGATGATTGCGAGCTCCAAATGACCTAAATATACACATTTCATATTATTATTTTTTGCATTTAGAATCCATCAGTCACAGGGCACAAGCACGATCGATTTTCCGAGGATAACATGCGCGCATGTCCAAGTTGGGCAGACGGCAGACGTCATGCCTCGGGTACATTGGTTGCGCAACTCTTACTATTCCTAAGAGTGCCGATCCTTTTTAATATTAAACTAAATCTCTGCTCATAATTTACTTAAATGTTCTAAGAAAAGAATACCTAGTTGACGTAATATATAGAAAGTACTTATTAGAGCATTTGTTTCTCGTAGTACTTATACTATGTATTAAATGAAATGTAATGGCGATATCTAGTAGGCTTTTTAAACGATACGAGCTCATAGAGCATATAGAGGTTCAGGTGTTAAAACCACTGAGCTTTATGTTATACCTAGAGTACCACTCCGTGGTGAAAAAGTGTGCCGCTGTGTTTATGCCCAGATGTGTTTTTGACATTTAGGTGGTATAGTTATTTATTTACTATTGGTTGAAATTTTGACATCGTCCACCCAATACATTCTGATTGGTCCAGTTAACGTCAAAGTGACGACATAATAGAGCAAAATGTCTGTGTTGGCGGCACGTTTTTGGAAAATATTTAGTCAGGGAGTAGTGACTCCAGATATAACATAGAGCTCAGTGGTCAGTACAGCCAGGCAGTGTTGCCACTTTTAGGGCAATTACAATTAACAATAGAGCTCAGTGGTTAAAACATGTAATGCAGTGTTGCCAATGTAAAAGCAACTTCTTAAGGGTCCTAGGGGGTCTATTAGAAACGCTGGAGACTACACTATTAATCAAGATTCCAAGCCGTTCACGGCCATTTTCTAGTGAGGCAACACGAGGCAAAGAGCAACTCGCTGAAATCGAACGAATCAACAAACCGAATCAAAGGAATAATTCATGATTTAAAAATAAATAAACTTGCATTTTTTAGCTTGTTCATAGTTTATATCATGGATCACAGTGATAATATATTCAAATATCCAACAAACAAAATCAATTTCTCTCAATTTTGTTTACTTTATTCCACAGATTTGAATGAATAGACTCAGTTAGAAGGGTTGAACAACCCGTTCCTGCAGTTAAAAGAGCGATAAATTTGTCTCACCAGTATACCAGCCTGATAAAATCACCGGCTCGTTTTTCGACGCATATTGCATTGTGTCTCCATTTAAAAAAAAATACCTCCTTGGTAAATCCTAGACGAAACAATGAGCACCAAGAGCACCAATAAAGTTGAAACCAAGAGAAGATTTTTTGAAGCTTTAAATATATGATGGAGCCCGTAAAATAACATATACTTCACTACAATAATCACCTGTTTATTTTCATGAAACTGTCTATTATTCCATGCCTCGAGAAATGACGCGTTAGGGTTAACGCGGACGAGAGCAACACGATTTGTTTTAGGAAATATATGACGGAGGATGCCACGAGCTTATCTGGGGGGTTCACACCGGATTCCAAACTTCGCTGCAAGCAACACATTGACGGGAATTTGGAGGTAATTTTAAAAATAATTGCGGCTGTTTCGATTTATTACATCCGCTTTCAATATGGAATAATGTAATCGCGTTACTTTATAGACAGGTCGAATGTCGAAAATCTCTTTTAGCGAATTTCCCATATAACGGGAAGAAGCTCTGTTACCGTAGTCGGCATAGTAAGACCTATAGGCCCGGGACCATGATGATAACTTTTTGTTTTGAGGTACCCAGATGCCAAAAACGCCATTCGTTAGCACTATATGTATATAACATACATATATATATATATATATATATATTATATCATATATTATATTATTATACATATATATATTTATATATATGTGTGTGTGTGTGTGTGTGTGTGTGTGTGTGTGTGTGTGTGTGTGTGTGTGTGTGTGTGTGTGTGTGTGTGTGTGTGTGTGTGGTGTGTGTGTGTGTGTGTGTGTGTGTGTGTGTCCGTCCGTGAGCACAATAACTCTCGTAAAAATGGCCCGATTTTGATAAAATTTGATACAAACGTGTAAAGGAACATTTCTGAATTTAAGTTCGTAAACCAGAGGGATCGACCTACCCGAAGGGGTATATTGGGGGGGGGGGTTTGTATCCCAAAAATGGGGTTTTTGAATTGTTTACATATCAACTTTGAAAGAGTCAAATTGGAATGTGCACCATTGGATTCGGCTTAAAAATACACACAATTTGGTGTTTTGATCATTGCCCTACGTTAATTGGTTGCAGAGATATTGAAAGTGCTAAACACAGTACGTTGTCCAATGTTATTCTTATGGAGAATAAGAACAATTCTATATCACGCTTATTTATGAACGTACACCGACGAAACTTGGTATAAAACTTATTCATCTGTTTGTGGTCTATTGTTATTTGCACCAAAACCCATTTTTTACCGATGGTTCCTGTTGCAGCAAACCTGCGTACTCAACCCTCATGTTATTCTTATGGAGAACTAGCTGGTACCCGGCACGTTCCTGCCGCAGAAGAAGCATTGAATTTGTTTTATGTCAAATACTCGTTCATTTTCAATATGAGCTCATTTACTACGCTCACTCGCCTAACGAAAAAAGAGTTTGAGTTGCCATTCAAGTAGTTTTTTATTTCCATTATTAGAGTTGCCATTCAAGTAGGGTTTTATTTCCATAATGATAAACAGCTGTTTACAATACTTTAAGCTATAGATACCATCTGATAAAATAAAAAAAATATTTCTTCCATAAGATTAACGTTGAAACTTTGAGGTCCAGTAGGGCACAGCCCTAATGTCCTAGGACTTCGGTTAATGGCCTATAACCTTCCCAGGATTAACCTGTGTTACTATGCAACATTTCAAAGCAATCGGATGAACAGTATGGCAGCGCATAAAATACGAACGGATAGACGAACAGACGTACAAACATTGATTTGTATATATTAGATTAAGTAAAATATTATTTCTCCCTTAGTTACGAACTTAAATTAATAATACTTGGTATGTCTTTCCACCTAGTGGAGTTCTAAAAAAAGTGCATAAAAACCCATTTTTAGTTGTTCCTTTTTGCAGCAAACCTGCGTACTCAGCTCCCATGTTATTCTTATGGAAAAAATTAAAATGACATATCTCATTTATTTATGAATGTTTATTGATGAAACTTGGTGTGTGGCTTGACCTAGTTGAGTTATATTTATTAACCCATATTTTCTGTTCCTAGTTGCAGCAAACCTGCGTACCCCCATGTTAATCTTATGGAGAATAATTGAAATCATATATATTGCTTATTTATGAATGTATATTAAAGAAACTTGGTATTCAGCTTTAAGCGGTATTAAGACATATATATGTATTAGGAATTCGCTGAGTACGAACGTTTGCTACTACGGGGGTATTTCTCTCCAACCACGTCTACAAAGTCTGCACTTCACGAGGTGCGTGCCTTTTTTAGCTGCCAGTCAACACCTCTGAGCTCTATAGTGTTATGCCTGGAGTACCACTCCGTGGTGAAAAAACGTGCCGCTGTGTTTATGGCCAGATGTGTTTTTGACATTTTGGTGGTGTGGTTATTTTATTTCCTATTGGTTGAAATTTTGTCATCATCCACCCAATGCAATCTGATTGGTCCAGTTAACGTCAAAGTGACAACAAAATAGAGCAAAATGTCTGTGTTGGCGGCACGTTTTTGGAAAATATTTAGTCAGGGAGTAGTGACTCCAGATATAACATAGAGCTCAATGGTCAATACAGCTAGGCCAGTTCAGAAGCAGAAGCAGGGAAGCACTAAGCATATTAAGCACTAAGCAGACGAATGTTTAAATATGGCTGTTTGTGTTGCTGTTATAGGAAGAGAAGTGAGTATTATTATATTTTTACAATAATTTATTCAGCCTGCTCATAAAATATTCTAAAAAATAAGCTAAAATACTTATTCCTTAAGTAACTATTTATTTGTTGGGCTACATATAAGTAATTGGTACTGATATTGCTCTAACCGAGTTGCATTCAAGGAGTTACATCCCAGGACCTCCTGGGATTTCAGGTTAAATTCAAATTTTTCACTATCCAATCTTCTTTTCAAAATATTAAAGCTTTGTTATTAAATAAGAGTCTTCCAACATAAGCTCCGAGCTATTCACTGTAGTTGTTCAGAGAAAAAGGCTGAGAGTAAAGGAATTCCTTCAATCATGTCCCTGAATGAGTTGCTTTGGGACCATCGCTGACTGATTCACACAAGTTTTGGAACTTGAACCTGTGACATTATTTTTCCGCTAACAGTTGTAACAACCACACAGAGTCAGGGTCGTTCACAACTTTCACGAGCCCCTGGGCAGGCCCAACGCAGGCCCTCTTCCACCCTTCCCCGCCCAGCAAACCATATCCACTTCCATTTCGAAGACAAGAAAAATTTCCTCCCCCAACCCCGATGATGAGATTTATCTATATACTCATAACCATAAACTCCATCTTAGGCACAGAATGATCATTAATACATCTAATGATTTAATAGAATTTGTTTATGAAAACTAACATTACCTAATTATTTTTTTATGTGTGTGAAAGTGGAAGTTTCTCTGAAGACATCCGGTTTTAGTATGATTGGGTTTGGAAGCAAATATGACCAGTCTATTTTTAAGTTAGTCTAATTAAATTAGCATAGGCTATAATATGTTATAAGACAAATTCTAGGTAATATAAGCACAGATAGAGGGTTCTTACCTATTACTAACTTATATTACCGACGCAATAAAAAATAAGTTAACAAATTCATTTTGATAAATTTATTGTATCTTCCCTAGGTAATAGTTAAGTCTGTAAACACAGTGGTTTTAATGTTTTTGGTTTCCTAGTAATTTTGACTTGTTCAACAGCAGGCATCAAAAATCGATGTTAACAAAATTTAAGTACTTACTCTCATGATAAAAAGCGCAGCACTGCACCAGGCGTGAATAGAAATGGGGGGGGAGGTGATAGGGGTGGTCGCTCCCACAAACCTTAAAATCAGGCTATTGTTTTTTATTTTATTATTTAGGCTTACAATGAAAGTTTCTTGATTACAAGGTTACTTTTATATTATATTAACTTTACTTTCATTTGTTGTATAATTTTATATAGGGATGAAATAAATAATGAGGGGTGCCAGGGACCACCCTTGGGGAGGAGTAACTTTCGGTGACCGCCCTCCCCCCCAAACCTGACCTCTGGATCCGCCACTGCACTGCACCAACCACTGCACCAACAAGAGCAAAGGACTGTTGTTTTCAGTTTTGTCTGCTTTCTTTACAAGGAAGCGGCTTTAGGCATAACTAAATTTGTTTAATATTCTCTCCATTGACATGAAAAGCTATTTTAAGAAATGATTCGACTAATTCTTCCCTTCTTACATCATTAGGGCTCTGCTTCATAGTCCGTCAAAATTAAATACGTGTGTTATAGAAATTATTTGTCTGGTATTTTTACCTTAGAGTGCGTCACACATACCTTTCTTCGTTTCTTCCTACCATCACGTTTTCAGTCACATGGTAGCCTATATTTATAGGGCAATTTTTTGATAACAAATATTAACAAGTTAAGTTAGGCCTATAGGCCAAACGAATTCCCGCCTGCTCTTGGCCACTGAATTGAAGTTGTTTGATATTGAAGTGAAGAACAGTTTCTGATTCTCAGTGAAATCACCTCATCTAGCACACATTATTTGCCAAAAAAATGCAGAGAGTAAGAAGTATTTCATTTAAAACTAGCTGGCCTGACAGTCTTTATCCTGTCCTAATGTCATTGAATTTGTTTGATCTCACATGCTTGTTTATTTTCAAGATGAGCTCGTTCGCTACCCTCATTCACCTATTTTTATATAGAGCTAACTTTGGCATTGAAAAAAGAGTTTGAGTTGCCATTCTAGTAGATTTATTATTTCCATAATGAAAATATGTTTATGCCTTTCAAGTATGTTTAGATATAATCCTTATAACAGCCGTTTGGTGTTACTAACTAAATAAAATACTAACCCGACTTTATTTTATGTAGCCTATTTATATTGTTGAATCATAAAGGCCTACTGCCCTTAATAGTCCCATATTTTGAAAGACAATGTAGGCCTAGTTGAATCATGATTGTTTGGTTGCAGAACTCGCCCAAGTTTATAGCGTGTTTGAAGGAGGAGCAAGAGCTGCAGTTCCACTACAAGGTGCACACTTCGCTAGACATTGTGGAGGAGAAGTTGTCATTGCCAGGCAAAGTGAGCGGCGACCTGCGTGAACTCTACCTGGGACTTCTGTACTCTACTGAGGAACAGAAAATGTATCCTTTATATCTTCAAGCTGAGTGTTAGGTGTGTAGATCATAGACTAAGAACCAGTTTCATCATGGTTCATAGACTAAGAAGCAGTTTCATCAACTTTGCTTGATTTTGTCGTTACAATTTTGAGCAAAATGCTTTATTTAGGCTTTATAAAATGCTGTATGTATCACAAGAAGAACTCTTAGGTATATACAGGTGGCCATACATGTGTTGGTTCATAGTAGGACATCATGATCTGGGAAAATGGTCTTTTGTTCAATTTCAAGATGAACCTGTGTATGGCCTACCCTACAAAACTGATCAATCTTTTACCTCTTTATAAATTGAGTACAATTTAAACAAAGATTAGGTTGTATATAAATTTATTACAAACTTGAACCAGTAAACTGAATAAGATATTAAACTACTTTTAAGTAATTCTATTATATTATGTTATAAAATGGCTACTAAGGGAGGCGTACGGGATCTTCTGCAAAATGTTCAGTCATTTTTGTTTAGGCTAGTTCATTCATTCTTCTGTCATTCCGAAAACACTTCCTGCAAACTATCTTTTTCAAAACTTGTTGTTTTAGAGTGTTACATAGTCACATTTAAATATAATCAAAACTGAACTGCGTTTTAAAAAACAGTTATCAGTAGAAAATATGATAAGGGGACAGTGACCAAAATTTTCAAAAATCCAAATTTGTATTTTGTATTAATTGTATTATTTAGTTCATCCTGCACAAGAAAATATAGGGTTTATATGCCATATTATAAAATTTATATTTTTTATTAATTTTTACATGTAACAATGCACACTGTAACTCGACACATTTTCAGCGCTTCGACGACTCGGTTATAGTATGCTCTTTGTTTTTAAATAATTTCTTGCTGATCTACTGTATGTAAGCAGAAAACATAGCAAAGCAGAAGACAAACATCTTTGCATTTTTTGCATTGAGTAGAGTCGAATAGTGCCAATTATTTTCAAGTTTCGAGTACTTTCGAGCGAGTATTTGCCATAAGTTGGAAGTTTAAAATAGAGAAATGGGATTTGATATTCTAAACATGGTTTCTAACTAATAAATTAGAAGCAATATAAAGTTTTAGCCAGTACAATCAAACTGGATTACGTATTGACAAACAAAATGCGTTTTGACATTCGTTCCCGGCCGATAAAACACGGTCCGGTTGACATTTGGCCTATATCACCTGGTCCATACATCTACATACATACATCTCATAATCAATATTAGATGACGAAATCATTAGTTATGGCCGATATTAAGTGTTCCGGTCGCCACTTTTGCCGATATTATGTTTTCTGTCGCCATTTACGGCCGAAATTACGTGGTCAGATCATCATTTTTGGCCGATTTTACGTGATTCGATCGCCTTTTGTGGCCGTTACCACGCGTTTTGGCCGGTCGCAATCGTAAGCGGTCGTCATTTTCGGCCGATTTCACATGATGAGATCGTTTGCGGCCGTTACTACGCGTTTTGGGTGGTCGCAATCGTTAGCGATCGTCCAGAAATTGGCGGGAAATACTCGCTCGAACTTTCGAGTAATTTTCAAAACTTTTGAGTCGAGTTTGAGTATTAAAATATTCGGCCGAAAACTCGAAGTTTCGAGTACTCGTACAGCCCTATTTATAGTACAGGTAAGTACATAAATAGATATAAGGATTTCTAGATTGTATTGAGGAAAAAAAATCGTTAACAAAATATGAAAGAAATTGAATTTTTGTCATCGATTTATACAAAATTTTTTATATTTATTATTGATACTTTTTTAAAAAAAGCTCCTGTTAAACTGTATAAAAAGGTATATAGAAACTGTGGTAAAATTTTCAGCTAGATAAGTTGCAATAGTTAAAAAAAATTTACCCTACGTTACCAGTGCGTATTTTTGTTGGACAGCGTCCCCAATGTCAAATTAGCATTCTATGTCAAATGAGCGTTCTATCAGTTGAAGGAGTTGCTTACTGCTGCTCCTGTGTTTGGATTTTTCAACCCTGATAATGATGATTTGACCCTCAGTGTTGATGCAAGCTCACATTCGGTGGGTGTTGTAGTGTTGCAGAGTGGCAAGCCAATAGCGTACGTGTCAAATGCACTTACTGACACTCAAATGAGGAATGTCCAAATTGAAAAGAAGCGTTTTGCTGTTTGTTTTGGGGCTGAGAAATTTTGGATGTGGATTTTTGGGCACGATAAGGTGACAGTGGAAACTGATCATAAACCGTTGTTAGGTTTGAGTAAAAAGCCACTTCCAACCAGATTCATAAGGCTACTTCATTTACAGTCTTATGATTTGACATATGTTTACAAACCCGGCAAAGAAATGTTTTTGGCCGATGTGTTGACAAGTGACGTGCCTGCGTTGGCTGGCACCCAGAATTTAGATCTATGTGAGGACATAAGTTACAGATAGCTCTTCTGGTAGAAAATCTACCTGTAACAGAAGCTTGGTGGAAAAAAGTACTTGGAGCTTCCCTGAATGATCCGGTTGTTTCACTCATCAAGACTTATCTCCAGAATGGCTGGCCTAAATGTTATAAAGATGTTGTTGGTGAGGTCAAGCCATTCTTCCACTTGAAGGATGATTTAAATGTTGTGAATGACGTTCTATTTTATGGTGATCGAGTTCTTATGCCGAATTCAATGAAATATGAAGTTCTTACTCGTCTACATTCTGGTCATCCTGGAGTGAATGTAATGATGGATCGATCTTTCTGTATTTTGGCTTGGCATGGCTCAGGACATAAAGAAATGGGTTAGAGCTTGTTTAAAGTAATTGATAACAAATGAGAACAAATATTCCTTCGACACATTGGTGCCTAAGTTAACATATGAGGAAGATAGAAAATTAAAGTGGCCAAACAAGAGTGCTCAAAAGAATACTTTGATTTACGCCAGGACAGCTGATTATGACCAAAAAACACCATTCAGCTTCTTGGTCTCCGGGAGTGGTTTTTGATAAGGGCCCAGGGCCTCGATCATATTTAGTTGAGAGTGAACAGGGCAATCAGTATGTTCGGAGTGAACTTCATATTTTTCCTCGAGGTATTCGTGACAGGAAATCTGCATCACCTGAGCCAGATGTTTACAGAACCCAGACTGCTGCTGAAATGGTTGGTGATGTACAAGCCTTACCAGTACCTGAACAAAAGAGCCGTGGTAATGGTACTGGTTGTCGTAATGTTACTTCTTCTGGTCGATTTGTTCAGCCTCGGAGGAGGTTTATTGAAGAAATGTGAGTTTAAAAAAAGAGGAAGATGTTGTAATAATAACTTGCATATGGGCATTGTAATTATTTATGAATAACATAATTAAGACTGAACCTTTGTTTTTATATTGAGTTTCACTGGACTGATGTATATAACATTTTGTTAAACCTTAGTAAATTTATTGCTTGTTATGTAAATTGGCATTGGATTATTTTACAACACTGGATAATACATAGTCACATTTACAAAATGTTTTACACAAAATAAGTTCCATATATTCGACAAATTTTGCTACATCGATAATGCTATCGAAGATCACACTGACATCGCTGAAAGTTGCCAACAATCACTACTATATTAGCAATGCCATTGACAACTAAGACCTCATTGTGTAGCCTTCGACGATGGAAAATTCATGCATAGTTCCGGATTATCCTAGTCAGTGGCAGCCAGGATATATTTGACAAAATATTAACATTCTATATTGTACATATTTTTCATTGGCAAGTACTCAACTTGAAGTAAAGAATATACTTAAGTTATATTTTTAGAGGAACATTAGATCAAATAATTTGTTAAGCTTTTGCATTTTGGATGCAAAGTCTTGTGTTACTTTGGTCTCTGATGTTTGTTTCAAAGCAAATAAGCAGATACTATTTTGATGAAAGCCTTCAATTTAGTTGTTCTATTAATTTCATTACTGCTAGATTTTCAATAAAGGTTTTTTCCTATTCTGATATATAAAAAGGCAGCATTTGAATTGTGCTGCCACTGTTTTTTGCACAACTAATTAATTAACTAATATGTTCTTCCTTAATCAATAAATAGATTTGGTTATGTAACCAATACCAAAATCAAATTTATCATTGTTGTGGACTCTACAAATTCGATGCTGCGAGACAATGAAATTCGAACAGTGAGTAACATTTTGATGCAGTGTTTGTTATAATCTAATACATAATTATTGTCAACATGTAATTGAAAGTTTTCGTAATGGGTTTTTCAACTGTGTGTGTGTGTGTGTGTGTGTGTGTGTGTGTGTGTGTGTGTGTGTGTGTGTGTGTGTGTGTGTGTGTGTGTGTGTGTGTGTGTGTGCGCACGCGTGCGTGCGTGTGCGTGTGCGCGTGCGGGTCCGGGTCCGGGTCCGTGTCCATGTCCGTGTCCGGGTCCGTGACCGTGTCCGTGTCCGTGTGTATGTCCGTCCGTGTCCGTGTCCGGGTCCGGGTCCATGTCCGGGTCCGTGTCCGTGTCCGTGTCCGTCTGCGTGTGCGCATGCGTGTGTGTGTGTGTGTGTGTGTGTGTGTGTGTGTGTGTGTGTGTGTGTGTGTGTGTCAGTTGATCAACCTTATATAAATGAAGTATTGACAGTAAAATTGTTGAGCTGTACTGTGAAAGAGAATATATTTGCTATTATTTATGTTTCTAGTTTATACAAACTGGTTAGTATTTTGTAATAACTGATTAGCTGATTGGGCGTCTCGCTAGCATCTTGGATTTCGGTTCAAGCGGTCACGGGTTCTAGGATGTCCATTACTCTATGAGTTTGAACCGTTATCCCGAAAAGTCTTTAGTAAACTCTCTATGAAAATGCCTTTGGCGAGGTAAAAAAAACAAACAAAAAACCTTTGAGCCCCATACTTGTGAATACATAAATTGAATCTGTTTTTTTTATTTTTATACCGGAACCGGAACATTTAATTGTATTAAAATATGTGCTTTTGGTAGTCATATGCTGAGTAAAGAAAGTAAAAATCAGTAAAGCATCTGACCACATATGCAACTCACAATTCACTCATATCGGCAGCTTGGGCCCGCACCATCCCCACCGCTTGCTTCACGTCAAACCTCCCCTTCAACTTTGCCCCAGATGTTATTGGTGAACTATCCATCATGAGTGACCCAAAAATCAGTGATTGAAATGGGATTTGAACCCTCAATCAAAAGTGCTACCCTCTGGCCGGGAGGATAGCGCCTTAGACCGCTCAACCACCGATGAACTAGCAGACCACGTGTTAGATACAGAGCACAGACAGTGCTTATAAAGATGCCACTGAAATTTAATTTGAACTATAAGCAAGTTTTACATGGTGTTTGTTATCGTAGATTTTAGGTAGCGGATTCAAAAGCCTATACTTCGGCTCTTGGGACTCAACAGTGTTAAACATTCCGACATTGGTAGTGTAGCTATATAATTAAGTATTTCCTGTTTCCAGATGTTTAGAAAGCTACATACAGCCTACACAGATGTTGTCTGCAATCCATTCCACATTCCTGGAGATAAAATAGAATCCAAGTAAGTATACCAAATTCTGTTGGTATATTTTACAATTATCAGATGGAAAGATCATTTTACTTACCTACATTATATTTTAATATAGCTCTGAGTTATTTTTACTCATTACATTTATAATAGAATTTAACAGACACATTAAAACGCCCGATTCTCAGTTTAACTCATGCGTATATTATTTGACAATATATTTTAATGTCGTGTAAAAAATCTGATTAAGAGAAAATACCCCTGTAGCAGCAAACCTGCGTTCTCAGCGAATTTCCAATGCGCATATATATATATATATATATATATATATATATATATATATACATATATATGTATCTTAATACCACATAAATACCACAAACAATTTATGACATTTGAATTATTCTCTATAAGAATAACATGGCGGCTGAGTATGCAGGTTTGCTGAAACAAGGAGCACAAAAATTGTGTTTTTATACAAATATCAGTATAACTCAACGAGCAGTACCTACCAAGCTTTATTAATTTATGTTTATAATTAATGGGAATAACATTTTACTTAATTCTCTTTAAGAATATCATGGGTGCCGAGTATGCAGGTTTGCTGCTACAGGACCTATCGGAAAAAAATTTTTTTGTGCAAATATCAATTGAACATAACTATATGAAGCTATATACCAAGTTTTGCCAGGATATATTGATAAATAAGTGAGATACATAATTTTTCTTATTCTCGCTAAGAATAACATTGGACAACGTACTGTGTTTATCCACTCAAAAGCTACTCTGTTTTTTTCCTAAGCTGAATTCAATGGTAAAAAGGAAAATATTACTTACTAAACTATTATACATAAAAACTCAAAAAAACCATTTTTGGGGTACAAAACCCCCCAAAATACCCCTTTGGATGAAGCGATCTGGCTGGTTTTCGAACTTAAAGTCATAAATGTTGCTTCACATGTTTGTACCAAATTTGATCAAATTTGGACCATTTTTACGCGAGTTATCACACCTACGGACACATATATACATACAGTTTTGAACGGATGGTGCTTTTGGCATCTGGAGACCTCAAAACGAAAAGTTATCACTGTCCTGGGCCTAGGTCTTACCATGCTGACTATGGTAATAGCTTCTTCCCAATAGGGGAAATTCGCTAAAATATTGAAACACATGACAAATGTTCAACTGACAGATTTAAATTTTGTATCATCTGTAATTTTCTTGGTTATTTTTTCTAGGAAGTTCGATGCTGTTGTAAGAGCCATCCTTCAAGGAAACTGATTTAAATTAATTACAATTTAAGAAACATTTATCATGTCAGGAAAAAATTTATTCCTACAATATGTATTGTTTATATTTATATTTATTTATAATATAATTTAATACTTCTTTGTACAGTTAATTATAATACATCTATCAGAAAATAAATTTAATTTTGTATATGCTTATCAACCCGTTTATTTGTTTAACCTAATGTGATTTTTTTCCTAAACACAAAAAATATCTAGATTGAATCCATGAAATTTAGTAGTTGGATTCAAAATATATTATTTGATTATAAACTTACTTTATTATTGGAATATTATTAACAACTACTACAGATAATTAATTGTACTTATTAATTGCCTCAGAAATTTCTTGTTGAGTCAGCTACATTTTAATTTCATGACTACATTTCAAATTAAATTAATTTTCCTCTAGATGATTTGAAAATAATCAATACTCAAAAAATTGCTCAAAAACTGTTCCAGATTTGACTCAGTGGGAAGAAGTGGAATAAACTACGTAAATAAAATAAAAATTATTAATTACATTTCGAACTGGGTTGAATATAACCCATTGGGGAATCGCGAGTTGGAATTGGGAGTTCGCGGGCAATCGGCAGAAGCAACTGTGCTGTATGTATTAAAATATGATACTATATTGTAAGTCTACTTAGATTGAAATGTGGTTTTGTTTTTAACATTTTTCATTACTACCAAAATCATAGAAAGCACAATAAATCACGGAATAATTGCCTGCTAACCAATGATTTCCTTTTGACTCTCTATTTTAGCGGTATTTCTGCTATTCTCGCAATAGCGGCTATTTTTAGACGGCGTTCAGTAGTCTGGCATTTTCGGTAATCCCGCACTACGGTACCAAAGTCCCGAACGTTCCGGAATTAGCAAGCGTCTGCTGTATCATGCACACATTCTATTAGAAGGCTGCTTTATGAGTGGCCCAACTGTAAGCAGACATAATAAAATAAAATATTATAGGTAAATAGCTTTGTAATCTGTTAAACTATAGGTATATATTTAAGTATAATTAAGTAATATTTGATGAATAAGTCAAATAACTGTTTATTTTGTGTTAAAAGTGAGAAATGTTCCACAGGGGTGCCTTTTTATTTTTTAATCCTCAACTTGGCTCATCTATTTTGGAACACCAACGGGCGCATCTGGGAATTGAAACATTAACATATTTGAATTACTACCGATATAGAAATTGTTGACTTATATTTATATAGTTTAATGTTCAAAACAAGTTGCATAACAATTTGAGCTTTTTAAGAAATAAAGTAGTAAAACAATCAGTATTGGCTATATGGATAATCACGGAACACATGTTCGCCATGTACATCAGTGTCCAAATTATCTCCACCTTTATCATCAAACAACACACTTTTGTAGCCTCTTAATCACTTTAAAAGATAAGCTGCCGCATGAATGCTCAGCAATTTGTATTAATTCATATGAGTGTTCACTCTATATGATATGGCCTAGTATATTGTTATCTAATTAATGGCTTAATAAAATTACTATTATTGACTATTATTATTGAAATCACAATATTATTTTTCACTTTAACTTAACTTTAATATTAAAACTAGAAAGTAAAATCTCTAAAAATGGGTGTTTTATACAGTGTGACTCATAAGTAAGTGACCAAACATTAGGAATTGGTTTTATGAGTCAAAATAAAAATTTAATTAAGAATCACGTTTTTCCCAAAAACGCCTCATTACCTAGATTTCTGCTATTTTGTATATTTTCTTAAACAAATTATATATCCGAAAGAATGTAAGTTATTTTAATGGAACTTGGTATGGTGTTGAAGTTAGTTAATAGCCAATGACAGAAAAATAATCAGTCTGAACAAATTATTCATTTAAAAAATAATCAATCTGAACAAATTGTTCATTTCAAAATGGTGGCCATTTAAATAAAAATTACCAAATATCGGCTATAATTTTTTAAATGCTAGGAATATTTAAAAAATTGTACCAAGCAGAACTATTATTATTTATTTTATTAATAATAATCAAACCGATTCCTTAACCCATTGACCTTGTATCACGGAACAGTTCTGTGATGGCTCTATTGGGCTCAAATTTTGTATCACCTAACAGTTCCGTGATGAGTACAATGCCACTGAAATTAATTATTTTGTCTTCCTTCACCAACCGAATATTCTTAAATATCAATAAAACAATGTATGAAGACATAAATAAAAGTAATAACAAAGGTTCGGTGCAGAAAAAAACAATGCATTACATAAAAAAAAAATTATTTTATGGGCTTTTTCTTTTTGGCAATATTACGTTGTCATGGAAATATGAATACAGTTAGTTGTGTTATTACTAACATTAGTAAAGTTGTCGTTTATACTATTTCTAATGGTCTGTGTTCTTGGATGCTTTAGAACAACACATAAATACTGTCTCTGTCAAAAAAAAAACAAAAAATAGCTGATTGTTAGCTGGAAGTATATTGACGTGAAATATAGTTCGCGGGCAATATTACAGCGCACGAAAAAAACAACTATTTTATTATGTATTCAGTTTGTTTATAAATAAATGTATGGAAATTGGAAAATATTAAATAAAAACAAATTTTTCTAGCGTCTACATAATCCAGCTAACAATAATTATTGTGTTTCCCCTTCCTGCTAAAAAAATCAGGTTTTTCAAATTTGTAGTGTTTTACAAAAACAACTGTAACATTTTTATTTATTTATATATTTTTATTAGTTTAGTATTTTTACACAAGGAATTACATTCTGAATACATGTTGGGTGTAAAGAAAAATATATATTAGCTTTTTAGGCATATCAAATTGTCATGCTTTTAAAAAAAAGATATATATATATATATTTTTTAGGCCAACAATATTTTTTTAATACTGATTATTATATTTAAATATACAAATTATTAAAGGCAATTTTATTTCAATAAAAAAACATAACTTGCTATCTTGTAACATAAAAAATGAATTTGTGCTATGAATTTATAAAGAAAACCCTGCATTTTGGCTAATTTTAATAGGATAATTAAGTGAGAGCGGGAAACTTAACTATGCATAGGTCAATGGGTTAAGTTTGGCCACTTACATACGGGACACCCTGCACTATATTAGTTCACGCTCCATAACATTATAAATACACATAGATGGATGAATTCATTTGTGCAAATTATTCATCCAAAGATGAAAAGTTGGAACAGATGGTTTTACAAAGTAAATGGTTAAATAGATCTGAGCAGATGGTTTACCTACAGGTGAATGATTCATCTAGATGAAAACTAAAATTCCTATTGGATGATTCAGTTGGCACTAAATAATGGATGTTTGTTCCTATCACTAGGTTAAACCGATTAATTCATTCTTAATGAGGGAGTCAAGAGGGAGTCTATTGTATACGTAATTTAAAATTAGCCTAATAGTTCTATAAGGGTGGAAGGAAAATAACAGAACACACAGTTAGTTTTGTTAAGACAATTAAATATATTACAATATATATATGCAACGGTCAATCAGCAACATTTGTTACAAATAACAAACAACTAACGGTACATAAGTAACATGTCTACATTGATACATATAACATCACATCTCTGTCCTTAACAAAATTAAGAAACACAGAAGTAACATATTTACTTTAAAACTGTTTAAGAAAAGAAAATGAAAAGAGAAAACTTTTATTGGTTACAAAAGAACACCAAAACTAGATACAGTATTTTCATAGTTTGTTTTGTAATTGGGTTGTTTTTTGCTCAAATTTTAGATACTATTAAAGTAAAGTAATTTTGAGTAAAGTAATTAGCCACAGCACTAAAATTGTCTTCACATGTTATTATTATTTTGCCTTTGTTATACAAGTTGTCTATGATTTATGTTTGATTCACTGCAAGAAACACTTGCAGTATTTCTCTGGATCTCTGGATGATCAGTTTAAATTACAAAATATTTGAATGAAAACTGGAGGAAAAATTACATGCAAGTTATATTAACATGAATTAAAACTGTATATTTTATGTGACTTACTTTGAATATTTAAGTGTTAGTATTTTTTATCTTAAAAGTGTTTCGGTTCATGATCCAATTGTACATGTTCTAAAACATGGTTCTGAGTGATAAACACTCTTGTAAAACACTCTATAGAGATGAAGGTTAGTTTTTACTTTATTTATAAACATCCTTACTTATTCCCTATTGTGAGTCATTGAACAATGGAACTATTAAAAACCAACATGTTTCACAACATTAGGAACGTATCTAGAAATTCTCTTAAATTTATATTAAAATACAAAACAAAAACATGGATAAATATCACATTTAGTATTAACAACTAGCCACCCTCCTTCTTAATATATATGGAAAGATGTATGATACATACAGTAGGTTATATAACAGCTTATACACATTCTGATACACTCACTACTGGATGGAGAGATACATTTCAGCGTCTGCTTGTTTCTAATATTATAAAATGTAAAGCAATGCAATTTGGAAAAGGAATGGCTTAGCAAGATTGATAAAGAACAGAAGATTTTAGTAATTATTTTTGTTTAACGTAGAAGGCTTTTTCAAAATGATGAAAGATAAATTTTTATCAAATAGCAAAAGGGTCCTTCAGTGCTTATTCGTATTTCCGATATCGGCTTTGTTTTGTCAACGGATTGTAAAATACAATTGCTCACCGGAAATACTCACTATTGATCCCAGTGATGGAAACTACTATTAAAATATATTGAAAAATTGGGAAGATAGAGCAAAAACTCATTTATTGGTCAAAACTTTTTCAAAAGCAATGTTCCAAAAAAGTTCCTTGTTTTCCTATTCGTGAAACTATATGCTATATTCATTAGGTACAGTGTTTGCTGGTATTTTCAGTTTATTATTTAAAGTTTCATAAAACATTAAAAAGTTGTTTACTGTGTACTTGAAATCTAATAATAGAAACAAGCAGATTAATTAATTATTTCATGGTTTAGGCACATATAACATTAAACAAAGCCCTGGCTCTATCTTATCACCATTCACACATTAAAACAAACATACTTAGGAACACATAACTCGCTATTATAGTTTATGGAAACTCAAGTGATTTTAAACTCTTGGATTTCAGTCTGAACTCAGAAGAAATTTGTTAGAAAATGTCACTTAACAATAAGTGTTATTGTGGTTTTGTTCTGTTTTAATATTAAAAATCCTTAAGAACTTGTGCTCAAAATTGGCACCCTGTTTTCCTCCTTCTGTACATCTTGAAATGAGAAATATGAAATTTATCACCTAAATTATTTGATTTATTATTATATATACTTGTCTATACACAAAGAAAGCCTGAAACCATAACTTTCAAACAAAATAATTTCAATTTTTAAATATTTCACTGCTAACATAGCTGAATAACAAATAATCAGATTTTCAGCAGTAAAAATACAAAATCACTCGAGTTTCCTCTTTAACCTTACCCAGCGGTATTTGGAAGATTTGAAAGTATTTTTAACTTCACATTTTAGTTGGTGTTATAGCAAAGTAAGGCTTTATTTAAGGCAAAGTGTGTTTTTAACTTTGAATCTATTTGTGATAATTTTGCCGACATTCACGTTTTGCTTTTAAAATGTATTTTTATATAACTATTTAAATTCAAACTGAGTTCAGGTAAAAAAGGATGAAGAATTATCTCCTAATATTTATGTAGTGTTTTAGGACTAAATTTGTCACCATTACAAGAATATTGAAATATTAAAAACATGAAAATATCAATTTGTTTTTTGTTTAGTTATCATTATAATATTAATATAATTTAAATTTAAATTTTCATCTACCAATAACAATTACTCATTAAAAATACTTTCTTCTTGCATCTTCCGGAGGAATAATATAAATAAAGTGTGCAACACATGGCAAATTCCTTATATTAAAATAAATATTAAATGGTACATATTTATATACAAAATATTACATCCAAAATTTGCCTATGTACAGTAATATCAAGAAATGCTAAATTTTACACTGAACGATTAGAAATACAATTTATTTCTTCAATTGTTGTACAAGGATTGTAGTTACTTAAATCAGTGTGAAAAACCTAAGTAGTGTATTGGTAAGTGGTGTATTGGTGAGTAATCTAGTTCAGACTGTTACGAGTCAAAAGAAGCGCACAAATAAATCAATCTACACACAGTGTTGAGTAATACAATGATCAACAAAGGGTAATATTTATTGGCTCACATTTAAATTGTTATGATATCTTCTTGTATGATTTTGTTCATCAAACCAAGACCAAAAATGTTGTAACATCTTTTCTTTAAGATTTGAAATTGGCTATAGGCTATAAGTATTTTTCATTTTTTGGCAACAACTGAGTTCTAAGCGGTGAAGCTAAATTACACAAAACATAGCGCTATACAAAGGGTCCTATCATCAAAATCTTAATGTAGTGCTATGGATCTAATGATATCGCCTGAATAAGGATGCTTGATGCCTGTGAGCAATAAAGTGGCAAATAAGTAGAGCGACAGAATAGCAAACTTATCCGACAGTTGACTTCTTACTTCCGATACATAATTGAATATTAGAAAAGCAAATTTGGTACAGTAATTGCTGCTTTGGTGTGGTGTTTTGGTAGTTTGTTAGTTGACCAAACATTGTGTTGACCAAAATGAAGCTAAGTAAATAACCTATCACAAAAAGAGTGTCAATAAGGCTACAGAAAAATATTAAATAATACTACTGGACAGTTTGGGAGAAGTTCATTGTCCCACTACAATAACAAGAGCACTAAAGAGAAATAAATGTTACTTTACTTTGGAACTTAACAGTAAAGTGACATAAGTGTTTTCCAGTAATGGTTCAGTGAAAGTATTTATTATAATCCCATGTTCCAACAAATCCAAGACATAAATTATATCTTACACCGAATGTACATTCTTACACTTAATGTACAATTCAGTATCATTAGTATCTTGGTGTTTAAAATTTTAAAGTGATAACTGTATTTTATCAACTGTAAAAGAATATATTTATACATCTTAGATATTAAAAACTAAAATATTATTTAATAAATATTTTGCTTAAAACACGGTTTTTGTATTTAACAAAATGTACACTTAACCTTGACCACCTCGTAAAAATCTTTACAAGGTTAAATTGTAAAGATCCTTTGAATTTCGCAGAATAACAGTGATATTTTTGTTTAAGTAAAGACATTATATACATTCATTATACTTATTTGTGGCAAAGTTATACATTTCAATACTATCTTATGAATTAACATATTTAAAATAGTAAAAGTTATTAATGAAAAACAATACAGTAATTGTTTGGTCATTATGATATAGAAATAAACCAGGTTGAAATATTTTTATTATAACTAAATAATTCAACACTGTTTTAATTAGGTTTAACTAAAAAAAAATCATAAATATTCCTGTTATTATTTAAGAAATATAATTATTTTTTCCAAACAGGATGGTGTTCATCTTATTCATATGATGGGTACAAATTATAGAACATATAGTTAGGCTACTATCTAAAAACATTAATATTTTCTTGATTTTTCTTCTTATCAATGCATAGGCTTTGATGAAATGTAATTGCTCTTACATTAAATTTAAAGAAAGTATATTTAGATTGGGAGTTTTTAAACAAAAGTTATGTTCTAAACTTAAACCAGTATCAGTGTAATCAAAATTAATAGCTATTGGTAATAAGGATTTTCACAAAGAAATTTGGGGACTAAAGCCATTTACCATACAACGTGGCTTTTACAATTGTGTATTTTTCATACAGTGTGGTCTGTTAAAATTGTGAAAATGCTGAAATTACCATGAAAAATCATATGAGTTACTATAATTTTTAACTTGGATTTAATTTGTATTTTTGTTGGGGGTTAGAGAAAAAGAAAATTCTGAGCTGTTGATAGGTATGTTGAACTATGTGGACACAATATAAGCTTTGGCCACTTAAAGTTATCTATAAAGAAAAATGAAAGTGGGAAATATAGAAGAAGGAGTTTGGTCTTTAATGGAAAGAAAAGGGGGAGGGTTGAATCCTTAGTGAATATCACAATCCAGTATATACAGAACAAGATCAAAACAACCATGTGTCCAGTATAACTCGAATTAACAATACAACTATGAGTTAAAAACTGATTAAAATTCACAAACTAATAGAATTCTTATTCACATTAATCATGTAAAGATATCGATTTTAATATATATCACATTGATTTCCATACAAATGGATGTTCACTTGAAATACAAGTCTCGATCACTACGAAATAACTTCTTCTTGAAAACTACATGTCGTTGTTTCGACTTTGAAACAGCACACAATATGGAGTCCCTTTTGTCCTGCACTTATTGTTTGATAAAAGGAAATCAACATCGATCAGTTAAGTCTGAAGGGCGTAAGGGACACCGGGAGTCTTGGAAAGCTAACACAGAAAGCTTCAAAACAGCTGACACTGAGGAGGAAAGGAGAGTTATGACACATGTAGCAGTCTTGGTCTTACATCTCGCAATTTCCCTCTGTGGTCTCCGACATGCAGTTTTCCTGAGGAAAAAACGAGAGAAAATATTACTTACAGGTAAATCATCGTCGAGTAAATTATCTTCAGACCATAAAATATCACATGAATAAGTAAATAAATTACATATTGAACTAATAAAGGTGAAGCATTCCCAATTTTACTTTGAATAAGTCTTAAAACAAATTCTAACACTAAAAGCCACAATGACTATAAAATACCTCCGTTGAAGCAAACCTGCATACTCAGCGAATTTCAAATGGTACTTCACTAAGTCATGGAGCCAATGACCAACTTTCATCAAAGCATATTCATAAATAAGCGAGATATGACATTTTATTTATCCTCCATAAGAAAAACATAAGACCGAGAATGCAGGTTTGCTGCATCAAGGATCACAAAAATATAGTTTTTATGTAAATACCAATGGATCACCACTAGATGATGCAACACCAAGTTTTACCAATTCATGTTCATAAACAAGCAAGATATCACATGTTTCTTATTCTCCAAAAGAATAATATAGCTGCTGAGGTTTGCTGCCAAAACAAACAAAAAATCGGTTTTGTATGGAAATATCAGTAAACCTTAACCATATGAAGCCACATACCAAGTTTCATTCATGTATGTTAATTAGCGAGAGATAAAATTTTACTTATTCTCTATAAGATTAACATTGGACAACGTACTGTGTCTAGCACTTTCAATATCTCGATAACCAATTGATGTAGAGCGATGATCAACATACCAAATTGTATGTTTTTTAAGCTGAATCCAATAGATTAAACTGAAGTTTGGCTTTAAAAATAATTATATGTACAAAGTTAAAAAAACCCATTTTTTTGGTACAAAACCCCCTTTATAATGGTGCGATCCGTCTGGTTTTCGAACTCATGAAAATAGATGCTTCTTTACACGTTTATACCAAATTTCATCCAGATAGACAATTTTTACGAAAGTTATTGTGCCTACGGACACACACACTCACATATATATGAAGAATATTTGCTTAGAAAAAGTGTGGATGTAGGAAGTTGTGTTTTTTTTATAAACAATCTTATATTGTTAATTTTTAATTTTTGAATTCAAGTTTTAGAAAGGTCAATTAAAAATGAGCAAGTTATTTCTACCAATTCTTTGTAAATTGCTAATGATAGCACACTGTGTCACTGATGATATGGCCACTTAATCAAGTGAATGATGATTTAGACATGGTAGTAAACGAAGAAGTACTCATGTGATATCAGTCGTAAATGATGACCAGACCACTTGATTTCGACCAAATGGCAACTTATCAGGATCTTCTTAAATGGAGGGGGATGCCCCCCTCCCCCCCAATGCCTGTGCAAGTAAGAACAACATATAGAGCTGCAAGGTATTTCCTCTTTTTGGAACTCCAAATTTAATTTGGGGATTATGCTTTGCTTTTAAACTTATTATTTTCCTAAACAAATAAAATTTTTTTTAAACAAGTATTTAATTTGAATAAGATCAGGACTTTAAAGCCGCCTTAACATTTAGGTTTTGAAATATCTTAATTTAATCCAGTCAGCACTGTATACAAAAATATTCCAAGTAGAAAATATTTCAGAAGGCTATCTCCTTTCTGATACCAAAAAAATCCAAGAAACTGGAAGGTGGGGTTTTGGAATTAAGGCTCATCCACCCAAGGCTGGTTGATGAATATTTCTTACTTTTTGTAACTGCAAATCTAGTTTTCATTTAAAAAGCAGATAAGCTTTTAAGTATAGCTGAGTGTTTCTTTTTAAGCGCTTTGCTGAGTGGTTTCAAAGGTAGGGAAGTAGCAGCTGAATAAGGTTTTTCCAGGGCCGTATTTCCCTAAGGGCTCACGGGCAGGTCTGATTAACAACCAATAGGCTGACTAGGCTGCAGTCTAGGGCGCCAGTCAGTCAAGGAGCGCCGTAGGGGTTAAATTAAAAAAAAAAAATCTTGGGATTAGCGGGAATAACGGTGATCAATAGGGTAGAGGGAATTTTAGATCTGAGCGCCATTTCCCGTTGCTACACCTGATTTATTCTCAGTTTAGCAGGTTAGTTTCCTTAGCTCGTGAAGGCACATATGTTGCGATCATCAATTAAGGAAACTATCACGTGGTTTGGTCATTTTATTACGTTGATGGTGCACGTCATAACGTATTTTACTGTCGATATTACGTGGTGCGATCGCCAATTAATTACGGATGATGTTATTCGGTGCGATAGTCATCTACGGCCGATGTTACACGCGATCCGGCCGTCATTTACGATGGGACTGCAACCAAGAGATATAGGACCCTTTAGATCAGACAATATGCTTTGAGGGAAAACCAATAGTGCTCCTGAGTTTTGGCAACCATTCATTGGTTGAAAAGAGATGGAGCTCTACATTTAAAAGAGAAAACTTGACGCTGGTATCCCCTTAACGCATAACTCATTAACAAAATGAAGCTACGTTGGTCCGCTTTCAGACATTCGTCAGGGGGCGGGGGGGGGGGGTGCTAAATCAACTCAAGCCTATGGGCGCCACGCCTCTTAACCAGGCCCTGCGCACCAGGGCGTGGCCCCATTGGCCACTAAGGGGGAACTCGCGAGGCAGTGTTTTAATTTTGTTCTGAAAATATTGGTTACGGTATTTCTCAACTGACAATACAAATAATTTTAAATTATAAAAGATGTACATTCAAAATAAGTCTAAACCCAAAGTCATTCACTAATGTTTATTATTATGAACACTGTGTGCGGATTTGATGAATTTGCCCTAATCCAGTAATAGGAATAGGCCAGGTAAGATTTGAAATGTAACTCTTGACGGTATTATAGAGCACCTTAGTTTGGTTGGTATACGTTATAGATATTGTATATTTGCATTAGATGATCTTTATCTTGAGCTATAATTTTTGAGCCTGTCCCCAAACCCCATAAATTGTTAAAATTGGCTATGCTTTGGCGTACTTGGAAGTTACAAATCCCGTTCAAGCAAATTTAAGTTTTAAGTTTGTTGTTCTTGTTGCAAAAAACTCAATATGATGTATTATAAAATATTAGGAATACAAATTATAATAGTTTGAGGTTGTTTGTTTATAATTCATTTATACTCAATACGATTAGCACTGCCCCGATCTCGATAATGATTGCGGGATGCATGCTTATCATTGTTACCAACACTGAATTCTCCGATTACCCCCCCAAATCCAGTTTAAAGTTAATTATTCCCGAATCAGTCTTAGCAAGCTGATATCAGTTCATTAAATACTAGTTAGTGGTTAGGCAAAAGCTTTATGGTCTACATCTAAACTATCAAATTTGTATGTAATGTAGTATTTGGTAGGGCACTAAAAGCGTCCTAGGAGGTCGATCTACTGGCCTAGTTAAAAGCATTAAAATATTAAAACTCACTTATTCATCGTCTTCCTGGGGTCACTGTGAGATAAAAACACACACACCTTTAAAGAAGGTTACGTTAAGTTTTAAGCTTATTCATAAAAATTACTCCATTTGTTTACTATTAATTTCTCATTTAATTTGACTCTACCTAAGGTAGTAACAAGTGTTTTGCATTACAAGTGTTTCACAAAAACATTTTACATTACAAGAGAAAACAAAATTAAAGAATTTACGTACCAGAAGAGTTACCTGCTCCTGCTATTGTTTAAAACTGAAGAACGAAGAACCAATTTCCCAGTCTATGAAGTCAAGGGGTCCGAAGCACTCATCCCAGAACGCCTCCATGGCACGGTACAAGTGGTCTCGGACACCATCGAAACTGTGGCCCTCATCAGGGTATGTCTGGGTAAAGGCAGTTGTTTTAGTATAGGGCCTAACATAGAATACAGTAGACATCTTGCACATTGAATACAGAGATCCTTGTCCCGCTCTACATCTCTTCCTAGTCGATTTAAGTGGATAGTATCCCACTCCGATCCCAGTGGCGGATCCAGCCTTGGAGTCAGGAGGGGGGGGCGAACTTAGTGGTTGAATACCCCCCCCCCCCGATTTTAATTTTTACGGATAATAATTGTAAAATCAATAAATAACCAAATACTAAAAATAACAGTTAAACCTAACATGTAGTAGTAAAGTGAACTGAACTAATAAAAGGCAGAACAGCGTTCATGCGCAGTGTAAGGGTGTGATGACTAATAATATCACATGGACACAGTGGATGCGCGGTCAAACTCTCGTTGCCATGGTAACGTCACGTACGCACTACTCAGCCTGCACCTCGCCGCCCCGCTCACTCGAGCCACTCGAGCTACCGCTGTTGTATCTGAGATCTGATTGTCACATTGAAACTTACAACTCACAACAGAATGCACGATACACAACATTAATCTTGACGTTTGCCGGCTCCTACACCCAAGTAACGCGAGGGTGGTTTCGTGGGTGAAAAAGGAGGCAGGATAAGTAGGCTTGCCATAATTTCCAAGGGTCAAACTGGGACACAATCTTACTGGAGGGTTTGGTTTTGGGGTATGGATCCCCCCTTCCAATAACGAGAGGTCCGGTGGCCTACATTTATAGGCTTTTAAAAAGGGTTTGGACTAATTTTTAGTCATTTTACGTATTTTCTTATTTATTTTAAGCAAGTAAATCCTGTGTATATTTAACGGAATTTTACTCAAATTTAAAAACATTTAAAATCAATCAAATCAAATAAAAAAGTAATAGCCTTTGATTTGTAAAATCTAGCCAGTACTATTTTTTAGTTTGATAATTTTTAAAGATACGTAGTAGATACGTCAAACAAGGAGAATTAATGAAATCAAATTCTAAAAAAATTACAACATTCAGTTTTATTATTTGTACCATATCGATATGCTTACTTTTCTAACAAATTCAATTGCTGTTCCCAAAACATTCATAGTTTTGACTGGAATGAACTTTTTTCAAAATTGTCCTTATTCTTGAAAAAATAGTCAAATTTACGCAGTTTTATTCTCTGACCGGGACATAAGCAAAACCGGCTGGGACACCGGGACAAGAGAAAAATACCGGGACTGTCCCTGTTAAACCGGGACGTATGGCAAGCCTAAGGATAAGGGCAGTCGCGTCAGTGCAGCCAACTGTCAGGCGTCATCAGAACGAATGATCAGTCCCACTAACTGTTTATGCTCGATTCCACAACTTTAGTATGCATACATACCGTTTAGAAAAATAACCTATGATAGGCAATCCATAAATTGGATTGGCGATAAAGAATTAATTGCAACACATTAAACCAGATGCAAATTAAATAACTGCACTATTTTTATACAGTATATTACAAACATTTCTGAGTTTGAGGGGGGGCATTGTCTCCCTCGGCCCCTCTCTGGATCCGCCACTGTCCGATCCTGACCCATCCTAAGTTACTGTTACCCATCCAACTAACAAATACAGCAATCATTTTGTGCTAATCTTTTATAGGAGTAATGTAGTGCTACAAAACTAGTTGGAGTTTTTCCTCACCAGTGCATGTAACTTCACCACTATTTTGAACAATATGTTTTCAATATTTATATACTTATTATGTGTTTTTTGCCGGTAAAACTAAGTTTTTTTCAGCTGCGTTGGCCCTGCTGTCAATGTGCGTCTTGTTGGCAGGGCCGGAACTAGGAGATTTGTTAGGGGGGTTGTTCATTTGCCACCCCTCCTTACCTATATTATAAAATACCTGTTATTTTGTTAATGTGGTGGTTGAAATGGCATCACCATTCACTTAAATATGTATGCAAACTGTAATTTATTAGGTAAATTGATTGGAAAACTAATAAAATTACATTTGTGTATTATAATGTAGCACCTCGTTGGAGACGTTCCCAAAACACAAGGAGTACATAAATAAGTCTCTCTTCCTTCTGATTGTCCTTTTTCAACTAGCTATAGTAAGATACAAATAATTAATTATATACCACATCATTTTATTAGGTTTGGTTGGATTGTAACATAGAAATTAATGTATTTAGCTCCAAATCTGCATTTAAAAATTTAAATATATGATATATATATATATATATATATATATATATATATATATATATATATATATATATACCTCTGTTAGCAGTTACAGTATGAATCCAATTACCCATTGAGGTAGTAATTTTATTCTATTTGCAGTAACCTATAACGGGAATTGATTGGTGCTGCACTCTAGTAGCAAAATATGTAACTAATGACCGCGGGCGTCTACGGTTCTATCCACTAGGGGCGCGGACTGACTGAAAAACCTTAATATCGCCGCCAGGCCTTTGGTCGTGTTAGCTGAGTTGGCTACGTCGTGGAAACACCTTGGCCAGGTGGTGATACAATGTTCGTGGGTTCGATTCCCGCACACAACCAAAACTGACCAGTTGTGCAACTCTCAATGAGTTAACCGGTCTGTGGCAACGTTGGTGGGAGGGTCCAAGTAAAAGAAACGGTGGCAGGCTTGCTTGGAAGTTGACGGGATCGGTTAATTCTTTGAGACTTGCACATGGTCAACACTGATTTTGCAAATTTTGACTTATGTCTACTGTGTGTATGCCAATGTGACTCTCTAAACTGAAAGAAAACAATATTTCAATTAAAATATGCCATTAATCCATTTAAAAACACCAATTTTATACTCCAATTCACAGGTTAATAAAATTACAAGTAAGGAACGAGACCAGCTCGTATGTCTACGCCAATGGGTTAAGGGTGTTACATACATTTCGGCTTTACACCATTTTCAAGCACCAGGACAGGATGCAAACACCCATCACTTGCATTGCATCAGATTACTTAATTGGATTCATATTGAATTGCTAACGGAGGTATTTATATATCCTTAAAAAACTGTAACAATGAACTAAAAAATTTAAGCTAATGAATGACTCAATACGTAATGAAAATTGGCACTATTTACATTGCAAGATGTGTAACCCATGACAAAGTATAATTTAAATAAAAAACTTAATGTACAAAATACCATTTACCAGTTTGAAATTAAACTGGTTTAAATACCTGTAATGTCACAATGATCCTAGTATCATTAAAGGGCTACTGCAGTTTCGACTCTTCTAGTATAATTGAGTCTTCATCAGGCGAGGCATCAAGATTGATTCTCGTTCATGTGAGTTTGTCAGTTTTTAAAAATCATTGAAAGACACATCACAAACATACGAAAACACGGACGAAAATACATTGAAAAGATGAATGCACATAAAACACTGATGCATATTATTAGTTTTATTATATATTAGTTTTGACCCGTTCACCTCGCTTGATGAAGACTCAATCATATTATTAGAGTCGAATTGCAGTAGCCCTTTAAAGATATTAGGATCACTTTGATAGTACCAGGTATTTAAACCAGTTTAATTTTCTTAAATGATTCAGTGGCTTACAACATGAAGTTTGAGATTATTATCAGTTTCTCGTCCCACCTGGTGCCGGAACATGATGCCCCCCTGAGTGAAGGCGTGCACCAGTATCATGCTGTGCTGGAAGTGCACAGTGTTGTCTGCAGACCCATGGATCAGAAGGAATGGCTTGTCTTTCAAGTTCCCTGCACGTTTGCTCAGGTCCGACTCCTCGTAACCTCTGTAGTTATCAGTTACGTTTGGAGTTCCCATGAACTTCTCGGTGAATACTGCATCTGTAGAAATTATACATTATAAGTTTATTCAAACTTTTTCACTAGCCCCAGAAATATTTAGTTTGATATTGATTTTGTTTACATATGTTACACACATATTACTCGACAATCGAGACCGCAATGACAGTCGAACATGGTGCTAACATGCCCGGGCTTCGAATTTTGCTTGACGATTGCACTGACATCGCAGATGGTTGCCGATGATAGTAACTACATCAGTAATAACTTTGATGATCAAAATTATATCACGTAGTCATCAACTGATATTGAGCGTATTGTATGACAAATTCCTCATCCAGCTGAACATTTTTGCATAATCTGGACATTTTTCCACAAACCATGAAATTTGCGCATAATTCCAGGTATTCCTAGTCTGTGGCAGCCCTGACAAAAATGTATACACCAATTTTTCATTGATTGATGATTGGACACTTTTGGAAACTGACAGTACACCCTTAAAAGCGTGAAAAAACAGGACTGTTCCATTCAAAACGGGACTATGGCCAGCCTAGTTGCACTGCAACTGTTCCCTGTGCAAGTCATGTAAGATTATTTTAAATGGGAGCATTTAAAACCACTCAACAATTAACATACAACTGCTGGGCCAGATTAACAACTCCAGGTAAATGAAAACTGTGCAGAGCCTATTAAACTAAGCTAACTGTTGGACATCTTGATTTAGTCATCTTTGAAATATTATTTTTCCTTTTTGGATATAATTTAAACCTATGTTAAATGTAGCTTAGTTGTGTTTATGAATATATAACGGTAAATAATCAGATAAAACATGAATTTGGCTTGACTTCTGACATTGAGAAAGCATTTCTGCAAATTCCTGTGCCCCCTAAAGACAGAAATATGCTTATATGTTGAGAGGATGGGAAAGTTGTAGTTCATCGACATACTAGAGTCGTATTCGAACTTACATGCAGCCCTTTTTTGTTAGGCCCTGTAATCATGCACGAGTCTCAGTGCAACAGTTGACTATCGTAATGGAGAGCTATCTGCATTGTAATAAGTGTGTGAATGACAATTTTACCATAATGGGCCCAACTGGTGATGGGTGCCAGGGCGATACCGCAGTGGAACAGCCCTTCTTCCTGTGCCAGGATCATCGCTGTGGCAAAGCCTCCGTAGCCCTTACCCCACACACCCATGCGAGTGCGGTCTATAAACCTGAGGTTGTCTCTCAAGTACCTACGAGGTGAAAAAACAGTAAAAATGTGGATCGATCGAATATAAATGCTCAGAAGGGTATTGACTTTTTGAAACAATTTGTCATGAACATATTTCCATGCAGAGACTCAATAAATGAACAAATGTTGAATATTGTACGGAAGAGGAGGACATACAGCAAAAAGGAGTACAGGAAAGGAAACTCCATCTAAACTTTAAAAATAATTCCTTAAAACATGTCAAACATAATGAATTTTGATCCTCGGCTGTTAGTGTTCGCCGTAACATTGATCCGTCACCATTTGGGCATTCACCTCAATACTAAATATATAATAGCAGTGAAAGTAACATATATAGTTAAATAAGTGTTTAGTATTGAATAACTGTGAAGAAGAAGAAAGATATAAAGAAAAGTTAAAGAAGTTTTATAAAACAAATTCATTGTATTGTATTGTTTCATGTTTTTAGGTGATTGTTTTATATGCAACACAATATGTAATTCATTTGCTAAATTAATACAGTTAACAACACGGATCATGCTTAGTAGTATCAAAGAGTTGTTCAGACAATTGTATTCTTGGGAAACAGTCCTACTGCGGAACTTTTCCAATCACAGTATGTGCAGCCTCTGGATTGTTTATTTATATTATTTCTAAGCTTACATTAACAATCCAATAAGTTTAAATCCAAATTGATTTCAGGTCCGTAGACTCATCATCAGTGGATGTATAGGAAACCAACTATACACTGGCCTGGATTTTGTCTACATTTCACTCATATATATATATATTTATATATAAACAATTTTAAACAGTGAATAGAAATTTAGCCACATTTTATGGTCTATATAGGAATCGATTTGGAGTTAAACTTTTAAGATTGTTAAGGTAAGCCTAAAAAAAATAAAATAATATCTTCCGATCAGCTTTGCAACACAGTTTATACTAGTTAAACTAGTAAAATTCACAAGATGAGAACCTGAATGTAAAACATAAGTAATAACGAAACAAATTAACACATTAAATTTATGTGTTATTTCCATAATTTGTATTATACTTATGGAGACAATTTTTTGATTCATATTATTAAAAAACAAATTTGATGCCCATCTTCTCAGGATAACAGAAAAACATGTTGAGTAAATAAACCTCAAATGATTTAAGACGGAACAGAAATGGCAAAGACTCACGTTATGACGGATATCTGATCCTCCACATCGTCCTGCCCCACGCGATGGTAGATCTCGTGCTTCATCCGATCGCCCTGGAAGCCAGACCCTCGGCCGTCAATCTCGGCCACAATGAAGTTCCTCTGACTCACCAAGTACGTGCTCCAGTCCACGCGCCACTGCTCCGTCACCATCTGGCCTCCCGGAGCTGTGCCTCTGCACAATACACAATACAATAAGAGTAAGCAGTGGTATAACTGAAGCCAGACCCTCGGCCGTCAATCTCGGCCACAATGAAGTTCCTCTGACTCACCAAGTACGTGCTCCAGTCCACGCGCCACTGCTCCATCACCATCTGGCCTCCCGGAGCTGTGCCTCTGCACAATACACAATACAATAAGAGTAAGCAGTGGTATAACTGAAGCCAGACCCTCGGCCGTCAATCTCGGCCACAATGAAGTTCCTCTGACACACCAAGTACGTGCTCCAGTCCACGCGCCACTGCTCCGTCACCATCTGGCCTCCCGGAGCTGTGCCTCTGCACAATACACAATACAATAAGAGTAAGCAGTGGTATAACTGAAGCCAGACCCTCGGCCGTCAATCTCGGCCACAATGAAGTTCCTCTGACTCACCAAGTACGTGCTCCAGTCCACGCGCCACTGCTCCGTCACCATCTGGCCTCCCGGAGCTGTGCCTATGCACAATACACAATACAATAAGAGTAAGCAGTGGTATAACTGAAGCCAATGCTGTAGCTTTTGGTGTGCCAAAAGGTATTTTTCAATGTACTATCTTAAACGGCTTAACTTTTTTTTAAATCCTGAAACTTTCGGCTCTACAAAATATTTACACAAAAGTTTATACCCAATATACAAGTCTAATTTGGTTATTAGAGGAAGAATTGTCTGGTTTATACCAGACATGAACTAGCTTGCAGGCTGACAATCATTATGTACACATAGCTACCAGAGAGCTAGTAAATAGTTTAGTTGTCCACCACGGTGACAAGCTTCCTTCATTCCTGGAATCTCAATGTTTCTGTGAGGGATGATCCAGGATTGCTCGATCTAAGGATTGATCTTATGTTCCTAATGCCACATGCTTCTTCCAGTTGCAAGTGCAAAACATGTAAGTTGGAAATATTCCTAGAGAGTGTGCAGGGGTTGCACACTTCCGACAAAATGGATTGCCAACTTTTATGTACGAGGGTCATTCAGAATGTAAAGAACGTTTGCGCACTGCGCCGAACACAACTCTCCCACAACTCCGATTACGTGTGCGACAGTCCACTCACCTCCTTACCAAAGTATGAGTCAAGGCTCGTGTTTTGTTTCTACAGCGGTTCAAAATGGAGCCGTTAACAGAAAATTCCGCCAAATTTGAGATGCGCAGTGTTATTAGTGTTTATGAATGAGTAAAATGTCCACGAATGTCCAGCCTATTGAATTTTCTAGACAAATATCAAAGAAAGTTTACTGTGAAAGTGCAATAAACGAGTCTTCAGGGAGAAAACAATTTAATGAAGGAATTTGATCGTGCACGATGAGTAATAGAGTGGCAGACAATCGCTCGTTATAGATGATTTGAAAGAAAGAACTGAGGGAAGAATTCAGGAAAACAGGTGCTACACTGTTAGCATACTTGAATAATCTGCCCAGAAATTGCAAGACCTTGTTAAATACACTTTCACCAAAAACTTTTTTTGGTTTTTGTATACAATTTGCAATAGATCAGACATTTTGCGCATTTAGAAACCAATAACACTGCGGATCTCAAATTTGGCGGGATTTTTGAATGACGCCACCATTTTGAACAGCAGTATAAACAAGAAGCGTGATCTCTGAGCAATGAGACTCGGCTTACACTTTTGTGAGGAGGTGAGTGGACTACCACACACACTGTCATGGTGATGGGGGCGCTGTGTTCGGCGCAGTAAGCAAACGTTCTTTAGTCAATAGTCAATAGTCAAACATGCTTTATTCAATGAGTACATGCATTGTACAGAATGGAGTCAATCACATATGCATACATATTGTAGCAAAACATAATTTACGAATCTAACTTAACTTCCTTATCAAATCAAATAACTATTATTCACATACAAAACATTCGTCCAATGAATAGAGTGGTTTAGTTAACATGTATTCCTTTAGTTTCTTTTTAAATTTAACATTGTCATTAATTTTTTTTTATTTCAGCGGGCAGAAAGTTAAAATATTTTATACCAGCATAACTAGGCTTTTTTTCAAATATTTTCCGTTTATGCTTACAATAAGAAATCTCATTCCTGTGTCTATACTAGGGACCATGAGAGTTTGCCGTTGGCAGCCGACCAATAGAGCAGCTGCGAGCAGTTGCCGAATTTCACTAGCCTCACACTCGTCCTTGGCACCCTGCTAAAAGCCGTTCGAGGCTACGAAGCCCTGTCTAGTAAGGGGTGTAACTACGGAGGACGGTGATCTTATTAAACATTTTACTCTTGCCGCCCTGTTCCATAAACACATTATTTACAAAATCGTTTGTAATTGGTAAATTCGGAGCGTTCTTGAAAAAAGAAATAGGCCTATAATGTTAATAATGAACCGATTTATTAGTAAATTATGTAAAATTTTGTTTGAGATGGTACATACGAATGTGTAAAAATTAAATCAAATCATACTGTAATTGTTAACAAAATTCTTGCTACATAAATATTTTTACTAAACGCAGTAAGTGACCTGTTTTAATCTAAATAATTGTAAGCGGACAAAACATATTTGTTAACTAATTAAGCTTACAGTTTAGTCAGTGCAAATTTACAAAATAAAATAACAAATGTTTAGTTTTCTGTCTGTCTGTAAGAGTTGTTAAATTAAAACTATATTACTCCTAAGTATCTGTTTACAGCAATGAAATTTCATACAATGTTAAAGTTGTCAAATTAATGTTTTACAAGAAATATTGACAAATATTTAATTTATTTTCAAAATGAATATTTAACGTATTTTCAAAATGGCAGCCGTAGAAATCTCTTACATTTTATGTTATTTTTATTTTTTAAACACTTTGTATACTCTGTATAACACAATTTTAATACATAATGCATGATTTTCTAACCTTAAAACCAGAAATCCCCGCTTGTGATCGCATGATGAGGTCACAAATTATATGAACACTTTATATTAGCAATTAAAAACAAAATATGAATTATTATGTATTACTCTTTAATACATCCAGGCAATCATTCAGCATCTTAACAATTTTTATGTGGTATATACTTATTATGCCGATGTATAGAGAAAGGCTGGGTGGATTTTATATATAACTGTCACGGCTCCGCCCGTGAAAAAAATAGCACTCGCTGCGCTCGGTCGCCTTAGTTAAAATTTACAAAATTGATTATAATTGATTAGGGCCTAATATACGGATCCGGTTTTTCGTCTAACCTTTGCGTAAAATGGAATGTAAAATAAATATAATTATTATGAACTATACATAACAGTATCCAGAAATCATGGAAGCTTTTTACTAACTACAGCTATCTCAGGAAGTAAAGCACGTACGAATATGCAATTTTTTTTAAAGTTTCGCTTTCTTCTCTACTTTTTAATACAAATAACTACTTCACCGCAGTTGTGGTATTGCCTTCGAGCGTAGAGATTAAATAATTTCAAGTGCGTTAGGTCAGCCGCATTGAGTTAGAAGTGGGAGGATAACGTGACAACATCGCACAACGGCGATTGGCGTGTCCAAGGTCACGGCGTACACAAGCCCCTCCCTCAACGGTATTCTCTCGCGGCCCCAGGTATAGTATCAATCTTATGGTAATCACCCAGAGTACTCAGGCTACTAATATTACCTTTTATCCATAAAATTAGCTCAAAAATGTACAAACTAAATACTGTCAGTATACCTAACTCTGGGAAAAGGTGTTTGGTTGAATCTGACCATCCCATCTTTAGTATAATTCTTATTGCCCTTTTTTGGATCGTCAAAATCCTGCACAAATTTTTGTTTGAGGTACTGCCATACAAAATGATTCCAAAGGAGATGTGTGATTGAATTAGGGAAAAATAAACTGATTTTAAAGTTTTTAAATCGCAAATTGATGATAATTTTTTAAGGGCAAACAAACCAGATGCCAGCTTATTACATATCTGGTCCACATGGGAGTCCCAATTAAGATGTTTATCTACTATTAGACCTAAAAATTTTGATTCACCTTGTTTATCGAGAAAATAATCATTAATTACTGTATTAGTATCTGGGGTAGTACTGTTATTTTGTCTTAAGGAAAATTCAACATATTTGGTTTTGTTAGTGTTGAGCAAAAGATTTTTATCTGCCAAAAACTGTTGGACTACTGTTAGTTCACAAAAACTAGATACTTCAATTTGATTATAATTTTGTCCAGACACTTTTAAATTGATATCATCCGCATATAAAGTGATTTTGTCGAATTGAGCTAATTTTGGCAAACCTTTAATATAACACAGAAACAACAGCGGTACTAATATAGAACCCTGGGGAATTCCAAACTTTACCGAACCTACTTGCGAACGGATCGGCATTAACTGATTGTAGTCATTCAAAAAATCTATCTCTACAAAGCTCTTTCTATTAATTAGATAGGACCTAAACCATGAGAGTGTTATGCTTTTTACTCCCAACTTGAAAAGGGTTTCGAGTAATTCAGTGTGGCAGACACTATCAAAGGCTTTGGTTAGGTCCATGAACACCCCTATTACTTTTTCCCCTTTATCTAGAGATTCAATAATTGATTCAATAAACTCAATGCCTGCACTATTTACAGACCTACCAGGCCTAAAGCCATGCTGGTCATTATCTAAGAGTCCATTATTTTCCAAAAAAGATATTAACTGGTTAGCCATTACTTTTTCAAAAATTTTGGAGAAAGAAGAAATTAACGAAATGGGTCGGTAATTTTCTACTTTATGAGGATTATTAGTCTTAAAAAGTGGCTTAATTTTAGACATTTTTAGTCGTTCTGGAAAAATTCCGGAAATTAAAGAAGAATTTATTACATGGGTCAATGGTTTAAGTAGATGTTTACTACTAAGCTTAATCATAGGCATTGGAATATCATCATATCCAGCAGAAAATGTATTTTTAAAATTTTGAATTATTTTATCCAATTCATCACAAGTAATAAGATTTGCGTTGAAAATTATATTAGTATAATTTTCTTGGACAGGGAATTGATTGATCAAAGGTGTTTTAATTGGTTCCAACTTTGGAATTATCTGGGATTCAACCATATTCATATAATAGTTACAGAATATATTACAAATTTCTTCAGGATCATTGAGTAACTTATTGTCATGATCTAAGCTTATATTAAGAAAATCAGAGGTATGCTTAAGATTAATTTCTTTGTTAACAACATTCCAAATTGTCTTACAAACATTACTGGAGTTATTTATTTGATTACCATAATAGTCATATTTAGCTTAATTAACATTACTATTGAATTCTTTTGTTTTATTCTTGATCTCTGCTCTAAGCTGTGGATCTTTTTTAACTCTGTATAATTTTTCAAGATTTGTTATTTCTGCTCTTGTATCCATCAAATGAGGGTTAATCCAATTATCTTTGTTGCTTTTGATTCTAGTTTTAACTTTTGCAAAACAATAATCAAAATAATAATAAAAAATGTTAAAGAATTTTTCAAACTTTTCACCATCAGCAGCATTATATACATCACACCAACTTTCATCAGATAAAAGCTTCAGAAAAAGAAATTTATTTTCCTCTGTGTATTTCCTTTTGTATGTTGTAACATTTTTCCTCTTAGCCAATCCTACTTTATTAGTTATTTCAAGGACCTGTGCATCGTGATCAGAGATATTTGTAACTATACCTTCAATCTTTAAATAATCTTGAGGCAAGTTAGTTAGGAAGTTGTCAATTGCAGTGGCAGTAGTTGCACAGATCCTTGTTGGAAACTCTACCAAAAATCTCAAACCGCAACTCCTCAACAAGTTTTTAAAATCATTTGTGTGTTTCGAGTTTACCAAAACATCAATATTTATGTCACCTACAACTAAAATATTATTACATTTTTTCATCATCTTATTAACTAAAATATTTAACCTATCTAAGAATTGATTTACATCCGCAGCAGGCGAGCGGTAAACAGCAATTATAATGAAATGCAAAGGACCAAACATATATTTCACAGCACAGTACTCAAATACTTTATCTTCACATAACTGTGACGGAGCAAGTGTAAGATGCCTCTTCTCTATTTCATTTTTCGATAAAATCAATACTCCTCCTTTATTACCTGATTTTCTGCAATAGTATGAGTCTATTGAAAAGCCTAAAATTTTTAGAGTATTGATTTCATTATCTTTAATGTTATGTTCAGAAAGAATCACTAAATCAGGATTTATTTCATTGAGAATAATTTGTAGTGGGCCAACACGCGATATAAGGCTTTCTATGTTTTGATGGAGAATTTTAATTTTGTTTATAGTTAATGTTTTAGAGTTTTTAATTTTGCATTTTAATAAAGAGTTTTCAGATCTATTAATTAAGTATTCCCTGGGAGGCTTGTTTGTAAAAAATTCAGAGAAGACGCATCCAATTCATTAGTTACATGTTCCTTATTATGTAAAATGCTCTCATAATTAAGAATTAAATTTCTAACAATAGACTCTTCGAGGTTTGAATTTGTGGTAACACCACTTAGCACCATACTCTGCTTTTGGATTTCACTCACTTGATCACGTCCCCCAACTTTTTTTTGCCCAACTACCTCACTGTATTGTCGATGCCCAGGAGTGACTCTAGGTGTTGATGGTAGAGTGGTGTCTCTTGTAGGGCAGCACTGTGGTGATGGCCAGCCCAGCCATGGTGAGGAAGGTGTCACAACAGGCTCTGCCAGTGATGTCAGACGTTTAGTTGTAGAGTTTGAGTTTGAAGGATGTACGATGTTAGGTGTAGATATCTTCGAAACCTTTTCAGCCGACAGAAGATATTTCATGGTGTGTACGAAGTGTTCATGGCTCAGGCCGTTAAATAGGCGTCTAGCAGAGAACTGATTGTAGGTGACGATATCTATTTCCGCTCCAGTTTCTTTTTGAAATTGAGTAATTTTTGAGATGAAATGTTTGAGTGGAACCATGTCCCTTACACAGCCAAGAGGTGAACAAATAAGCCTTTTGAATTTTTTCGCCCGAAAGCTTTCAGTCAGCTGTTTGATTGCCTCATCGTAATCCTTTTGTAGCGGTTTTCCATAATAGTTCAGTTTCGTGACCAAACCGTACACACCAGCACCATCCTTAACGTGCTGAAAAGTTAGATGGTCATCAACAGAATCCCAGGTGGTTGGTTTTCCAAATTCCTTCTTGAATTTGACGGCAACACCTGCTGACATTTGCCTTTCATTCCCAAAGTCGCCAGAGATACAATGTGCAAAGGCGACTGAGCTATCCCCACGTTTTCCCTTCAGCACCTGTGCCATGTCTACCTCAACAACATTGATTCTAGGGTAGCCAGAGAGGTTCTGAACATTTTTTTTATCTTGTGAAGTGATGTTTATTTTGTTGTTTGTATTATCCATGATTTTGTTTACTAGACTTGCCACTTGGGTTTTCCCCCTCCGATTTAAATGGAAACCATGTGTCGTATATTGAAACCTTTTTAAGAGCCACAGATCAAGGAGATAGGCATGAGGATACTTATAAGTAAGTCTTCTTATTTCATCATTTACTTTCACCACTGCACCTTGTTTAAAGTCACTATTGCAGAGGTCATAGCGATATGGTATTGTTGATAAAATAACATTTGTATTCTTGCATTTCTCAATTTGGTTTTCAAGAATAGAGACTAAGTTCTTGGCACATTGATCAACCATATTTACATTATTTACGTTGGCCAAGTCGTTACAGCCACCTATAATTAAAATCCAGTCGTGATGGCCATAGTTGCTGATAGCACTGCGGTTTCTCATGGGTTCAACCACCTGCTTTAAAGGGGCTCCTGGCTGTACATGCCCAAAAACATTGAAGCGCCCACCCACTGCTCTCTGTATGGTGTCACACAGATCTTTACCCTGGCTGTCGGCTAACAAAAGAACACTTTTTTGATTGGGGTCTTGAGTTGTGTACATTCCTGTTGGCTTGCTGATGGGTTTTCTGTTTAATAGTTGGGATTGCAAGCTGGTAGGTGTAGTGAAAGACTTTGTTGTTTCATCTTGTGATTCTTCTGATAGACAAGAGAATTGATTACTACATCCTATGCTATGATTTAAGTCGGTGGAAGTGCTTCTATTGCAACTGGTTAATCCCCTTGTCTTCCCTAGAACGGTTGTCCATGTATCATATTTCCAGTGATGTATTGGTGGCTGTTCAGGACCGTGTTGGACGTGACTGAGTGTCCCTTTACCGTTTGTTTGTTTAGTTGGTGCCTCGACAGTCAAGTGTTTACTTTTGATTTCCTCTGTTGGTTTCTTGTAGACATTTGAAGTTGATGCGATAAGAGTCAGCAAAGTGGCAACAGGTATGTTATATTTGTTATTTAAAACATATGCTAAAATAGATCTTTTGACAATTAAATCTTCCTCGCTTAATACTAAGCCACTTACAAAATCTAATTCAAGTGTTTCAGTTTGTATGTAGTTTGAGACCAGAAGATCAATTATATGGAGCATGTAAACTCCACAGTCATAGCTATTCCTTTGTTGTGGACTGTCCATTTCAATAACAGATGCTATAGAGTTATCTCCAACTGTGAATGAATGCATTTTTTGAGCTATTTTTATAGCATTGTCCTTGTTTCTTCCTTTGATTGTATCATAATGTAAAAATATCTGTGTCTTTTTATTAAAAACTAGGGTGCTCCAATGAGTTCCCCCTTCACAATCGAGTTTCTCAGAGTCGTTAAGTGGAATCAGGATAAATTCCTTGTCAACTAGATTTAGGGGTACAAGATAGTCACTATAACCAGCAGTATTTTTCACAGCATTGGCTATTAGAGGGTTTAGGACGCACAGCTTACTTGTTTTAGGTAAAGCACAGCTTAGCAACTCTACATGTTGAGATACGGGCTCATCACTTAACCATTTTTTGCTCAAAAGCTCATCCACCAATATTAAATGTTTCTGCTTAACATCCGTTTGACTTTCTTTGTCTTCCACCAAAGTTTTTTCGGTCTGCACTTGTGCATTTTTCCCATTAAGAACTTTTTTTTTGTCAATAGAAGATTGTTTTCTTGTTACAACTCCACTAGGAGACATTATTGGTTTTGGAATATCCTTAATTACAGGTTTCCGTTCTGTTTTGTATTTTGCCATTCAAATGAAAAGCATTGAATATCTAAAATTCACTGAATACAGTTGGTAAGGGGGTCTAATTGGTATAATAGTACTGTTATAAGTTTTTGTGTTTGTAGTCAATTGTCATACAAAAAAAAAAAAAAATAAACAGACAATTTATGTTGAAACAAATTAATAATTTGTAACTGAATGTTGATTCCAGATTAGACAAATATTGTTTGTAAACAAGTTGATAACAACTGACAGATGGCAAGGATAACTATGGGCTGAAGTGAGGCTTGTTATCTAGGGTCCAAAGGTCAAGACTTCTTATCTCTGGTCTCGCTATCTGTGTTCTGGGAAATAATCTTGCAATTCCAGGAAAAAGTTTTGTTAAATCTTTGTTTACTCTTTAAATATTTTGAAATGTTAACATCTACTCACGTACTTTGATACCCAACAATAAACCTAACACTTTGATATACAACTCATGTCCCAACAACCTATAAAAACCACTTTTAAATGGAAAAAAGAAAGAGCACACTAGCACCTGTTCAATCTGTCAGAGGTCAATCCATCATTTTTACTTTTACTTGTCACCATCTTTACTTTCTGGATGACCCTCATATATAGCAAAACATATATATTGCATTTAAAACAAATATAACTGTATAAGGAAAGTAATTTTGACGCAATTTTGCTCTTATAAATTGTTTAATATGATATATTTTCTAGATTGCCAACATAAAATAATAAATAACCAATAAGGAAAAATGAGAGATATTTGTTGACTATTTCTTTGCTTTGGTGCACCTGTGTAGATGACACAATTAAAGGCACAGTTATTCAAGCAGAACGACCTGTTCTAATCCTATTGCTAACACATTGCTATTGTTAGGAGAGTTCATTCATAACAGCAGTTAGCCCCTGCTACTTCAAAAGATGAAATTTCCTCTTAGAAATAAACCATATCTAGTATTAAAACTCCTGAAAACCATAAGGTGAACAGCAACCACTGTAGTAGGTGCTGCAAAACATGGTCGTCGAAAGTAGAGGAATAAAACTTGGAAATAATTTAGAACTTAGTTCTGCAACTTAACTTTGCCAACGTAATAAACAGAAGCATAGTATAGCAGTAGAAGCGTAACCGAGGTCTGCATCACTATTTCAACACCTACTGTACATTCCATATTTTGTACTTTAGTGTATTCAATCTCCAACTCCAAAATGAGTATATGGTCTCAGATTTAAATATTTTAACAGTTTTTATATTTCCATTTATAGAAAATGGTGGGTTTTACCACTTTAAAGCATAACATATTGCAAGGATTCTGACAGTAAAACATCCCGAATTTCCTCACGAGAGCACTTACACCTTGAGTATGAGTGGGAATGCCATCTCCTCATCCTCGCGCATGCCCGGCGGCAGCAGCAGCTTGACCTGCGCCAGGTACCCAGACTCCATCTCCACGGGGAAGATGCGGACCTGTGGCCGCGCCATGACGGCGTAGCGCTCAGCCACCAGCGAGTTGCTGTCGAGTAGCGTCACCTTGCTGTTGGTCAGGGCATTCAACACCACCACACTGGGCACATCCGGTCCTGACACAGTAACCTTTTATCACAATGTGCCGAAAGTAGCTTTTTTCTATATCAGCTGTGACTATATAGGTATCGAAAATTACTTTTCCACCCTTTAGACAATAGACAATTCTTTATTGTATATTAAATTTGATAGATATTATTACAGTAGACTCTCAGAAATCTGGAGTATTGTGGCGGACGGCCGGTCTGGATTTCCCGGAGGTGGGCGTGAATTATCAATTCCGCCTTTATAGTGAACAATTATGAAAATATACATTTACGTCCATGTGCCAAATGTCACCAAATCTACTGATTAACATTGCTAGTGATGAGTCATCGACAGGAGAAGACCTGAACGGAGCAGCGCATCGGATGCTTAACAATAACAAACACCGATAACGGCATAGTTAGGTTAAGTGAGGACTTAGACCATAAGAGGTCGAGTTGGTGCGCCTGGCGATGCAAACTACATGACATTTGTGTAGTGTTGGATGTTATTTCTGCCCCGCACCAGTAGCGCTAGTAGCTTGCTGCAAGTACCAATAGCAGTGTTGCATTTGAAACCAGCTGTTCTTATTCATTTAGTTATAGCTGTGATGTAATTTAAGTAACCACAATGTAAACACTATTGTTGTCATTATGTTGTGAGAAATATTACCCAGATAACCTGATACAAGTGTATGAAAAAGATGTTTTATTATCATTATTATTATTTACAGTGAGATGAAAAGTATCGTTCCTGTACTTGATTGAATTTCCGCGCTCGGTTCTCGCCTCACACAGAAAACACGAATGTGTGCCAGAAAAGACCACTTTTACCACTAGTGATGAAGTATACTATTTTTCCTACAGTTACCTAACAATGTACATGTTCTCTCACTGATTTGAGAAAGCAAAGTGGCCAATTCGCTCATCAGTGAGACAATGTTAACATTGTCTCACTCTAATTACTTTGTCTCACTCCAGATTTGCAACGTGAAGGCACGAAATAGTGAGCGCGTAACATGCAGGCAAGGTCGTATGCGCGCGAAATACGTTGGCAGCACTGGCTGTAAACCAGCTGGTCAGCTGTTGTACTGTTGTATTTGTCACAACACTTCCGGTCACGGAAGAAGCCACCATTTCATTGATTTGCCATTTGTAAACATTGAAGGTGGTTTTGCTGTCGCAAAATGGACGTTAATGACGATTTTAGTAATAATAGTTTACCAGAAGAATCTTGTATTCCAGAAGAATTAAAAAATGTGGCGAGGAATGTGTCTCTAAATCTTCTTCCAGAGAAATCAAAACATAAATATGAAAAAAAGGAAAAATATGTTACGTTTCTTTACCAATTTATTTGTTTTATGGTAACTGTAGGAAAAATATAATGTGCAACTCGAGTGCAAAGTGCAATCGCCTCACTCGAGAAACCATTCCTCACTCGCTTACGGCTCGTGAGTAAGGATTTCTCTCGAGTGAGGCACTTGCTCACTTTGCTCACTAGTTGCACAAATAACTATTGATTAGTGTATGTTTTGTTTTTTCTATGTGTGGATTTACGCCAGGGCCATTTTTTTATATTTTGAAGACAAATGTAACAACAAACCATGTGTTGTTTTACAGGATAGTGAAAGACCTCTCTAACATTATTGAAAATTATATTTACACTTTCACTTATACTTGACAGTAAATATACAAATTAGATGGGACAACGCAATCAATTCTGATCAGTCACACCGATCATCATTATAGCTCCATCGAGAGAATGATAGAATCAAAATGGCATCCCGCTCATATCCTATTTGCTTCCGAAAGTTCCATAAACAAGTTTCTATATGTACTCTCTAGTAATTACTAACCAAAAAGCTATAATTAAGCATGGATACAATTATGTTTCTGTAATTCTGTCATTGAGCCTCATGATGAGCTATATGATTGGTAAAAATCAATTGCCTTATAGGTTATTGTATAATGTATTAACAGCTGTGTGTCAATACTGTAAGAGTAGATATTTTGAAGTGTTGTATATATTGATTTTGTAAATGCATCCCTCAGTAACAAACAAATTAATGTGTTTTTTACATTCTTTAGTAATAAAGTAACAGTGGTGGTCTTTAACAAGTCAATCTAAGGGAGACTGGAAGTAGTCTAGAGTAATTAGGCGGACCAAAATCCATCAGCCGGAAATTACCAAAAAAAAAAAAAAAATTACCTGGATAGTTTTCTCCACCAAATTTCCTAGGGGATTTCTTAGGGAAAGGAGAGTTTTAGTGGAAACTTTTTGTAAACTGGAAATGATTAATAAAACCCTCATGTTTGAAGTTTTTTTCTGAACTCAAAGTGAACATTTTGGAAAGAATTAGAAAAACTATAAATAAATTACAAATTATACAGCCATTATAGTAACTCACATCACATATAATGCTCTCACATCACATCACATCACATATATAATGGGTTCAACTCACAAACCCATATGTGAACTGTTAACAAAAAATTGAATTGAAAAAATAAGTATAGCTCAAAAACTATCGGTGGAAGGGTTATCAAAAACACAAATGCTACTATGTGCACAAATGCACAATGTGCTACTACAACACAAATACGCACCCCCTACACTGCGGCATCATCCACACAGCCGAATTCATCAATTCTCTCACTTTGTTTGCTCATCAATTGTATTTTCATGAATTAATTATAACATACATTTATTATACATATGTATGCTGGGTTTCAGAAAACCAACACAAAATTAACATATGGTGAGTTGGTATAACTATTTTAATCAGCTAAAAAAAAACACAACTCAAAAAAATAAAAACTTGAATGCTGCATTCTAGTTAAATAAATTTTAACACTTTCAAAGAGGATAAAAACATGAATTTTAAATAACCAAGATAATAGCTAATGCAAAATCATCTGGTTCATCTATATGTATAAAGCCAAACCGTACCATGAACTATTGAGAAACCCGTAAGTCTGACAGTTCCCCGTAACCCGTAAGTGTGATAAAATAAACTTGTATGAAAGGTCCTGATGAAAAATCTTAATTATGATAATGATGATAAAAAAGAGTTTTTTTGGAGAACTTACCCAAACACTCAAGTATGTAAAACCTCGGACTAGAGCCCTGAGCAAAGGTAGCTCTTGTGTATAGACAAGACATGGACTTGATAGGGTACATATCATTTGTCTTGTTTTCGTGCACACTGAAACAATAAGGACGAAACATTTTTCAGAATAAATAAGAGAGTTGAAAAAGAGAAATTGGCATTACTTTAACTATTAATGCAATAACAAATTAAATTGTTATATATCATTTATCATGGGTGTATTTTCGTCGGTAGCCCATATCTCCCTTAATCAAAACCAATTATTGAGCCACTATTATGACTATTATCTTCACCACTAAAACAAAAAATAAAAAAAAACATTCAAAATCATAAAAATGGCAATTTAGCAAGTAATTCTTACTTACAGTATTTATTTGCCAACATGGTGGTGGCACAATCTTACAGCTACATACCTTTTAAAAAAGATATGTAACCAAATTTTCATATGAAAAACAGTTCAGAGGCCAAAATGGATACAAATTATAATAATAAATCTTATATTATAATTATAATAATTCTAATTGTAATAATAAATCCAATTGCTCATTTCCTTTCCATTCATAAGGTGGATAAATTTGCTTTATCCCATTCATCTCAATAATTTTAAAATAGTCATTTGTACTGTAGGGGTTTGAGAAACAAACACATTCTAGAGGTACTAGAACAAACACATTATAGAACACTTTTCACAAAAAAAAGCAAAAGCTAGATATAAAACAGTTCAAAACTCATACTTCAAAAACTGATTTAACTACCAAATTATGTATAAGAGTTTATCCTTCCTGGAAAGTTTTTTCGTGTGTACTTATTAAAATTAATTAAATACCATGATGTGTTAATTGCAGGGCACAATAGTTTACAAAATAATATCTCCTAAAAAATCTTAAAACATTCATGTTAAAAGAAAACATCATATAGTGACAAGAAGAAAGAAAATAAGATTAAGGCTATTAGTTTTAATATTTTACATCTGTGTGCTACATGTAGTGAAAATATTACCTTGTAATGTTAGACCCATTGACAGGATAGGTAGGACATGTCAGGCATTCCCACTGGATGGGGGTTGTTACGTTTACAATGTCCGAGACTCTGTACACGTGTCTTTGAGCTGGTTTTTTCTCTGGGGCTGCTTCAAAATATCTGAAATTAGAGATGTATGTTAAATGAGTATTAATTTACTTTTATAAGTTAAGTCCCTAGGACATTTATTAGTTTTGCAATATTTTTGGACTTCCCTATTTCACTAATCAAGACATTGAAAACTGAATGAATCAGATTTAAAAATCAGAATGAAATATGTGAAACAAAGGGATAAATCAGAGCAGCATATACGATCGTTCACCTCAACCATCTATTTTAATTATTTTAAAAATATAAAATATTCCACAATGTACTCTAATTGAAAATGAACATGTAATTCAGCGAATCAATCTAATTTAGTTTCCTAAAAACTTGATCGGTAATTTTGATATTTTAAAAGTTTCCAAATTTAAAGATATTGAATTTTCAGATACAAAGTGAGGTGAACATAGAACATCATTCATTCAGCAGCAAAATGCAATGCTTTACAGTTTTGTTTTATCGTTAAATAATGTATAATTACTGAACTAAATAATGAGTCCGATTTGCTTACATTTCAACATAAACATGCCTTAGAACAGAAAATAACACACAACAGATACATTGTTGCGATTAAAAGTGCAAAATTTAAGGAGCAATGTTGAAACAACACAATATTTTCATAAATCTGCACCAAAAAATTTAAACTGTAACTCAAAAGAAGTTTAAGTTACATATCTTAAATAACATAAATCATATAAAATATAAAAATATAAAATTGTATTTATACCTTAAATTAAATAAACTTTCGGAGTTTATCCAATTCTCATAATTCTTCTCATAATTGTGGTAATTTTGAGCTGCAGATTTAAATATGAATTTGCTCAGTGCAAGCTAGATGAATCAAGCTAGGTGCATCTTTCAAATGCTCTCCCCCTCCCCAAAAAATTGCTGAAATTTATTGTAAGTCAGAAAATTATAGCTCCTCAAGAAATTAAGTTTTATTTTTCATATTCAACTCAACCATATGTATAAATTACCTCATAGAAAATATTTTCTCTATACATGAATTTAGCAACAAAAAAGCCAGTTTCAGGGAGCTAAGGGTAATCTGTTTATGGAAAAAGTAAAATATTGGTTGCAGAAAAGTCTATTTTAATAATTTAAAAAGAAGAGGTGGAAAAAAATGTTTACAATCCTTAAATATTGTCATTCAAATCACCATTAACATCAAATTGTTTCTTTTAAATTTTGAGAATGAATTACAAACCAATACAATTAGTGGAATCCAAGCAAAATCACTGGTTCAGAAAATTTGTTTAATTACACAGGAATGAAAACAAATTAGCAAAACTAATTTGCAAGTTTCTCTTTAACACTGTGAAGGTACAATTTATCCAGCGCAAATTAGACCTTCCTAAAGGAGTCCATTTATATTAAATTATTTACAGGAGGGTTAAAACCTTATGGAAAATGAGATGCAAATTACTCAAGAAAGTTGCTAAGCAGCAATCATGTTTCTTCTAAACAGATGGAACTCTGAATGGACCTAAACGAGATGTTTGCATTGCAGGCTGTATTCAGGCCAGATAAACGCTTCCACCCCCGCCTCTCCCTGGAATGTTAATGCAGGTCCTCAGTTGCTCTCATCGCTTCTATCTGAGGGCAATTACCTTAATTTCTTAGAGAGTATAAATCACTTTATTTTCTTTAAACAATAGAATATCTCTGCCTCCACAGAGTAAACATGGAAAACAGTTTTTTCAATAATATTTTTTCCCTGATTTCCCAAAATTGTTAAGCCAAAAATGCTTTAAATTAAAAGAAAATTTTATTATCTGCTACAGGAGTTGTAATTTGACGTACGTTTACTTACTTGTATGTAAGTACGGTGTTAAGTGTAGTGTTGTAGTGTTGAAAGACTTAAACAAAATTTAAGATGCAAGAAGATTTAAACAGTAAACTATATGACCATGACAACAATTGAACAATTTAATATTAATGAATATGTGTCAAAAGTAGTATTGGATCAAAGCGCTAGAATTACTGAGGTTAGTTTTCACTGATTTTCCAAAATTTGTAACTCATATACTTTAAAGGAAATTTTATTATCTGCTATGGGAATTCTAATTTGACGTACGTTTACCAACTTGAATGTAAATACAGTGTTAAGTACAGTGTTGTAAGATTCAAGACAAACAAAATTTAAGATGCACAAAAATTATACAGTTAGTGTATATGATCATGAAAGCAATTGAAAAATTGCATATTACTGAGTATGTAACAAGTGGGACTGGCTCAAATGCGCTACAATCACTAATGTTAGTGAGAGTACAGATAATCACACTTACAACACTAGGCGTCGAGGGGAATCAGCAATGAGCCTGCACACTTTACAATTACTTAGGAAAAAACCTAAATATGCCGAGTCAGTTTTTTGTAATAAAATTCCTCAGGAAATTAAATCCGAACCAAAATTTGTTAAATTTAAGAAAAAAATAAAAAAAATCTTATTGGCAAACCTCTTTTCATGAGTTTTAGAGTGTCCAAATTAATTGTTTGTTTAAAATGTTAAAAATAAGTTTTAAACAGAGCCTAACATGAGTAATCATGACATGAGTGATTTGGATGGAAATTATTGTCTTGATCCCTGCAAAATATAAATTTTTAGTTTCAATCTTTAAAACATTATGTTTATCTTTTGTTCATAAGTTTATATATAGTTGTAAACCAAATTTGTGACATTATTCATGTACACTCTTATGTTGCAATACGAATAAAGATATTTTGAATTGAATTGAAACCAGCGAGGTACTGACACAATGTGGTTGTCATTGTCCCAGGCCAGTATCCTGGTAACGGTCAGCTGTCCATGGGTGAGAGGCACGATCTGGTGGGACTCCCGGTCCACGAGGCAGACGTGGGTGAAGTGCCCCGCATCCCCGTCCAGCACGGGGAGCAGCGTGAGGTAGGAGCTGTGGTCCGGGGAGAACAGCACGGGGCTAGGCTCCACCCAGCGGGACGACTTCTGGACGTGGGTCTGGGGAAACGATCGAAATGTAAGAGGTCTAACAAGGCATAGAGATGTGTGTGGTCACAACACAAGACATGCAGACAATTTCCATCTTGGACACAGAACAGATATCTATGAAAAACAACCATGCTGGAAAGATGATGTACAACGCGCAGCCTGAAGACTTAAATAACAATGACCTACAAAACTTGAAGAAGGCTATGCAGAACTGGCTTCTACACCGGGTATTCTACAGCCTGGAAGAGTTCTTCAACTGGAGGAACAATTTATGAATACAGGCTCAAAGGAAAAAATAAAACTTGTATTATATTTATTTGTATTTTATATGTACCGGTATTGTATTTACTCCTCTAAATAGCAAATTTACATGTATTCTAATATTGAAGATTATGAATAAATAATTTCTGATTTCTGATTTCTGAAACCCACCCGTATCATACCTTAACCTAATTACTATCAAACAAGAGTGGAAAACTATGTTTTTAAAAATTGAAAAATAGCTGTCAGGTGCAGTTTTAGAAATTTCAGCATGAATGGGTCTTGTTCTGAATAATAATATGCAATAATTATTTTATATAACCTTTCTCTTTGAATTCCTAAAAAAATTTTTTGATTAATTTTTTGGTTGTTTTTAAAACTGCTACTAACACCCAGAACTGCTACTACCCTGTCTGTTTGCTTTACAAAATGGGCAAGGTCCCAAGTACGTCATTCCCCAAAGTATGGTGTTATTCTGGGATCGCCATATCATAATGGTGCATTTTTACTCCACTTTGGGAGAACAAAGTGATCCTTTTCTGCACTTGAAATGTTTTTTTATGATACATTTATTTATAAGAAATGAGGCGGAAAGAATGCATGATTCGCGACACATAGCCAACCAGCTGTTAAACTGACAGTTCGACCAGTGCAGCTAATCCAATTTTCCCTCGTGATCTTATGATATCTTACCAAATTTTCCCGTAGTAAAATCTTAGCAAAATAAGATTCTACTTTAATGAAACACAAGACTAATAATGTGAAAAAGTGTGGGTGGGCACAGGCCCTCCCGGCCCACCCGCTAGAACCACCCCTGATCGCGGTTCAAAAATCATGAAATCTGTTATAGTTCGGCTGCTTAAAAGCTTGATGGAGGAAAGACATGGAACAAACAGTGAGATTAAAACTATTCCCAATAGCACTGGTTGGGGCAATAAAGATAACGATAAAGTAATTATTACCTGTCTTAACTCACACTGTTTGTTAGACTTATCTCCCACAAATTATCCAATAGGGTAACTGTTTCACCAAACCAAGTAGGGAATAACGTTGATGGTTTTGCCAAAAAATTTAAGAATCAACTTTTTGGTCTTACTTATATCTGGGAAGTGAAAAGGAGTAACAGGTAAAATTAAGTATGGGATATTTGGGAGTGTAATATTATGGTTTGAAGAAAAGAGGTTTGAACGTTAAACCTTGTAGTTAATCTGTAATTTTATCTTACTACTAACTAAAACAAGTCTATGCATTGTTAAACAGGTTTCAAAATCGACCCTTAAAGTATACTTACCTTATCCCATCCCCCCTCCCCTTATGATGCCATTGACTATATGTTACTTCTTAAAAAGGATTTTTAGACAGTGCGATGGCTATAACTACAAGCATAATACACTACAGATCATGAAGTAATCATTTTAAAACTCACATCTTTGCAGGTCCACGACGGACCTGAGCAGACTACGATTGCTGAAACGTTTTGTCTCCGGTTCATCCAGACTACAGCTATGTGTCTGTCACCCGCCCAGCTCACGTCTATCAGATACGGCAGCCTGTAACGAGAATGAATATCCCTTACACAACTCTTACACTTCAGCAGGGACCCACCAGTGGTATATGGACATATATTGCACGTTTAGAAAGCGAGCATTTGCAAATGAAGTCTCTTCTTATAGCACTATGAAGGATGTCTTACAGCACTGGATAAATTACTTATGTCTCCTTCTACAAGATATGTTGTATTCTATTTCTAATATTTACTCTTTATCATTGGCATGGTTGATGTGAATAACAAAATTGGATTTGCTCTTCCCATTTAGTTAGAATATTTCATAAATATATATAAAACTAATAAATGACAGACAAATTTTACACACTTTTTTTATAAGCATAAGTAATTAATTATATAAGAAGTTAAATGCACCCAAAAAAATTCAAATGTATCTCTACCAACCCAATTTGATTGTAGGGGAGAAAATATAATTAAGTAACATTAATCAGTAATCATTAATCTAAATACAATAAGAGAGCACGTACTGTGTTTTTCTACAATTATTAATTGAAGAAATGTAGTATACAGCTAAATTTGTGTACTTAAGTCTTACGTTTGTTTCATATAATTACTCCAATCAAAAATGAGTTTATGCTTATAACTAAAATTTAATTTTACACGGTCCTTTCGAAAGCATAAAGTAATCTTTGAATTGGTCCAATTTACAATCAAACCGGGTAACTGGAGTAGAGTTGCCATATCACCAGATTTCCTGAAAGATTATCAGATTTTAAGGGGAAAAAATATAGCTATGGGGATTTCCGTGAAAAATAAAATCTTCTCTTTCTGAAATTTTTCCCAAAAATGCATTGAATAACAAAAATTTTGTGTTGAAATTCTATCTGTGAACGAAAATGTATTTACATTTGCAACTTTATCCTTATGCAATGATTTCCAAAGCTAAATCCTGTCTCCCTGTAACTCTAACCTCTATTATGTGTTACTCTTTGGCTTTATTTCGAAATAAATATTGGGAAATATTGTTAACTTTCATATATATTCACCGTTATCAAACGCTGAAAATCTGTATGAAAATGTATGGCTCCCTACAGTTTATCAATTTATAAATCTGAAAATAGCCTATATTGTTTTAGGCTTACATTTTAGTTTTTATGCTTTTGTATAGTTTTGTGTAATTTACAATTTTAACAAAACAAAAAATAATAATAAAGTAGTAGCCTGTCGCGGCTTCGCTCGCGATCACTACGTAATATTATACTGACATTCCCGTATAAATATTGTGTTACCGTTCCAAAGCCAACATAGCCTGCTGATTATCTGTGTTTACTCTATCCAGCTGATTGCTTAAAACTTATAGTTATTTACCAATGCTAAACATATGGGAAAAACTCAACTTTAAGGGGCCCCAGGGCCTCACTCACAAATTGTTTCTCTATACAAAATGTTTCCTGCACAACTTCACGTTAGGCTCTTTCCAATGACACCAAAAATATGAAAATCGGTTCAGTAGTTTAGAAGGAGTGATTGTCACAAAAACCTGCTCGCCTATTAAATAAGTATAGATACATTTTCGTACAAAGTTTAATTTAATCTTCAATTACTTTTTTGTCACTCCCACTAACTTTTGGAACTGTAGACATACTAAAATTAGCAAATAATTGGTTTCTAATTGATTTTATATGCTAAAAAGCATTAGAAAGCGTTTTTTTTTTAAAACATGATATTCAACTTTTTTCTGGGTGGGGGGCACCCACGAACCCTCTGACCCTCCCCCATGGGGATTATTAGAAAATCTCTTCTTTTGTCCCCCACTGCCATATAGCAACCCTAATCTGGAGTTACACTTTTATCACCAAGAAAGGCGGAACAATGTGAAAATGGCGGGTCTAACAAGTGAGAGCAGAGAGAACGAGTTACAAAATGGGCAATATTATATGGTATGCATATTTTTCTTCTTTTTCTCATACTTTGCTCGTCCACGTGGGTCTTGGGCCTGTATGTGGAATATATCAAGCAAAGCCAGGGGTGAGTCAATATAGTATAGTGTAAGGCAATACTGATCAAATTTACTTGTCAATACCGGGATTTGAACCCACAACAGGGCCGCTGCCATGGTTCTAGAGCCCGTCGCCTTGACCGCTACACCAGCATGTGTGTTGCTTCTACGTCTGTGATGTCTACCTCAAATATGATATTTTCAGGAAAACTGCTGCCACTGATTTCTTTTTTGAAAAATGATAAGAGGAAAGAGAAACCAGAGAATTTACCTATTGGGGGGAAGTGTAGATCAGCAGTAAAGGTACACAATAGTGACACAAATATAAACATACAAATTGATAAATTTAGTGCCTTTCTCAATTAGTTGAGAGAGGAAATATTCTTTTCCAAAATTATCAACCACAAACCATTGTTAAAAACACGTTGTATGTGCATTTTTATTTGACTGTTGAGACAGTGAACAGTGGTTGGATCTTCCCTGCGAAATAAGAGAATTGGAGGAGGACAGTGTCGGGGTTTTCAGGGGGAGGGTAGGGTGGTGGCTGCTGGAACTTAGTGGATGTAGATGCAGAAGCAATGATCCAATTCCAGTACAGGTACTACAATTTTTTTTAATAAAAAAAACTATTTATTTTACATTTTGGTAGACTGGTATACAACAATTAATCGTAAAAGATATATTATTATTAATATTACTATTATTATAACTAAATTTTTTTTACCAATGCACTATATTTTTTAGTTAAGTTTTATATAACAGTGGAAGTGATATAAAAACGCAAGTGAGTGACAGTGAAGACTCCCCACACAGACGTACAGTCTTTGTGGAGAACATTTCCAGTGAATATTTGTCTGCTTTATATTTAATTTTTACCTGTTTATATAATTGGAAATAAATTATCTGAATCTGATCTACCCTTGTTCACAATGGGTAAGTTCTCTGGCATCTCTTTCCTTTCCTAATTTTCTGTTTTATGGCCTAGAGCAAACCAAACCTCTCATTTCTCGTTTGGTACTGCATTTTATCATTTTGAATCACTGCAGAGTATTTATTAAAATAAAGAAATGATCACACACAGAATCATAATTCCTAAAGCAAAGCAAATCACTCACTGGCCATCAGCAACCATGAGAGGGGTGGGGGGAAGTTGTGTGGTGTTTGGAGTCTTGGGATGAGTGACGTTGACCATCCACACCGTAACTTCCGGAGTTGTGGTCCCAGGCTGCGACAAAAAGTTAGGATTGAAACAATCAATTTTTGTTATATCTAGGTTATATAAATAGATAATATGTTCATTTGACTTTGCACAACTGAAATGGTTTGTAAATCGAGAGTAAGGTAAGATGAGATTCTACATATATCGTACAGATTGTTGGGAGCGACCAGAATACAGTTATTAATGGTATAATTTATGGTACCATACAATTGTACTGCGTAAGATATACAATAATAATAAAACAGTGATAATAGATTTTGTTGTTATGCAGATACAAATATACTACTAACAAAGTTAGAATCATTGCAAACTCATAATACTTAACAAACACAAAGTGAAACAAGACAATTATACAATATAGAAAGTGTACAAATGTTTCAAAACTGGAACTATGATTTCATTTATTGTGTAGGCTTTCACAGTCCGAAGATAGAATCTTGTAGTTCATTTCCAGATCAGTCCGTGTAGATGTAGACAAAGTTGGTGGCCAACGTTTCGGATATATTACAATATCATTCAGGTTGACATGAAATAATAGTGAAAACTTACTACAGATTCACTCATTGACTCTGTAAACTTTGTCAACATCTACATGGACTAATCCGCCGGAAGTGAACTACAAGAGTGTATTATTTACTTATTACAAAATCCTTTATATTTAAATCACAAATATTAATTCTTTGGAGAACTTCATTGTATGAGACTCTGGTATGAGAAGCTAGATCGATTTACACGTGGTTCGTACAAAATAAAAGATAAATATTTCTATATTTGCAGGCTTTATTTTTATTTTGACATCTCAAGTGGTTGAAAAATGAGAATTGGAATTCTCTTATGACATCCAACCTGCGGATGTTATTGTATTTCACATTTTTACAGTTTTTTGGATAGTTTGTCTGGGACTCACACAGTTTGGTTGGAAAGGATGTAACTTCTAAGATCACAAAACATGTTAATGCTACAGGGGTCTATAGTCTGGTCTCATAAGCAAAATGTGTGTACAGGCTACAAACATAAGAAATGTTGATGTAAATAGATTTTGCCAAACGGAAGGACGATCAATATACAACAATTAACCTCACTCTGGACAGCTATGAGAGAGAGGTAAAGTACAGGCCTCGCAAGTCAAACTTGGGTCAGGCCTAGATGACTAATGCCATAAACAGTCACCACTAGCTAGCAAAAGTATGTCTAATGTCTTTAGGTTATCTCATTATTTTTACCACATTGGCATATTGGCTCATGCTCAAGGAAATGAGCAGTTAAGGTTTTAAGAAAATAAATAACATAAATAGAGGAGGGTTATGATTGTAAAAGGCCTAAGTTAAGTCAACTGTAATACTTCAGAAAATTGCAATTTGTTTAAATACTTAGACTAAAACAAAATATAGTTAAAAAAATATATTTATCTAAAGTTTCCCTGTAAAACTTGAATAAATATGATTCTTTCAAATTTCACAGAGTGGCTATGGTACATTTATGTGCAAATCTGTTAAGCATTTGTACTTAATAGAAATAACATACAAAAAGGTGAGTGAAGCTGTTGCATTTGAAATGCTAAAATACATATTACAATCCCTGGGAACCTATCCTACTAAAGCATGGAATACACATATTTTTCCCCTATGGCTTGATTATAATAGTGTGTTTATAGTGGTCTCTTTAGATGGTTCATTTGCCAGCAGACAACATATAATCAGATTTTGGCAAATACACTGACAGTTTTTTTATTTGGGTTACAAAAAAAAAAAAAAATTAGGTTGGTTTTGATTTCTTTTTTATATAATGTGGACAGTTTAATAATATATAATACGTAAAATATACAGTATATTTATGAACAGTTAAGAAGCTATTTATTTTAGTTGATGATAATAATAAAACTCAATTAATATTTAATCCTGTATTTTTTTATGGGCTGACAGCTATTTAGTGTTTAATACATAAAAGAGTTGCATAACAAGTTCATTAAAGGTTTGTATGTAGACAGAGTCGACTAGTTCTCTAGAAATTCAATGTTCAAGCGTGACCACGGATACTAGAGCTTTCTAAAACGCAATAATAAACTTACAAATTGGGTTGGACCTTTGTTAGAAAACCTGTAAAACCGAAAGCGTTGTAAACATTAACTTTCAAGTCTTGTTTTGAACAGGAGCTAACAAGGTTGTGATGGTAATAAAATTCCATCAGTCGTCAACTCCTAACGACATTGCAACTTAAATCAGATCCATCAACTCGGGTTAAATTGTCATTTGCAATATAAAAGGAACACTGAAAAATATAACGTTAAAGGGAATCAATAAGATTAAATTGTTGTAATACACTAGTTAATGGACACTAAAGGGAACCTTTTTATAAAAAAGTATAATTAGAATTGTTTTAAATGGTAGCAGTATTTAAATCTACTTCAATATTTATTAAATTATAAAAGTAGCTAAATTTATTTCTTTGTAAAGCATGTCATACTAACCAATGGTAATTATGTTTATTGAAACTTTTTAAAAAGTTTAAGAATTGATAGAGAAGAATTATAAGCATAATTTGAGTTTTTGGATGGGGGGGAAGAATAATATTTTGTGATTATTTTGACTTTTTATATCATTATTTAAATATATTGTATAGATTTATATACATTAGTAAATTAATTTAAAATTATTGGGGGAGCCACTCCGAATGACACCTATGAGAAGAAGTAATAGAGAGAGTCAATAAGCTACCCTTAAGTGGGGAACTTTTGTGGACTCACTAAAGTCACAATTCAAGAAAAGTTTTTAAACAATATTTCAGCAACATATTTTTTGTATTTCAACATCAGACGCATTTTGTTTTTTAAAGAAAAAAAGTGTACAAATCTGTTGTAATTTTAGGGACGGTAGTTGAAATACCTCAACTTCTGTGGACATCTTGGGAATTAAACCCGTTACCCCTTTAACCGAAGTTTAAGATGCTAACCGCTAGGTTAACGAGATGCCTACAGATGATCAACATTGTCATAGCACCGGATGTGAACACTTTCTTTCTTCCATCTATTGTGATCAAAATATGGTGTCGAAATATTAGAACAATTTTCCTGGGTTGTGTCTTTTGTGTGTTCATGGCAAGTTCTCCACTTTATATGGTAAGCTTTTTGACTCTCCCTATCACTTGAATAGCAAGTTCTCCACTTTATATGGTAAGCTTTTTGACTCTCCCTATCACTTGAATAGCAAGTTCTCCACTTTATATGGTAAGCTTTTTGACTCTCCCTATCACTTGAATAGCAAGTTCTCTACTTTATGGTAAGCTTTTTTACTCTCCCTATCACTTGAATAGCAAGTTCTCCACTTTATATGGTAAGCTTTTTGACTCTCCCTATCACTTGAATAGCAAGTTCTCCACTTTATATGGTAAGCTTTTTGACTCTCCCTATCACTTGAATAGCAAGTTCTCTACTTTATGGTAAGCTTTTTTACTCTCCCTATCACTTGAATAGCAAGTTCTCTACTTTATGGTAAGCTTTTTTACTCTCCCTATCACTTGAATAGCAAGTTCTCTACTTTATGGTAAGCTTTTTTACTCTCCCTATCACTTGAATAGCAAGTTCTCTACTTTATGGTAAGCTTTTTGACTCTCCCTATCACTTGAATAGCAAGTTCTCTACTTTATGGTAAGCTTTTTGACTCTCCCTATCACTTGAATAGCAAGTTCTCTACTTTATGGTAAGCTTTTTGACTCTCCCTATCACTTGAATAGCAAGTTCTCTACTTTATGGTAAGCTTTTTTACTCTCCCTATCACTGGAATAGCCTTTGGCTGATCCTAATTTTGGTGTTTTTGCATAAACCGTGCAGTTTAAATATTTAATTTTTTTATAAAGTGTGGAATATATTTTGAGTTTAATTTGATTTGTTTAGTTACATTTACTCATATTGGAAATATTTGTTTTACCTAGTTTTTGTCAGCCGTTGAACTAAGCTTTGTAAAATAAAAATGAAAAGCGTTGAAACCACAATGTTGATCAATGATTACAACCAAGGAAAAACCTACAACTTACTTATTTTATTGACATGTAATAGATGGTAGTGATTAAGAGGTAGTTGTAAGTAAGTATAGTATTCACCCTTTCAATAATTTTGTAGCATTTTCCATATTTGCAACTCATGATTTAATGCCTCATAATTCTTTTGTATAAAATGTGTTAAAAGTATTAACAACCATTATTTTCAAACCATTTACTAACATTTTATTATAATAAGTAGTTAAATTTAATTTATTGTAAACAAAGTAAACACAAATGGGGAAGTAGATTACAGGAACAAATATCTCATTTAAATTTCAAGGGATTAGTCATGAGAAGTTGCTACAGTAAGCCAAAGTAATGTTTTGTACTTCTCAGACAAACACAGTAATCTGATGTGATGAAGCTGTTCTTGTTGCAAAAGGTGTCATTTTTATTCCTCTTCAGCTCTCTAAGGTGTCTTTAAAATGAGAGCTCTTATTTTGCTGTTGTTCTTCCACACTTTCTTGTAGATAAAAGCTTGAAAATTATGATGCTTTGTATGACAAGCTAGAGGAAACTACCCCATCAACAAGTAATATTTCTGTGTTCAATACTGATAGAGCAAACCATTACTTTAGTATGGATATGACTTGATGGCCAGCTAGTAATCATGGATGTGAGGGGAAATTAACTGCCACCACAATTCTTTCTTTTTAATCCCATTAGAAAATGTAATTTTAGCGAATTTCCCCTATAGGGAAGAAGCTATTGCCATAGTCGGCATGGTAAGACCTAGGCCCGGGACCATAATAACTTTTGGTTTTGAGGTCCTCAGACCCCAAAAACACCATTTGTTTGAAACTGTATATATATGGTTTGTCATTTAGTATAATTATTGGGTGTCCGTGGGTGCGATAACTCTCGTAAAAAAGGTCCGAGTTTGATGGAATTTGGTACAAACGTGTAAAGCAGCATTTATGACTTTAAGTTCGAAAACCAGACAGATCGACCTATCCGAAGGCGTATTTTGGGGGGGCTTTGTACCCCAAAACTGGGTTTTTTGTTTTTTACACATAATTTTTGAAAAAGTGAAATTTAATTTTTTTCATTGGAATCAGCTTAAAAAGACGCACAATTTGGGTTTTAATCATTGCTCTACGTCAATTGGTTACTGAGATATTGAAAGTGCTAAACACAGTACGTTGTCCAATGCTATTCTTATGGAGTATAAGAAAAATTGTATATCTCGCTTATTTATCAACTTATAATGACGGAACTTGGTATATTGCTTCATTTCATTGTGGTCTATTGATATTTGCTCAAAAACCCATTTTTTGGTCGATAGTTCCCGTAGCAGCAAACCTGCATACTCAGCCCCATGTTATTCTTATAGAGAATAAGTAACGTGTTATCTCCTTTAATTATGATCATAAATTAATAGAACTTGGTATGTGGCTTTACCTAGTTGAGTTATATTGATATTTGTATAAAAACCCATTTTTAGTGTTCCTTATTTCAGCAAACCTGCATACTCAGCCGCCATGTTATTCTTATGCAGAATAACAACAAATGTCATAAATCGTTTATTTATGAATGTATATTGACAAAACTTGGTATGTGGCTTTATGTGGTATTAAGATAATATTATGTGCATTGGAAATTCGCTGAGTATGCAGGTTTGCTGCTACGGGGGATTTTTTCTATATATTTTATTGTAATATTTTTTCACAGGTGATCATTGAACACTATTACATTTAATTGTGTGACAGTTTCTAGTTGGCGGTATCAATAAACTGTTTATTAGCAGTGGAGGGGGTGACTTTCACTTCAACCCTTTGTTTACTGGTTGACCTTCAAGCCATCTCGTACACTATTGTTGGTTGAAGCTGAAGTGGCATTTTGCTCCTAGTGATGGTGAATATAGTTCTGTGGGTCACTGCAAATCGATAGGAGTTTTCTTAAAAACTGACCTACTTTATAAAATTTTATGTTTTTTTGGAATTTAGCATGATGTTTGTTAGGTTTGTTTCTTTTTAGTTCAACTCAAATTGTGATGCAATTTTGATGCGAGTATTCAAAACCTCTGTTCAACCCAGCAAATTAAATTAGGTGTGATTTGCAGCTTATCTAGGAAGTAGACGCTAGGAAGTAGGAAGTATGCTTAGTAGCCCAGATAGCAAGAAAGTGTGCTGCAAATATGCGTTTGGTTCATTTTTCGTTCGCTGTTGAATACTTCCAGTATTATTTGCAGCAAGTTTGCCAGATACATGCTTGCAAGGAACTTCGTCGTAGTTACCAAAGGCGCCGCGTTGTTGCCCGAGCGCGCTGCTAATCTATGCGCGTAAACCTTACAATACGTTTTCTGCAAACTTTCTGTTGAGAAGTTTGTGGCCCTAAGTTACTAAAACCGCCACTTCGCTAGCGCTAACGTCGCGCGTCGTCGTCGGCCGTCGCCATCTTATTTCTCCTTGCTATTCAGTGAGTAACGTTTCGCCGGGCAAAGAATTATTGAAGGTTAAAGTTAAGTTGAGTATCATTGTTTTTATAGTGGCTTCTTGAGTGACTTTCATGTTTAAGGTAAGTGCAATCCCAGCTCTGTTAATTTATTACCGCTTTTTGGTATAGGATACTCAAATTTTGTTTTCAACTTACCAATGGGAAACTAATACTGGCTGTCCAAACACTACGGACTGTAATATCAAAACATCGTTCTGTGTTCAACGAGTGTGTTTGCTAATAAAGTATTTATAACTTTTAAAAATTTTATACACTGTATTGCTAAGTAATTAATGAATTGGAGGTGTTGTCATGGTCATAGCAGTTAATTAACAAGGACGATTTGAAGAATAAACATTTGTTTACTGAATATGTTTGAATATTTACAAACTTTGCCAGGCTTTATTTGTTGTTAAACTATTTGAAAACCCATATTTAATTAATTATATAAATTCCTAATGATTTTAATCATTAGAGTGTACCGTACTAACTTATACTCTCATAAGTTAGCCCTATAGCCCTAATTTAGTTTTTTTTAAGGCAAGGAATTATAATTTGTGTTTAAGTTAGTACCTCTAGAAAAATTCTGTCCAAAATTCTTAACAGTGTCTGTTTAGTAAGTTTTTTTATCATGTAACTTACGGTGTGTTTGCATTTTGCATACTTCTCAAAGGTCAAACGAATATTGCTTCACTAGAATGTAAGTTAACGATTAAGTTACTTCGTCGTAATGAAGTACTTTGTTCAAAGGCGGAACAAACGGACAGCATCGTGTATTAAAGTGTGAAAGTTAAAACTACCGGTAGTTAATACATGGGTTGAAATAGGTACCAATTCAAGTGTTTCTGATAAATAGTGTTGAGTCTTACAAAATTCAGCCCGAGAAAGTACGATTAACTAGGCCTAACTCATTTAACAACATTTGTGATATTGTTCTTGATTAGGCCTTAATATTTCCAGGGAATATTTTTTTCTTATATAAGAACTCGCAAACTTGCAAGTTATTTTCGCTTCATTATTTACATTTGTACCTTTTTATTTGGGTAGAATTGATAACCGTTTTAATAATTCAGTAGGCCTAGTTAGTTATATTTAAAAATTCACTGTTAATGGTGCATTATGTTACTAATATTTGTAATATGGGTGCAGTACAGTAAGCGTCCACCAGAAAAATCAAATAGCCTATAAAATATCAAACCACTATGATACTTCAATATTACAGATGAGAATATCTACACCTTTAAAAGAGAACATCACACATAAATTCTCCTACTTTCCATTTACTTAGAGTTGAAATTTTGTACACTAATTCTTTTGTCAGAAAGTAAATGGTTTTCATCCTGATCTGATCTTAAGTTAGTGCTCCGTCAGAGACCCCGACAAAGTTCTCATGTCCTTCTTCCTTATGGATTTAGTTTTGTTTGAGCTGATGAAAATAGAAACAACAGCTGATCTTGATTATACTAGATCACGGGCTAACCAGAGAATTCAGCACACAACTGTCATCAGGTTTTATAAAGCATTTGCGAGGCGAAGCCTGCGGGTAACAGCTGGTCAAAAACAAAATGAAAAATCCGAACCAAGGCAAAAACAGTGCTCTGCGGGGTTAGGTTAGGTTAGTTTATGTTAATTTAAGCTAACCTTTCACTATTGACTTAGATTAAGTTAATTTATTGTAAAGTAAAACACTTTATGATCGAGTATTAAAAACTATAACAATCGAATGGGAATATGGTTATCTGTGTATCAATCATGGTAAAGGAATATTTTATAATCGATTGTTTTGGACGCTTATCGTACTGTACCCTTTAAAATAAATGTATCAGAGTATTAGAGTATTGTTAGATGTATCAGAGTAGTGTTAAAATGTATTTAACTTCCTGTTACAAGTTTATCATATTTGGTCTATTGACAGTAAAATTAAATCAACATAATTTATCCGTTTTAATGATTGAATATAATAATTTAACAGAACTAAGTTTTGAATAACAACATTTTTTAAGTTGTTTATGAAATATATATAATCTTATCTTTGATAGCATGTAGGGCCTACTGAATTAGAATTCTTTATTCATTGCAATATCGGGGACACATTGGTCATGAAATTTTACAACTGATGGTGGAATTAAGGCTCCAGTCTACCCTACAGGAAAATCTGCATCGCTGCATGAAAATACATGGTTAAGATAGGGAAAATAAGCGTTGCGGAGGTCTGCAGGATCCCTGTTCGTGGCTATGATAATTATCAACATATTATAAACTGGATTTGATTGAGTAAAATGAGTAAATCTTTACACAAATGATTACGTTTATAAAATTGGACAAACATTGTAGGTACCGGTAACTATAGTGTCATGCATGAAAAGGTGTATTAAGAGAAATAATTAGAGTTACCAGTAATTATTTTTTTAACTAGAGCAGTCATCAAAATGGTCATAGCACCATTCATAATATATTATCTCAAAATACAATAAATGTTAAAATCTTGAATATTGTTAAATTTGTACTAATTAATTATAATGAAAACATTAGCAATAACTTAAATACACAATTAATTCATTGATACTATGAAGAATGAATATGAAGTACCGGTAAGGAATTTGAGTTTTTTAAAGACTAAAATAAAGTACCAATGCACTCAGCAGTATAAAGTTGGAATGCAAATTGATAAAAAAAGTCACCTTTTTAACTTATATTGTTTTCAAATAGTCACTTTCCAGACATTTAAAAAAGACTTTGTATTTGTACTTCTAGATCCAGTGATGAGGGTGTTCCCAAAGGCAACTGAGGAGCTACTAAAAACATGATGGGATTCCTCAATCAGGCCAAAACTAGAATTATACAAAAGTAAGTTTATATAAATGTTTGCACTAAGTTCAATTTTCATAATTTAGGGCGGGTTTTTGTTGTATTCGTACTACTTTGTCTTCGTTACACTGATTATTTTCCTATGAGGATTGAGGTAAGAATGTATTCCAGTAGTACCTAGGTCTTGTTTTGGGATTTCCTGCCACCGAGCCAGCTTGAAGCCTACTTGAAGGTACTGGAGATAATCTTTATACACCCTCCCATTTTTGTATGATTACGTTGGAAAAACAAATAACTTTTGTCTCTTTTGAGAGGTCTACACAAATGATTTAATTTCTTCCTTCTGTTTAAGTGCTAGAATAGCATAAAACTGTTTTCCAGTAGTATAGTTTTTTATGGAGGGATTCCCCTCCCCTACTTTACTTACTCGTAGGCTAGACCCCCACCTACTATCAATAAAATAAAATCCTGGCTTCGTCACTGTTCAGAATATTGTTAACTGACTCACTTTTAATGTTTAACCTCTGTTCACATTGATTAGCCCCCAAAGCTGATAAGTCAATTACAAAAACAGGTTATTTTACCTCCGTCTTCAGCTTTAAGTTTATCCAAACTGGACTACCGCGGTTTCAGAAGCTTAATTTTGCTTTCATCTTCAGGTCTTGAAGTTCAATAAAATCTTACAGAATTTGCATTTCTGTCGTCAAAGTTTTCAAAAGCCACACAATACTGAACATAAACACACGACTACGGAAAACATTTAAAGTGCACTATAACGCGTACCGGTCGGTAGGTGAACGCCGACTGAAGTGGACATGGCAGAGCGGAAGATGAAACGGCAGTTGGATTTTGGACTGCCTTATCGTAGTTCCTGAACTTACTGAACTTATGTCCTGCTTAACTTAAAGCTGAAGACGGGTATATTAACCTTTTTTTTTCAATTTAAGCTCAAGTCAGAAAATTGTGTACGTTTCTACCTGCTTCCCCCATAAGGCCAATATTAACTTTAAAAGCCCGTCATTTTGACAAGCAAAAAATACCTAGTGATTTCAGCGAGCAACATTTTGATATAATAACTTATAGTCATTTAACAAAATTAAAAAATTTCAATATTTACAATGTTTTATGGATGAACTATATGTGACATTAAATGGATATGAAAATATGACATCTTTAGGTATTTTGTTGCTCTTTAAAATAAATAATACATAATTGATTTAGGATAATCGAATGAGGAGGGATGGACTTATCCAAATACTTGAAGCGCTGGAGATAATTTGTATGCACCCGCACCCTCCCATTGTTGTATGATTACGATGGAAAACAGATAACCTTTGTCTCTATTTAGCAGTCTATGCAAATGATTTAATGTCTTCCTTCTGTTTAAGCACTAGAATAGCATAAAATCTGTTTTCCAGTAGTATACTTTTTTATGGAGGTATTCCCCTCCCCCCACTTTACTGGGGTATATTTTATGTACCCCAGACCTTCCTCGAGGGCTAGACCCCACGTACCATCAGTAAAATAAAATCCTGGCTTCGTCACTGTTCAGAATATTGTTAACTGACTTACTTTTAATGTTTAAGCTCTAGTCACAAAACCTTTCATGTTTCTACCTGCTTCCCCCATAAGGCAAATATTACTAACTTTAAAAGCCCGTCCTTCCAAAATGGATAATCCAATATCGTTGATTTAAGGCTCATTTTGAAGAGCAAAAAATTCCTAGTAATTTCAAGAGCAAAATTTCTATATCACAAATAATCATTCAAAAAAATTCTAAAATGTTAAATATTTACAATGTTTTATGGATAAACTAGGCCTATAAGTAATTTTGTTGCGGTTTAAATGAACAATTCATCATTGATTTAGGATAATCGGATGAGGAGGGAAGGGTTTTGAAATTTAACATCGGTCTAATGGGAGAATAAGCAGGTAGAAGCAGAGGACTGGAGCCCCCTCTCAAGATTTTTTTTACAGAATGTAAATTTGTTTGAATAAGTTTTTTTTATTTGTTTCAGTGAACAAGGTGTAAGGAAACAGCGGTCACATGGTGCTGACTTCATTAGGAAATGAAATGTTGTATAGCTTTCCTTTAGTTACCTATAACATATTTTAAATAAATAATAATTTACAAAATACCAAATTATGTTTATTTTACCATTTCCTTTTTTGATAAAGTTTACTTACTTTGAATTTTTCTATTTTTCATTTGCCGGAAAAGGCAATTTAATTATTAAGATTAAATCATGTAAAGTTAAATAGGTGTGCGAATGCTTTAAAAAGCATTTTATTGACTTATTCTAGTTACAGAAAACACCACATCAATATTTTCAAATATTTGTGTAAATATAACAATCATATATGCTTTCAAACAAATTGTGGAGTGTTTAAAAATGTATAGTAGGCAAAATTATAGGGTTTTTAGGTCACAGGTAACTTTTTTCTAAATCTATGATTCACAATAAATTTGTTTAATATGATAGTGTATGATAAACTATACTAACTGAATCTCAAAAATATAATTTTGTTCGTATGTTGAATAACCATCAAAATTTAAACAGTCAGTTCCAATAGGCTAGGACAATTGTATGAGGCTGTTGCAATAATTATTTGTCATACAAAAATCAGTGTAAATGAATTTAACCTCAATCTTGCAGTATTGGTTGGCAGCATCATTAATAATTTTGTAGTTACAGAGGAAAATTGCAAACCATCATATAAAAATGTAAGTTCAATGAAAACATCCACTGCAAAATTGCTAGAAGTGTGAACAGTGTAGACTTGCATATTTGCAGAAAATATTTTGCAAACAAACATGTTAGTAATGAATATTAGCTGCACATATTCCACTGCAAATGTGCCACAAACCTTTTTTGCAAATCTGCAGCAAACTATCATGAACACATTCTGCAAACAGTTTTTGCATAGTTGCTACAAATATTCAGTGAAAATTTTCTGCAAACATTCTGTGAAAACGTTTCACAAACATTCCTTGCATATTTGCTACAAATATTCAATGCAAGTTTTCCGCAAACATTCAGTGAAAACTTTCTGCAAATATGACAAGTGTAGACTTCCATACTTGCGGAAAGTTCTTCGCAAACAAACATGTTTGCAATGCATATTTTCTGCAAACATTTTGGTTTGCAGTTGAAAATGTTTTGCAAGTGTTCTGCAAATATTCCTTGCTATCTGGGAGGAAGTAGGTATTAGTTTTTTAATTACTAAAATAATATATAGCCTACTTGTGTAGATAATGACACTATCGCTAGGTGGAATTGATAATGATAATCAACATTAATATGTAATAAGGAATTTCAGTTAGACATTTTAGTGGGATCCTTTAATCTACAAGTGATTCAAACTGGTGAAGATAATGACATATTTCAAAACTTCATTATAACAGAAATTTTCAAACTTGCACATTTCACTGTATAGATACGTTAGACCATACACTCTATTGAAGGTAAAGTATTTTATGTTACTCTGATGAATAATTAATTTTAGAGATAAATGAATACAAATAATTACAGATTTGAATTCAAGATACAAAATGAATTTCAGTATAAATACGTGAACAATTCTATCATATCATCATAACAGAATACTGACTAATTTTGACTAATACATTCACAATACTGTTTTAGAAAGGTATACAAAAATCAAAGCCCTAGGAACGATTATGATTTATAATTAATTCCTGGTCATTGCATTATTGTTGTTATCGGTGTAACAAATTATTGGGTTTAATTTATATAATTCCAAAAGTTGTTTTCTCCATAATTTCTTTAAAACTAATGTATACATCTTTAGTTAGTCCTCAGCAAGAATACTGGAGCGTAATGTGGTTAATTATAAAAATATTTGAAAAAATTGAAATCATAAAAAATTGATTTTTAAGAAAAATTAGTAACAAAATTGGTTTTAGCGAATTTCCCCTATAGGGAAGAAGCTATTACCGTAGTCGGCATGGTAAGACCTAGGCCCGGGACCATGATAACTTTTCGTTTTGAGGTCCCCAGACCCCAAAAACACCATTCGTTCGAAACTGTATATATATATATATATATATATATATATCTATATATATATATATATATATATATATATATGTGTCCGTGAGCACGATAACTCTCGTAAAAATTATCCGATTTTGATGAAATTTGGTATAAACGTGTAAAGCAACATTTATGACTTTAAGTTCGAAAACCAGCCAGATCGCTCTATCCGAAGGGCTATTTTGGGGGGGTTTTGTACCCCAAAAATGGGTTTTTCGATTTTTTTACATATAATTTTGGAAATAGTCAAATTTATTTTTTTCCATTGGATTCAGCTTAAAAAAACACACAATTTGGTATTTTTATCATTTCTCTACGTCAATTGGTTACCGAGATATTGAAAGTGCTAAACACAGTACGTTGTCTATCTAATGTTATTCTTATGGAGAAAAATACAAATTTTATATCTGGCTTATTTATGAACCTATACTGAGGAAACTTGGTATACGGCTTCATCTGGTTGTGGACCATTGATATTTGCTCAAAAAGACACTTTTTTACCCAAGGCTCCCGTAGCAGCAAACCTGCGTACTCAGCCCCATGTTATTCTTATGGAGAATAAGTAACGTGTTATCTGCGTTCATTATGAAAATAAATGAATGAAATTTGGTATGTGGCGTTACCTACATGAGTTATATTGATATTTGTATAAAACCCCATTTTTTGTGTTCCTTGCTTCAGCAAACCTGCATACTCAGCTGCCATGTTATTCTTATGGAGAATAATTAAAATGTCATAAATCGTTTATTTATGAATGTATATTGATGAAACTTGGTATGTGGCTTTATGTGGTATTAAGATACATATATATGCATTGGAAATTCGCTGAGTACGCAGGTTTGCTGCTACGGGGGTATATATATATATATATATATATATATATATATATATATATATATATATATATATATATATATATATATATATATATATATGTGTCCGTGAGCACGATAACTCTCGTAAAAATTATCCGATTTTGATGAAATTTGGTATAAACGTGTAAAGGAACATTTATGACTTTAAGTTCGAAAACCAGCCAGATCGCTCCATCCAAAGGGGTATTTTGGGGGGGTTTTGTACCCCAAAAATGGGTTTTTCGAATTTTTTACATATAATTTTGGAAATAGTCAAATTTTAGTTTTTTCCATTGGATTCAGCTTAAAAAAACACACAATTTGGTATTTTGATAATTTCTCTGCGTCAATTGGTTACCGAGATATTAAAAGTGCTAAACACAGTACGTTGTCTAATGTTATTCTTATGGAGGAAAAGAAAAATTTTATATCTCGCTTATTTATGAACGTATACTGACGAAACTTGGTATACGGCTTCATTTGGTTGTGGACCATTGATATTTGCTCAAAAAAACAATTTTTTTCCAAAGGCTCCCGTAGCAGCAAACCTGCGTACTCAGCCCCATGTTATTCTTATGGAGAATAAGTAACGTGTTATCTCCCTTAATAATGAAAATAAATTAATGAAATTTGGTATGTGGCTTTACCTACATGAGTTATATTGATATTTGTATAAAACCCCACTTTTTGTGTTCCTTGCTTCAGCAAACCTGCATACTCAGCCGCCATGTTATTCTTATGTAGAATAATTAAAATGTCATAAATCGTTTGTTTATGAATGTATATTGATGAAACTTGGTATGTGGCTTTATGTGGTATTAAGATACATATATATGCATTGGAAATTCGCTGAGTATGCAGGTTTGCTGCGACGGGGGTATTAGTTATATGGTTGTTCCATTTAAACACAGAAAAGGGTGCATAATCTGAAAATCAAAAAATCAGAAGAAAATATTTAGACACACATACTGTATTTATTTTTTAGAATTAATTTCATAAAATTTATAAATAAACACAAAAGATTGATTAAACAAATTCGGGAAACACATACCCTTTTCAAAACAACATTTTTGAACAAATGTTTAATATTTTAGTTACCCGTAGTGCTCTTCTGCGCCTACATAGGATTGGCAATGAAGTTTCTACACGTTTAAATCTGTTTTATTGTCAACTTGAAAGGTTTAAGATTAAAACAAAAGATAATTTCTTTAAAAATAAAACTATTTTAAAAATTAAAATTTGGATATAGATACTATTTAAAATTGTATTATTATCGTCTATTACTATGTATTTAATTTTGTACAACATACAAATATTTTGTTCTTTAATTGAGAACGAATATGAATAATTACCAGGGCAAGTCATCCGTAGAATACTGGCATTATAGCAACCTGTAAATGAATGGTCAACAAACAGTTCCTTTCTGTTGAAACGTTGAAACAAAAATTAAAATCCTACTAGTAGCAAACTTTTTTTGGTAAAAACTCTAAACCTTATTTAGACATTTTTTACCTTGGGATAGTGGATGGAGTGGATCTTGGGGTAGAGACTCTTGGGGCCGTAGAAGGGGTATTTGAGCTGGCCCACTAGTGAATCGTTAAAGGTGGCGTAAACCAGGGATTTGCCATCGTGTGCAAACCACACGGCGCGCCCTGACGTGAGAAGTTCCTCTGAAACATGAGACAACAATCAAATTTATGTTACTTAGGTATTGCAATTTTTTGAGAATGTTTTATAATATATCCTTCTATGAGGTCTGACATTTTTTAAGGGAATTAACAAATTTGTGTTCAGAATTGAAGTTCAAGGCGATTTTCATAATTTATGTAAATATCATTGAGTAATTGATTAAAAGGTACAACTTCAACATAGATTTTATCACGCATGAATGTAAATAAGGAAAGGACGTACTGCAGTGTAAAAATGGCATATTATTTTAAAGTAAATATTGTAGCTTTATAATAAATATAATGTTTCAGAATATGTTATTGACACTGTCAGAAAATCATTCTGTTTTTGGTAAATGTAATAAATCTCATATTTAAAACACTCTGAAACATGCAGTCTAACCACTGCAGTTGATTGCAGTCAGCACCTACTAAAAATTCAAGTTCAATTCAACCCTCATCAAGGATCAGATGCACTGTTATTTTGATCTATTCTATTTTCAAAATTAATAAAATAAGAGTACTCCTAATTACCATACTTCTGTCACCTAAATGTATGATTTTGGAATAATTTGGTTTTGAAGTTATGGTAAAATAATTCCCTATTAACTGTAGGAATAATTATGGGTTTATGTCATTTTAATTTGTACAACGCAACTTTGATATAAGCTTCTCTTTATAACTTTTAGAAACATCCAAACTCATTTAATAACGCCAAATTTAATTTTAAAATTATGAGAAAAAATTCTCAAATTACCTATCGTTGTTGAGAATTTTAAGTTAACATTTTTAACCAAGCTTAAAAAAATGCCAGACCCCCAAATGGCCAATAATGTTTTAATAAGGTAAAATAAAAAAGTGTTAATGTTTTAAATTTAGTTTAAATGTTAAACATATTTATGATTATTGAGCATGTTTATGGTTTTGACCATGTAAAGATTTGTATTGCTTGTTTAAAAAGTTATTATTATAGGAGCTTAATATCACCACTTTAAAGAAAATATTGTATTCCAGTACAATAAATAAAGAAACAAAGTAAAGCTTAATGCATTGACCGATTAATGTCATATGTTTTAATTGGCCAAAAACACAAAACTTAAGCTCCTTGAAGCTTAATCTAACCTTTAACTCAATTAATATGTTATTGCTTTAGAAAATTGTTGAAATTGTTCCTTTTATTCATATTTATGATGTATGGAACCAGGATTTAAAAATGATTGAACTCTGGAACAGTTTCTTTCTGCCTCCTTCAGTGATTTATAGAAAACTCACTTTGGCCAACGACAGTAACTTTCTGTCCAGAAATTGTTACTTTCCAAATTAAATTATTAACAAGTTTAAAAGCTTGATTTGTTGTTTACCCTGGTATAGCCAGTCGGGCAGGCCATTGGTGATAGAGGGAGAGCCCGTCGTGGTGAGCCGGAACACTTGGCCCTTGGCCTTAGGCTTGTAGTAGAGGTCATTCTGGTGGATGAAGGCCAGGGCAGAGCCTCGCGGGGCCCAGACCACCAGTTGGAGGTAGGGCGCCTCATTGTCGTCTACGCTAGTGGGGCCTGGAGTAACTGGCACTCGGTTCCTGTGGCACACCAGTGGTTAGATTAGTGTGGCAAAAACTATCGAACATTCAATGTACACAAAGTATAATTAAAATAAATTACAAAGTGTTACCAGTTTCTTCGGGCTGTTTGCATTCAGTTATTATATTTTTTTGTCTTAGTTAATTGGTTAGCTCATGTGCCAATAGATTAATCTAATTAATTAATAAGCATGCAAAGAGTAATATTCTTGTACTCTTTTAGAATAATATGGGAGTTGTAAGGTTTCCTAAAAAAGTTTAGAGGATGAATGGTTATAGATTAACTCGTTATCTTTTTCATTGGTTAAATTGTTTCTTTGCTACAAAAATGAAATTAAAAACTACATGAATTCGATTCACTCTCTGAGGGTACAAAGTATATAATATTTCTTACAAGTTGAAGTATATTTTGTTGGTAATTAAAAACCACTCCATTAATCACAAACGATAAATCAGATGAAACTGTTGATGTGGAACATTTGATGGGGAAGGGGGATGATAGTAAGGTAGGAGGGAGGGAGGAGTAAGTCGTTTGTTGAAGAGCAGAAGAAGAAGTGCCTTCTCCAAGAGTATTAATGATCCTCATCCTCCCAGGGCTACAGTTCTAATGACCTGTCAATCCTACCACGCTTCGCGACGTCTTTACCTCAAACAAACTTTAGACTGTCACACTAAGCTGAGTTTAATGTAAAAATCTTTACTTAAAACTTGTTATGTCTTTGCCTGACGGTTTTGGAATCGTAAACCGAGGGAGTCCAGGTGGACAGAGTTCTTCAAAGTGAAAATAAAAGTAATTTATAAACAGTAATATGAAACTGAGTGAAATTTTATATAAAGCACTGGCTAAACAAGTTACTAAATAATGTAATATACAACTTTGGATAAACATTTTTTGTAAAAATGCTTGAAAATTTAAAAAATTTTTAAGAATTATACATTTTAACCAGAAACAGAGAGAGACTTGTTTTGACAATGAATGACTTGAAAATTGCCTCTTATAAAGTTAATACACATTTATTCCAATCCACAAAATTAAGCCGATTATTTGGTATGTACAGCATATGCCTTCCATTTGTTGCTTCTAAGAAGTTTAGTTTTGTAGAATTGATTTAATCTCGTAACACATCTAATATATAAAAATCAATGTTTATACGTCTGTTTGTCTGTCCGTTCGTATTTTCTGCGCTACCATACCGTTCATCCGATTGCTTTAACATTTTTCATAGTAACACAGGTTAACCCTGGGAAGGTTATAGGCCATTAACCGAAGTCCTAGGAGATTAGGACTGTGCCCCACTGGACTTCAAAGTTTCAACGTTAATCTTATGGAAGAAAGATTTCTTTTGATTTTATCAGATGATATCTATAACTTAAAATATTGTAAACAGCTGTTTATCATTATGGAAATAAAAAAACCTACTCTCATAATGGAAATAAAAAAAAAAAAAAAACATAGGCCAGTGAGCGTAGCGAACGAACTCATCCGGGAGGCAAGTGAGCGAAGCGAACGAGCTCATATTGAAAATGTATGAGTGTTTGACATAAAACAAATTCAATGCCTCTTCTGCGGCAACAACGCCCCGGGTACCAGCTAGTAATATATAAATACTAATACTAATTTTATAATTAATATTCTGTAAATACACTGTCATCAAACCAAATCTCTAAGACATTTAAGTTTAGCTTGAGTTGCAGCCCGTAACAGTTACATGTGATCCTATTAGAAGAAAAATATTTAAAAAATGTATATACACTTTGAATACTTATTATATACATGATAGAGAGGAGAAATATAACCAACAGGTTAAATATGACTTCGTAAATCAAACAACCAGATATTTAACTGTGGATAAAACTACATTGTTCATTAAAGAATAAAGCTTAATCTGGTTGCTGTCAACAACCTATGTGACATATATCTTTATTTTCACTCAAACCAGCTTTAAATCTACCAAAATCTGTTATTGATGACATTGTACTGTGATTTTCAGAATAAACTGTGCTTTATGTCTCAAAAACAATATAGACGAGTGGCAGGGAATAATAATATAAACTATTTATACCAGGAAATCACCCACAAAATGGAACCAGCAAACCCAATGATGTAAAGTTGGATAATATTAGTTGTTTATCTTTATAAAATAAAAAAATGAAACAAAGTATAGGACCACACTGATGTAAAATATGTGTTTACTTTCTAAAATTATGAGCAACAGTTTTCCGTTAACCATGATTTGCATAAAGCGGTGTTTAGCTGATGTAATAAATTCAAAGAGATTTAGTTGAGCGGGGCCTTGTATTCAACAAGTACTCTGGCTTTCATCCAGAACAGACTGTACCTCTTCACGACAGTCAGGTTTGATAAAACTAGGCCAAATTAATATAGGAAGTCACATGCTTCGTAGTAAAATTGTGCTTTGCATTAGTTAGTTTTCTATGAAATCATGTTCATTTGACCTCTACATTTTCAAAATGTAGAGAATTTTATCTAAGGCCTAAGTTTTTTGGAAACCTTTAAAGGTTCAGTTATGACGGTGGAATAGCAAAGAGTTATTTTCATGTAATTTAGTGACATTATAGACTCTAAGAAATATATTTTGAATGACAGAGAGTTATGTATAAATTAATTTGCTTCTGATGTTTGGTCTGAGGTTTTGTTAGTTAAATGAATGCCCCTTAACTTTTCCCCTTTTGGTAAATCTAAAAGGTTTAACTGCACTGTGTATAAACACACAAAATATAAAGAAGTATATACATAATAGGTTTCTTGTATGAAATATGCAAACAAATTTTCCATTTCCTAATTAAAATATCAGGTTTAAAGTTTTTCTGCTGTAAGTATTATTTTGACTATAACAGATTTAGAAAACTATAATTGAGAATTTTCTAATGTTTCTATTGTTCAGTTCAAGTTCTTCTTGAACCAAACAAAAACTGAGTTCTATTGTTAAATTTTCTATGAGTGTGATGATCTTGTCATAAACCCGACATCAGAGAGTAATAATTAAGTTTTTAAAAATTATTTCATATGAATAAAAGTGCAAAAATCTGTTGATCAAACTGAAATTAACTTGAAAATAATGTTATTAGACGCATGTGATCTTGTACTTAAACACACGCTCTTTAAGCCCCAGATAGGGGTTTAAAACAAAATATTAATTAATGATGAGGGAGCGATCCAATGATTCATAGTTGAAGATTCGAAAAAAATAGTTTTCTGTCTTAAAAGTCCCAAAATGTAGGCAGCTCTCCTTTTCTATTCCTACTCCTACCTACTCTAATTCAGCTCTAGCTCTAACTCCACGGCCTCACAGCCATACGGCTCAGCAGTGAACATTTCGGAGGGATGAATGTTCAGCTGAACAATAAATGGACTCTGACCGCAACACAATTTCCCTTGCTTCAAGTTCTGTAAACTGTTGCCTTTCCAGAGATCGAATGTAGAGAGGCACTTCTAAGAGAATATAAGATCATACCTACCCCGATTATTTACCCACCTTGCAGGATCTTCCACTAGAGAATGTAAAGTCAATAAAGTATAAAATTGAAATATATTTCAATGTTCAAATTTATAAACAAAAACTTAAAAATTAGATTTAAATACAAATTTAATGGAAGTTTTGTTCCAACAAGTTTTTTCTACACTAAACATTAAATGGAACAATAAACAATTTTATTTTTCATAAAAATAACTTTTTTGAGCACAGTAACCATTTTTGATTTCTCACTGCCATTTTGATGACCTTAAATTAAGAACTAAATTTGTAACCTAGAACATTGTTGATTTAACCTAGAACCACTTTCAAAATCCCAATGGTGAGCATAAAAAATGAAGATATGGCCGAGTTGGCTTGTAGAATATCCTGTATTAATGCATGAACTGGGTACTATAGAACTTAAGATTCCAATACTGATTATAAAATATTATATTTGACCGACGACCACATATCTTCCACAAAATAAAGCCCATCCCATTGTAGGAGGGTTAAAATTTTGTACTTTCTCCCCCTATACATAGTAGTATATGGAGAAAGTATTGTTTTCGTCAAAATTTTTGAATTTGAGTTGTTAGTGGAAATATTTGTTATGGTGCTCCCTGAACCTAAAAAAGTGATTTTTACGTGATATCCGTCTGTCTGGATGTGTACAGGCCAAAGCCCTAACCAATGGTCTGATTTTTATGAAATTTGGTATTTAGGTACTAATTCACGATATCTCCAGGCTTTTTTATTTTTTTTTAGAATTTTTGATTTTTAAGGGTAATTATCCCCCAAAAACCACCAAAAAACATGAAAAATCAAAATTTCTCAAAAACGGCTCTGACAATTTATTTTAATTAAACTTTGGTCGTTTGTAGAGCTTTAGTTTTAAAACAAAACAGAAATTACAGGTCTTAAAACATAAAAAATTCAGTTTTTTTGGATATTTGATCAAAAAATTTAAATGTTAAAAAAGATTACTATTCACCATTAAAAAGACCTCAAAAAACTAAATAAATTAGTATTTTGAATTACTATTCTATAATTGCTGGTTGCGGAGAAAATTTAAATTTTCATTTTGCGGTAAACACAGTACGTTGTCCAATTCTTATGGGGAGTACAAAAATTACTATTTCTCTCTTAATTACTGATTAGTTTCATTAAAACTTAATATGCAGGTCAAGTTAGCATTGACAGTCAGAGGATGTTCAAAATATGTTGCCATTTAACCCTGTGGGGGGGGATGAGGGGGCATTCCCCTCTTTTAACCACTGTTTGTAGCAAAGGATACTGTAGCGCCTCCATAAAAGGGATTTGGGTGGATATTTTTGAAAAAAACAAAATTTAGAGTATTTTCTGTGGGTACATTCAATCGTACTTTATATTCTACATTTAGTAAATAACAAGTAATTTTATTCATTAAAGTTAGGCTAAAAGGGAGAAAGTATGTGTCAGTTTCTTGATACCGTTTATTCATAATTGTAAAAGGTTTATTGATCTCACCATATGTAGCTTATTGTTAGGATAAATAAGATGTTCATATTTGATAATTGCCCCTGTACTGGTAAGACTTATGAAAATAGTGGTTTATATTACCTTTCCGTCACCAGTTCTGTAGTAATTGTTTATTTCACAACCAGGTTTCGATACAAAGTTGTACCATGATCACATGGAAGTCGTCCGAGATTCAAGCTGTGATTATGAAGCTGTCCAGTAGACTTTGTCGAAAGTTAAAAGAAAAACACATACACCACGAAGAAAACACGCACATTGTTAACATTTAAACATGAAAAAATAAAATTTTAAAAACTTAATCAACGGACGGTCGGCGGACACAATGTTCGTTTGTACACGCGTTAACCGGTACCGGCGCGGGGAGTACACTGGCCAGATTAAGTTTTTAACATTTTATTTTTTCGTGTTTAAATGTTAACAATGTGCGTGTTTTCTTCGTGGTGTATGTGTTTTTCTTTTAACTTTCGACAAAGTCTACTGGACAGCTTTCATAATCACAGCTTGAATCTCGGACGACTTCCACGTGATCATAGTACAACTTCGTATCGAAACCTGGTCGTGAAATAAACGATTACTACAGAACTGGTGACGGAAAGGTAATATAAAACCACTATTTTCATAAATAAGATGCCTATAGCTTTTTTGTTGCATAAGACCGAATGTTACTTTAGCCAGATCACTCAATGTCAATTGTCAATTGTCAATTGTCAATTGTCAATGTCAATTGAGGTACTTGCATCTTAATGTTGGATCCGAACCACAAACCACCGTTCCAGGTCTAGGCCTAATCGGGGTTTTACCTAGCCAATTGAACCATCATACATGGTACCTGGAGTAAGTAGAAAACTGTGGATTATAAAGGTACCTCATAAGTTCTCATGTCATGGGATTTCAATAATAACAATTGCAACTCAATGAATATTTAATTTGTTATGGTTATTGAATATTTAATTAAGTTTATTTTTGTGTTTGGATTGTTAAAATGCTGAAAAATACATTATTGAAGAGAGATGTTGTTTGATCAGCTTCAATAAACCGAAAACCTATCATATATCGCAAGATATAATATATAATAATCTTTTACAATTTTTTAAGTCTTCATGATATTTATATTTAACTAACCATATTCCGATGAGATCAATAAATTAAATTCCAAGAAAAAAACAATACTTACTGAGTCGAGACCTCATAGACATGGTATCTCGCCTCAAAAGTGTTGGTATAAATCTGAAAATGAAACAAAACACTGTTAGTGAATTTTAAAAATATAAACCTTTGCCAATTTCTAAAAGTTTTGAGTAAATAATTGGAAGAGGAGGGGAAACAAACATCATTGTACAACGTTTACTATTTTTATACATTTATTTGTGAATGTACTGGAAGCACAAGGATTAATGGAGGACTTTTAACAAAATTAAAACATCAGTGGATCATTGTAACGTGTATAGTAATAATTATTTGCTCAGCTCATTCAGAAATCACAATATATCTAATACCATACTTAAGATCACCCTCTTATTGATAAGGTGAATTTTAATCTAACACACACGTCAAACATACAGACTGTATACTTTCGGACTGCCAATGTTGTTTTCCTATATTTTAGTTTATATTTATGGATTATAATAAATGTTAAAATGAAATGTAAACTAAACAATAAGAATAAATAAGTAGTGCAACCCTGCTAAGAAGTTATTTATGGAAGTAATTTATGGGACTTATACATGTAATGGTTTTGAGGTATGAGGTTAAATAAACAACCTTACCTTTTTGACATCTGATATGAGCAAGACGAACTTGAGATCACTGGAGACTCGGAAATCTACTGCATTCAACTGCCTCTATAATAGAAAAAAGCAATTGTAAATCAAGAGTTAATTTAACTGACTACAGAATATTGTTAGATAAGATATTGCATTCAGACCCTAAAACTATATTTAGTATAAGAGTAGAAAATAGTTTTTTAATGAATTTCCTTTATTTCTTTTAATGAAATTCCTTTTTCCGTTAGGGAAGAAGTTATTTCTTTTTATCTAAAAAAATTAAATACTGTGTTTGGTTCATATTAAATGGTACCATTGACTCAAATTTTAGGTAGGTCGGAAGAAAGGATTAAGTTCCCACTCTACTTGGTCAAACAGTAACATTTTAAATCAATTGTATTAACATTGTTAAATGTCATACATTGTACCTCGTCCTAGTAATAAACGAATACACAGATTCATTTCCATAGTCAAAACAAACTACAAAGTAAACCCCCCGTGAAAATTTTGTTAAAGTAACAATTCAAAGATACTGTAGGAAAATATAATACAAGCTTTAATATAATGTATTCATAAATTCCTGCTGAGCAAGGAAAGCGTCACACATTATTGGCATATTGATATAAATCATGCTTTAAGTTATTCTCTAAGTAAAGGTATAACTGTGATTTTATGGCACAAAAATCAAATAATGTTTCATACCCAATACTTCATTGATATATGTCAAGATCAAACTCAAAACTAAACTGTAAATTTGTAGCATTTCAATTTGAAATATTTAGAAAAATTGTATTTAAAAAATGGATATATAAAAAATATGTATCAAGTTTTGTAATAGGGCTCTCCCATTGTTAAAACTCATCTAAAAATTTTTTTTAGTTTTATATACAAATTTTCCACTTTTAATCATAGTATCATATTGCCTACTACAAACCCAATTTCTAGTGTTCATAAATCAGTTTATATAGAAGCAAGACAATACACATACAGCAATAATGATTGGTAATTGGAACCGTAATGATTAACCAATTACTACATTTGAGGCACACCTTGTGTTATGTTAAACAGCTTGATTAGATGCACTTGGGGGAATCACAACTATAATATCGGATAATCAATCACCTGCGGATAGTAATGGTGGTTAATTTGGGCTAGAGGTGGGTGGGAGTGGTCAACCCGTGGTAATATTAATGGCATTATATTTAAAGGCACAACAATAATTGACTCTTTAAGTAAAGACGAGAAGAAATTATATTTATTAGAGGTAATTTTTGATCCTCTGAACATTTCAGAGTAAGCTAGTTGATGCACTCATCATATTGATCGCTCCTTTGATCAGTTTAGTCTACATAATCAAGCTTTGCTCTCGTTGTTATCAATTTTGTTGAATATTTCAAACAAACAGTGGGCGCCCGTCGAAATTCAACGGCTACAATATTAAGGATGAGTAATGTCACAAATTATGAAAATGCAACTTTATATGTGGCACGATATGGTTAAAAAGTAATAAAATCAACAAAGTAAAACTTAACACTTGAAAAATAAGTTAATTGTTACGTTTATGTGTACTACAGACAAAAATAAATCAAAAGCTTGATGATCTGATCAGCTGTCTAATGAAAATCGCAAGTTGGGATTATAATCAGCTGATTGTTGTAAACAAAACATACTATATCCCACCAAAACGGTTTGTAGGCATTTACATTTTGTATCATTTAACAGACGTAAAAGGAGAAACTGATAAATCTGACAATTTTGGGGAGTATCGGAATGTTTCAGCTTTAAATTGGAACAAATTCTATGACTACACCATCAGCATGGTTGTCTCAAACTAAGGCCGAGTTACTTCAACAATATTCTCTCATTTAAATAACATGGAGCTATTAAATAAAGCAGTATTTTTGAGCTTTACATTTTTTCTGTTAATCTGCAGTGTAATTTCTTTAAAAGAACACAAAGATTGTCCAAATCGGTTGAAAAATAACAACGTAGCAGGCCGAGAACGAAATGCCTTAGCTAATTAATATATAAGATGAATATAAATGTCCATGAAAATTATTAGTTGGCTTCGGACACTTTGTATTTTTTAAGTTTCACTTACAAATCCTTGCATTTATTTTCTCAGTACATACGTTTTTGCTGGCATATATAATGAATTCTATTTTACTTCAAAAGATCAAATTATACAATTTGTACAACAATCTTTTTTTGTCTAAATCATTAATATTCTTCTGCAAAAATTATTTTTTAACTTGTTTAACCATCTAACAAAAAAGGATATATTTAGCTTTTTACAAGTGGTAACTCCTACTTTGAAAAAACTATATCTACTATTGAATTTATTTCCGTTTATACGGCAGGGTTATTAGCGAATTTCCCCTATAGGGAAGAAGCTATTACCGTAGTCGGCATGGTAAGACCTAGGCCCGGGACCATGATAACTTTTCGTTTTGAGGCTGCAAATTCCAAAAACACCAATCGTTCAAAACTGATATATATATATGTCCGTGAGCACGATAACTCTCGTAAAAATAATCTGATTTTTACATAATTTTGTATAAACGTGTAAAGCAGCATTTATGACTTTAAGTTCCAAAACCAGACAGATCGACCTATCCGAAGGGGTGTTTTGGGGGGGTTTTGTACCCCAAAAATGTTTTTTTTTGAGTTTTTACAAAATTTTTAAAAAAGTAAAATTTTAGTTTTTTCCATTGGAATAGCTTAAAAAGACACACAATTTGATGTTTTGATCATTGCTCTACATCAAATGGCTACAGAGATATTAAAAGTGCTAAACACAGTACGTTGTCCAATGTTATTCTTATGGAGAATAAGTAACGTGTTATCTCCCTTAATTATGAACATAAATTAATGAAATTTGGTATGTGGCTTTACCTACTTGAGTTATATTGATATTGTATAAATCCCCATTTTTTGTGTTCCTTGCTTCAGCAAACCTGCATACTCAGCCGTCATGTTATTCTTATGGAGAATAAATAAAATGTCATAAATCATTTATTAATGAATGTATATTGATGAAACTTGGTATGTGGCTTTATGTGGTATTAAGATACATATAAATGCATTGGAAATTCGCCGAGTATGCAGGTTTGCTACTACGGGGGTATTTTTAAATGTTTTAAAATGAACGGTTCAAATCTGACATTTTTACAAAACCTTACTTTAAAAAATCTAATAAAGGGTTTAAACAAACACTAGTGACATTTTTTATTTTAAAATTTTTCTGATGCTCCTGGTTCTATTTAAATTCACTATCAGGATGACAATTGTACATTATAAAGGGTTAGGAGGGGGTCTCCTCAGGATCAGAAGTTGGTATAGGATATTGGGGGTGATCAAACTCCATCAATTTTTGGATTTTTTTGTAAAATAACTTAATATGCAATAATTTTAAATTCAGGCTTTTTGTGACCCTTTTTGGGCCCAAACACTCAAAATTTAAAAGATGAAATGCCCAAAAATCCCAAAAATGGGAGTTAGAGTTGTCCGATTGTTTTGCCCAACGAACTTGTCCAACTGTTTACAGAAGGGAAGGTTTTTAACAAATTTCATGTGAATCGGACAAACATTGCGACCGTTTCAGTACCTATATCTTAATATATAAAATCAAAATACCACTGACTGACTGACTTGTCACGAAATCCATCAGTATAACGCCTACGGATTTGAAATTTGACATTTAGGTTCCTCTTCGGCCCTAGGTGCTTGTTAAGAAATTCCCCCTGTGTTCCGCCCCGCTGGATCTCAAAGTTCCCATATATTACTTATAGACATTCACTTAGGTTTGACCTGATGAAAATTCAAACAGCTGATCTTGATTTGTAGTAGTTCCACAGGCTAACTAAAGAATGCAGCACACACGACTATCATAGTTTATGTGGGCGAAGCTGCAACGGGTCGGCTAATATATATATAAAGTTGTTAGCGACCCTTCAAAACGTGTTTAGGAGGTTACATTACGACCTTCTACGATGGTACCAAGCGCAAATTTCACTGTGCTAATAGTTCACTTTTTCTTAGGAAATTCACTAATAAGATAGTGAGAATTGGGCTGAAATGACAATTCAGAGTGTTATAAGTTATAAGTTAAGAAAAATTAAAATACAAAAAACTTCTAAAACCTGTGTTGATTTTTACGAACAGGGTGTTAATAAGTTCTCTGCAGTTACTGACTGAAATTATAAAATATTTGAAGTACTATTTTATATTAAGGTAATGTGAAGAATGCTGAAAGACTGAGTTTGGAAGATCAAAAGAAAATTGTGCCGACAGTCAAAGTGGCTACGATGCAAAAGCATCTCAGAGAAGGGTGACCTAAGATATGACCTCAATATGGGATTATAATTTTACCTCTACTACAAGTAAAATATGTTGACTCCATTTGGAAACCACACTTACAAACTGGTTTATAATACAAATAAACCAGTCACACTTGCATTCCGCCTAATCCGCCCAATACAAATACAATTAGTCGGTCGCCTGTCCGACTAATATAAATTACTTGATATACTTTAAATTATTTAATTGAGACTACACTTTATACATTTTTATAAAACAAGATTTTAAATTGTAACATATTTAAAGTTAATAGTCAACACTAAAGTTAATTTTTCTTTCCAAAGTCATGTTTTTTGTGTTAATAATTCTTCAGAACTAGTTATAGTCAAAAGATTTATGATGTTTCGAGCCAGACACCCCCCCTTCCCATAAAGTGGCCTTTTTTTCTATTTACATCACTCACACACCTTAGGATGTGAACAATGGTGAATAAGAATAAGAACAAGAACATGTTATTGTCTATCAACACAACAGGTTATGAACAGTGTCAATAAGTAATTTTGTACATACAAAAATCAGAAACAATAATAAAATCAGGATGTAAACAATAGTGAATAAGGATAAGAAAAATAACATTTTACTGTCTATCAACACAAATTCAGGTTATGAACAGTGCCAATAAGTCATTTTGTACATATAAAAATCAGAAACAATAATAAAATCAGGATGTGAACAATAGTGAATAAGGATAAGAAAAATAACATTTTACTGTCTATCAACACAAATTCAGGTTATGAGCAGTGCCAATAAGTAATTTTGTACATACAAAAATCAGAAACAATAATAAAATCAGGATGTGAACAATGGTGAATAAGAATAAGAAAAAGAACAATTTATTGTCTATCAAGACAAATATAGGTTATGGACAATGTCAATAAATCATTTTGTACAACAAAGAAGTCAGAAATAATAAAGTATCGTTTATAATAAAATTTATACAAAATGAGTATCTCTAAATTAAACGTGAACTGTGTCATTAAGAGTGCAAAGCTATTACAGGAGATAACATACAACATGGTAAATAATTCAAATAACGTAATGTTCTCTATACTTAGCTATGGAGTAAAGTACGTTTCAAAATTGTTAAAAGTAGAACATTTATTTATTTGTTGGATCAAAAACTGAAAAATTTTAGATCCCATACCACTTTGAAGTAATACTTACAAAGGGAATCATGTTATCGTTGGATGTAGGGAGGAAGGGGGTGATCCAGGGTGCTTGACAGTGAATAATTTATTGTTACATGCTGTTACAAACGCTTAATATTCGGATGGATCGATATTTACGTATAATAAATTTATAGATTAAAGAAGACTCTGTCATCATGTCTTCTTTAGCCCACATGAAGCTTAGAAGAACTGTGACAATAAAGACTAAAGTAAAATAGAGAGACTCGTAGAATCTACACATTTCTCTGTTTTAATTGACACATCAACCGTAAAAATCAGTTCAGTAGACCCTTACATTTCGCTCTTATAAAAACTCCAGCTCGTGTATTATTATATAAGATTATTTTAACTATGCTATTAGAATCCCGTATCATGGTAAGCTTTGAAGGCCAATAAACCGCAAAGCCTTTACACCAACAGCTCACAATCAGTCATCAGTCTCCCGATATCATCTTCTGGCAGAACCGCCATTTTGTCAGTGTCAGAAGTGACAAACTGCTGCGCCTTGCAGTTCCTCTTCCCGTGTTATTTGTAATTTATTTTACAATTAATACGCCAGAATACGAAGATATATTTTCTAATGTTGTATATGTACAATTTTGAATTACAACCTATAAATAAATCACAATAGATAACAAAAGTTGTGAAACTTATATGATTTTGGAAATTATGAATAACCACTCGTATTATCGAGATCAAATATCAATTAAAATATTACCCTTTAACCTAATGACCTTTTTTCTTAAAAATTTTGGAAAATATAAGAAATGTAATAATATTGATAAAAAACAAACTAAAATTAATCTAATGTTTTGTAATATTTAAAGTTATTTAAAAGATTGTTTATTAGCATATGAGACGTCTTATAACTACGAAAAGTAATCAAATAGTCTTACAACACTTAAAAATATATTTATATTTATACTGCATTTAAATAATAAACGATAAATAATATATAAGTCGGTACAAAGCTGTCGATTTCGAACGGTCACACCGATCACCATCAGGTCCAATGAGAGAATAGCACTACTGTATTTGTATTGAGGCATGTGTCGCATAGTTAAACATTAATTAAACAGTTGATACGAATACACTCTATACACTCTATATAAAAATATAGTTAGGAATTTTTTTAAAATGAAGTCATAGTATCCTTAAAATCTTACCGGCAAAAATATGATAAGGAATACTCTGAAGATCATTTAATACAAAAACGAGTTGGCACGCAGCACGCTGACGTGAGGGAAGTGAATTTCCACACACAAAACTTTTAAAACTCAAAACCAGTGTGAAAACAAACTTTTATTCCAAATTTATTGAAATCTAAAAACATTGATGTTTTGGGTGTTCTGATGCTCCTGGTTTCATTTACCTGCAATGCTGGAAATACAATTTTGCGCATTATAAGGTTAGGAGGAGGTCCAGTCAGGCTTGAAAGTAGGCTTGAGGTTGCTGGGAATAATAAAAGTACACCAACAAATGAATAAAAGGCTTTTCTAATATAAAACCCCCATAAGACAATGTACACTGTGTTTAGTCGATACACATTTTCTTTAATAACTCGGTAAATATTTATGCTAGAATTACGAGAGAAGGCTTAAAAGTTTTGCCTCACTAATTCCCATCTTTTTACATGCATTAATGTTACATCCGGGGCAAAATTTGAAAGATAAACCCCCTAAAAAGGGGTTTAGAATTTTCCGATTCTTTTGCCCAACGAACTTGTCCAACTGATTACAGAAAGGAACGTCCATACCAAATTTGAAGTGAATCGGACAAAAGATGCCACTGCTAGAGTGCATACAAACACACACGCACACACACATATATATATATATATATATATATATATATATATATGTCATTTTGAACGTTAGAAACTTCTATGGTGGTCTCGGGCTTAAGTTTCACCGTGCAGGTCACGCTAATAGTTCACTTTCCATAGGAAATTCACTAACTTGGTTATTCACAGTGTGTTAATTTTTTCATCACTATTGGGATCTTGAAAATGGTTAGAGATACAGATTACGTTGAATTAGCAAACTATTGCAAAATAATGGGACAAATTAAAATGGCGGTGAGTAATGAAAAATATACACTCGCATTCGTTTGCTGCGCTCAAAAAACAGATTTTGGCCAAAATAAAAAAAGTCCATAGCTCCATTACATTATAAGATGGGAAGCGTTTGGGAAAACCCGTCATTAAAAGGCAAAATTTTACATGTTACATGTAGAAATATCAGTTCAACCCATTGAAGTTAAAATTTGTTAACGTAACTGTGCAAATTGTATAATGCATTATTTTAAAAGACAAAATGTTCAAAACACAAAAATACCAAACACATACCACACATAATATATTTGTAGTTAGCTAATATGAGGTTCTAAGGCTTAGTTTGCTTAAAAACACATTTTCACACTTATAATTTTTTTATTTTTTATTTGAATATTCCGTAATTATAGTAAAGGTAACAAAAAATATACACAATATAGTTTAAGTTAACTGACTATGTTAAACGGTAATTCTTTAATTGTATCAGTGGCTTGGTCTCCCATACATAAATTTTAACTTTACTTAATTTACATATAAATAAGAACAAGGTTAAAAATGCAAAATCTCTTGAAAGTTATGAATAATCTGCGTATCCCTTTCGACCTCTGGGATAAAAATATTGAACCCTCTAGATCCAAGTTAAGATTACTTCCCAACTCGAGAGGGAAGATGAATAAATTAAAGTTATTTATGAAAAGCCTAAACGTCACAGTTTTTCATATATAACATGATGATATTCCAAATAATGTTTAGTAGCTAGGTATTTTGAGTACTTTGGTAAGCTTGCATAAAGGCTTGCATCAACAAGTTTTGAAGAGTTTTATCTTGTATTAACTTTGTTGTTTTATTAAATGTAATATATTGTTTGGACTCCCGTTCTCATAAGAGACACAACACAGAAACAATACACTCACAGTGGTGTGTTCTCATAAACATACCCAATTTACCTGTCCTCTTAGGAAAGGGAAATTAGGTTTAAGAGATAAAAACAAATGAAAAATTACATGCAGTACTATTTTTCTGGAAAATAAATAAATAATTTATGATTAATTGATTTTGTAGTATTTAAATTTCAGCAGTTATTACTTAACAAACAGTATTTTAGATTTAGATTATCTTTCTTAAGACAATTATCCTAGTTTTGTTTCCTCATGTCAATGAACAGACACTTTCCACGCAAAATTACATAAACTGTTGTTATAAAGTTAGTCTCATTCCTTCACAGCTAGTAACCAAGTAAACCGACTTTCAAAGTGAAATTGCTGTTAATAGTTTGAGGCGTCCTATTTCCTCCCTTCATAGAATCTAGTTGCATGAACCTTGAAAACTTTGAACAAAGTTAGTCAAGTTTCTTTATCGGGTACTAATTATAATAAAAAACTGAAGAAAAACTATAATACCCCCGTAGCAGCAAACCTGCGTACTCAGCGAATTTCCAATGCATATATATGTATCTTAATACCACATAAAGCCACATACCAAGTTTCATCAATATACATTCATAAATAAACGATTTATGACATTTTAATTATTCTCCATAAGAATAACATGGCGGCTGAGTATGCAGGTTTGCTGAAGGAAGGAAAACAAAAAATGGGGTTTTATACAAATATCAATATAACTTATTTAGGTAAAGCCACATACCAAATTTCATTAATTTATTTTCATAATTAAGGGAGATAACACGTTACTTATTCTCCATAAGAATAACATGGGGCTGAGTACGCAGGTTTGCTGCTACGGGAGCCTTTGGCAAAAAATAGATTTTTGAGCAAATATCAATGGTCCACAACCAGATGAAGCCGTATACCAAGTTTTGTCAGTATACGTTCATAAATAAGCGAGATATAAAATTTGTCTTTTCCTCCATAAGAATAACATTAGACAACGTACTGTGTTTAGCACTTTCAATATCTCGGTAACCAATTGACGTAGAGAAATGATCAAAATACCAAATTGTGTGTTTTTTTAAGCTGAATCCAATGGTAAAAACTGAAATTTGACTTTTTCCAAAATTATATGTAAAAAGTTCAAAAAACCCATTTTTGGGGTCTAAAACCCCCCCAAAATACCCCTTCGAATAAATCGATCTGGCTGGTTTTCGAACTTAAAGTCATAAATGTTACTTTACATGTTTATACCAAATTTAATCAAAATTGGATAATTTTTACGAGAGGTATCGTGCTCACGGACACATATACAGTTTCGAACGAATGGTGTTTTTGGGGTCTGGGGACCTCAAAACGAAAAGTTATCATGGTCCCGGGCCTAGGTCTTACCATGCAGACTACGGTAATAGCTTCTTCCCTCCCTATAGGGGAAATTCGCTAAAAGGAAGAGGTTTACACTTATGTTCAATTTTCCGTGTAAATTTATTAATTTTATGAAGGATATAATTTAAAAAGAATAATTTAAATATTAACCTTTAAGGAAGGAAGTGTGTGGTCTAGAGAGATTAAGGTCAGGAAGGGTTTACAAATAATATTTACTGACTAAATGTTTTTTAACAAATTGATTAAATTTGGATTTCTCTTCAAATCAACTATTGTGTGTTGATAAGCTTAAATTAAAATTGAAATGTTTAAAAGGGATTCTAGCATAACTTGCTGGAGTTATGTAGTTCAAGAGTTATGCAGGGGGAGAAATATTGAGTTACACATTCTGATTTTTATTGAGTAATTCAGTAATTCGTAAGCACAGAAAGAAACCTTTCAATCTTTTAATTACTTACTTTTATGAGTTATTAATTACGGCGTCAAACATGTTAACGTTGTCTAATCGGTTTTATAAAAGGTTTGTTCAATAAACATTTTCCTGAGTACCATTGGACCCTACAAGTGCAATCTGTGTTTACACTTTTGTCCTTTGGGAGATCACCCCTCCCCACCATCCCGCCCTCCTACCACTCCCAACCCCCCAGAGAGGTGATCCATCATCGAATGTTATAGTTTCGATTTATGGTGACACTCAAATCAAGCGGAATAACATAAGCACGTATAACAAATCTGGTTATTGGATACTCACTATGCTTGCAAAATAGGTTATATTATATTTTTAAACTTTGTAGTAAAATTTCATGAATGGCAAAAAGTACGCTGTTTTTTTTTAGTATACATAAATAAAACACCAGATTTATTTCCCCAGATGGCGTTAAGTCTATGACTATGTACTATAAATGTTACTTAACATTAACTATGGACAAGCATATCTCAAGCATAACTCCAATATTACCAAACCAACGATATTGTAATATTTATTTATAAGTTTGAAATTTAATTTTGTAAAATAACACCTGTAGCCTGCCGCGGCTTCGCTCGCGATCACAATTTTATTTTTGAGAAGTTAGTTAACACTTGTTAAATAACCTGGGGACAGAGCTTTGCTCGAGAAGCTAGTCAGTTTGTTAAAAATGCCTGGAGTTCTTATATATTCACTGTTCCTCTCCAAGGCGAGCATATTTGTTTTGCTTATTTGATAAATTATTTTCATTTTCGACATGTTGCTTTATTTAATCTTCAGATTTAATAGTTCTCGCGATCTATAAATAACCTAATCATGTATACTGTATTTAAAGTTCAATGTACACATTGGTTCTAACCACTCTTCTCACAACAAAATCACATGCACTTTACCAAGTAAGTGTTATTTTTACAATTGACCGGTTGATTTTGAACAGCTGTTGCGATTCTTTTGTTTTTATTTACAAATCTTAACTATAACCCCAATGTTAGTTTTTAGAATAATTTTCTATACAAAACGATATTATTCAATGTAATTAGCCACATTTAATAACCCTTAAATTCGATGGCTCCAACATTTGAAGAGCCTTAAATCAAAGCATATTTGGAGCAGGAGTAGGCAAATGTTTTATTCTGATGTACTAACTATCCTCGTAATAAAAGCATGCTCAATCGGTCCAGTTAAGTACTATCGTCAGTGATGATTAAATTCAGGTTTTAAAGGCCGACGGAGCAGATAAGTCCCAAAGGACATACGGGATGGAAGTTATAGACATGTTTCTGATTATAATGCATTGCTCAATCAAATATTTGCTCAATCAGTGTAGGAAGTAAATGATTAACATTTAAATGCTGAAGGTCAGCCGAGCCTCATTGGAACGGGAATAAGCCTACAACTGTTTTTTTATGGACCCAGCTTCTTTTAAATAGCTGCTCAACAACTCTTGTAGTTTGTTGGACTTATTGATGGTAGACTTAAAAACACATAAAATATTCAGTATTACAATTACAATGACTACCGAGACAAACTGAGCTTTAATACCATGTTGCAAGGACTTATGTGTTCCACACCCAATGTTTCACTGCTGTGCAATTATTTTATACGGCTTAGTATACCTTTGTAAAGTGGACGCGCTTTCTCCGTTCTATGATAACAAAATTAGCTAACTAAATGATCATTGGAACAATTACGGTGCATTCTGAAGTGAAAAGTTGAGTAGGTTAACCTGAACCCTTAAGATCTGGGTACGTAGCAGTTCCGGACAAAGGGGCATAACACTAAGGACGAAATAAGATTTAAAACAGCCTAAACGTTTCCTCCTCCACACGAGAATGGGCAAAATGTTGTTTTTAAAATTCTGTACAGTCTTTTGATGTGAAACGCATAACAAATATGGCCTATAAATAGACAGATAAACAAATGTTAACGACAATTTAAATGTCTCCGCTGCATTCAACAATTTTACTGCTCAAAGCGATATAGAAAAACAAATTTTATTTAGATAAATAATTACATTCCTTACCTGTAACACATGGTATTACTAATAACCTGTCCGTAATATATTAACTGCTGCATTCAAATAAAATTGTTCCCCATGTTAATCTTATGGGCAAAAAAACTAACTTTGAGGGCGGCCCGTGTCCTTCAGATTGAAACTATCGAAAAATGAAAAGCGTTATGAACAACTACAACTCAGGACAAATATTGTGGTACCTCAATCAGCTGAGAAATTTCGGAGTAGTTCTCCTAACAAAAATTGCCTTAGCGTATTAATATATCAGATTTACATTACTATCAGCTGAGTAAGTTAATAAAATATAATTCCATAAGATTAACATTGAAACTTTGAGAGCTCGTGGGGCAAAGCCCCGTGGTCGGGAGTTTATGAAAACCCCAAAAGATACATCTAGAGATTAAGAGCTTTCGATTGATACCAAATAAGTATATTAAATAATAGTTTTAGGCGTCAAAAATCACCAAACAAAAATTAAGAAATTCCTTTAATAATATAGATAACTAATTTTGTAAAATAACATAACTAATTTTGTAAAAACCTAATGACCTGGGATAAAATTGACTATAAAATGGGTATGATTATAATTTTAATACTCCATTTAAAAATTGCACATTTTTACATTGGACTTAAATTTATTAAAATAAATTACTGAGAGGTTTGAAATGTTCAAATGTAGCCAGTAAGCTGTCCGAGTAGCATCCACGAGGTAAAACGGTATCATGTAATTTAACTACAACTGTAATATTGGAAACGACAGTACTTTACATACATCAATCGTGAAAAAGTACAAATAAGACAGACACGATCTAATTATACGAAAAATGGCAGTAATGTGATGTAAATGGTAAATTAAAACGTACAAAAAGATGATTTTTTTATTTTTAACTACTATTAACTCCCTTTAGTCATAACCCGTCATTGGTTTGTGGACAGCTTCATACAAAGTTGAATCCAAACCAGACGTTTTAAAATAAACCATCACATAACGTAAAACGGAAAAAAACAACCATATAAAACTGTATAATTTGCTTCAAAACAACAAAACAACAAATATCACGGTTCCAGGCCAGAAACCGTCTTATAATGTCAGGCAGAATATCATATAGATCATTCCATGTGGTGAATTTCTATACAATAGAACAGGAAGACTTTCTTAATCGTAACCTTACACTGGTAAAACTACAGTCCCAGCCAAAAATAGTATCAGATCACTCACGACTGATAGTTAACGTTTTGTTGTTCAAAAGCGTGGCACAGTGTGGGTTAAGATGTATTGTGGTCCGCTGTTCAAGCTCTACTCACCTATTTGCAAAATATAATTTTTTTAACAAAAGACACAGCTATATTACCAATTTAATATATTCTATGAAAGTTTTACATTCTATGAAATATTTAAACCAATCAAAGTGACTTCATTACATACCAGCTCTTTCTCTACCCTTCCACACCCTCTCCTCTAATTGATGTTAGCAAACTCCATATAAAGTTTTTACATACAGAATTACTACGAAGCAACAAATGACAACGTGTTTAAGATGAGCTCCTATTTAATACTTCCGTGCCACCTATGGTTGTTCCTCTCTTTATGTGGACCCTTGTTATGAAGTATTTAACCGTAGCCAAAAGTGTATATTAAAATGTTAAATGATTATGATGTTAATATTAAACCCGACAGTTTAAAGAAGGTAGGGCGTTTGTATAAGTGTATTTGTCATCTAATTTTCGGTTAAATAAGCAATGCGTGCTTTAGAGGAACTCCTGGCCAGTAGTTTCCTTTACACACGTGCATTCATAACAACCTGAACTACAGGGTTTTATCCACAATACTTTACAAACACAAACTCGCAACGGGGACTAGAAAACATATAACGTCTTTGAATGATTCTCACAACTTGTTATGTTACCATTTTAAAATGTATTAAGATTTATAGTACCGCATGGATGTTTACGGAAGGGATGCATTTACCTTATAAATAATATCATATTAATATGAAATAATCATTATGACTCAATTAGTGTATTACGTTTAATAATGTTGTTATGGTTTGACAAGATTGAAAAAGAAATCACTTTCTAATATACTTTTAAAAGTCTGGTTTATTTTCTTAGCTGTATTAATGTAAACAGTTAAACAAATGCGTATATAAATTGTTCATTAGATCCTAATTCAGCACAAATATATTTGTATAAATACTTATTCATATTTTCTTTTACCTGAGTGTTTAAAGTAACATATTAACATTTTTCACGTTTAAAACGATTGTTTGGTTAATTACGTGATAACCATAACACAAACCATATGGGTAAAATATTTTGTAGAACTTATGAACAAATACTACAAATACTCATTAAGCGTTGACATAAATACAGTTACAACTGAAACAGAAATGGATTGAATATATCACTATTGTCGTGTTGAAGTCCTTAACAAGACTTACAGTTGGTCGCTATTGTTCCACGATCCCAGTTGGTAGCGAGATTAGATGGTTAAACAATTAAAACTACTTCCTCCGAAGTATAACTGCTGTTGGGAGCTTGACACATCCCGAGCTTCCTCCTTTGATAACAACTAGTGCGGAAACTTTGGATGGTGAAACTTCTAAAGCCTATCCCACACTACTCGCAAATAACGCACAAATATTCGGCCGAACATTCTGCCAAAAGCTTAATGAACATTCGTTACTGCTTATCAGCAATGTAGAAATTGAGTATTATGACGAGTATTCGGGAGTATTCACAAGTAGTTTGGGACAAGAGTTTTTTCTTGTCAATAACGATTACAAATGAAAATACCCCCGTCGCAGCAAACCTGCATACTCAGCGAATTTCCAATGGAGATATAAATGTCTTAATACTACATCAAGCCACTTATCAAGTTTCATAAAAATATATTCACAAATAAGCGATATATACAACTTTAATTATTCTCCATAAGAATAACATTGGGGCTGAGTAAGGAGATTTGCTGCAACAAGGAAAACAAAAAAATGGGTATTTATGCTAATATCAATATAACTGAAGTAGTTGAAGTCATATACCAGTTTTTATTAATTTATGTTCATAATTAAGGGAGACATAGCGTTTAATTATTATCCATAAGAATAACATGGGGATGAGTACGCAGGTTTGCGGCTACGGGATCCTTTGGCAACAAAATTTTTTTGAGCAAATATCAATAGACCACAACCAGATGAAGCCATATACCAAGTTTCGTCATTATACGTTCATAAATAAGCGAGATATAAAATTTGTCTTTTCCTCCTTAAGAATAACATTGGACACCGTACTGTGTTTAGAACTTTCAATATCTCGGTAAACAATTGACGTAGAGAAATGATCAAAATACTAAATTGTGTATTTTTTTAAGCTGAATCCAATGGTGAAAATTAAAACTTGAATATTTCAAAAATTATATGTGAAAAATTCAAAAAACCTATTTTTGGGGTACAAAACCCCCCCAAAATACCTCTTCGGGTAAAGCGATCTGGCTGGTTTTCGAACTTAAAGTCATAAATGTTGCTTTACACGTTTATTCTAAATTTCATCAAAATCGGATCATTTTTCCGAGAGTTATCGTGCTCACGGACACACACACACACACACACACACATATATATATATATATATATCCATTTGTATATGTATCCATTTGCATAAAACACCATTTGTTTGAAACTGTATATATATATATATATATATATATATATATATATATATATATATATATATATATATATATATACAGTTTCGAACAAATGGTGTTTTTGGGGTCTGGGGACCTAAAAACGAAAAGTTATCATGGTCCCGGGCCGAGGTCTTACCATGCCGACTACGGTAATAGCTTCTTCCCTATAGGGGAAATTCGCTAAAAACAGTAACCTAAAAGTAAAGAAATTCCAATACAAAATTTTATATTGTAACATTGCATGCAGTTAAAAGATGTTAAGACCAGGGTTTGGACCGTTCCCTATCAAAACGTTTAAAAATAAACTGGCGTAAATACACAAAAAAGATGTAATCTGTTTCATCATCTTTTTACTTAAACTTTTAAGATATTTTAACAATAGTTTTAAACATTATGTTTAAATATAACGGAACATTTTTATCTAGCAGCCAAAATATTAGGCATCAATAGGATGATTTAAAAAAAACTTTATACAATTTTCATTGAAAAAAATCAAAAACTAGAGAATAACAAAAACAATATTTAAAATTTAATATTATGAAGGGTATTCGACTACGTATTCAATCGTTTCTATTGATCATTTGGATATACCTATTTCATGTAACTGACTTTAGTAAATGTAAACAGAATAACACTTATATCTGTAAAACTAAAATACCCCCGTTGCAGCAAACCTGCATACTCAACGAATTTCCAATAGATATATAAATGTCTTAATACTATACAAAGCCACTTACCAAGTTTCATAAACATATATTCACAAATAAGCGATATATACAATTTTAATTATTCTCCATAAGAATAACATGGGAGCTGAGCACCCAGGTTTGCTGCTACGAGAGCCTTTGGCAAAAAATATTTTTTCTTAGCAAATATCAATAGACCACGAGATGAAGCTGTATACCAAGTTTCGTCAGTATACGTTCATAAATAAGAGAGATATTAAAATTTTCTTTTCCTCCTTAAGAATAACATTAGACAACGTACTGTGTTTAGCACTTTCAATATCTCGGTAACCAATTGATGTAGAGGAATGATCAAAATACCAAATTGTGTGTTTTTTTTAAGCTTAATCCAATGGTGAAAACTAAAATTTGACTATTTCAAAAATTATATGTAAAAAGTTCAAATAACCCATTTTTGGGGTACAAAACCCCCCCAAAATACCCCTTTGGATAGAGTGATCTGGCTGGTTTGAACTTAAATTCAAAAATAAATGGTGCTTTACACGTTTATACCAAGTTTCATCAAAATCGGATCATTTTTACGAAAGTTATCGTGCTCACGGACTCACACACATATATATATATATAAATATATATACAGTTTCGAACGAATGGTGTTTTTGGGGTCTGGGGACCTCAAAACGAAAAGTTGTCATGGTCCCGGGCCTAGGTCTTACCATGCCGACTACGGTAATAGCTTCTTCCCTATAGGGGAAATTCGCTAAAAAAGTTAAAAAAATATAAGTTTGTGTTAAAAGTGTTAATTCCTTTAAGGAATAAACTAAAAATTAAATTTGAAAAGGTAACAAAACACTTTTATAATATGAAGGAAAATTTAAATAACAAGGGAGTTTAAGTAAAATATTGGGGAAGGTTCACCCTTGTTACAAACAACGGAGACAAAATGGAATGCAAGCGATTTTTCAACAATGGTGCTGAAAATGCGGATCGTTGTAACCCATTGTTGGAGATCTATTTTCAATAAAGTTTATTGATTTTTCCCAAGAGACTATTGTGTAGTTGTCATACTGTACTATTTTGGCAGAAGCATAAAGTTGAACTGGTTATAGGAAAGATGGATTAAAACTATTCAAATATATAATACCCCCGTAGCAGCAAACCTGCGTAATCAGCGAATTTCCAATGTATATATGTATCTTTATGCCTCATAAAGCCACATACCAAGTGTCATCAATATACATTCATAAATAAACTATTTATGACATTTTAATTTTTCTCCATAAGAATAACATGGCGGCTGAGTATACAGGTTTGCTGAAACAAGGAACATAAAAAATATGTTTTTATACAAGTATCAATATAACTCAACTAGGTAAAGCCACGTACCATGTTTTATTAATGTATGTTCATAATTAAGGGAGATAACATTTTTCTTACTCTCCATAAGAGTAATATGGGGGCTGAGTACGCAGGTTTTCTGCTATGGGAACTATCGGAAAAAATAGCTTGTTGTGCAAATATCAAGAGACAACAACGATATAAAGCAATATACCAAGTTTAGTCAGGATGAGTTGATAAATAAGTGAGGTATAAAATCTTTATATTCTCCATAAGAATAACATTGGACATCGTCCTGTTTTTAGCACTTTCAATATCTCTGTAACCAATAGATGTAGAGAAATGATAAAAACACCAAATTGTTCGTCTTTTCCAAAGTAAAAGTTGATTTACTTAAGTATTATATGTAAAAAACTCAAAAAACCCATTTTTGGAGAACAAAACCCTCCCAAAATACCCATTTGGATAGATCTGGCTGGTTTTCGAACATAAAGTCATAAATGTTGCTTTAAATGTGTGTACCAAATTTCATCAAAATCATACCAATTTTACGAGAGTTATGTCCCACGGACATATATATATATATATATAACTTATATATATACAGTTTTGAACGAATGGTGTTTTTGGCATCTGGGGACCTCAAAACGAAAAGTTATCATGGTCCCGGGCCTAGGTCTTACCATGCCGACTACGGTAATAGCTTCTTCCCTGTAGGGGAAGTTCGCTAAGAATGATGTTAATGTTTGTTTGATGTTTATGCGCTCCAATACCTCTCAACCAATTGTGATGAAACTTTGCATGGTCATTCAGGTCCGTGGAATATTTATAGCCACTAATCAAAGTACTAGGACCTTACGGCTATGCCCCACTAGCCTTTAAAACTATCCATGCAATTCTTATGGAGGAAATATTTGTTATAATTTTTTCAGATGACTTATTTTCAACACAATTCTAGGACGGAGCAACGTGCGCCGGAAACCGCTAATATATAATAAATGTAATATATATATAAATGCCGTAAATTCCTAGGTGTTATAAACATATTCTAATTTTCTTGATCCAAAAAATATAAAGCCGCATGCTGAAACAATTGGAAGCTAGAATTTAAACTTCCAATTTTGAAAATTTCAAACTCCTATATTTGCCCTTTTAATTTAAAGATTGGCCTAGGTAAGTACAATTATACGACAAGGTATCTCCTTATCAGAACTAATGCATAGCGTAACAATCAAATGCAATAAGTTAAATAAAATTGGACATTGGGAGTTTTATCGGAGGGTGCTTTTCGTTGTTAACAGTGCCATAAAGCACCAGTAACGCAATGCAGCTATGGGCCTGGACGAATCGTTCTAAAAGTTTGACCGCGATGCAATGGACGCGCCGTAACCGCAATTGGTCCATCGATAGCCGCATCACATATCGCCGCGTCTGCCGAATGGAAAACCATGATAATTTAAATTAATTTTGTGCATATAACTTTTTAATTTCCCTGAAATTTGATTGGTTGGAACTGTTAAAAAAATTAAAAGTTTACAATAACAATAAGAGTAGAATGTTTGTATAAAACTCAAATTTTGGTATTTAGAAAAATAGAGTGTTGTGTATATCGGATTGGAAACATTAAATACCCCCGCCGCAGCAAACCTGCGTACTCAGCGAATTTCCAATGCATATATACGTGACTCACTACTACATAGAGCTACTTACCAAGTTTCACAAAAATACATCCATAAATAAGTGATATATAGCATTTTATTTATTCTCCATAAGAATAACATTAGGGTTGAGGACGCAGGTTTGCTGCAACGAGGAAGATAAGTAATATTGTTTTTGAAATTATCAATATAACTGAACCAGGTGAAGCTATATGCCAAGTTTTATTAATTTAGGTTCATAATTAAGGGAGATATACAACTTTAATTATTTTCCATATGAATAACATGGGGGCCGAGTATGCAGGTTTGCTGCTACGGGGACTATCAACAAAAAAATTGTTTTTTTGTGCTAATATCAATATACCACAAATTGCTGAAGCCACATACCAAGTTTCATCAATATACATTCAAAAATAATCGAGATATAGAATTTTATTTATTCTCCATAAGGATAACATTGGACAACCTACTGTGTTTAGCACTTTGAATATCTCTGCAACGGTTGGATGTAGAACAACGATTAAAACACCAAAATGTTTGTTTTGTTGAGCTAAACACATTAATAAACAGAAATGTGAAGTTTTTAGTAAAACTATCTGAGAAAAATCTAAAAACCTTTTTCCCATAAGATTAACATGGGACACGTTTTTTTGGATTTTCTCCGCAACCACATAACCTAGGTTAATGATTAAAAATACTAAATTATTTGATTTTTAAGCTCTATAAAATGGCTATAACCAAAATTGAGTGTTTTTAACATTTTGGGGTCAACTTTGCAAAAACCCGATTTTTGGAAAATTGTAAACCCCAATAAAACACCCTTCCCATAGTGCGATCGATCTGGTTTTCAAACTTAAAGTCATAAATGCTACTCTCCACATTTGAGCCAAATTTCATCAAAATCGGGTGTTTCTTTCAAAAGTTATCGCGGTAACGGACACACACATATATATATATATATATATATATAAGCTGCACTGTGATCATGAGGTAAACCTCGAAACAAGTGTCAGTGAATTAAAAATGAATTTTAAAGGGTACTCTGGTAATTTTCTTTAAAAAATAATAATTATAACAGTAGCCCTATGCAGTGAACTAAATAATATAATATATACATACAGTATATAACAATTTGAACAAATAGTGTTTTTGGCATCTGGGGACCTCAAAACGAAAAGTTATCATGGTCTTGGGCTTAAGTCTTACCATGCCACCTACGGTAATAGCTTCTTCCCTTAAGGGAAATTCGCTAAAAGCAGCTATATTGGATGAGTTATATGTAACAAATGAAATAATTGTAGTTTGAACTCTCATAACAACGTTGTTATTTGTTAGAAGGGCCAAAACTGAAGAGAGCTGGACTTGGTACTGAAGAGCAATGAGAAGTGGCCAGAGAGTAATTATGAGTGATTAGTTCTGTTAGGAAACAAATGTATTTTGTTATACACCAATCTATTAAGTTTTAGCAATGGATTTCAGGCTTTTAAAGGAAAATGTATGCGTTTAATAGAACAGTATTATATACGTCCAAAAGGACCCTTAGTTTCAAGGACCTTTTAATACAATTAACTCCGATTTGATAATTAATTGGTTTTGCAAAGATTATTAAAAAAATAAATTTTTGAAATATAGCTATACGATTTAAAATATTAATGTAGTTGATGATTTTATTCTCGCTAAACAGTAAAAAAATGCATTTTAGTGATCAAATGTCCTTAATTTGGTCTCAACACTCCAAAAATGTATGTGATGAGTACAATTTTTCAACTATAATGAAGATTAAATTTAGGTGAATGAGATTTGAAAGGCTACTAAAATTAAATATTTTTTAAAATGAGACAATAAAGCAGCATAATAATGACGAGGCCTGCCAGTGTGGCCTGATAAGAGACGATAGGCGAATATAATTGATTGCCACCTGCCAATGATTGTGGTTTGGGTTCAGTTTCCATTTTAGATACCAACAAATTAAAAATATCCATATGTTTAGTATTTATTAAACTTTGTTACTCAAGTGGACTTAAATGTTATGCATAAATCACAGTTAGCAACAAATTTTGTTACTAATACTTAATAATTACTAATTATTATTAGGTACATTTTATCATAGGTTAAAGAGAAACTCAAGGGAGTCTGAGGAGCATCCCTTCGATAGGAAAACCCAAGTCGAGTGTTATACATACTCGAATATCATCTAAATCATCACTATCGACACTTGTGACAAATAATAAAACATGTTTTGCTCTAGACCTCCTCACCAAGTTGTTGACAAAATAGTTCTGTCAAGAAAATTACAATGATGTATTGCATCAAATGTCCTTAATTTGGTCTCAACACTCCAAAAATGTATGTGATGAGTACAATTTTTCAACTATAATGAAGATTAAATTTAGGTGAATGAGATTTGAAAGGCTACTAAAATTAAATATTTTTTAAAATGAGACAATAAAGCAGCATAATAATGACGAGGCCTGCCAGTGTGGCCTGATAAGAGACGATAGGCGAATATAATTGATTGCCACCTGCCAATGATTGTGGTTTGGGTTCAGTTTCTACCTACGGTAATAGCTTCTTCCCTATAGGGGAAATTCGCTAAAACAACACATTATATAAATCATTTATGGTATACTATTTTCTTTAAATGAATATGGATGTTATATTTTCTTTCTTTTATTTGAAGCTCTATAGATATACAGTAATAAAGATGTGCTAATTTTGTCATAAGAAAATGCTAAACACCTACACCTAGATATGCCTTTAGGTTTTGAAACTATCATTTTTAGCGAATTTCCCCTAAAGGAAAGAAGCTATTACCGTAGGTGGCATGGTAAGACGTAAGCCCGAGACCATGATAACTTTTCGTTTTGAGGTCCCCAGATGCCAAAAACACTATTCGTTCAATTTATATATATGTATATATATATATATATATATATGTATATGTATGTCCGTTACCGCGATAACTTTTGAAAGAAACACCCGATTTTGATCAAATTTGGCACAAATGTGGAGAGTAGCATTTATGACTTTAAGTTCCAAAACCAGATCGATCGCACTATGGGAAGGGGGTTTTATGGGGGTTTACAATTTTCCAAAAATCGGTTTTTTGCAAATTTGACCCCAAATAAAAAAAAATTCAGTTTGGTTATAGCCATTTTATAGAGCTTAAAAAAAATGATTTAGTATTCTGAATCATTAACTTTAGGTTAAGTGGTTGCGGAGAAAATCCAAAAAAACGTGTCCCACGTTAATCTTATGGGAAAAAGGTTTTTCTCAGATAGTTTTACTAAAAACTTCACATTTCAGTTTATTAATGTGTTTAGCTCAACAAAACAAACATTTTGGTGTTTTAATTGATGTTCTACGTCCAACCGTTGCAGAGATATTCAAAGTGCTAAACACAGTACGTTGTCCAATGTTATCCTTATGGAGAATAAATAAAATTCTATATCTTGATTTATGAATGTATATTGATGAAACTTGGTATGTGGCTTCAGCTAGTTGTGGTATATTGGTATTAGCACAAAAAACAAGTTTTTTGTTGATAGTCCCCGTAGCAGCAAACCTGCATACTCGGCCCCCATGTTATTCATATGGAGAATAAGTAAAGTTGTATATCTCCCTTAATTATGAACCTACATTAAGAGAACTTGGTATGTAGCTTCACCTGGTTCAGTTTTATTGATAATTGCAAAAAAAAAAACACATTAATTATCTTCCTCGTTGCAGCAAACCTGCATCCTCAACCCTAATGTTATTCTTATGGAGAATAAATAAAATGCTATATATCACTTATTTATGGATGTATTTTTGTGAAACTTGGTAAATAGCTCTATGTAGTAGTGAGTCACATATATATGCATTGGAAATTCGCTGAGTACGCAGGTTTGCTGTGACGGGGGTATTTCATAATGGATTCTGCCTATTGGCTTGCGAAAATACAACTTTCATTTTTGGGAGAAAACGTTATTTGATTACATCATTACTTACACTTATACGTTCATCAATTGAGAGAGTTACTTGGGTTGGTCAAAGAATGAGACCCATGCAGCCGTACAACTGGTTTATTTCTTAGTCTTATAGTTTTCATGTCTGAAAATTTGAATCGCTCGATTTTATTTAGCGAACCAAGTAGATATTTTCTTATCAGGAAGTTCCGAAAAGGTTGAATAATAATTGCATATTACTGCATTTTGATACGTTCGTAAGAAGTGAACAAATCGCTGCTTCTCACTAGGAGAGAAGATAATCCATTTTAAAGTTTGGGTTTTAAAACTTAATGGAAACCTCTCAAGAACTTAGCGGAGAGTAAATAATTGAAAAGCAGTATTTGAACTGCTCTACTATCAACTGAGTAAACATTTTAATGAGTTACTTCAAACGAGAAGTATTATAAAGGAAGATTAGACTTCTCTATTGAAACAAACAGTCAAATAAAATGACGAATGTTTGAAACTCCATCTTTATAACATTTCCCTACATCATCCCCCTTATTGCCTGTCTCAATCATGTTTCTAACGTGTCCCTATATCATCCCCCTTATTGCCTGTCTCAATCATGTTTATAACGTTTCCCTATATCGTCCCCCTTATTGCCTGTCTCAATCATGTTTATAACGTTACTCTATATCGTCCCCCTTATTGCCTGTCTCAATCATGTTTCTAACGTGTCCCTATATCATCCCCCTTATTGCCTGTCTCAATCATGTTTATAACGTTTCCCTATATCGTCCCCCTTATTGCCTGTCTCAATCATGTTTATAACGTTTCCCTGTATCTTCCCCCTTATTGCCTGTCTCAATCATGTTTATAACGTTTCCCTATATCGTCCCCCTTATTGCCTGTCTCAATCATGTTCATAACGTTTCCCTATATCGTCCCCCTTATTGCCTGTCTCAATCATGTTTATAACGTTTCCCTATATCGTCCCCCTTATTGCCTGTCTCAATCATGTTTATAACGTTTCCCTATATCATCCCCCTTATTGCCTGTCTCAATCATGTTTATAACGTTTCCCTATATCGTCCCCCTTATTGCCTGTCTCAATCATGTTTATAACGTTTCCCTATATCGTCCCCCTTATTGCCTGTCTCAATTATGTTTATAACGTTTCCCTATATCGTCCCCCTTATTGCCAGTCTCAATCATGTTTATAACGTTTCCCTATATCGTCCCCCTTATTGCCTGTCTCAATCATGTTTATAACGTTTCCCTACATCGTCCCCCTTATTGCCTGTCTCAATCATGTTTATAACGTTTCCCTATATCGTCCCCCTTATTGCCTGTCTCAATCATGTTTATAACGTTTCCCTATATCGTCCCCCTTATTGCCTGTCTCAATCATGTTTATAACGTTTCCCTATATCATCCCCCTTATTGCCTGTCTCATCATGTTTCTAACGTGTCCCTATATCATCCCCCTTATTGCCTGTCTCAATCATGTTTATAACGTTTCCCTATATCGTCCCCCTTATTGCCTGTCTCAATCATGTTTATAACGTTTCCCTATATCGTCCCCCTTATTGCCTGTCTCAATCATGTTTATAACGTTTCCCTACATCGTCCCCCTTATTGCCTGTCTCAATCATGTTTATAACGTTTCCCTATATCGTCCCCCTTATTGCCTGTCTCAATCATGTTTATAACGTTTCCCTATATCGTCCCCCTTATTGCCTGTCTCAATCACATTTATAACGTTTCCCTATATCATCCCCCTTATTGCCTGTCTCATCATGTTTCTAACGTGTCCCTATATCATCCCCCTTATTGCCTGTCTCAATCATGTTTATAACGTTTCCCTATATCGTCCCCCTTATTGCCTGTCTCAATCATGTTTATAACGTTTCCCTATATCGTCCCCCTTATTGCCTGTCTCAATCATGTTTATAACGTTTCCCTACATCGTCCCCCTTATTGCCTGTCTCAATCATGTTTATAACGTTTCCCTATATCGTCCCCCTTATTGCCTGTCTCAATCATGTTTATAACGTTTCCCTATATCGTCCCCCTTATTGACTGTCTCAATCATGTTTATAACGTTTCCCTACATCGTCCCCCTTATTGCCTGTCTCAATCATGTTTATAACGTTTCCCTATATCGTCCCCCTTATTGCCTGTCTCAATCATGTTTATAACGTTTCCCTATATCGTCCCCCTTATTGCCTGTCTCAATCATGTTTATAACGTTTCCCTATATCTTCCCCCTTATTGCCTGTCTCAATCATGTTTATAACGTTTCCCTACATAGTCCCCCTTATTGCCTGTCTCAATCATGTTTATAACGTGTCCCTGTATCATCCCCCTTATTGCCTGTCTCATCATGTTTCTAACGTGTCCCTATATCATCCCCCTTATTGCCTGTCTCAATCACGTTTATAACGTTACTCTATATCGTCCCCCTTATTGCCTGTCTCAATCATGTTTATAACGTGTCCCTATATCATCCCCCTTATTGCCTGCATCAATCATTTTTCATAATAGTAAGAATAATGATAAGCATGAAACAATATTGAACGTCTTCCAACAAGCGCGTGTTTGAGAAAACGGTTTTTCCTCCAATGAATTGTCGTTAAAATATAGTACTTAAATATTTGCATACTATTCAAAAAGCGTACAATGATACAGTTACCAACAGAATACTTTCAACTTCAAACATTGTTGGTTTAAAAACATTGTTATAAGGTTTGGACCAAGGTACAGTTTTCTATTTTTGTGTTTGGACCTAACAACATGACAATCTTCGGGAGTAAAAATACCAGATTTTAACTGTCCCCTTTCAAACATTTAAAAATACCCTCGTTGCCGCAAACCTGCATACTCAGCGAATTTCAAATAGTACTTCACTAAGTCAAGAAGCCACTCAAATAAAAAAATCCAGAAAAAATACAAATCCAGTCAAATTCATAAATAAGCGAGATTTGACATTTTATTTATTCTCCATAAGAAAAACATTAGGACTGTGTATGCAGGTTTGCTGCATCAAGAACCACAAAAATCGGGTTTTTATTGAAATACTAATGGATCACCACTAGATGAAACTTATTAATGTGAGATATCAAATTTTAGCTGTACCCCATAAGATTAACATTGGACAACGTACTGTGTTTGACACTTTCAATATCTCGGTAACCAATTGACGTGGAGCGAAGATAAAAGAACCAAATTTTTTGAGCTGAATCCAATAGTGGCAATACAAATAATTATATGTAAAAAGTTCAAAAAACCCATTTTTTTGTACAAACCCTCCCAAAACCCTCCTTATAATGGTGCGATCTGTCTGGTTTTCGAACTCATGAAAAGAGATCCTGCCTTACACGTTTACAACTGGTGTTTTTGGCATCTTGGGGCCTCAAAACGAAAAGTTATTATGGTCCCAGGCCTAGGTCTTACCATGCCACCTACGGTAATAACTTCTTCCCAATAGGGAAAATTCGCTAATAACCCTGGTGGCGTATAAACAGAAAACAATTTAAATAGTAGATATACATTTAAAGTCGTAGTTACCACTTGTAAAAAGCTAAATATATCCTTTTTTAGATGGTTAAACACGTAAAACACTACTTTTTATGGAAGAATTCTAATGATTTAGACAAAAAAATATTGTGTTATGAATTGTGTAATTTTATCTTTTAGAGTAAAATAGCATTCATGATATATGATAGCAAAAACTTATGTACTGAGTGAATCTTGTACTGAGTGAATTACTTGCAAACGTCATTTACAAGTTACTTAAAAGCAAACAGTGTCCGTAGCCAAAAACAAATAATTGGCATGGACATTTATATTAATTACAGATTATACATATACACAGTAAACAATTGTTCACGGAGAGTGATGGGTTTCCAATAAAAAATTTTGGCATGTTTTAAAGACGATATAACCGCAATTTTGAGAGCATACTCAAAAGTTAAAACATAAAAATAACAACTGATACAATACCTGATGCAAAATAAACTTTCTAGCGATCAGGGTCAAACAGACCTGTAGTAATGGAGCAAACATTGTCAGATAGGAGCGATGTGGGCGACGGCAATGACAATGCTACTGTTACTGATGCTAGGTTTCCCGGAAACGGTTCAATTATGACTGATACATGTTGACTGGAAATTTACAAATACATCCTAATAGTTAAATTACACAAATTAAAAGAAGTAATCACCAAGAATTAATTACTATGTATTGAACAATAACAATGCTTAGTTATTAATTCTTTTAATCCTTGTACAAATACCTTTTTATCCTTGTTTTAATTTGTTCAATGCATATGATACACAGAGGTGTATTGCCAGTTAAAATAAATAAGTAGATAAAAAACCACTGTTATACTGTAAAATCCTCATCCATGAGTTATGTTCACTTAATATCATGGAGGAAGAGTTAATATAGCAATTCAGTTGATTTTTTTGCGTTTTTGCAGAACGTTAAAACTGTCGTTACATATCATTTTGTTAATTTGAGTGTATTTGTGCTACTGGAATGTTTTTTGATATTTTGACAGAGAACGGCCCAAACTTATTACTAATGTTTCGAACCGTCATAACATTTAGATCAGGATCAATCTAGCGAGCCACACAATTTAGTTTTAGAAAATTTTGGACTAAAAAATAAGAAATATTGTTTTTAATATCTTTTTTAAACATTTTCTCATAAGGTTTTTTTTAATTTACTAAAGTGTAGACAAATATTATATTCCAGTTATACTGATCCAGCTACTGCGTACTGTATAAATTATTGTGAATATTCAACAGTCAAAAATGTTCGTTACACGTTATTTCAACTAGCAAATGCAAAGACTATCTAAATTTTGTTGTGATCTATTTATATTTATATATTATATCTCAAAGGGTGTTTTTGTCGGTAGGCCACTATACCTCACTCGAGCAGAAACAATAAATTGAGCCATCATTTTGAAAATAACCTTCATCACTAAATTCAAAAAAGAAAGAAAAGAAATTCAATAACATCAAAATTATAATTAAATTGTCGATTTTCACTTATTAATTTGTCAACGTACTGGTGGCACCATGATACAGCGACGAGTTCAACTAACTATAACAGATGTTCAAAAGCACAAGCCGAGCATGGGCAATTCTAGTTTAAACAAGTAAATCAATAGTTTAGGTTTAATAGTGCCGGAGTAATAATAACTCCGGAATAAGTCATTTCCAGAAGGGACTTTTTGTAAACTTGGAGACAGGTGTTGAATAGACTAAACTTATAAATTTATTTGTAAGATTTCATTAATTTTCTTAAAATTTCCATAACAAAGAATTATAAGCATACATGGTTTTTGTAGTCGTATTAAAATATAAATTTTATAGACATATTTTGGCATTGCCTTTTAGAATAATAAGGCTTAGCGAAAGTATTTAGAAATATATCTATTATGCTCTCAAGTCTCAATATAAACTTGAGACTTGAACATAAACAGTGTTAGGTTACTCACTTTCATAGTATAACGGCAAGCTTTCCTTTCAGCCACGTTTTTGCAATCCTGTCAACTTAAAATGTATAAAAAGAAGTTGTAGGTGTTCTTTGAGGCAAGTAGAGTAAATCTTGCGGTATCAAGCTTAGTGTCAGAGCAAGTAAAAAGTTTCTGGGGAGAAGACAATAATGAACTGAAGACTGTCGGGACTTAGTTTTCAATCTGTTATTTAGTTTCATGAGCAAAAAAACTTTGTTCCGTATTTCGCCACACTTCCTGTTCGTTTGTTACTTACTGAGAACTTTTAACATAAGCCAACCTAAGCCTAGTGGGAAATATATTTAAAAATAGATACTACTTAAAGTCACTCCAATTATTTTCAGTTTTCTAGGGAAGTGTTTCCTAGAACATTTTCTCTCTAAGCCTAGCCGAAGAGACAGATCAAAATCGATTGCTATGTACGATTTTGTATTACTATTTTCCGTTTTGCATGTGCCCACATTATGAGTTTAATATGTTTTATAATTTTGCAGCACTATTTAATTACACCTTGAACAAACCATGGTCTAGTACCTCCCAAGTTTGGAGGGGAAGCAACTGGGTCATAACCTAGGCACTGACCACAATTAATATTTGATTGGTAACGCCATTTTATGTGTTGTCACTTTTGGTTCTAAAACAAATTATTCCTTTTAGTTGGCAATTGTAGCTGACAAATTGTGGTTAAGGCTATTCTATATACGAGATATAATCTAAAAATGCAACTTTTTTACTTGCAAGAAAATTTAATAAAATCTTCAATATAAACATTATATTTTTGATCTACATTGGCCATGTATAAATAATCATCGGCCATGTATCTCAATAATCGGCCGTGTATCTCAATCTTGTAAACTAGACCTCATGATTTGTCCACAAGATAATTTTCCTGAAATGCCAAGAATTAAAATTCCCAGACAGCTAATCAAGTGTGACCACTGAACAAAACCAGTACCTTCGCGATAGTGTAATTTAGTCACTGGATTTTTGATGGCAGATTTATGTATAGTAAAAGTAATTCGAGATAAAAAGTCGTTATACCTGTGTATTTATTTTGAATAATTACATATACATTTTATGTGAGAAAGTAAATACTTTTTTACTATAATGATTGACACATTGTCCCTTAACAATTTAAATCCCCGCTCCGAGTTACAATTCAAACGTGGACATGCACGGATGGTCTGCAGTTTTACCGCAAATGTTCCATCGATGATCGTATTTCAGTATCTGACAAATAGCTTTTGTTGAGGAATAGTTCAAAAATGCTGTGCTTGAATTGCTGATTCTGGATAATGCATCTTTTACCTCAGAATCATTAATTTAGCTGGACTTCTTCAGTTATTTCTTTTGGAAAGCTTTCTCATTAAACCACCGGTAAAATGAGATCAAGTGCTTTTATTGGTAATAGCTAAATAATTTCTCTAGACTAAACATACTTTGTGTCATTTTAGAGCCTCGGCTAAAGTTTATTTCTATTTAAATTTTTGTTTGTTACCAAAGTTTTGTTTGTTACCAAAGTTTCTAAATAAAACAGTTTGATCGCGTAGTTAACGTTTTTATGCTGTTGCCACTTTTCTGAGGGTATGGGTTTTCCAGGTCATGCAACAATTATTTATTTTTAATTTAGTTATTGTTCCAAATTTTAAATTGTTTGGCCTTTTTAAACAAGTATTATTTTGAAAAGTTATGGATTTAAGTATGTAAAGTTATTATGCCATTTTTTTTAGAAACCGTTGTTGATGAGCAGTATCAACTTAGTGATTTTTAAAATTAAAATTAAATTATTTATTTACAAGAGAAAGGAGGGGAACTTTAACATATTTTCTAAAAAAATGAAGATTGTTAAATGTACTAAATAACAACTTTAGTAACAATTAGTACTTTAGCAACGATTTGTACTAGTTAAACCAATGGCCAGGAAAGCAAAATCTATAATCTATTAACTACAAATATGCTTTACAAACACTTATAACAGTGACAAGATCGCTTTATGTTTCGTTGTTTTACTACATGTTTGGTGCACGGTGAACTAATTAAGATACATAACACATGATTGAAATACAAGTAAAGAAAATCGAAAATTGGTATTATAAATACCCCGTTGCAGCAAATCTGCAGACTCAGAGAATTTCAAATGGTACTTCACTTTGTCATGAAGCCACTTACTAACTTTCATCAAAGCATATTCATAAATAAGCGAGATATGACATTTTATTTATTCTCCATAAGAAACACATTAGGATTGAGTAAGCAGGTTTCCTGCATCAAGGACCACAAAAATTCAGAGTTTTATTAAATACCAATGGATTACCACAAGATGAAGCAACATTCTAAGTTTTACCAATTTATATTCATATACAAGCAAGATATCACATGTTTCTTATTCTCCATAAGAATAACATTACAGCTGCTGAGTACGCAGGTTTGCTGCCATGGTGACCACAAAAAAATGGGTTTTGTGTGCAAACATCAGCAAACCTCAGCCATATAAAGCCACACCTAGTTTAATTAGTATATGTTCATTATTAAGCGAGATATAAAATTTTACTTATCCTCCATAAGATTAACATTGCACAACGTACTGTGTTTAGCACTTTAAATATCTTGGTAACTAATTGACGTATAGCGATGATCAAAGTACGAAATTGTTTGTTTTTAAGCTGAATTTAATAGTGTAAACCAAAGTTTGGGCTTTCAAATAATTATATGTAAAATGTAACAAAAAAATTGTTGAGGTACAAAACCCCCCTTAAAATGGAGAAACCTGTCTAGTTCTCAAATTCATGAAAATAGATGCTGTCTTACACGTTTATACCAAATTTCATCTAGATCGGACCATATTTACGAAAGTTATCGTGCCTGTGGACACACATATATATGAATTTGAACGAATGGTGTATTTGGCATCTAGGGGCCTCAACAAGAAAATTTATCATGGTCCCGGGCCTAGGTCTTACCAAGCCGACTACGGTAATAGCTTCTTCCCTATAGGGAAATTCGCTAAAAAGGGAAAATATATCGTCTGCTGGGTTTAAACTCAAATAATTTTTAGTTTACAAACTAGGAAAGATATACTTAAAAAGTATTTTAATTTGTGTAAATTTTCTTATTTATAATTAATAAAATGTCTAAACCAACAAAACATTATGAAACTAGTATTTCAAAGTTAATTATTAAAATATTAAAACCAAACACTATCTGGAGTAAAACTTCGTGACAGTATTTCGTTGAACGTAAAATCGAACCAACATTGCCAGAGTGGAGCGAATGGCAATTCCAATGGCAAATTTACTGATGGTTACATTTCCAGAGAATGGTTCAATTGCTACATATCGGCGTGGCGTTGACAACATTGGCCTCTCTCCTAACATTTTTGAATATAATCAAGTACCAATATTTAGTTTGTTGGATAAATGTTTGTATTTTTCGGATTTCTTTAAATTATTGTTACAAGTAATTTGCAAGAAAATGAAAGCACTGACGTTACAAGCACTTAAATTATTAAATGAAGGTCACAAAATTGATTAATTAAGATTTTATAAAATACATCATGTAAGTCTTTAAAATTTTTGCGGTGTAAACTAGTTTTTCTAAATTAAAAATAAATGTCGTAAGCTGGTATTTATTGCATGCTCGACATTCATATTTTATGTTTTTTATTATTTTCCGTAATACAATTTTGAATACGATTTAAATTATAAGCTCAGAATCTAATACACGACAAAGATTATTTTTGAACAAAGTGTTATTCAGGAAAATTATATAATACACTTTTTTAGTTTTTAATGCAATTTTTAGTCTCAGCAAAACTACGTACTCAGTAAAGTTCAAATACATATATATTTACGTTGCACCTCACAACAAAATAAAACCAGTTACCAAGTACCTTCAAAATATATTTATAAACATGCGGTCCATGCAGTTTTATTAATTCTCCATAGGAATTACATTAGGACAGAGTACACAGGTTTGCTGCACCAGGACCACAAACATATTTGTTTTCCCTACAATCTATGACTTATGTTATTGCCAATCAGTATATCTACAAATATTGTTTATTTACATATCTTCTTTAAAGTTCCCAACAAATTTGGCTTGAATAGAAAAAGATAAATGTTTCAATCTAATTTTGGAAGTATTTCCCTTAGCAATGTTAAAATAAGTTTCAAATAAAAGTTGAAGTACATAAAATAAGCTTTAAAAATGTATATAACAGTAGAATTTGATTAAAAAAAATGATTCAATTTACAAACACAACAAACTAGCTGTTCCCGCAGGCTTCGCCCCGCAAATAATCTTAATACAAAACTGACAGTTGTGTGTGCTGCATTCTGTGGTTATCCCGTGGAACTACTACGAATCAAGATCAGCTGATTGGATTTTCATCAGCTCAAACTTAAAGTGAATGTCCATAAGAATAACACAGGGTTGGAACTTTGACTTCCCGTGGGGCGGAGATCTATGGAAATTTCTTAAAACCCATTTTTAGTGAGCACCTAAGACCCAAGAGGAAGGTATGTTCCAAATTTAATTATAATCCGTTCTGTGGTTTTTGAGATTTCGTGATAAGTGAGTGAGTCAGTCAGTGGTATTTGGATTTTATATACTAATATATTCTAATCATAGTTTTTAGCCTGATGTTTGTTTATAAAAATATCCTCCAGTGAGGCTTCACTTTTTTACGAGAATATACTATATGTATATCTACCTCGTTGATCAAAACAATACCTCTTTATCCTAGGGAATAAAAAAAGCAACTTTAGCATCTCAATGTATGTGTTTAAACAGCTGTTTTTGAAGCAGAACGACGAAAAAACGTTTTAGCTAACTAATTTGCATGGAAATGTACCAGTCGGAAGCAAACACTCGGTTGATATCATTTATATTCCCAAAACGTTTTAGTTGCGATCCTCACTGAAGTAAAACCACGTGAAAGCCTCTTGATTTGATTTACATATCAAAACCGTGGCACATTTAGCGACCGAACTTAGTTTATCTATAAATATATACCAACCTATTTAAATGCAGTTTCGTTTTTCTTTTAATTGAAACTCAAACAAATATTACTAGTTTTAAGTTCTAAAGATGAATTAACTTAAGATATTACAAAACTAATTTACTATTTGAATTGATTTCAGTATTATTTTTACTACTTAAGAAAATAAGACATTTTAAATTATTACTTTTATATAATAAATAATAATACTCGTTAATATTATACAAGTTCACACTGTGATAGTTATACATATAATTGTAACTATGCTCAGGTAAAGTTTACGTTTATAAAATTGTAAGATTATTTATTAGGAAATTAAAAGACAAATTTGAAGCCTTTAATAAGTGAACAGAAGTAAAAAATAGCCATCACAAAAATACAAACAATCACTGAATGACTGCGTTAGATTTTAACACGAATATGAATAAAACATAAGACGAGTAAGATGAGTATAAGAATAAGTGAGATGCCTTGTGTAGCCTTGTTACTGACAAATTTGACTGATTCTTTAGCCAAGATCATCAATTAATAGCCCAATGACCAATGGAAGCTGCATCCGGTATTGAACCTTCACTAAGTTTTCTCAGGATTTTGCTCAGGATCGATCTGGCGAACTCCAGAATATGAAGTGAGCACGCTAACCACTGTGCTACCCAACAAAGTAATAGATACAATACGAAATTAATTAAGTAAATTTCTTTTTAGTAACTATTTGAGATTTATTATTAGGTATCATTTATGGAAGAGACATTAAACCTAGTTAAACCAAGAGTTGTTATGGCCTTAAATCAAGCTACTACTCAAAATTGAAATGTTTTGTAAAATACATTGCATTTAGTAAACTTACTAATACATTGTATATTATATATTTAGTAAATAAAAAGTAATTGTTTTTCATTAAAGTCAGGCTAAAAGGGAGAAAGTATGTGTCAGTTTCCTAATACCGTTTATTTTTAGTAGGTGTCATACAATGACTTGGAGCATTAATCATGTTAATGCAATACAATGACTTGGAGCATTAATCATGTTAATGCAAATACCCTATCACAGCAAACGTGCGTAATTAGCGAATTTCCAAAGCATGTATATGTTTCTTACTACAACATAAAGCCACTGACCAAGATGTAGAGAGGATGTAGTGACCAAAGATGTAGTGACCAAAGATGTAGTGACCAAAGATGTAGTGACCAAAAATAAATAAGTGATAAATAGCATTTTATTTATTCTCCATAAGAATAACATTAGAGCTGAGGATGCAGATTTGCTGCAACGAGAAAGATAAGAAATGTGTTTTTAAGCAATTATCAATATAATTCAACCAGGGGAAGCCATGTACCAAGTTTTAATAATTTATGTTCATAATTAAGAGAGATATAAAACTTTACTTATTCTTCATAAGAATAACATTATGGCTGAGTATGCAGGTTTGCTACTACGGGGATAGTCAACAAAATTTTTTTGTACAAATATCAATATACCAGTACTAGGTGAAGCCACATACCAAGTGTCATCAATATAAATTCATAAACAATCGAGATATAAAATTTTAATTATTCTCCATAAGGATAACATTGAACAACGTACTGTGTTTAACACTTTTAATATATCGGCAACGGCAAATCGGTGGACGTAGAATCACAATTTAAACCCCAAAATGGTTGTTTTGCAGAGCTAAACTGATTGGTAAAAGCAAATGTGAAGTTTACAGTAAAATTAACTGAGGAAAAGCTAAAAACCATTTTCCCATAAGATTAACATGGGAGATTTTATGAACACGTTTTTTGGATTTTCTCCGCAACCACTTAACCCAGAGAAATGGATCAAGATACTATATTATTTGTTTTTTTGAGCTCTATAACATGATCGAAACAAAAATTGAGTGTTTTAAAAGTTGTATGGTAAAAAATGCAAAAAACTGATTTTTGGAAAATTTTGAAACCCCATAAATCCCCCTTCCCAAAGTCCAATTTTTCTGATTTTCGAACAGGTTTCTGATAGGCGAGCAGGTTTTTTGTGACAATCACTCCTCTTAAACTACTGAACCAATTTTCATGTTTTTGGTGTCATTGGAAAGAGCCTAACGTGAAGTTGTGCAGGAAACCTTTTTTATAGAGAAATAATTTGTGAGTGAGGCCCTGGAGCCCCTTAATGTTGAGGTTTTTCCCATAAGTTTAACATTGGGAAATAACTATAAGTTTTAAGCAATCAGCTGGATAGAGTAAACACAGTTAATCAGCAGGCCATGTTGGATTTGGAACGGTAACACAATATTTATACGGGATTGTCAGTATAATATTACGTTGCGATCGCGAGCGAAGCCGCGACAGGCTAGTAGTGAGGATTAAATTTAGGTGAATGAGATTTGAAAGGCTACTAAAATTAAATATGTTTTTAAATGAGGCAATAAAGCAGCATAATAATGACGAGGCCTGCCAGTGTGGCCTGATAAGAGACGATAGGCGAATATAATTGATTGCCACCTGCCAATGATTGTAGTTTGGGTTCAGTTTCCATTTTAGATACCATCAAATTAAAAATATCCATATGTTTAGTATTTATTAAACTTTTTTACTCAAGTGGACTTAAATGTTATGCATAAATCACAGTTAGTAACAAATTTTGTTACTAATACTTAATAATTACTAATTATTATTAGGTAAATTTTATCATAAGTTAAAGAGAAAGTCAAGGGAGTCTGAGGAGCATCCCTTCGATAGGAAAACCCAAGACGAGTGTTATACATACTCGAATATCATCTAAATCATCACTATCGACACTTGTGACAAATAATAAAACATGTTTTGCTCTAGACCTCCTCGCCAAGTGTTTGACAAAATAGTTCTGTCGAGAAAATTACAATGATGTATTGCATAAATAAAAGGTAAAGCACAAAGTATGAAGTAACTTTAACATGAATATTTTTAGCTGGTGCGCGAGTACATGCACGTGAGGGATTACAGGTACGGTGGTGGGAACTTTCAGCTGTTCGTATCAGGGTGTAGCGTGGTAGTCACGATATCTAGCCCGTCCATAAATTGTTGCTTTAACAATGCCGACATATCGCCCGAAGAAGATAACAGGTTGTACATAATTCACGTAGCGGTTTCCTCGAGTCTCTCGTGTCTTCCAACTTCCCTCTTTGTTTGATTTTCCCCCCACCTGCTAGACTAGCCAGTTCTATTCGACAAATTTAAAAATTTGCACATTTACATGTCGGAAGTTTAATTTCTATAAGAAAATCTTTTTATTTAGCTAACTCGGTTCCATTCTCTGAGTATTTGGATAAAAAATAGTCAGCAATATATAAATATATACATTTATAATACATGTGCATATAAAATATCTAATTATAAATTTTACCAAAAAAATGTTGTTCAACTTGGATCCCTGAGTTCAATTTACACATAACTATGTACGGTGTCGGGTATCCTGATAATTTTGTTTAGTAAGTTATTAGTAATCTCATGTACTATTCAAAAGACAAATAAGACTGCAAATACTACCAACAACATTACAAAATATACCCCCGTAGCAGCAAACCTGCATACTCAGCGAATTTCCAATGGAGATATAAATTTCTTAATACTGCATAAAGCCACTTACCAAGTTTCATAAAAATATATTCACAAATAAGCGATAAATACAATTTTAATTATTCTCCGTAAGAATAACATTGGGGCTGAGTACGCAGGTTTGCTGCAATAAGGAACACCACAAATGGGTTTTTATGCTAATATCAATATAACTCAACTAGGTGAAGTCGTATACCAGTTTTTATTCATTTATGTTCATAATTAAGGGAGACAGCATTTAATAATTCTCCATAAGAATAACGTGGGGGCTGAGTAAGCAGGTTCGCTGCTACGGGAGCTTTTAACAAAAAATGGTTTTTAGAGCAATTATCAATAGAACACAACCAGATGAAGTCGTATACAAAGTTTAGTCATTATACATTCATAAATAAGCGAGATATAAAATTTTTCTTTTCCTCCATAAGAATAACATTAGACAACGTACTGTGTTTAGTACTTTCAATATCTCGGTAACCAATTGACGTAGAGGAATGATCAAAATACCAAATTGTGTGTTTTTTAAGCTGAATACAATGGTAAAAACTAAAATTTGACTGTTTCCAAAATTATATGTAAAAAATTCAAAAAAAACATTTTTGGGGTACAAAACCCCCCAAAAATACCCCTTCGGATAAAGCGATCTGACTGGTTTTCAAACTTAAAGTCATAAATGTTGCTTTACACGTTTATACCAAATTTCATCAAAATCGGATAATTTTTACGAGAGTTATCGTGCTCACACACACACACACACACACACACACACACACACACACACACACACACACGCACACGCACACGCACACACACATCTACAGTTTCGAACGAATGGTGTTTTTGGGTCTGGGGACCTCAAAACGAAAAGTTATCATGGTTCCGGGCCTAGGTCTTACTATGCCGACTACGGTAATAGCTGTTCCCTATAGGGGAAATTCGCTAAAACAAAGAAATCAATAATTAAATCATATTCATTAACGCCACTAGAAAATCCCATGGTAATGAGTTTAACTAAACATATCAAATTTTAAATATTTGCTAAGCCCATATAAATAAAAATTGATTAACAATATCAGAATAACTGGACTGAGAAGTGTTTTGAAAATAATTTATTGTTCTATATTGTAAAAAAAGATGTATAAAACATTCTCTGTTTTCACCAGTACAAATCTCAGACAGGGGCAATGAGTTTTAAGAGGCTCGTAAAATCCAAGTGCATCCTCACAATTGTGGCTGAAGAGATTTTAGAGTTTCAAGTTTAAAAGGTCACTGTTATAATGTTTATTTTATAAAAACGTTGTATGTGGAATTGAATTAAAGTATTTGAACATGTATTTGAACAGTACAAGAAATGACTATAACAAACATCATAATATGATTTAGTATTTCTTGTAGAATTGACAAGTGCACGTTAAATACAGCGGAAGGCAAATTTATAGTTAGGAGAAAATATACGAAACTTAACGATAACGTTTTTCGAAAAAACACTTTCACTTTCTATTCACAATTTAATAATACCCCCGTTGCAGCAAACCTGCATACGCAGCGAATTTCAAATCGTACTTCACTACCTCTTGAAGCAACTTACCAACTTTCATCAAAGCATATTCATAAACAAGAGAGACATGACTTTTTATTTATTCTCCTTAAGAAAACCATTATGACTGAGTATGCAGGTTTGCTGCATCAAGGACCACATAAATCGGATTTTTAGGTAAATACCAATGGATCACCACTAGATAAAGTAACATTGCAAGTTTTATGAATTTATGTTCATAAACAAGCAAGATATAACCAGTTTCTAATCCTCCATAAGAATAACATTAAGCTGCTCAACAAAATTTTGCTATGCAAATATCAGTAACCCCCAACCACATGAAGCCAAGCACATACAAAGTTTCATTAGAATATGTTCGTTAATAAGGGAAATATACAATTTTACTTATTCTCCATAAGATTAACATTGGTCAACGTACTGTGTTTAGCACTTTCAATATCTCGGTAACCAAATGACGTAGAGCGTTGATCAAAATACCAAACTGATTGTTTTTTAAGCTTAATTTAATGGTGTAAACCAAAATTTGGAATTAACAATAATTACGTATAAAAAGTTCAAAAAACCCATTTATGGGGTACAAAATCCCCCGAAATCCCCTTAAAATAGAGCGACATATATTGTCAAAATAGATGCTGCCTTACACGTTTATACCAAATTTCATCAAGATCGGACCATTTTTACGGAAGTTATCGTGCCTACGGACACATATATATATAAGAACTTGAACGAATAGTGTTTTTGGCATCTGTGGGCCTCAAAACAAAAATTTATCATGGTCCCGGGCCTAGGACTTACCATGCCGATTACGGTAATAGCTTCTTCCCTATAGGGGAAATTCGCTAAAATGTTATTCGCTAAAAATTATTTGATATATACACGAAAATTATACACTTGGTTGACATTGTATGTATTTTTGCATTTTTTCTAGTACGCAAAAAACAACTCATACGATTTTTTATGCAACTTATATTAGTGAAATGTAAACTAGACCCAGATATTTAAATAAAATACACATTGCGCTGTAAACTAAATACTGTCTATTTTGTAATAATTTATCCGATATTGCATGAAACTGCAATAAAGATATAAACGAGTGCTTGTCTTCAGTCAGCTGGTTCCAGGCAGTCTAAAGATATTGCCGGAGGCTACTCATCTGTAAACTTTACAGATTCAATATTGGCTTCAATACTAAATACACAAGTAGAAGTTTCGTTCCATTACACCAATGCAGTTGAAAATTGTTTTCTGGAAAGAGAAGTAGGTAGGAGTTTTGCAAGTTGTCACAATAGTCTACTCAGGAGATAATAAATCGTGCCTACTTTACGCTTGCTAATGCACATGTTTTACTAAAGTTGCCTACAAGGTAAACAAAATATGGATATTATAAAGCATTTTACCCGCTCTAGAATTTTGTAACATAGGTATGTTGTAGCCCAAGTAGCTAATGATTCCAGGAAAGGTAGTGTTTACTGGTTTGCTCATTGTTTTCTAGATGTTTAGGGATTACAAGGAGGACATGACATCGAATTAACGAATTACTTTTGTCCAATATATTTATAAATAATTTGGTTACTTGAAAACTGGAAATGGATTAAATTTCTAATACCCCCGTTGCAGCAAACCTGCAAACTCAGAGAATTTCCAATGAATTATAACATGACACATAAAGCCACTTAACAAGATTCATAGGAAATACATTCACAAACATTCAACATTTAAAATATTAATTATTCTCCATAAGAATAACATTGGGGATGAGTACGCAGGTTTGCTGCAACAAGGAACACAAAATAATGGAGTTTTATGCAAATATCAATAGAACTCAGCTAAGTGAAGTCACATACCAAGTTTCATCCATATACATTCATAAATAAGCGATATATAACATTTTAATTATTTTCCATAAGAATAACATGGGGACCGAGTACCTAGGTTTTCAGCTACGGGAACCATAGGCGAAAAACTGTTTTGTGCAAACAACAATAAACCACAACCAGATGAAACCATTACCAAATTTCGTCAGTTTATGTTCATAAATAAGCGAGAAATACAATTTTTCTTTTTCTCCGTAAGAATAACATTAGACAACGTACTGTGTTTAGCACTTTCAATATCTCAGTAACCAATTGACCAATAGAGCCAATAGAGCAATGATCAAGATACCAAATTGTTTGTTTTTTTATGCTGAATTCAATGGTGAAAATTAAAATTTGATTTTAATAAAAGTTACATGTGAAAATCCCAAAAAAAAACCATTTTTGGGGTACAAAACCCCCCCAAAACCCCCCTTTGGATGGTGCGATTCGTCTGGTTTTCGAACTCGTTCAAATAAATGGTACTTTACACGTTTGTACCAAATTTCATTATGATCGAACCTTTTTTACGAGAGTTATCGTGCTTACGGACACATATATACATATATAAAAATTTGAACGAATGGTGATTTTGGCATCTGGGGACCTCAAAATGAAAAGTTATCATGGTCTCGGGCTTAAGTCTTACCATGAGACCTACGGTAATAGCTTCTTCCCTATAGGGGAAATTCGCTAAAATAAGTCAAACAACGAACCACATTAGGATTATAATTAAATACATAAATAAAGTAATATTACAAATGTATGAATAACAAGCAAATATACTAAATCAAGAATATTATACTAAGCAAGATTATTCAATTATAACAAGTAAAACATGACTGACAAATATAGAAAGAATATAATTCGTCAGAGGACAGTATGACGGGTGACAGTAGATTGATAATGGATGACCTGTATTGTCATAGCGTCACCTGCATTGTGAGATGGGACTGTCATATTGACTGATGACAGCCAAACAGACGAGAGATTTTACGTTAACTATACACTATGGAAAATTTTCGGTATTAGAAAACTGACACATACTTCCTCATTTTGAGCCTAATTTTACAATTACCAAAATTAAAAAAAAACCCTGAAGGCAACGTGGATTGGTACCTATATTCACAACTAAAAATATAGAGAGTTTCCTTTATAGATGAACTAATACATTATGCAATACGCAGGTCAACCTGACGGTGCCTTAATTTGTTATTGATTTATAAAATATAATTTGGGTTTATAAATAACAGAAAGTATTACTAGAGCCATTAGTACAGAACAGAAAAAGCTGCAAATTGTGCTGATACAGTTATCAGTATACATTACAAAAATATAGTTTTTGAAGAAATAACCTTATAATTTGTGACACAATGTCGTTAGTTGCAGTCGTTTGCGGCTACGCGATTGTATCAAGATATATCAGTAAGGCAAGGACCGGAATAGTTTAACAAGGTCGCGACGAGAAGCCGTTGTCGGAGAGGCTCTTAAGAGGTTCCCAGCCTGTTGGCCTTCCCGTCTACAGATAAAACTTCGGTCGACTCTTGAGATGTAAGCTGCGCAAGAGGAATCAATTTCGGAACCCAACATGTTGTATTCGTGGTAAATTATTGAAGCTAGGTCATTTTAAAATAGGTAAACCATCAATTAAACAGGAATTATAACTTTTGACGGATTATTAAGATATTTTAGGTGTTTTTATCTGATGACGGTGTTCAGAAAAAAGTGTTCCAAAAGTATAAGTAAATGAACATTTACAAATAGGCGAAAAAGTTCATATGAAGATATGTTTTAAAACCTAAAGTTGTGTTTATTATTATTATTTATTCTCTCAACTACTGCAAAAAGTACAAAATACAATATTCGTATTAAAAAGTCAACATCAAGCAATACATATGCCAGAATAAATAACCCTAACTTAACAAGCAAAAGTTCAAATAACAATACAATAATTCAATGCAGGCTGAAAGGAACAATCAATTCAAAAAATCAAGCATAGTAATACATGTGTAAGTCCATTGATACATTTTCTGTTTATCTGTCCGTATGTGTTTCTTACATAGTTATTCATAGCTTAGTTTATCTTAATGTATTAACATCAAACTCGGCATATATTTGACGTATAATAAGACCTAATTATGTGGTGTTAAATATAAAGTTTCTATTTTGTACCATTTAAAAATAGCGTTCATTTTACTTGTTCAAAGTTAAATGTTTTTAAAACAGTAATATTTAGGAAAACACCTGCAAGAATAAAAAAGTTGTGTGTTTTCGTCATATAAACCATCGGAGATAGACGGGAAACTGTAGGTTTTAAGACACATAAGAACTTTCCTATATCATAAATCTTTGGAAAAACCTTTATGAAAATCCTGTATATTATTGATATTTTAACATGTAATATATAAAGATATCGTCAATTTCATGCGTTTACAGTTGTACTTACTTACGGACATTCGAGTTTGAAGTCTAACAAGGACTTACCTGTAAAAAACGAAAATGTTAGATAAAGTATATTAAATCCTGTGAAATATAGATATTTATGAAAACTATAGATTAGGGTGAGTCCTAGAAAAATTACTTTTCGGATATCAAAGGTATTTTATTGAAGTGAGGGTGAATTTGGCCGAAGAAATTACAAAATTATATTTTAGCTTTGGGCTCACATGTTTACAAATAAAATTATTTTAGAAGGGTTGAATATGATATACTAATATTTATTAACACAAATTACATTATTACTTGTAAAATATGTGTTGATTGCTTCGGTTAGTTTGTAACCCTAACTAAACTCTTTTGTTATTCAGTTTCAATTTAATAATTCTCTCAATGACAACAAAATTCTGTATGTTGTCAAGCGCAATCGCAATGAATAAACGAGCTTTTAACACAACATTTCTTCGGCAAGCTAAGTTAAATATTTTTCTAACTTAGTAAATAATACAAATAAGACTATACTAATATGCATTTTAGAGAAGGTCCATTTATACTAGACAAACATAAATGAGTAATATAATATATTAACTTTTAACTAATTTATCGACCAAATAAAGTACGTTTAATACCTCTTTTGTGATTAAAACCCACAATAGTATTAGGAATATTCGCATATATTATACTATAAATACCATTTATATTTAATTAAACCGTTGTGATTTATTTGCAAGACGAATATTGATCAAGAACCTTCGTCATTACTCCGCATTCCCTCCTGAATTGGGATTGCTGAAGACAACTGCAAGGGATCGTGTCATTCTCAAGGGAATGTCTTTGACAGCAACGACATTTCCGATGCACTACTATTTAAATGTTAATGACAATTTTGTTTTTCAAATAGGAATTTAAATTAAATAGTTCTATTTTAATACAGTATCTTGTTTAGTCCATAAATATATAAATTCATAATTAATTCACCAACTAAGGTTGGAATATAGTTCAGAAGGAAAAGAACAAACATTTCCCTTTAGTACAAATGGAAAACATTTATCAAATGGAACTTTTGGGTCTAGTAAAGAAGTAAATAACGTTACGATATGTTACTACTAACTACTAACCGTTATTTACTACTAACTACCGCATAACATTTATGTTGTTAAAAACTTGTACGAAGTGGATACAATAGTTGTGAGAATGTAATATATTTTATCATAAAAAACCCATTTTAACACAACTTAAGCTAACGTCCTCCTCTTAGGATATCAATTTCTAACTAACCTTAAACGGGACAAGAATTTGTTTTCAATTACGTACACATTTTTTAATATTTCACAGATGTTTATGTATGCCTAATAATAATAAAATAGCGTTAAAGCACTCAATAAATAAAGAAAGAACAATGTTCTTAATAGCCTCAACAATAACAATCCCATTTACGTTAAATTGTATTAATTCAGTTAGGTAGGCATGTTTGATCCATAGGATAAGATTTTGTTGTATGTATATTATGATAGTTTATATGTAACTTCACTGCAGTTAAGTTAATTATAATCACCATAAATACCTTTCATTCAATTTCCCTATGTTCATTATTTATGTTAAGTTATTGCCCAGTTAGTTTAGTTTAAATTTTAAAGCTATTTCAAATACACTTCCTACATATAAATTCAACATTTTCTCCTTTGCTATACTTACCAAAAAACTTTAAACATTTGTGTTCATTGTTGTGAATTGTGAACAGCAAGATTTTACACTCTCTGTGAAGTAATGGCTTAGTGATTGAAGTGTTTTTATGGTCTCATCCCAAAATAATAGCCGATAAGATATTTTAAAATCTGAAAGAAGAAATTCAGTACTCCTATGGGTAAGCTGGGCAATTTATTGGCTCTACCTAGTAACTACAGAGAAGGATTATTAAATAATAATATTGTGCTTTTGGACAATAATAAATATTTACAACCTTTTCTTCAAACTGACTTAAGTTAACGTCGAGGAAAATAAATGTAATATCAAATCTATATCATCAACAAGAAACCTGTGTTATTTGAACAATGAACAATAAATCAAATTAATTTTAAGATCTCCCCAATCGGCAAAGTTAATTTAAAATTTAAGTTTTGAACTATGTTTACGAGTTTCCATGTTTTAAAAATAAAATATTAAGATTTCATGACAGTGCCAGCATGAACGTCCGCCCTACCATAAGGTCTCAGCTCAATTTTGAGCTACAAGCTAGTAAATTGTATCCAATTCCATCCATTTGTAAAGAATTAGTATTCCCATAAATTTCTATTTTTCAATATACTTATATTTTTATTTATGGGCTCGTATCGAGAAGCTTCACGTTTGGTCTTAGTAATGAAATATACCATTTTGTCATACTGTATACAATATTTATATAACAAATTTCACAAAAAATAAATTGTCTTTACTTGGTTGCCTTCAAAGGTTTGCTTCCATATTGATTTTCATACTCTATAAAACAACTGTTACACAAGTTTTCATTGTTTACCAGTTGAAAATTTGTTAATTCATATTTAACAGCTTATGACCTCGACCAAAAGGTTTAATCAACTTGAAAAAGTATAATGATGTTTTTGATCAAAGGACGAAAAAGATCATCAAACAATACGTTTCATACAAGAAATAAAAAAAACAACGTTAGAATCTCAGTGAATGCAAGAAATCAGATGTTTTTGAAGCATAATGCGTAAAAAAGTAAATTAAACAAAAAATATTAAATCAATGAATAAGCTTATTTTTGTAAGGTCCGTAAATGCAACTAACAATGTGTGTCATAATCTGGTTCAAGCGGTCACTTAAAAAATTTTTTTTCTCAAAAATGGATACTTTATAGGAATTTAGTGATTAAAACTGTAAAGTTTTGAGACATACAATAAATTGGAAGGAGTTGGAATATTCATGAAAAAGAGGTATCTGAGGAAGAAGTAATGAACGAGATAACTTAAGAGGGGGTAGAAAAGGATAACATTTCCAAATATGTCTGTAAGCCCCTTCATTACCTCTGTATTTACACACTTTATAAATAGGTATTTTTTATGGCATATTTCCAACATATTAGAAAACTAGTATCATTCAAACCCTTAAGAAAGGATAAATAAATAAATCCATATTCTGTTGAACATTTTCGAGCAATCAAAATTTTACCCCTAATAATAATAAACAATTTTATAGAAGAAGAAAGTGCATCACATATATTACAATTAGGATGTATATGATGTACATGATATTTTGTTAAATAATCGTTTGACCACAAGGAAGCTTTTTAGGCCAATTTATACACTGCTGGTCCTTTAAAATTTGTACACTGCTGGTATTCAGTAAATGCTTAACGCTTTATAGATGATTTTAGTTCTGTGGTATTTAGATGTATAAAGGCGATCGATAAAACGGTCCCTCTTCCTGTTTAGAATATGAACATGAAGCTGGGAGGCAAATTAATAGCGACTTCAAATAAAGTCCTAACTATGTCTTAACAAGCGTCTTCACCAGCTGTCTTAACTGGCGTCTTAAATGGTCATCAACAATGGATTGAAATTAAGCGATGGTTGGCATCTGGTTTGCGCATGCGCAGTATTGCCTTTTCCCCTCCACACGTCTTTGTACAGTCAGCTTACCAATACGCATGTTTCTGTCAAAACATATGTTTTGAGTATTTTAGTCATTGATTAAATGTGTATTGTTGTTGCAAATTACGTAAATAAGCAGACAGTATGTAAACGTAGCAGAAGTTAAGTCATAGTACTTTTCCATGCAAAATGTTTAGTTGACTGTTAGAGAAGAATAGCAGTGAGGGGGGGGGGTTATTCATCATCTCTCTCGCACTACCTCCCCTACAAGCCAGGTTCCGTGAAAAGATGTGTAATACACGCAGCATCTTTTGCTGTTCTTCATGCATTAAATACTCATTTAAAAAGTAATACTGATAATACAATTTGTGATATACTTATAACAGTGAAATGTCTTTATAGCAAGAGTAACAAACAATGCCAAAAACAGTGTATCATATGAGGGGTTTATATTAAATATTCTTGGGAATAATCAATATAATATATTTATAATAATAGCCTTTATACAATGTTACGTCCTAAATTCATTCACTGTTGAAAATTGCAGCAAATCAATGTTTTAAATGAAGTTATTATAATTCAAAATCGTCAAAAAGGCGCTGTTAGAATACCCTCTGTTTGGAAAGCTCACATGAGGCAGGTGAAAACATCATTACCAATCATAAATCTCGTCGATGTCCGCCATATTGGCAGCTCTGACGAGATATTACCCATCAGTCACTCAAAATCCCCCTGTGACCCTAAATACTAAGCTCGTGATGTGTTGTGTTTATATAGTAAGCAAACATTGATATAAAAAACGTATATTTAAAATCCATTCTAGGTATCTAATTACACAAATATGCATATCTTAACTACGATTTTAAAATGAAAAAACGTCTTCCTTGTATTAATTTCAGATCTAGATATTTTACAGTAAAAAAATGTAGTAAGTATAACATAATTTGGGCCTACAACCACATGAAATCTCAAGTTGGTATTCTGGACACTAATTTCTTATTCAGGTTTGCAAATTACCCATGATGTAATAAACAAACTACACAGAATATGTTAATTAATCAGCTTATAGTTTTCTAATATGATGTAGGCGATCAATCTTGTGTAACACGTTTCCATCGAAGGCGCAATATTTTCATAATGTCATTAGCTTGAAGGCGGAGAAGACGACGCGACCTGCGTTATTGAACACTCTTCTGGATAATCACGTCAAGGACTTGTATTTATTGAACACTCTTCTGGATAATCACGTCAAGGACTTGTATTTATTGAACACTCTTCTGGATAATCACGTCAAGGACTTGTATTTATTGAACACTCTTCTGGATAATCACGTCAAGGACTTGTATTTATTGAACACTCTTCTGGATAATCACGTCAAGGACTTGTATTTATTGAACACTCTTCTGGATAATCACGTCAAGGACTTGTATTTATTGAACACTCTTCTGGATAATCACGTCAAGGACTTGTATTTATTGAACACTCTTCTGGATAATCACGTCAAGGACTTGTATTTATTGAACGCTGTTGCTTGATAGAACCACAATCAAATACAGCCATCACTTACAGAGTATTGCCATACATATCATTTGCTTGAGTTACTGTATATTAAAGGCTGAATCTTCATTTGAGGAGCTGAATTAATGTAAGAAATAAAATCGTAATCAATTTTGCAATTACAATTTTTTTTTATTTAGAGATATATTTACGGAAAATAGTTTTGCAAAGAACTAAAAATATCAAATGACAAAACCTACCAATATTAACTTTAAAAACATCTAACTAATCTGATCCAGTAATGTTAATGCCCATAAGATTAAAATGGGAAGTTTAATAGCCATTGGGGCTAAACTATAAAGGAATTTTAAAACGAGAATAGGCCTACATTAGGATATTAGCAATTTTCCTACCAAATCAGTTCAATCGGTTTAGTTGTTAGAGCGTGATTGAGCCATAAACTAATAAACAAACAAACTCACAAAATTTCAGCTTTATAATGTTAGAATGATTAGTATGATAGCTGGTAATTTTGTCGGTTGTCTCTCATCTCTTAAATCTATAACATATTTTAGTAGACACGTTAACGCATGCTTGCTGACCTTTGCAAAGCTCCTTAGTTTTACAATGTATCAATTCAAATTTTCTCTAAGTACTTTTAAATACAAGTAAATTGTTGAAATCATTAGTATTTGTACTCGTATATTCACACATTTGTAATCTTCCTCTGTCAGGTTACAATATAAAAAAATTATAATTATTTAGATATGTTGCATATGGTCTAGATATTTGCTGACCTATTGTAAAAGTGTTTGGCAAAACAAGGTTTAAGTTAACAAAAGCTAAATACGCAACATGTCTATTCAAATATATCTTTAAAAATTCAGTCTTCCTTCATCCTCTTACGGGAAGAATGAGCGTACACCTAGTATATAACCTAAGTTGTATAGGTTAGGTTGAGATATATTAGTTCAATAAAATATGTTTACTAAATACGAAAGTGTATTGACATTTTATTAAACATAGTTGTCAGATTTACTAATGCTAATCTCACCAGTGGTTCGATTTACGACTCCTTTACGATTCGCTTTCCTACGAAAAAGCTTTGTATTTTGTAACAGAAATGGTATTTACATTTAAAATAAATAAGCAAACGAGTTCGCACGCAGCATGCTGACGTGAGGGAAGTGAATTTCCGCATTAAAACCTTTAAACAATCTAATAAAGCGTTTAAAACAACACTGGTAAAATTATTTTGGAGAATTGAAAAATATTTTGGCTGTTCTGATGCTTATGGTTATACTTAAATGTACTATTAGGATGGCAATGTACATTATAAGGTTAGGAGGAGGTATAGCCAGGATAATGAGTTGGTATATAGATATTGGAGGTGATAAAACTATCAATGTATGAAAAACAGCCTTTTCCAGAGTAAAATCCCCATAAGACAATGTACTGGGTTAAGACAATTAACATTTTATTTAATAAATCGGTAAATATGTGTGCTAGAATGATAAGAGAGAGATTAAAACTATCACATCTTTGTTACTAATATTAATATTACTAATATTACTAATATCCATCATTGTTCATGCATTAATTTTACATTCGGGTCTTTTCTGACCCTCTTTGGGCCCAAAAACTCAAAATTTTAAAAATTAAAATCCCAAAAAAGGGGATTAGAGGTGTCCGATTATTTTGCCCAACGAACATGTCCAACTGTTTACAGAAGGGAAGGTTCCCACCAAATTTAAAGTAAATCGGGCAAAAAATGTGACCGCTATAGTGCGAACACATATACATATACAAAGTTGTTAGCGACCCCCCAAAACGTGTTCAGGGGGTCACGTTAGGAACTTCTATGGTGGTCACGGGCTTAAGTTTCACCGTGCGGGTCATGCTAATAGTTCACTTTTCCATAGGAAATTCACTAATAAATACTAAATAAACTGGTGCTGGTGCAGGATAACAAGGAGAACATAACAGTTTTGTGTGCTGCATTTGCAGGTGACCTTTTGAACTATTTCAAATAAAGAACATATGTTTATGTTATCATCTGTTCAAATGAAAGGAGTATCGTAAGAATAGGATTGGAACTTGAAGGTTGATGAGGCGGAACCCTAGAATTTTAAAAGCACCTAGAACCAAAGAGAAACATACGTGCTAAATTTGAAATCTGTAGGGATTTTAGTAATGGAGTTGTTTGTGATGTTAGCGAAGGGGATTTGGATTACATATACTTAATTTAAATATATTATTTAATAGGAATATTACAAATACATTTGTTAACATTTCTGTGCGTCTGCATGAATTAATTTTAAAGCTATATCCTCTGAACAACCTTTTTTAAATTAACATCTGGTGACAAACCCAGCAAAAGATAAATTTTCACAATTACCTTGAATATACCACCGCATTAAGCATTATAAGTAAACATTATAACGCTTAAACCAGGTTAAACATTATAAAATTATAACTTGGTCCATTAAATTACAATGTTTAAACTCATCCACACCATTGGAAAAAATTCACGAGTGAAATAAGGGTCCATTACAGGAGGGTAAAGATAATTATATTTAGAAGCAAATACAGTGTGTTTGCTCCTACGTGGGCCTGATATTGATAAACAACATGTTTGTATGTTCTGTGGTTGTCGGTTTGGAGCCATCCCTCATTGTTTCAGCTGATACGCTGTATCAGTTGCTTGTACGCGGTATCAGTTGCTTGCATCTATCAGTTGATTTGTTTATGGGAATTATAACTTGTGTTTAAATACTTATACAGAAATTTGACCATCGTGAGAGGTGGTTAGTTTGAAAAATATGTACTTACAATCTTTACTTAGAATTGTACTGTTTTACACAATTACAATCTAGTTTTAGAATTACAGAAAAATAATTTTGTATATAAGATAATTATTTATTGGAATGAAAAGACCTGGCCCATAGTCTCTAAATACATCTTTTGTATTTATTAATTCAGTTTGTGAGTTCATGCCAGCGTTGCTGGGGAAAAGTGTCATGAAATATAAACATTTTAGAAATATTGGTAAATGTTAAAAATTTTAATTTAATTTATATACTAATATTTTAATAAGTGAAACACGCTAATATAACACTAAATGAATTAAACATAAATAACGTTACAGTATAATTTAAGTTATTTAGACACATTATAATATTAACTATAAATTAATAAAATATATTATATACCACATCAGTTGCAGATAATAACCGACAGTTATTTTATCATTTTTAGTTTTAATGGCATAGTAAGTTCATAATAATGACGTTTAAATACAAATTAAATAAAACAAAATATTACAAAGCACTGTTCAACAGAATTTGTTTGGAATTCTACTTTACAGCGAAGCGAGTGCTAAACAAGTTTGGATTATAAATGCCGTTAGGAGTGTTTACCTCCATCTGGTGCATTTCCACGTGACTGAGGAGATAAACAAAACTTTTTGCGCTCTTTCCGAAACGCACGCTCAACCAGACAAGTTTTCACTTTTTTAGGTCTGTCAAAGTTTGTTGCCATTCAGTACAAAAAAAGCACAATAAGTCACGTTCAGGGATCTAAGGGATTTCAGGACGTAATAATTGAGAAGTTTTAAAAATCGGAATACGTTTACCTAAATAAAACTAGGTTAAACTACTTTTGCCCAATCTCTGTGAGATTTAAATTACAATTTAAAACGGTTTCCTCAAAATTCAGACTCTGGTGTGAGAAGACTGCTTAGTGTCGATATATATTGGTAAGGCTCGAGAGACAAGTAATAGGCGGATAAATCCTTCTGTCGCCATATCGGGAGTGTGACAGACACTAATGCATGCGTCATGGGACCGGGACATATCAGTGTTCTTGATAGGCCTCATAAACAGACACACAATATACACCTCACAATAGGGTGTTGTCGCAAGAGTTGGTTGACAATATGCGATCCTGCATAGCTGTTATAATAATGCTACTTTTTAAAATATGAGGCAAAAATTGTAATCAGTATAATGCAAATAATTTATTGCTTTCTAAAATAAATTTGTGTATGAGGTACTAAAAAAACGAATGAGTTGAAAATCAGAAATGTTATTATAGTTAAACAATAAAAATATGGTGAAACTGAGTTTGTGAGTCTAAAACTGCTCCACTAAAACGGCAATATCAGATATTATTAGACAAAATAAGTCAACATAAACTTAATACTCTCCAAAAATGCTCACAGGTAATTTTTCTCATTTCAGTTGTATAAACGATGATTAAAATGGAAGAATAAAATTAAAATAAGAAAAACTAATAAATAATAATACATAATTATAAAGAAGAGGTGGTTTTAAATAAGAACCTGTGGAACACAAAAAACAAAAAACCTACCTTTTGAAAGGTAAATATTTTTATTTTGTCCTGCTTACCTGCAGTTTACAATATAACTACACCCTACAGGTAAGTCTAAAAACCTACAGCCACAAACTTGAATGAAATATCCTGATGAGGAAGTCTGAAAAAATCTTCCTTGAATAAAGAAAATATCATTTTCGGGCTTGAAACGGGGTAATATTTTAACACATTCAAACGTTGTGCAACTTGATCAGCTGTGTAGTTGGATTTAAAGTTATTACTAACAAATATTTACTTTTATTTTAAAATTAAAATCACGTAAGCTAGCCTACGTAAATCGAGTAGAGACTATGAAACCTGTTTTGAGTGATGTGTTTGGATTCAGAAATTCAGTTCACGATATAACTAACCACTGTAAAAATGTAAATAAATAGTTTATTTTTATATTTACATGAAAGAATCGACAAAGTCTCAATTACTGCATGCAGATAAGTAAAAAAATTGTCTTACACTGAGTACATTAGCCTATCATGAACAATGAGAAAACACAAGAAAAATGATTAGTACAATCGCATGATATGTATATATATATAAAGAGTATCACGAGTTTGAATGACGGATGGGTAATAACTCATCAGAGCTGGTGATATGGTAGACGTCAACAAGGTTTGTGGTTGGTGAGTGGATGGTTTAACCTGCTATGTGCGAACTTTCTAAATAATGGGCAAACGATGCCTATCTTTTAATATTTTATGACCTATTTACTAGTGAGTTACTTCAGAACTGTTAATGTGGTAGACGTCAACAAGGTTTGTGGTTGGTGAGCGGATGGTTTAACCTGCTATGTGCGAACTTTCTAAATAATGGGCAAACGATGCTTATCTTTTAATATTTTATGACCTATTAACGGTGAGTTACTTCAGAACTGTTAATGTGGTAGACGTCAACAAGGTTTGTGGTTGGTGAGCGGATGGTTTAACCCGCTATGTGCGAACTTTCTAAGTAATGGGCAAACGATGCTTATCTTTTAATATTTTATGACCTATTAACGGTGAGTTACTTCAGAACTGTTAATGTGGTAGACGTCAACAAGGTTTGTGGTTGGTGAGTGGGTGGTTTAACCTGCTATGTGCGAACTTTCTAAATAATGGGCAAACGATGCCTATCTTTTAATATTTTATGACCTATTTAACAGTGAGTTACTTCCAGTGGAAAGATCCTTACAAACTCATTCACCTACTGGGTATTATATGATGTTTAACAGTAAGTATTAGTTGAAATATATTTTTTTAATCCCCCCTGCGCCGGTGTGACTCCAAAACGGTCTACTTTTCAATTAAAATAGTGAAGAATATTTTAGACTTATTATTTTACTGTAAACTTTTGAATGTTTATTACATGACAATATATAATTTTTACTGTACATTATTTTAAAAAGAATTTATAAAGATAATAAACCTAATTGTGTTTACAGATTGAAATATAATAACCTTTTCTATAATGCGAAAAGGGAATATTCAAAATGGGAATATAAAATATCAAATAATAAAAATATAATAATGAAACACCAAATACTGATAGTACACTAAAAAAGGTTTAAATGAAATAAAATGAAATCCTTTTGATACATTCATACGGTTTTAATAACATAAACTAATATCATAAAACAAATATGAACATTAAAGTGAGCAAATATTACAACCCATTACAATTCTGCACTTTTTGTTTGAAATTTTAGTTTCTTTGAATGTGAACAAAAGTCAGAGACAAAAAACATAGTACAGTTCAAATAAAAATCATTTTAAAAAGCTCAGGTTGCGCAACTGTACACACACTCATCTCAAGTAATCTCTATCTCTGTGTACGGTGCTCTCTGGTTTGTCGTACTAATTTAATCACAAGCCAATCAAATACACCATTCATTCCAAAAAATTATCCAAGCCAATTAAAAACCAAACCACTTTAATACCTAGTGATTAGATGTAACAATCGAAATAAAAATTTAAAATTAATTCATAGGGATCGCACGACTGATGCAAATTTCCTTAGCAAGTAATCCGCCTGAGTGGCTGAGCCTCCTCTCACATCTCGGTTACACACTTGGTTACGGCAACACAGGGCAAGCCCAATTTCATCGATGGCTCTGGCTCCGTCACTATTGATAATGTGTGAGTGATTATTCGCGATTATAAATGTAATAAATCTACTGGCGTCAGTTCAATCCCAGCGTAAAAAATACCTGCAAATATTTTTTAAACATTTTACCAAAGTTCTAGATAAATCTTTTGAAATTAAAACATTCCATCAACTTTACCAAAACTTAAAACTGGCCAAATTTTGCCTCTTTTAAAAAGTGAAACCCTCAAGTATTTCTCTAACTGTACCTATTTTACCCATTTCTTTCATACCAACTCTCATAAAACTTGCTGAAATATTTTACTTCTCACAACCTATGAATTTGTTTGAAAAGAATTCCATCTTTTCGAAGGATAAATTTTGTTTTAGTAAGGGGAAATCCACGCTTGATGGTATCAAACTGTTATTTATATTGTTGTCAGGGCTTGGATGATCGTATTGCCATTCCAACTGTTTTTCTCGACCTCTCCAAGGCCGTTGACAACGAGTGGATTACAAAATCCTTCTCATCAAATTGAATAAGGGGAGCTGTAGTTTGAGGTTGTAGTCCTGCCTTAGTGATCGCTCTTTACAGGTGCAGGTCTGGGAAATTGTTACATCCGGTCAAGCTAAGGTTCGGAGTCCCAGAGTTATTGATCCTTGGGGCCCGTTATTTTATTTTATTTTTTATGTAAACGAAATTAAGTCAGCAGTAAATATGCGCATCTTAGCACAGTATACTGACGAACTGACTATCTGTTTTAAAGTCGAAGGCTGTGCTTGAGATTACGAAGTTCCAGGATATCAATAGATGTGTCCAATCTTTGAGGACACTAACTTTAAAGAAATGAGTATACTTCCACATAAGTTATTTTATTAGAAAGACTCAGAAGTCTTCTGTCATTATTGGCGATCGGTTGATTTTTGAAAGCGAATGCACTGGGTTTTTGAAAATCAATGTGAGAAACGGAAGAATGTAAACCCTGCATTTAGATTAAATAAAATAACTTTGCCTAGAGAATCTTTTCAAAATTCCACCTAAAACAAATTCTGAAAATGGCCTGATATCCACCCACATCTCATGGAGCTATGGGAAAACAGTGCAAGACTAGACTTCAATAGATTATTTAAAAAAAATCAGGAGAAGTTTACCAAGTGCAATGCTAAACCTCCCAAACACCAATCTAAAAAAAGGTTGATTTTATGGCTTTTCGAGCATCCCTTTTACAGTTTAAATGAGTTTTTTGAAGAGAGTACCAATGGCATTGTTATATAGTCCTTTCTGTGTTATATGTTTTATCTAGTCAATTAGAGTATGTTTGTATTTTTTAAATATTTTGTCAACTTCATGTTACTTCTATTTATATATCCATCTTTAAAAAAAATTAAATCGCCTGGGAAAATCCCTGGTGATTCTTACGAAGAATACCCTTTTTAAGTAAATCTATAAGACATTCATATAATAATTCAGGGATTGGTGTTCCTTAAAACCAAAGGATATTAACATAATCAAATTCAATTTAAAGTATTGTTATTTACGGATTATTGTGCATTTTATGCATAAAAGATACCTTATTCATCATCTAAAAAACTATTCGAAGAAAATAGATGTTCTAAGGCTTGGGAAAGGTTTGATTCAATATTTTATAGTTAATTCAACATAATTACAGTAAATGTAATGTAATAATGAATGCTGACGCAATCATATTAATAATATAATCAGACGTTTAAAGTAATTATTATTTTGCCTCTTTTTCAACAAATAAACACGTACAGTACTGTATTAAACCTGGGCCGTATTTTATAATTAATGGCAAAACAACAAACTTAAAATTCTACAAGTTTAATTTCAATTAACTTTAGTATTCTACAATCATATGTCAAAGTACCTTGGTAAATATGTCCAACTATCAAAGGTGAATCAGTATTTTGTTTCATAGAAGTTTTTTGAATGATAGAAGAAATTGGACAATTTGCCATACAATATGTTGGCATATTTTGTGATAATATATCAAATAATTCCATTAAGTTATTCCAACAAGTTAACATTTAAGTCGAATTGCGATATAATGATTGACAGAGGACTAAATGCCACTTGGTCAATTAGCTTTACTAGTTGCTCCAACAGTTGCTGATTAAAACAAGTTAACTAACTATTATAATATATTTTTAAATGGTTGGCTACACAATATAATTTTATAACTTGTTATTGTTATGTGTTGTAACTGTATAGTTGTAGCATACTTTTTAAAGTTATGAGTTTATCCATTAGTGGTAGTAGCAGAGGTGATAATTACAAAACTATCGGTGATATTGGAATAGATAGATTCTTAATAGATTTACAATTCTCAATAATATTTGACAAATTTGTGTTATATAATTAAAGCAATTACCTGATGATGTGAAACAAAACTTTGAAATGGAGATTTAAATGTAATTTTTATTTTTTACAACGAAGTTTATATCTTAAAAGTACATGAAATATGAAAATGAAGAGAAATATTTAATTTAGGTCACACCGCATGTAAAATTGGCATAGTTGAAGTTTTGAACTGTTCAAAGAACTAAAAATTGTTAAATTTTACTTTATCTTATTTGCCAAAGGTGAACATTAATTATTTTCTTTAAATAAGATGTGGAAACAAGATAAAATGTATATAGAACCTACAACAATAGAAACATGCTTAAAAATATAATTCAGTGGGAATCTCACACGAACTATTAAAATAATTTTTTTACTTTTAAATTAAAGAATTATTATTTTAATTTTAAAATAACAGGATTTTTTAAATCTCACTCCATCTTTAGGACTAGAGAAATAGTACCTTTCCTAAATAAAACTAAAACATGTTAACCACGCACGAACTTTGCAACCACCAAAACTTTGTTGGTAAGGTTATCACGGGGTCATGATTAAAAATAGGAACAATTAGTTTTTACATGAGTACACATTAAAATGTGTTTTTAATGAAGCATAAAATGGTTGAAATTTACCATATTTATTTATGCAGTTAAGAAAAACAAAACACAAGTTAAAACAGGTAATTGATTTGATTTAAACATTTTCAAGTTGAATAATTAAACATAATTTGTTAAAAATATATTGGTTATTGAAGGATTAGTAACGTAAATAGAAACTTAATGAAATAATTATTAGTTTGTTTGGTAACATAAATTTCCAGAAATAAAAAATATGCGAGTTTTGTGATGTAAAATGTAATGCCAAAACTGAAAAATGAGACAGAAGTTCTTACTTAATAGCAAAGTAATTCTGTTACGAAAAGGACACAGGAGTGACGTTTTTGGGGGTCAATGACTCGTGAGGTCGGCGTCGTATAACTTAAAGAGAAGTTGAGCTACTCAACTTTTGCATTACGGTACATTAAATAAACAACTATAATCATAATAACGCAATATGCGATGTTAGTAATTTAAGAGTAACAATGTTTTTAATTGAGTCAGCTCGGCGTTCCAATATTTTGTCCTGACTTATCCAAAACATATTTACAGATTATGAAATTCCCCATCTGCAATGAATACAAATCAATTATTGTATCATCGAGAAATTTACTCGGATCTGTAGAATTTGTCCATATGTATATTATTTGTATTTAAGGTTTAAGAATATAAGGTATTTTTCACATATGGTACGTTGTTATACATTTTCTTTAAGGGGTTTCCTTCTAAATTATAAAGAAAACTTCCAACGTTACAACAAATAAATAAACAACATAAAGTGTTAACAATTGAAGTTTACATCATAAGTTTACAAAGTAATGAATCATTTGAAGTTATAAATAATCATTTAGGATTTTTTATATAACTTAACAAATATTCACTCCAAATGAAATTTCTTTTAACGATGTACACGCTGAAAGTCTTCAAAGAAATACTCGAGTCAGGACTTCAAAGTAAGGACTCTACATGACCGTGAAAGTGCCAGCTGCAGGCAAACCCGCGATTATGACCTCGCCAAACGTTTACTGCGAGTTTTCTATGATATAATGTTCATGCATTTATATGTCACTTTCAAAGTAGTCTTTAACTAGGAAAATATACTTTTATAATGCAATAGGTTGTTATGAATGTTACTGTGAATTTAACGTACCTATTTTTGTTTGTGCCCATTAGTAAAACAGTTTCAGGTGAATCACAGGCGCAGTGACCAAGACGGCGGATTACAAAACTACGGCAGCTGGTTACGGCCCTGGTGTGGGTTCAAATCCTCGTCATGGCATTTCAGTTTTATCCGTTCTGTCTAGCTTGCACTGTAGCGTCTCACCCCTTGCTTTGCTAGATCCATTCCACGCACAGGGCAGAAGCCGATGTGGCCGGGCAAAGTGTAGAGGAAAAGAGGTCGCAAATATCTTGGAAAATAATATAATAAAATAAATAATTACAGTTTTCGCTGTTTTTTTAAATTTAACTGATAACTATCATGAAAAAGTGGGTTTCGTAGTTTTTTTACATATTACGTTTTGTACACATAATTACGATGTTTCGGTTCAATAGAACCATTTTCAAAACACCGAACGCAGGTGACTACTGGACGTTGCTATGATGTTAAAATATGACACATAATATATGTTACTATGATGACACAAAATATACGCAGACATGATATTTAAACACAATACATTTAATTTTACAAATATAGGTATATGACACGCACTGGTCAGACTGATTGTCACAGTCACGGTTTTCTTGTAGACTCAAATGAATTGATATAATTTACGTAATGTTATATACAAATTAAGAGTTTGGTGAATATTAGTCCGTAATATTAATACGGTGATTAAGCGACATGAAATAAGTTTGGTAATGTAAAGTATGTCTATGTAACTTATCAATTTTATTTACATTTACTGTAGAACACATGTAGCCTACATCCAAAACAATTCGTTATAGGTCTATTTATTATTTAATATTTTATTTCTAATAAAGATTATCTTTTGCACAAATTGTAAAACACTTCACAAACTCAATTAAAAGAAAATGAAAATTGTGTGCGAGTTATTATTATTTAGTTAAATATATGTTATAGTAATGTCATGTTATATATGGCACAACAGTTATTTTGACTGTTCTGATCTTTACAAGATTAGAAGGTGACGCCTTCACGTTTCTCTCGGGAATGAGTTAAGGTGGTGACGTCAGCATAATTGTACGTAGTAACGTAGAATTTGCATCACCACGCGAGCGGTTATAAACTTGTCAACTTGAATAAGAGAAGCGATAACATCTTTTGGCAACGTGGCAAAGTCAGAAATTTCTAAACAAGAATTAATCACGTAATGCATTTAAGTCGATTATAAATTATCTTTACCCAACATTCTATAATTTATCAGACCATCGCCGAATTTTAGTCCTTTAAAAGTATTCGAATATATAAGAAATTTACTCCTTGCGTGCATTCTAAAAGTGTAAAATGGAAAATTCCACTTAAAGTGGGGAAGATTTTTAACATCGACATTTGGCATAGTAATCTATTAGCCACAATTAACATGATACAATTTGTATTAGATATGTCACTTTACCACTTTAATTACAATTTGCATTAACAACTTTCATACTACAAAATTCACAGTTTCTTTTGTTACTTAAGCTAAGTCTTAACAATTTTCATAACAACAGATTCGATAAGATTCAATCATAATAATAATTACTTCCAAGCTGTGATAACACCACAAAAACGAGATCGCACGCAGCACGCTGACGTGAGGGAAGTGGTTTCCGCATTAAAACCTTAAAAAGATTAAATAAAGGGTTTAAACCAACACTAGTTACATTTTTCTGAAAATTGAAACATTTTATTTTTTGGCTGTTTTGATGCTCCTGGTTATAATTAAATTCACTAATCGCATGCCAATGTTGTTCATTATATAAAAAAAGTTATAAGAAGGTATTGTCGGGATAACAAGTTGGTATAGGGGTATGTGGGGTGATAAAACGATACTAAGATATGAAAAACAGCCTTTTCCAATGTAAACTCCTATATAGACAACGTAATGTAAGATGTGAAAAACAGCCTTTTCCAGTGTAAAATCCTATATAGACAACGTACTGTATTTTGACAGTTAACATTTTCTTTAATAACTCGGTAAGTTATTGTGCTAGAATGATGAGGTAGGGCTTAAAGTCTTTGGCTCTTTACATACAATAAGTTAATGTGCAATAAGTGTACATTTGAGGATTTTCTGACCCTTTTTGGGCCCAAAAACTCAAAATGTGAAAACTTAAAACCCCCCAATAAGGGGGTTAGAGTTTTCCGATTGTTTTGCCCGACAATATTGTCAAACCGATTATAAAAAGGAATGTCTGTACCAAATTTGAAGTAAATCGGATAAAAATTGCGGCCGCTAGAGTGCGAACACACACACACACATATACATATAAATAAAAAAAATATATATAACGTTTTTAGAGACCTCTCAAAACGTGTTCAGGGAGTCACGATAGGAACTTCTATGGTGGTCTCGGGCTTAAGTCTCACCGTGCGGGTCATGCTAATAGTTCACTTTTCCATAGGAAATTCACTAATAACCTGTATTCATCCAATCCTCCATTTTATACCTCAATGTATTAATATATTATCCGTCAGCCAAGAAATCTCGGGCGCTGCAGGAGATCCATCAATTAACATAGTCTTCAAAGGTTTTATAAATTTCATGTGGTCAGATTTTAACTTCAGCTAGATATGGAAAAGGTAGTAAATCGTTTTAAGCCATCGTATAGTTTTAAGCCGTCCCGCTTACCACAGTACAACTGTGTTGCATTGGTAGTGAGGAACTGTAGTTGTTGGATGTAGAGAGAGCCAACCGATGGTTTCTGCCTTAAAGTGGGTACATTTTATTGTTTTAGTTAATCAATGGTGCTGAATGTTTCGGAATTTTACAGTTAGCATTGGAGCGTAAGGTAGATATGTGACAATGTGAGTTGTCTTTAAATTTGGAAATCTTTGTTTATAAAAGTCTTTGCAAGTCTGTGTCTTGTGAAGGGTAAGCATTACACGAACCGTCTTCTTCTGCAACTTTAAAAGAAATAAGATAACAGTATTTTTGTTCTTGGCACCCCAAATCCATAGTGCGTAGGTAATAGTGGATACATCAGTCCACTATCAGTCTCACTTTCCAGTATGTGGAAAGGACTAAACTTTCCAGTAGTTTCAAAACGCTAACTTTTTCGTATCGTTTTCCATGCAGAGTCTTAAGTCTAAATTTCCATCTAAAAATACTAATAACTTTAATGATTATCTGGATTGATCTGTAGTTTAATCTAGAAGGGCTGATACATATATTTCTTTATTTACTCTAATTGAAATTTGAATTTGTGATCAACTTAATGTGGATTGGACAATACCATTAAGTTAATGTTTACTACTAAAGTGACAGTTCAACAATTAATTTAAAACGTTCTATGTACCCAACTATCATGTGTGTTAGAAATTTTTTGGAGAAATTGCAAAATAAATATTCGGAGTTGGGTTTGTAAATTATATGGTCAACACTCTAACTTCATAAATTTATTACTTCAGTAATTAGGAAGTCATTAACTACTCGGTTTCATGGTATAATGATTGAAGGAACACTTATTGTTGAAACTGACTGTGATAAGAGAAAATTATGAATTTAAATTTTAATGACAGTTAAAATAAATATACTCAACTTAGATCAAAATCAAGTATATTGTTTTACTACCAACATGATGGGAAATCGTAACACAAATTCTAAACCAACCAGAAGTTATGAATCCTCGGAGTAAAACTTCACAAGGTTTTTAAACTTATGATAAGGGATCTCCCAACGGAACGATTTGAATATGTTGTGAATGAACACAAACACGACACACTGGTTGTGCGACAGCCGTCCCGCTTACCACAGCACAACTGTGTTGCATTGGTAGTGAGGAACTGTAGTTGTTGGATGTAGAGAGAGCCAACCGATGGTTTCTGCCTTAAAGTGGGTACATTTTATTGTTTTAGTTAATCAATGTTTGTGACTCGGATTAGTAATTTTGTAAGGAATACACTGTTCCTTGGGTTTCAAAATGCTTTATTCGAAAATATTTTTATAATATAAGTCTAATATAAGTTTTTATGAAATCATACAGTTGTTGACGAAAACATAAAAATAATACTGAATACCCCCGTCGCAGCAAACCTGCGTACTCAGCGAATTTCCAATGCATAATATATGTATTAATACCACACAAACCCGCATACCAAGTTTCATAATAATATATTCACAAATAAGCGATATATACAATTTTAATTATTCTCCATAAGAATAAAATTGGGGATGAGTACATAGGTTTGCTGAAAAAAGGAACATAAACAATTGGTTTGCATACAAATATCAATGTAACTCAATTAGGTGAAGCTACATACCTATTTTCATCAATATACATTCATAAATAAGCGATATATCCATTTTGATTAATCTCCATAAGAATAAAATGGGGGATGAGTACGCAGGTTTGCTGCAACCAATAACGAAAAAATGGGTGTTTAGGCAAATATCAATATAACTCAACTAGGTGAAGTCATATACAAGGTTTTATTAATTTATGTTCATAATTAAGGGAGACATAGCATTTTAATTTTTCTCCATAAGAGTAACATGGGGGATGAGTAAGCAGGTTTGCTGCTACGGGTACCTATAGCAAAAAATGTTTTTTTTAGCAAATATCAATAGACCACAACCAGATAAAGCCGTATACCAAGTATCGTCAGTACACGTTCATAAAGAAGCGAGATATAACTATTTTCTTATTCTCCATAAGAATATCATTAGACAACGTACTGTGTTTAGCACTTTCAATATCTCGGTAACCGATTGACGAAGAGGAATGATCAAAATACCAAATTGCGTGTTTTTTAAGATGAAAATTGAAATGTTTTTTTCAATGGTGAAAATTAAAATTTGATAATTTCAAAATTTATGTATAAAAAGTTCAAAAACCCATTTTTGGGGTACAAAACCCCCAAAATCCCCCTTTAGATAGAGCGATATGGCTGGTTTTCGAACTTAAAGTCATAAATGTTGCTTTACACGTTTATATAAAATTTCATCAAAATCGGACCTTTTTTACGAGAGTTATCGCACCCACGGACACACACACACACACACACACACACACACACACACATATATATATATATATACAGGATGTCCGGGCTAGAGGTATCAAGAAATAACTATCTCGTGCTATATAAAAATGTTTTTTTTTATTTTAAAATAACTATGCTAACATGTCATAAATAGAACCAAGATTGTGTGTATAATGTTTAACGGTCATTTTTCAAACACAATGCCTAAAAACTACGAGTTAAGGAAAATGCAATCCTTCCATGTGACCAAGCTGAATGATTTCTGGCCATAACAATGACTTAGCCACTGATGTGAATATCAGCGTAATGATGATGGCCGTTTTTAATATGACCGTTAAACTTTGTACACACAATCTTGGTTGTATTTATGACATGTCGGCATAGTTTTTTAAAAATAAAAATAACATTTTTATATCGCATGAGATAGTTGTTTCTTGATACCTCTAGCCCGAACACCCTGTATATATATTAAGTTTCAAACGAATGGTGTTTTTGGGGTCTGGGGACCTCAAAACGAAAAGTTATCATGGTCCCGGGCCTAGGTCTTACCATGCCGACTACGGTAATAGATTCTTCCCTATAGGGTAAATTCGCTAAAAATGAATGCGAAACAATCTTAGCTTCCAGAATGAATAAAGTTTTTCTACTGTTTCCGTCTTTTAGACAGAGACGTGCCGTTATTTGGAAACTGTATACCAAGCTTACAGTATATGGTTTCCCACTCTGTAGCATTACTTGGGAATTTAATCAATCACAGTCCTTGAACTCTTGCCACTGGCTAAAGAAATTCATTTATGTTATTTTTTAAATATAAGTGTTTTATTACAGCTGTTAATTTTACATAGGTTCGGTATGATAGTTACGAAAGGAACTGTAATAAGTTGCATAGCGATTATTACTGTTATCGGAAAATAATAAACTAGCCTATGAGGTTTTCTCACCGCGGCGGTTGTGAATCAACAGTGGAATAGGTATTCTTTTCCTTCCACCCGTCTTTTGATTTTGTGCGACTAAAATACGTGGTGGGGGCTGCCTTTTCCTCCCCTACATGCACTACGTTTTTACACTAAAACATTGTCAAAATAATTCAGTTATAGTTCATTGATCCACCTCGATTGCTACTAGCTACATGCATTTTTTTCAATCGTTTCAATAAATGAAGATGAATACAATGTATATATAATGTATATATTATATTTCATATTTCAATGTATAGTGTTTACTTGTTTTTACAATGAAATGTAAGTTTTGAAGGAGAGAAAATAGAAGACGGGTTTCTCCTGAAACTTTGATTACAAACCCAAACAAAGAGTAACTACAATACATGTTTTTGTGGAACAAACTATACACTATTGTTACCCATACGTCCCAAACGTTGTGAGTCGAACATATGGTTTTGTTTACCTTTGGCTGGTTTATTATAGCTTATAACGGAATTCATTATGTGCTTATACCAAACGTCAAATGTACTTGTGTTATTGTAATGTTATGACAGTTGTCGCATTTTATTCAAAATAATTTGGGAAAATTATTAAAAAATGTGAACTTTTATTTTATTCTTAAAATGTAGTAAAGTTGTGTTATTGTAAATAATACTTCCTTTTTAAATCTTGGCATGAAATAAACAGTATATCGGGAAATGCTTTAATTTTCAGTGTCATGATATTTAATATAAGAGCGCCTAAGTAGTTTTATAACTTAAAAAAATCAAATGTTTCCCAATGCAGAAATCCAATGTGAACCATATTTGAACCAATTATTCGCAAAAGCTGATTATTTTTACAAACAATTAGCCTTTTCATCAACGCCGGCACCGTCACATTAATAAAACATAGGCTACAGGATTCAACGCACAGTTGTTTGGTACTACAGTGATGCGGATAAACCCCTAGTCTCGTGAAACCACAAATAATCGGTTGTTTTTAATGGTTCTCTGAACCTCTGCCAGGATTCATTATCAAAACATTACGTTTCAAACTTGTAATAACACAATTAAGAGTATATACAAATTAAAATAGTTAACTTTTAAAGTGTTATATTCTATTTATTTGTAAAAAAATCCCGTTTGTAAAAGAATACACTAAACACAGGTTGAAAAAAACAAACAACAGAATATATTATTTTAATAAGATAAAATGAATAATTTAAAATGTACGGAACTCAATAATTGTTGCATAATGTTCTGAACTCCGTGTACCCTAATAAAAATGTGTGTACTCCGTGTTCTTATACTGTTACAATAAACAGCATGTTTTTCGGTATAACTTATGTTTGTTGTTTGTTATAATATTGATTTTGCGTTATTAGGAATTTAATTTTATGAAACTGTACGTAATTAAAGACGTCCTACATAACTTAAAAATACATTTAACCCTTACGCTTATAAAAATAAAATACGGTAAATATATACAAGATGGTACAAGGCTATCGACTCTAAACGGTCACTCTGCTGATCTTTAAAATGCCCCAAAATAATAAAATTGCTTAGGTTTAAAAATAAAACAATAACCCATTGTTCATACATACATAGTGACTGTAAGGTATATTCGCTTTTGCACTAGACAGTTCCCATATGGCATCCACTGAGACATAACAATAGTCGATCAGGAATAGCCTACAAGTTGCAGATGGTTCTATTTGTGGCGATAGTCTACGTTATGGAAGACTTAAGATCGGCTTACGCCCGTAACGTAGGAACTCATCACGTAGCCAAAAATATGACACTTAAGGAGTATAAAATATATTCTATATTTACACGTTAATTTTGGAATATGTGTAATTAAATGGAAAATCCGCCCTGCACAATTTGAAGGTGTTATCGTAAAAATTCTGTAGCTTATTATGTTTATAATGTGTCAAGTTTTAGAAATTATTGGAAAATACATCAGGGCTTTGCTCCTTTGGCCTTTTGGTTTTAATAATTATCTGTTGCAGTCAACGATTACATTTGGTCTGGTTTTGGTCAATTAAAAAACACATATATGTTGCAATAACTTTTTCCCGGTGTAACTGAGATTGTCAGGCTTATCTTTATGTTTAAAGAACGACAATTTGCAATGTTTCTTCCGTAAAATATTTATTTATTATACAAGTTTATGTTATCTGAGCACTTAAATTTAAAACAATAGTATCAGTGATATAAATTTGCCATCATTACTTATACTTTGCGATCGAAATATTAAGGTAAATACGGTTTTGTAAACTTAAACTATGTTTTTTTAACGAAACAAGTTGTGTTCCATGCGATTCATGCGTTGTGGACTACAGTGCTTACATTATTTTATGATTTTACAACATTAAAATAAAGTTTATTCACTTTCTGAATCTAACTAGGTAAAAATGAAATGACTGAAGAATAAAATCCCTTCTGAACCATAGTATGCCTTCTATTTTGGAGTTTACAACAACAAAACTTCGGGATGATCTACCTGCATTAATTAAGTTCAGAAAATAAATAAATGAAATCCCATCACAGAGCTAAATCCAGGGAGCGAAGCCATTGGAGTCTAGCTCACTGTTCCATGCTAGTCGGCCAACCCTTCAGGGAAACCGCTCAGGGGACAGTCATTAACTATGTGGTCCATAGTTTGACGCTCCACCCCACAGTCATAAGACTGATCGTGTGTCACACCCCATTTAAATTTACAATAATTGAACTCCCCCTCCCCCTCCCCTACTGCGAAAGCAATTGAGTAAAGCCCACTGCTTCCGAGGAAGGTTCATTCCACCTACCACTGAAGGAGGATCAGATATCAGTAAGGTATTCCTACCGTTGAAAAAATCCCAGGAGGAAATCCAGTCAGCTTGCGGGCAAAAGGTTTGTTGTCCTTAAGTTGGAGGCTGTTCGCTGGGGTGGTTTTCGGGATGTCAATCGACTTACTTCAGCAGGAGAAGAGTCTTTCGTCTGATCTCAGGTGGACTGATATTGCACGAGACAGGGGGCCAGGAGACAGGGGTGTCCATAAATATACCACTGATCTTCTTCACGGCCCTATTTAGTTGGACGTCGATCTCTCGAACATGCACGCTATTCAGCCACATGGGAGCGCCGTCGAGTAGACCAGGGACAAAGCTGTAGTTCACAGAAATTGTGGCTTGGCTCCCCATGTAGACCCTTGTATATGTAGTGATGTACAATATTAACTCTGATTCTTAACTTATCTGCAGGATTTTTTAAGTGGCTTTAAAAATTGTTTTTTAAGTGGTCACGAACAAACTAAAAAAGCAATTTGACAAATTTTAACAGTCACGAGTTTTGCCGTGAAGGCCTACTGGTGATTAAAACAAGTCGCTATGTGTGTTGGTTTGTTATATAGTAAATAAAGCATTCGCCTGTATTAAGTAAATAAACTAAAATAGTTGATATACTGCTTACTTAAACAGGGAACACTGTGCTTTTATTCTATTTATAAAGATAGATTAAACATACCTCAAACAGCGAAACACATTTTTTAAACTTACCTATACCTTATTACCGGTAATTTACATATTACACAAAAATTTAAATCGTGGTAGAATTTACACGAATATTCAAACTTCTATATCTGAGACTCCCGGACGGATTTACAACACCACGGAAGCTCTATAACCCCCGTGTTTGTTTAGGTTGCGGATTTTGCACCAGATACATAACTAGAACACATTGCTCTTCATGTCGTCATATTTTGTGCTTTCTTCATGCTTCTCGGGATTATTAAAATATTTTGGTTTGTTTAGGGTCTGTGTTTGGTTGTATCTGTCAAAAATTTAGAAGTATTGACTCAAACCATTTTACTGCAAAAGGGCAATGCAAATCATCAACCTTTCAATCAATATTACAAATATTGATTTTTTTGAGGAATTAGACATTATCTAATGTCTGAACAAAATATAAAAGTTAACAGCACTTTTTTACTGCCAAAGTGTAATTTGTTAAAATTTACAAACGACATAATGAATAAGCACCTTAATAATGAAGGTTTTTTCTAATCCAACACCAAAAGCAAATTTTAATTCTTCAAGGCAAACAGAACCTTTTGAGTTTTATTTTAATTAATATAATTGTCTTTTATTACCACTTTGATATTACGGGGCTTGTGGGCTAAAACCGTGACAAAAGCTAAGAACATTTCCTATAAATTTTAACTAAGTTTAATGTTGTGAGATGTGTGCAATAATTTTGATTTAGTACACAAACAACTTCTTACTATCTCCATAATGTCCAAATCGAAATAAATCTGAACTGAAATTTTCAGGTTTGTTTAACTTAAAGTGTTTTACTTAACTTAAAAGATTTTACAAAATAACAAATGTCATCTACGTTAGTTAAAACTCATTATTTTACATACTATTTAAGGCGTAGTATATGCAAACATTCAATAGTACATCTATTGGGATAATATTGTGGAATAAGATTAGGAGTTCAGGAGGTATAGTATAGCCTACAGGGCACATTAAATAAACAGGCTACTTAAGTTACGTCAGTGAATTTTTACCCTATTTTAAATTAAACAAGAGAATTTTAATTCTCGTTTTAAAACAGTTAAATGACAAAATAGTAAATATACTGAGTTTTACCTGCAAAAACGGAACCACTTATTGTTCATTTGGTGCAAATCAGAAAATGGAAGACTCGGACGATTTGTTTATTTAATTCCTTGTTGCTTTTTAAACAGTTTTTTAATTTAGTTATGCAAAAAAGCTTTTTCACAGTGATCTATTTGCTATAGATAATTAAAACTTCCACTATTAACCTAACAGCTATTGCTAATAGAAAAGCGAATTGTTCAGGTACACGACTAGCAAGAAGTTTCTGCCAGTTAACCTAGTGTTGAACTGTTCATGACAATACTCAGTTAAACGAACAAAACATGTTGGACAATGTGGAAATTAGCCACGATTACTTTCCACGGCTGTTCAGGGAACACAAACGTCATAGTTCAAACCTTTTCTAAAACTGATACTGAAAACATTGTTATTATCACTTTATTTTGAAACTAAAACTAAATTAGGGAGAACGAAACTGAAATGTTTACTCAAAACGCAGTAATAACTCAAAAAGTTGAATTATTAAGTTAAACGAGTTTACAATATTCAGGATTTAGAGAGGTTGTGGGGGTTGTTTAACTTTATCTCAAGATGTCATGCCGTCATGTGCTGTAGGAACTTTGAATAAGAACGTACTCAAACACCACACAATGGAATCTTGTGTATTAAAACTTTAAGACGACTTTTGTTAGTAGTGTGGGTTTGCGGGTTTTGCGCCGGAAGTGACGTCATCCGGTCACGTGACCGGAAGTGCTGAGTCATGAAAGATGTTATCTGGGGCTGAGCCAGTGACGTAGGCGGTTTTGTGACGAAATGAGTTAAAGTTCAAAGTTCAAGGTCACGGGGAGGTAATTTTAAAAAAGTACTACCTCGCACGCGTAAAATCCGATTGTGATTCGATAGTTTTAATTCGATAAAATATCGAATGAAAATTATCGAATGAAGCAATCGAATGATACGAGTGCGAGGTAGTACTAATACAAATATTACTTTATTTTTATTTACAATAAGTTATGTTTACAATAATTCATGTTTACAATAGTTCCCCGTTGTTGGTTGTCATCGATGTTGTTGATCCGGACGAGTTGCGGCCATCACTTCGCTTTCTGAAGAAAGACGGTATATACTTCGATTCCTGCGCAGAGTCCATGTTGTTTTTTGATGCGTAAAGTTCCAAAGATAAATCGTAACCGGACGCAATGAGAAGTCTTAACTCTTCATTAAAAACCTCGAGGTCTTGGAAAGTCGCCAGATGAATAGAGTCATAATGAATACACCTAATTTTAATGGACATTTTAATACAATGTTTTACGTTTGTGAAGAGCACTCGATGTTCACCAGTCGAGAGCCGGAGGTGTACTGACTATTCGCTAGCTAGCGTTCTGGTATCAAACAAAATGGTGGGGCGGAGAAGATGGCGGACAGCAGATGGCAGGCGGCAGGTGGCAGCTGGTTGCTACTACATTCGCCGCCACAGTAATGCAATCCTTCGGCGTAATTCTTGTAGTTTATCTTGTCGGTTCATTTGATACGTTTTACATCTACATATGCAATAGCTGAAACACTTGCACTTACGACAAGCTTTCCCGTCAACTTGATCGCCTGGTATTTTAAAACATTGTAACTCGCAACAATATGTCTTCAAATTGTTATCGAAAAATAAATTTTTCATAGGTGACACCGACATGTTAGCTGCAGCGTGTGTTAGACAAGACTGAGACTAACTTCACTGCTCCCTCTCTTTTATACCTCTTCATAAGTTAACCCTGAATGAAAGTTCAAGGTCATCCATTTGAATTTAAAAAAAAAGCAACACAGCAGTATATAAAATAATATACTGCTGTGTTGCTGTTTTTATTTTATTTTTTTTATTTTATTTATTTTTTTTTTATTTTCTTTATTAAACAAACATCTTACAATACAATAAACTTAAGTTTAACATTGATAACTAGAAATACAAACAATAAAATACAAACAGAGACATTATGTACAAGGATGCGTGATGTGCAGAGTGAGTTCCGTCGAGTTGTTGCCGCTTACACCGTGTGATACCAAATACAACGTCCCCGGTTGAATATCTCGCAAATCTTCATTTTGTAGCAGTTGAACAAATCGTTTTGGAAGAAATACTTGAAACTTCGGCTCATCTCCTGGAGAGAAAGGTCCTTCGCTCAATGAAACTAGAATTGCTTCTCCATGTGTGGTTTCCACTTTCTTGATGTTATGAATAATGTAGTGTTTTTGTTCTTTTAGTTCTGAACACTTTTTAGTTAGCAGAAGGTCGGATTTTGAATGAGTGTTGAATTGATCAACCAGTGTTTGTAGAAACTGTTGTGATGTCATCTTCGTCAGTGGTGTCTTCTGTGATGTTGTCTCTTCGGAGTCTCGAATAATACTCGTGCTGGAGCGGTGCTGTCTCCTCGTATTTATAGGCCCCGCTACCCCCACCACATTTCTGTTCTCCGCTACCCCCACCACATTCCTGCGTTTGTTTCAAGTAAGCAGCCAAACGATACGCGTTGTACAATGCACAGTTTGTTTGGCCGTGTTTAAGATCTTTTGCAGCGACACAAATATTACCGAGATTAATGTTAAAGTCCTTACTGATAGTTATATCGAAAACATCACCGTGCGTGTACTTTTGTATCCAGTTCTTTTTTTCTAATCCTCTTGTGTATATATGTGAATATTGTTTGCAAAAGTTAAACATAATACTGTGCAGATTACTGTAGCTTATAAATCCTTCATACCAATGTATGTGATGAAAGTAGTTTGTTATCCATTTGTTTGTACTTTTTGCTTTGGTGTTAAGTTTGTTAAAAGAAAAAGGAGCATCAAACGTGAATGGGTAGGCTACAAATGTAAGCAAGTCTAAAATTACTAATTCCTTGATAATAAACCTATCATCATTATTTCGAAATGCTTGAAATTCTATTACACAAGGCTTTACACTCACTTCTTCATCCCCTCCGCTCATCATGGCACCTAGCGATCAACTAAACTGTTTTCCACACCACGGTAGGTTAAATACCAGGCCGTACAGTTGCAGGCGCGTTGGTGTATATTTAACGTGGGCACCGTCCCCAATAGGCCTACCCCACGTGTGTTCTTCTTTACTAAGTCAAACTTTAGTCTTTTTTAACTTCTTCTTCTTGTGTTTCGTTTTCTTCTTCTTCTTGTTTCTCCGTTTCTTCTTCCTGTGTTGTTTCTTCTGTAGCTTCTGTAGCGATTTCTACAAGTGGTTCAAAATCCTTTAACTTTCTCCACATGCAAACTTCATGAGGTATTCTATTAAAAATAGATGTATCCACAGGTCCGTACACGATGGTGCTATCAGGTTGTTTTTCCAAGGTATCGACCAAATATTCTTTAATAATAGCGCTTGCAAATACCAACTGTCTCATGTACCTTGTAATAGGTTCTGTTGCGTAGTTTAAAACGTAGAATTCTTCATGTGACAGTAGAATCTTATTTTCATGTTGAGTCAAGTCTCTAATTCGCACTTGTAGTTGTCCACGATGTTTAACAATATCGATTTCATTGTCACAATCCAAAAGTCGAATATGTGTTTTCCTTCCACACAAACTGTTAGTTAAATAACATTCTATTAAATGTACATGTTTCAAAAATGACTCCCAAGCATTTTGCGAAAATAAAACCTTTTTTGTTCCATGGTGTAGTATTACTGTAGGGGAATAATCCAATGACTTCATCAATCCAACTGATACACTTTTACTGATGCATGCTGAGATGGGGTAAAAGATTCGCAAAAAAACTTCAGTTAAAATGTGAGGAGGAATATTTTCTTCAACTTTCTTCTTCCTCTTTGGTACTACCTTTGATGGGTCTGCATTACTTTCCTCCTCTCTATCTCTTTTACCAAACTTTAAAAATGCAGTTATTTCCTTGATGATTTTTTCTTCACTAGTATTATCACGTTCCAATAACGGTGCTACCTCTGCATCACCTTGTACAACAGATGGAGAACTCATTTTGTAGAAGATGTTGCCCATGCGATGATAGACGATCAACTGAAGACCTGCATTGTTGCTCCGCTATTTATAGGTTAGCGACAGTGGCGGTGCCGGTGGTGGTACAACGTTTTACAATACCGTCTTTACGATACCAGTCAACGGTGTGTATGTAACAATTTTATCGTGCAAAATTAAACAATACGCAGATGTATTTGCAGGTACGTTTTCTTGAAATTCCATTTCTATTTTTATATCAACACTAGACGATTTTACAGATTCGTTTTGTTTGGAGCAATCAATTACAACAATCGGAGCTTTCGATTCAAACTGTACGGGAGATAGTAGAGGTGTGTTTGTTTTGCCGTAATATGAATTTTGGAACCTAGCGTACATATCGTATAAAACACTGTACCTTTTTTTATCAAAAGAGATATTAAAGTTGTCGTAGGGAAAGAATTGTGAATTCAGGAACACTTTACAGTTTGTTAATTTACAATGGTCAAATTCACCAGCATTTTCAGTTAATATACTTTTTTTCTTTGTTTGTAATCCAAAGATTACATATCTCGCTTTTTCCAAATGAGTAGAAGTTTTTACAGTCCATGTATGCCGTTGTGTTGAAGGTAAAACGGGGTATTCATGAAACTCCCAGCTTCTGAATGGCATTACAATGTCTCGATCTGATTTTAACTTTCTTAATAATGTAATCCTGTGTTCATCATTTAGTCGCACATGTGGTACTCTCCAAACAATCTTGTCTAATGTTAGTTTCCAGTCTAAATTGGCTTCAGTTGTTCCAGCAGATGCTTTAATAATATCATTATCGTTTGATGACCTTAATAAAACTAGTTCTTGTTTTACATTTATTATTATTCTTCTGTAATCTTCAGCAAATCCTAAAAGTAATCTTAAAGGTACGTAAAAATCAAAGTTTCCCGAAGCGTCAGGAGTAATTATACTTTTGTCTGGTGCAACCCATCCTGCAACAGCTAACAGATTCTTCTCATTTGGTGTTAAAGACGCTAATCCTTTTAAGGTACTGGAAATTCCAACCTTTTTTGTTGAATCGACTGTAACTCCTGAAATTTCATATCTAATCTCGTCAAACAAAAATGCCATAGGATTATTTATGAACGGAACAGTGGTTCCAACAGTACCGTCAGCTTTTGTTACTTTTCCTTCAATATATAAATAACTTTCGCATGGAAGAGTATAAATGTCTTGTTGTTGTATAGGAATCCTAATTTCATCGTTATTGTTTAATTTGGACGAAGCGTAAGGGTTGTGCGTGTGATATTCCTTTTCCCATAAGGTCTCGTCGAATGTTGGGCCCTGCGCTATATCCAGTATATCCATTGTTAATGACCTTTAATCCAATTTCTTCTAGAAAACGAATGTTGTCACTTGTTAATCCTTCTACAGCTGATGAGCTACTGACCTCTTTGCTGGTTGGCTCTCTCTTTTTAAATGATAACCCCATTATCTAAGCGGATGATTTTATATGTATTCTTACAGTAATAGCTTCTCCTCGAAAGTCAATAAGGTTTCCGTCTTGATCCACTATGTTCAGCACGATGTCTGAAATGAAACTGGTGTTTAACGGTAGGTACACAAGGTTTTGAGGCTTTTCTACTATCTTGAAACCCGGTGCGACTGATGGGTAGAAAGTGTGTAATATATGCCGATTTTCTCCATCTCTGTAGGATCCTTGTATAATGTTACATGTAATGTCTATGCTGTTTATGTAATGTGTATGCTGATGATCGTCACAGTTCTATTCCCAGAATGAGTTGTATTAGGTTCTAATACCTTTGTTTCCTTAGAAAACCCTAATAAACTACCAATTGAACGTTCTTGACCAAAATCAATATAATACTTAGAAGTAATTTCGGCTTTCATTGTATTGTTATTGCCTTTTATCGTTATATTTTCTTTTCCCATATGTTTTTGTATAACTTCATTTATATTATCAATTTCATAAGCTCCTGTTGGTAAACTGAATTCTTCCAAAGCTGAATATTTTCCTTTATTATCTTTTGTCTTGTAATAATGTATTTTGTTATTAATTCCTTCACTAACGTTTGGAATAGAGTTATATGTTGTTAAATCCAATAATGCGGCTTCCCATAGTCTTCCTTTTTGCAAACGTAGCGCTGGAAACAGAATACTGCGCAAAGTACATGAGTTACCGGTTAATGACACTGTATACGAAGACATCTTAAAGTTGACTAACACTTTTAGCTAAAAAGTCTAAACATAAATGACCGCAAATGGATGTATCATCAGGTTGTTTTCTTGTATAATTGTAAAAAACATTTTCCGCCGCACGAAAGTATTGTTGAAGTTCTTTCGGTGGTGGAAGGTTTCCAAAACTGTCGAAATAATAAATCGTTTCACCAAGTTTCTTGTAACACACCCAATGAGTGCCTAATCCTTCACTATTATCCAAATTTACTATACCAGTCTCATTTTTCCACATTTTAACCGGTAATTCATCTTTCATAAATACTCCTCTAAAAAATGGGATTTTCAAACAAGAAGCATATGTAATCAGTTCTTCATTGGTTAATTCTTTGTTTTTAATTATTAATTGCTCTTTCTTATTTAATACACACGATACGGTCTTAGGTATAGTCCTCCTCCCTTTTTTATCATTGACCATATTGTTGGTTTCTTTTTACCTTTACCACTAGTAGATCGACGTTTTCTTCTGATATTACCTCCTTGTTTCTTAGCGGGTCTTTTCCCACGCCTTCTTCTCTTTCCTCCTCCTCCAAACGTAGTTTTTGCTTTCATTGCTGCTGTTACTGCTAAAGACGCTGCTTTTTCACCAATACTCGCGTCACTAGATTTTACTCTTTGCCAAGCTTTCTCAGAAAGTGCTCTATCTGCTATTGATCTATTTTTTGTATCACCAAATTTGGAATACGCTATATCGTGCTGTTTACAAGCCTGATCAAGCTTATTTATTCCAGGATCTCCTCTAGCAAGCCGTTTCTCTAATTTGGTTCCAGGACCACAATATTGATATCCTCCAGGTAAATGTAATTCCACAGGTAATAAATCAATCGCCTTGTTAACTATAGCTCCAACCGGTTTACTTAATAGAGAAAATGCTGTTGATGCTATTCCCCTTCCTCTCTGTAATCTCTCTCGATTATGACTGATGCGTTTAGCCCTCGGCATGGCTATTTATAGCCAAACTTACAATCAGTAGGTGCACTCTATAAATGTTTTACAATGAATGTAATATTAGTCTTGGCTTCTTGTATTATATATACTGTTTAAAATCCATTTATTATATAGAAATGGATTAATTAATTAAATGTAGATGCTTTATCCCTTATCATGGGTATTTAAATACTTTTTTCTCTTATATAATCTTCATCGTTTTCTGTTGGTTCATTAATCACATTCACTTTATCCCCCTTTCCTAATGTCTTGACTTTAGAAGGCTCAGACGGTTTATCTAATTGATTAGGTTTTTCTGGATTGTGTATCTTTTTCCAGTCTAAATAATTGTGGCTGTCAACATCTGAAGCTACAGCTCTTCCTGAAGCCCGATGGATATAATTAAATAAAGCTGCACCAAACCTTTCCATATGTTTTTCATATTCTGTAGTCCATTTCTTGTGTACTATATCAAATATTTTCTTATTTACAGCGTCTCCATCCTGCTCACAATCACCTACATTTGACAATTTTAATTTTTTTACATCATAGCTTGTATCAGTTTCATTCTTTTTGTAAATCGTTAACAATTTTAAAGTCGCTAAATTTACTGCTTCACCATCATAAATGGGATGTTTTATATTGCTTAACCTTTTACCGGAAAATCCCCAATGGTCTTCGTGTACAATCGGGGTTCTTTTATCCATGTATTGTACCGTAACCGCATCAGAAGACAAAAGCGGATCACCAACATTTTGAATTACTTTTCCTTCAAAATTATAATTACCATCAGGTGTTAACGGAAACCCAGCTCTTTTTTCACTATATCCAGATTTTACTCCAAACTCGGAATACCGTCCAAACTTGTCCACACTCATGATGTAACTGAATCGCTATCGTTTAGGTTCTTACTATATATATATATATATATACGTCTACTGAACAATTATTTCTCGTTTTCGCAGTTCATCAACCAAAGCTACCCATTCGTTTTCTAAACCAGTGTGCCCGGCTTCCATAGCTTCATGTAATAACCTCATTCGATCAACTAACTTATTTATATCGTTGTAATATATTATATTGGTTTTATACAAATTTTTTAATAATCCCCTTCAAGATGTAGTAGGATCAGTTGTTTTTCTTTTTTTATGCAAAAACATTTAATTCAGCAGAAGATAAAGCTCTTCTTTTAATTGGAGCTTTATTTGATTTCGAGGGGAAAAGACTAGATATAATGTTTGTGTATTTTATTGACCTGTTTCTATGAATAGGTGGTTCTTTGGAATATTTTTTTCTATGTGCATTTGTATACTCTAGTATATTTTTAAACAATTGTAAATCCTTTTTAGTAAATTTACCAGGATTATTTTTAAAGATGAGTTCAAACAAACCTGTTGTACCTTTATATTTCTTATCACCAATAACTATATCATCATTTTCGTTTATATCTAACTTTCTATCTCCAATCATTAATCCTTTATCCTCTATTCTAGCTCCATATGTATGATAATTTCGATTAGCATGTGTGCCATGTAACATTTTTAATGTATATTTTCTTCCAAGTGTTCCTTTAAACATAATATCTGTGCCTAATTTGCTTAAGTTGGATGGGTTGATATCCTCTTCTTCTGCTCTTGTATCTTCCGCACTTGTATCTTCTGTACTTGTATCTCCTGCAATGTTCTTTTCCCTTAAATCTCCTATATCTCCGCTTTCTTCATACTCGTCGCTTTCTTCAGATGTTTGTAACTGGTCAGAACTTTCATCATTCTGAAATTCTTCTTCATATTTGGAAATTGGTAGCATTTTGTCTCCTTCGAAGCGAAATGAAGGTCTTTCCATATTTTGTGCTAATCGCTTTAAAGGTTCAGTAACAGGTTTGAATGTTGTTTCTAAAAATTGCTCTCTTTCATTTATACCTGATTTTAAAGCTCGGTTTTTTTGTCTAATAGAATCACTAAGTGATTTTATTTCCTTTAATAGCTTTTCCTGGTTAACCATCTTCACACCTTGACGACTTGTACAGTAATACCGCTAATCAGTGTATTAAAACGAATTTATCAAAACCTATTCTATAACGACCATCTTTTATAGCTTGATCTTTCATAATAACCAAAAATCCATACTTTTCCGCCCATGCTTTTCCGCAAAGCTCTTTAAACTTTTCAAATGGCATATCCGCATTCACATGATCGTTATATATATGTTTTAGGTTAGTATCATCTTGTTTGAATACAATTAGAATATTTGCATTATCTCTGATAAGTTGTTTTGGGATTTTGCTATAAGTTTGTCCTATATATATATGCTGTCGATGTTATTATGTCTTCCCATGGCAAAGTAGTTTCTAATAGTATCCTGATTTTCACAAGATACATCGTCAAATATAAATACAGAATACGGTTTCGCTTCGTTTGGTTGCATAATGCTATCACTAGCGTTAAATTTGTAAAAATTAACATCAGACACATCAGATAGGATTTTATCCAGCAATTGATACTTTGGTTGATGTAGAGACTTTGAAAAAATATATAGGTTACTAAACCTTAATCCCTGCGGATTAGTGATCAAATTAAAGACAACATTGGTCTTTCCACAGTTTGAGGGGCCACTTACTATACATCGAACAGTGTTTGGAAGTAAACTACCGTGTTTACCATTGTTGATTTTAACGTTATCCACAGTTAAATCATCTATGTTATTAATATTGAATCGATCTTTATGGTGAATAATCTCCATCCTGCTCAAAGGTTAACGATGAAATGAGTTGCTTGTATTAAACCAAGTCCTTTATAGGTATCCATGAATCCTCAGTTTTGTTAAACCCTAACCACCGCACTTTAACTGCGTCCTTTTTTCTTTGTAACACTTTTTCAACAAGATATACATCACCTACTGTTGACTTTAACATTTCATGTCCATAAAATGCACCTTGCAACAAATCTCCTTTGTTATCTTTTAGGATATACGTTTCAGGTACAGTCGGTTGCACTTTATACACTGTAAAAACTTCATTCGTCCAATTGGGAAGGTATTTTTTGGTAAACACTCCCTTATATTTACTAATCCGTACTTTATCACTTACATTAAATTTTCTTGGCTGCATTTTTTCTACTTTAGGCTTTGTATTTTTCTTTATGCGTTTTAATACATCTTTTGCATTTCTTCTATTTACTTTGTTAGGTTTCATACCAATAGTTCTATGAAACCTGTTGTTATAATCATTTATTAATTGTGGTAAAACATCATACCATACGTAAGAACCTCTTTTTGAAAATTGTTTATACAGTGCTCCTTTTAAGGTTCTATTAAATCTTTCTACAATAGCAGCTTTTTTCTCTGAATTTGTAGAATAATGATTTATTTTATATTTATTCATTAACTGTGCAAAGTTTGTATTAAAGTATTCTGTTCCATCATCAGTTTGTAAATGTTTAATTTTGTTTTTATCTCTTTTTATGGCTATTTCCATGGCTTCTGTTACGCTTTTACCAGTCTTGTCCTTTAGAGGCAAAGCGTCTGCAACTTTTGTAAAACAATTAATAATTGTGAGTATATATTTAAATCCTTTGTTTATTCTGCTATGCGGTCGCATTTCAATTAAATCCGCTTGATATAGATCATTTATCCCTTTTATAACAGTATTTCTTCTTGGAAACTTTATTCTTGCAGGTTTGTGTAGTTCATTAATAATCTTCTCCTTCAGGTCTGACATGATGGTTTCACGAAGGCAGCTGATATGGTATTAAATATTCTTTTGTATAAATCTGCTTATATATATATATATATACATATAGTTCAAGGTCATTCAAAACTTGTGTAAAAAAAGGGGAAACACAGCTTAACATTGCTGTGTTTCCCCTTTTTTTACGGAAAGGAAAAGGATAGAGGATCTAGGACGATGAAAGGGTTATTAGTCAATAGGGTTGAGGGAATAGTGACCGAATGGTAAAGTGTGGATGTTGTCTGGAAGGGTTTGTCTTTTGTCGTCATTACAGGATAGCGCCTTTTTAACTTCAGTCACGCTGTACAGCTGATGGTTAAAACTTCTGATGGTGTTGAATTTAGCTGTAATGATGTTATCCTCAAATAAGCATTGCTTGTAGTGTTCAAAATGCACTTTCTTCTTTAAATATAAACTCTTTACACCTTTAGCTTTCTTAATATAGCTATTCTTCTTTTCTTCTTCTTCTTTTTCATTATAGAGTTTCAAAGAATATAGTTTAGACATCAGTGCAACAATCTCTTCAAGCAGAACACCATTAGCCTCATCCTTGAATTTGCCTAGTACTTTTTTGTGTCTGTCATTGTCGTAGTTTGGATGATCTTTTGGATAATCGGAGAAATCAAAGTCGTTCTTGTAAATAAATGTACGTAAATCTTTATACATGTCCAATGTTACTATGCGATATATAAAAGCGTCAGTGTCCATATATGTAATAGATATATTTTCTCTTCCGTAGAACGCCACCATTTTGTTGTAGTGAAAATCGTACATGTGTGTTTTTGAGATGTCCAAGATTGACATGCCTATATACAAAGGACGATCCATCTTCACACTCGTCTTCTTCATGGACACTGCTACAAGTTTTTCATTAATAATTATAGATGTTCTAAAATTTGGCTGCTGTACTAGTTTCTGTAATTTTTTTGCGTCGGTAACAAGTTTAACATTTTTGTGTCTTCTTTTGTTTTCCAATGTTTTTCCAAATATCGCATTATTCATTAATTTAAAGAAATCTTTTTGAAAGTCTGATGTAGCTGCTGCTCTTCTGATGGTATTTGAATCAATGTAGGGTTTCAACCAGCATGATTGAGAAAATTCCAAAACTCTATTAATTTTTGTTAGACGTAGTCCTAATTCGATAGCTTGTTGAACCACCCAAAAGTGAGCCACGTAGCGTTGTTTATTATTTAATGTCATCATTAATTTGGGGTGTTTTCCAATTGGTGAAATTTCTGTTTTAGCAAGAAGTGGAAGGTCATAATGAAGATCATGTAAATTTTCTGGGTATTCAAAATCGCAATCCAAAATATATCCAGTGTCACCATGTTTCGGAATTTGTAAAATATCGCCAATAGAGTCGGGATTAATCCATTTAAAGTTATCAAAAGGAAGTGGGTTTGACATTGCCCATCCGTACAGGTTATTTGCATCGAAATATCCTAAATAGGTTGACGGTTTGGTTTCATCGTAATCGGGTAGGTATTTGTTGTTGGCTTTGACATGTCTGGTAACACTTTGGGTCAATCCGCCTCTTACTCCAGCTTCAACCATTAAAACCATGTCAATGTCTGTTAAAAGTTGGAGTTTGCATTTTGTTTCTTTTAACATGGCTTGCCAAGCTAATCCTGGTGAAGTATACGAATGTAGAGGGTCCAAACCGTATGCAGCAAAACAGGTGTTTCGGAATTCTTCCATTACATCACAAAGAAGAGTTACATCTAGTTTGACATAAAAGTCCGAGTAATCTCCTAAGGTCTTCATATCTAACTCGTTCCATACTCGACGTGCGTGTTGATAGTCCTCAAGTGATATTTCCGAATCATTAAGTTTGTTTTTGAAGTGTTCTGGTGAAGGTAGTGATGTTTCATCAAATCTATGCAGTCCATCGATGTAATCATAGGGGAAGACTCCTTTTCGAAGAACCAAATCCATTTTACTATTGGGTACAATTTTGCTTGTTTCTATCAAATCTGTTCTTCTTAGATTTTCAGATAATTTCATGAGGCTTGAAGGCATAAATCTAAATGAATCAACAAACCTTAATTTAATTTTACCCACCTTTTTTGAAAAGCTTATAAATTTTTCCATTGTAGTAGCCAAAACGTCTATTGCTCCATTATCTCTTCCTAGTTCGGGGATTATGAAGTGCGAATCATAACCACTCAGATTGTGCAGAACTACGGGGATAAAATATGGTAGTTTGTAGTTCAAGTTGCAAGCGTTACAGGCTGCACCTCTGTACGCTCCCGTAAGATGATCGTGGTCACGAACTTTAACGTTATCCAGTGTAAAGGTGTTATTACACAAATAACACGTTGTTGTTGAATCATAATGTTGAAGTTCTTCTTCTTCCATAGGTGACATGGGTACCTTTGTTCCATACAGTTCTTCTACCTTTGCAGCTATGTCATACAAATCATCGACAAAGTATTTGGCTGCTTCTTCACCGCGATAAATCTTTGGAGAAGATGATAGTCCATATTTTTGAAGATGGTCTTCAGTCAACGTGGATTTAATTAGTATGCAATAACTGTTTGGTGAATGAAGTTGGTATTTGCTTCTTCTTGTAACGTCCTCTTCTTGTTGTTCAAGCGGATGTAAAGAAGACTCGAAATCAGCGTAAACAACAACAGGTACACGGTATTGTTGTATTACTTTGTCAAATTTTATCTGCGCTCTGCTAGGATGCGGCAATTTAATTCTTACTTCATAGTTTCCATTACATAACCGCTGGTGTTCTACTAACCAATCAGACCCTCCCCTTCTTAGTTCTTTGTTCACGTGACAAAAACATCTTTTGCAAATTGTCATCTTTCTTTTATGCTTAGATAATTGATTAGAAACAAGACTTTCAAATTTTTTGATATACACAAAGTGTGAAATATCACCTTTAGTAATTAATAACAAATCGGTATGATCTCTGCGCTCATTTGGTGTTATACGCAAGGGGTACAAATTGTTTGTCGAATCCAATCCGAAGAGGTTGACAGAAGCTGAAGGATTTTGTTTTTCAAATTTTGAAACGTCTGTTATAGCAACAGGGTAAGTCATCCCTTGGAAATTATATCTATGTTGTACTTCTTCATAATAGTGACTTGGTCTTTCCGGATGAATTGTTACATATTTGGCCAACATAGCATATTTAAAACACTCAGTATCTTGATTTTGTACGTTGACGCAGGATAAGGTATTTCTAATCTTTGTTGGTAGAGGAATGTAGCTACTTCCTCGAATTCCATAGCCGTGTTTGTGTACTCTTAAGTCTAGCCCTGTGATGCTTAACAAATTCCATCCAGAGCCTCTTCCTTCATGTTCTTGTATTTTAGTCATTAGCTCTTCAAAACATTCAGATACGATTGAATCAATATCTGACGAAAACATAATAGTTCGGTTTTTTGTTAAAAACCCTCTCGGTGAAGTTTCATTTTGAATGTTTGTAAATAAAGCATCCATTAATAGTCCAAATTTAATAAAATTTAATCTTTTTAATTCATTTTGCAAAGTGTTGCTTACCAATCCTTTTGCGTTATTTAAAAACTCTTCGAGTTGTAATTTTGCATTGTCAATTTTGAAGTGGGTTACTACATTACCCGGAAGTGCTCGGGCATGTAGTTCTACATTTACTGCTGTTGATGCTGAAGGACGGTGAAGTGTAGACAGAGCATGCGTAGAAGTCGATGCAGCTGATGATGTTGAAGGATGATGAAGTGTAGACAGAACAGGCGTAGAAGTCGATGCAGATGATGATGATGATGTTGAAGGACGGTGAAGTGTAGACATAGCAGAGGTAGAAGTCGATGTTGATGGTGCATATTGAATAACACTAGGTCTGGAATTTTGGTGTTGAGCTAACATTTGATCTATTTCTTTCAATTCTTCTTCTTCATATTCTTCATTTTGGTTTTTGTTATGTTTCAGTTCTTTATGTATCATTAAAATAAATTCATCCTTAAATGAAGACTTGCAAATATCGCAGCGATGCATAATGTAGGTGCGATCTCCACAAGGGTTAAGGCAATAATGAACAACACTGCAAATACCCCTCTATTTATACCCTAGCAAAAGTAATGGGGGTACGTATTACGTGAAGTTTACTATTTTTTTTTTTTTTTTTTTTTTTTTTTTTTTTTTTTTTTTTCATTTTATATTTACTATTGTAGCTGGAGGCTACAAATTTCTGTATTTAGGTCAAGGTCATTGAACAAATTTACCAAAACGGGGAATAGAGCAGTAAATGATTTTATATTAAACCATAAACTGATCTATTCCCCGCTCTGTATTTAACTAAGACAATTTTCTCCAACAGAAACATTTGATAAATTTTAAACTCGGATGTGAAGTTGGATTGTACACATTGCATCTTGATCAACTAAAAATTTCATAAAACAATAGGGATCTTCAGTTGTAGATTCATCTTTAACATATTCAATAGTCAACATTGCCGAACGAAGATCTTGTGGAATTACGTCGACTTTTATGAGTCGCCTTTCGAGTTCGAACCGTTTTGTTATTGATGTAAGTTTTATCACATCATCGATATCGATGAGGGGAAAGCTGTAGCAAACGGAGTTTCCTGGTGGGTTCATCATGTCTATATGATAAATATACACTGTTGCATCGTCTTTAAATAGACGTTCCCCCACCATTAAATGTATAATTTACCCCACTTTTTTAATCATGTAAATGGGTCAAGGTCATACAACGATATTACCAAAACGGGGAATAGAGCAGTAAGTGATTCTCACTATAACCACAAACTGATCTATTCCCCGCTTTGTATTTAAAGTAAACTATTTGAAGACAACAAAAACTTATTCAGATTCTTCCGATGATAATGATGATGATGAGCTCATATCACTAAATAAGCGACGACGAACACAAAAGTTCCTTGTGACTGGATCTAGAACTACATCATCGATATTAATACTGCTTGGAGGGGTTTCACTATCAACAAGGTCCATTTCCTCCAAGCAAAGCAACTGATGATGAAATTCCGGTTCATTATTATCGACATCGTCGTCGTCAGTCAACAGCTCCAACAGCTCCATCTCTCCAAGATATGGTTCACTGCTAGCAAACTCACTCAGTAGTTCAAGATCACTAAATAGTTCACCTTCCATCTCTGAATCGTCTTCGTCTTCATCTTCGTTTAAATTTAATGGAATATTTTTAATCAATTCTAGTATAGTCTTCTTAGAAGGGAAAATGTTATCTCTGGGCGACATGATTCCAAGTAGCAGACTGATTTACCACTAATACGAAACCACCTTTTATACATGATTTCGGTGGTGGTGGGGGTAAGTGTTGAAAGTGCAAGTGGTAGGGAAAAGTGATAGGGAAGAGGTATTATTGTAACACAAATGATTAAGTCCTGTAAGTAGGTCAAGGTCACCTTATCCTATTACCAGAACGGGGAATAGAGCAGTAAGAGATTCTTATTCAAACCTCAAACTGATCTATTCCCCGTTCTGTATTCCCCCCCCCCTTTGGCGTTTTATTTAGTTTATGAGGTTGTGTAATAAAGGCACAGTGTGTAGCCTTCTTGTAATAATTGGACAATTTTTTTCTTCAAAGGGATTGGTTTTACATCTATTTTTACTTCTTCTGTTCCACGAATACCCAATCCTTTGACCTGAACATGTTGGTACTCCGTTAACAGTTGGTAAACACGCTGGATAAAAGTATCCGCTTTAGCAGTAGAGTCAATATAGTGGAGGTATACCATGGTAAGTGCTCTCTTGACGCAATTCAGAACCAAAGTGATAATTGTCTCTGTAACATCGGGCTTATATACCCATCGTTTTTTTTTTTTTTTTTGCTTTAATTACAGGTTTGGAACAATATAAAATGTTATATTAATGTTCCATCCTTTATCGACTAACCTTACCATATTACCAAAGATTTTATATAACTTTCTACTGTAGTTTGTTTCAAATGCTTCATTTTCACTACTATAAACTTCACCTGTTGGTCTCCACATGTACAATTGACAACTAACCTCTATATCAAGATACCGTAGCAGTAATCTCCTTACAGCAAGCACCTGATCAATGTTTTCGACCCGTCTGCTAACTATTATAGTTGCTGCAGAGATAGAAGTAGTGGATGCATTCATTTTCAGCAGAGTACTAATTTTTACCAGCGATGGAGAACCTCCTTTATACTTAGTTTAGGTAGTGGTGGGGGTTAGGAAAAGATATTGTTGTGAGAAATAAGAAGATCTTTCATTATTTTTTATCAAACGAATATTTTCTAAGTCCCAAGGTCATTTACACCAGTTGCCAGAACGGGGAATAGAGCAGTAAGTGGTTCTCACTTGGACCGCAAACTGATCTATTCCCCGCTCTGTATTTTAAAGTAAACAATAACTCTTCTCACTATTGAGCAGCCTTTGTTCTTTGAAGCTCAAGTTCTAAGTCTGCAACCAGGCGAAAGTCTGCATCATGCTCCTCCCATTGTTCAGGAGAACGCGGTTGACCACACCACTTAGTAAAGGCGTACCTCATCGCCTCATTGTACTCCTCCAGGATAACATGATAGGGTCTTGGTTGTTGCGTTGTAGACTGCATCGGTGATGTAGTTTGTTGCGGTTGAGACTGAGCACCATTTTCTGCAACCTTATTAATTTTATAAACCTCAGTCATTTCAGCAGCCTCAACAATCGCGTACAACTCCTCTTCGCTAATTTCCTTTCCCCATGTGTTGCTGTTGACGCTCATGACGATACAACTAATAATTATATTCCGAATCTCTCGCTTAAATACCCGCTTACCCCCTCCCCTCTTTACTGTTGAATAATGTCTTTAATATAATATTTCTCCTTTTTCCATTTAAGTTTTATCTTTAACTTAGTGCAATATATCTAAGTCCGTTATTTAGGTCAAGGTCGTTGTAGCATTGTAAAAAAAAAGGTGTGGACAACCTATTTACACTCTGCAGCATATGCTACAAATTGTAAATAGGTTGTCCACACTTTTTTTTTTTAATTTGGAAAAGACTATTTTTAATTTGGAATACACTTTTTAATCTTTTTTTATTTTAAATGTTTTCCACACACTGAAACCTGTATCATTTCGAATTAAATAGTTCTGTTTGGTAAGTTCTTTGACGTGGAGGTCCATGCCTCTAGGCAACTCTACATAGTACAATTTACCTTCACATTGAACCACCACCTTTGCAAAGCCCTTTGATTTAACAAAAAAGTATCGTTTATTTCTACAAAGCCTATTAATTCGAATTTTGGTTGGTCTCACTGTTGGATGGGGTGTAGAAAGAGAAACGGTGCCCTTGTGATTTTGTTTTAAATGTGATCTGCATACTTCTTCATTTAAAACACAAGACTTAGCACAACGTTCCCCTTTCCTTGCACCTTTTTTAAAACTGTAGCTGCATCTTGGTGCAGGAAGTATAGACTGCCTTCTCAAGGTTTTTAATTGTTGAAATTTCTCTGAAGGAGATTCGTTGTTAATACAGATCACTGAAGGACGGGAAAGGACACTTACAGAAGGTGTAGAAGGTTTGGTAGGAGAAGAAGAATGTAGACTTGCAGATGGTGTTGAAGAGCCTGGTGTAGAAGGTGGAAGAATGCTTGCCAGCGCCTGCTGAAGAAGCGAAGGAGCTGGTGAAGCCAAAGATGGTGCAGTTGTTTGCTCATCCTTCCTCGGTGATGGAGAAGGTGAGCGAGAAGTAGCCGAAGAAGATGAAGACGACGAAGACGATGAAGAAGATGAAGAAGATGAAGAAGCGGACGGGGGAGCAACGAGGTTTTCTTGAAGTGGTTGCGGTCGTGGTGCAGGCTCCTCAGGAACAATGCATGATAATATTAACGCCTGCCGAAGGATGGAAGGAGCTGGCGGAGCAGATGACGGAGCAGGTGAAGAGTGCTCAACCTTCCTCGGCAAAAGTTGCTTCCTACGGTCAGACATCTCGGGAACTGAACTGCACTCGTGATGTGTAAGCAGCAGAATGATTTTACCACTGGTGAAAACCCTCCTTTTATACCCAGTTGTAGGGGGGGGGCTTTAGAGGTTAGGGAAGGAATATTGTTGTAATGTTTTACTAAACGAAAATTTTCTAAGTCCCGAAGTGGGTCAAGGTCATCTGAACATGTTGCCAAAACGGGGAATAGAGCAGTAAGTGATTCTCACTTGGACCACAAACTGCTCTATTCCCCGCTCTGTATTAGGAGAAGAGGACTAGCTTAAAGCTCGCAATTATAGGCAAATAAACCTGATAACGGAACACTAACCTCTCCCCCGAAAAATTATTCACCCAACACACAAACGATATAGTCAGTTAACAACAGTCGCGCACTCTGAAACCGCAAGGACGTTCATCACTGTGTAGGTGTCAGAATACTACGAACCGAAGTACAATAATACCTGACCAAGGTCCCCTTAAGTTTATTTCCCCGATGATGTATCCTCCAAGATAAGCAAAATGGTCAGTTAACAACAGTCGCGCACTCTGAAACCGCAAGGACGTTCATCACTGTGTAGGCGTCAGAGTTTTACGAACCGAAGTACAATAATTACCTGACCAAGGTCCCCTTAAATTTAACCAAAAATAAGCAAACTGACTGAATCTGTTTCTCGTGAGTAAGGGTTAAGATAGGTAAAGTCATCCGGTTTGCGCGCCGTAATGACTTAAGGTCGGTTTTCGTGCCATACCTTTTTGTAAGGGGTTAGGAAAGGTGTTTATTTGAGAAACATAATCCCCCCTGAGATATTTAAAGACATAAGGTCGGTTTTCGTGCCATACCTTTTTGAATGGGAGCGTGAAAGAAAAGTACATATTTCATTAGTAAATAAAAAACACTTCAAAAACACTTTAAAACCAACACCAAACTAACTACAGTTAAACTAACTACATTTACTAGCAGCAAACTACAAGCGTTATTCTAACATGCTTAATAATACACAGACATGCCTTAAGCTAAGGTAGCATCTCTAATATATAGTGGTACCAACTCTATACTAGAGATACTATTGCGGACAGCGCGGGCAAACAGCTAGCTAGGCTGTCGGCCTGCGACTGCGAACCCTCTGCGGGCTGCTCCCGCTTTTATAGGAATATATCGGGGGGGGGGGGGGGCTTCGACAGTAGTTTGTTCTAACGCTGTATAGCACACTTTGAATTGCTCCAAGTCCGGTAACTGGGTCAAGGACACGTTAAAATATTTTGTAAAATAGCAAAGGTGTTACCTTTGCTATTTTACTTTGGAAGAAATCTGTACTACGTTTAAACAAGGGAGACTGTTATCCGTTTTACGCAAAACTCCTTGCACGATCTTTTGATAAAATGGAAAAGATTAATGCCGGAGGGCGATTCCCATTCCACCAAAATACAATGCATATCATTTCTATGCAACGGTCTCAGCTCTATTTTTACTTTTAATTTAATGCCTCGAAACTCATAAGTAAGGATGGACAGAAAGGCTTCTGAAATAGCAAGCTCGGAAGGAACAAGCCAAGTGTTTACACCTACAGCTTCCATAGCGATATGATGATTTTTACCACGCTGTTGCAGTATATATTAAATTTCCCCTTCCATAAATTTTGTGCTAAAACGTGGTTGTGTACATTGAATGTTTCTTGAATATTTTCTAAGTCCTAATCTAGGTCAAGGACACGTTGAAGATAAAAGCATTAAGTGTTAAGCAAACTACAAAACATTCCATCTACAATGTTATTATAAAGCATCAAAATATGGTCAGTTTACAACAGTCGTGCACTCTGAAACCGCAAGGACGTTCATCACTGTGTAGGCTTCAGAATACTACGAACCGAAGTACAATAATCCCCTGACCAAGATCCCCTTAAATATATTTAACTACACATGCAAATGCGCATGGTCTCTCAATTGCGCGTTGGGCCCACACACACTCAAGAGACCTACGCTGCAGCAGGCACTGCAACCCAGTGGGACGTTCATCCTAAAGGGCGGCAGGCTACTGCGCGGAGACGCTTGAAATCTCGGCTTATATAGCCGAAAAATGGGAAATAGGGATATTTAGGGGAAAACGGGATAAGGGATAACCCTACTTCGTTGCGGGATTTTGTCGGGAATTTGTCCCTTTCTGCTAAAAAGTTTATCCCTCGACCTTGACCTTGAACTTGACCCAAAGGGGGGGGGGGGGGTTCCGTCGGGGGGGGGGGGGTTCCGTCGGGGGGGGGGGGTTCCGTCGGGGGGGGGGGTTCCGTCGGGGGGGGGGGTTCCGTCGGGGGGGGGGGGGGGTTCGGTTGGGGGGGGGGGCTTGAACTTGGCCGGGGGGGGGGGGGCGGATGTAAACCGGTTCTAATTAGTACCCAGCTTTGCTATCTATATATTGATAGGGCGAGGTTATCCTTTGCGACCTGCTTTACTTTGTCTGGCACCTCATTCCAGCTTTGGTTCTCAACCAGTATACACGTGCTCTATTCATTTTCCCTTCTATCCAACAACACCATGTCTTCTCCTCTGACTCCCGAAAAACTTCAACGTTTGAAGGAGTCCTTGAAGAAGTCGACGGAAAGAAGAAGCGGATTTAAGAAACCTTCAGCTTTTAAGTCTGCTCTTAGACGTGATTTTCGGTGTCACCCATTATATTTTCACCAGCGACCCTCAACTCAGCCTCAGCCTTCTACGTCCACAGCTCGACCTTCAACTCCACCACTAACTGTAGATGAGGTGATGGAGCGGACAAGAGTGATGGGGATCAATGATTTGGTGACGCCGATCGACACCTCCAAGGCCGAGTTCCGGAATCTGAAGCGGATGACGGAGTACAAGTTTGTGGCTAGGAACGGGGACCACGTGTTCCTCTTCCAACACACCGACCACTACGTCGAGGTGCGTCTGCCGCAGACTTGTCCACCACCACCCCCTCTGATAAACGACACCCAGGAGTTGTACTTCATGAGACAAGATGGGAGGGTAAAGTGGGTTTTAAAAAATAAAGTTTAAATTAAGCAGCGATCCCTAGACCAACCATTCCTAACCAAACCATCCCTCAGCACGCAAACGGTCCTTTTCAGGACCACCCTAAGCATTTCAAGTTAGGGACTTGGCCTGTACATAGGCAGGAGACTGTTAGTCTTATGTTTGTGTGCAGCCCACTTTGTGAAAATTTCTAAGTCCCAAGGTCCTTGAACATGACCCAAAAAAAGGGGGGGGGGTACAAAGTTTGTGCAAAGTATGTCATGTGGGTACTCAAATTAAACGGATTGATCAGACGAACAAGTTGGTGCAAACAGAATTCAGATCCGACCAAGGGTATAGCAGCAACAGCGAAAAAACAACTATTTTCAAGGACAAACCTAAATAACTTATTTATTTACGGTTTAAAGTATATTAAGTGGGTACTCAAATTACGCGGATTGATCAGACGAACAAGTTAGTGCAAACAGAATTCAGATCTGACAACGGGTATAGCAGCAACAGCGAAAAAACACCTATTTTCAAGGACAAACCTAAATAACTTCTTTGTTTTTAGTTCAAAGTATAACATGTGGGTACTTCAATTACGCGGCTTGCCAAGACAAACAAGAAGGTGCAATCTAAATTTAAATCTAACCAACAGTATAGCATCTGTAGCGTAAAACGATGGTTTGAAGGACAAGGTAACGTTGTGGTGAGGGTTAGGTGCCTATCATACACGATAACGCTCCATCATTATTCTTCCAGCTCTTGACGGATGAACATCTACCTAGAGGATCTGAAAAATGTCGCAGTTTTACAGGAACATGAGGAAGGTGACCTTCAGTAGTCCCCTTGACACTACTTTCTACTTCCCTGACAATGAAGACAGAAGGTCTACACTTTTAGTGGACAATGAGCGGTTTCGTCGAAGAATAATCGAGGTTGAAACACTTTTAGCTAGTTGTTTGCTTCGCAAAAAGAACCATATGAATACATGCACCGGTTTAGATCATAGTAGCTGTTATACTTATACAGCGTTGAAGCGCAAACATTATTGAAGTTTTTAGTTACGGAGCTAAGGTCTTGACAGTCTAAGAGCTAAACCCTAACTAACACATGTAAACTAGTTATTGTGCGATGTAAAACTTGGTGGGGAGACTGGTGTAGTGGGGGGACTGGTGTAGTGGGGGGACTACCATATGCCGCACACTTGCCACCTGCCGCCTGCCACCTCCCACCAACCATCTGCTTCGTTCTACTACACTTTTACCCCCACCATTTTGTTTGATACCAGAACGCTAGCTAGCGAATAGTCAGTACACCTCCGGCTCTCGACCGGTGAACATCGAGCTCTCCGAGACGCTCTTCACAAAATAACAATATTATTTCACTCAAGGTCTGATAGATGTTTCTATTTCATTGCCGTCACGTATTATTTCCTCCTGACAGCAATGAAATGCAAACACCTAACAGAACAGATAGGTGTCAAAAACACAACATGGACTCTGCGCAGGGATCGAAGTATCTACCGTCTTTCTTCAGAAAGCAAAGTGATGGCCGCAACTCGTCCGGATCAACAACATCGATGACAACCAACAACGGGGAACTATTGTAAACATGAATTATTGTAAATAAAGTAATATTTGTAATATGAATTATTGTAAATAAAATAAAGTAATATTTGTATTAGTACTACCTCGCACTCGTATCATTCGATTGCTTCATTCGATAATTTTCATTCGATATTTTATCGAATTAAAACTATCGAATCACAATCGGATTTTACGCGTGCGAGGTAGTACTTTTTTAAAATTACCTCCCCGTGACCTTGAACTTTGAACTTTAACTCATTTCGTCACAAAACCGCCTACGTCACTGGCTCAGCCCCAGATAACATCTTTCATGACTCAGCACTTCCGGTCACGTGACCGGATGACGTCACTTCCGGCGCAAAACCCGCAAACCCACACTACTTTTGTTGTCCATTGATTTATAAACCGATTTTAATGGCTAAGGTCACCTAAAGTCACATGGTTAGTTCTGTTTGTGTTCTGGTTAGTTTCTGTTGTACAACTTAAAAGTAAATACCCCGTCGAAGCAAACCTGCGTACTTATTCTTCATAAGAATTACACTGAAAGCTGAGGACACAGGTTTGCTGCAACAAGGAACACAAAATATGTATTTTTATACAATTATCAATACAACTTAACCAGTCGAAGTTGCATGCCAAGTTTTATTAATTTATGTTCATAATTAAGGGAGACATTACATTTGACTTATTCTCCATAAGAATAACATGGGGGCTGAGTATGTAGGTTTGCTGCTACGGGGAAAATTGGCAAAACGTTATTTTTTCGGTGCAAGTATCAATAAACCAGTACTAGATGAAGAAACATGCCAAGTTTCATCAACATACATTCATAAATAATCAAGATATCAAATTTTAATTATTCTCCATGAGGATAAAATTGGACAACGTACTGTGTTTAGCACTTTGAATATCTTTGCAACGGTTGGACGTATCTTTGCAAAGTTATCATGGTCTTGGGCTTAACTCTTACCATGCCACCTTTCTGTAATAGCGTCTTCCCTATAGGGGAAATTCGCTAAAACTTTCGAAATGTTTTATAGATAAAACGTTGTACTATTTGTGATACTAGGTTTTTTTAAACTGTCAACTATTTGACCAAACTCCTATGGAGATTCAGAAACGACTTTAATGTTGTGATACAGTTCAGGCCGGGTTGTTTGGTTTTCTGGACTCGCACTATACATCTATACATCATATGTGAGCGATCTATTGGCAAAGACGATGTTTGCAACAAACTATTTTGTCACAGATACGTCAAAACCTCTTACCACGAACGAAAATTTAAATTCTGTTTGGGGAAATGTTTTTGTTTTGTTTACTCAATAAATGTAAAATGGGTAATATTATTAATATTTTTAGTATAACGACGTTACAATAATAAAGCCGTCCTTAACTTGCCGTTGAATAACAGTTTATTTTACTGAACGTATATTTAAATAAATCAAAATTTACGTTAAAACTGATTTAAGCTTTGAATGAAGATTTGCATTATATAATTTAATTCGAAAGTCATTGAGTATTGGAACATATCAGTAACAAGTAGTTTCTAAAATATTGCTATCTCGGCGAGATGCGGTTGAGAGGAGAGCGCTGAGGACCTCTTGTGGCACCCCGGTCCGTGATGGTCATTCTATGCTGAGGAAAACTGTGACAAACTCTTCAAGCGGGCTCGGGAATATTCTAAACGCGGTAGTTTACTTATTTAATAATTTGTGAATAATGTGGATTGTGCAATCCATTATGATAGTTGAGCAGCATGAATATTCTAATATATATTTTTGAAAAGTAGTCGCATTATAATGGGCATTTGAAAAAAACGTGTTCATAGCAAGAAATCAAATACAATTTTCCGTTATGATTAGTTTGAATTATAACTTTTCAGGATTTTATTTTTTTCGGAAGGCAAAGACAAGAAGGTTTTAATTTGTTTTCGGTGACGTTATCTATAGTATTTATACATTTCACTCTAATGAGTAAACGTAAAAAACATGCACTTTTTGTTTCTATAGTATGACAATCGCAAAAATGCTAAATAAAGTGATAGTGCCAATTATTCTCTATTAATAAACTAATATGATTCGAATTCAACCATCTCTGAACGTAATACTACTAATTTATTTACGTAATAATTAATTTTGTGGTGGTATTTACATTTTTTTATTAATTTCAAACTTAATATAATAAAACTGTTTTACAGGAAGTTAAGGTTGAAATATATTAGACATCGAGTATGTATTTTTAATTTATTCAAAATTTTTGAAAACCTAAATAATTTAAACTAAAGTAATGTTAGCAATCTACTAAATGTGGACTTTACATTTATAAAAGTATAATAAACAACCTCTATGCAAATAGAAATATAGATACTTATATAAAAATAGTAATAAAACCTAATCATTTAAATCAAAATGTACATTTAACAACACCAAGACCTCATGAACATATATAACAGAAGGCAGTGATGGTAAATTAAAAACAATAAGCAGTGTAAAATATTCCTAAACATAATACACCAAGCCAGTTACTCCTTAAATACAATAAACCATTATTCGCAGGCACAGTATTCGGCTCCTAGAGGGGTGCTGAAAATGCTTGACAAGTTGCCTCAAAAGCGTGTGTCAACGAGCTTCAAAGCTGACACTCTTTGACAATGTTAAGTTAGAGTCACTTCGTTTGAAGTCCTTACTTTGTACTTCGTTGAAGCCTAAGAATGAAATGTAAATGAGTATATTTTCTTTCCTGTTAGCATTTATTTTATAAAGAGGAAAGTTTGTATTACTGAAATGTATGTTTTAACTCTTAAAAATGAATGTTTAATTCAGAAATACTGAAGGATAAATATCAGGTGTTTTTCGACAGTTCAGAAAGCTAAACTATTTATAAAAGTGTAATAAATAAATACAATTTACGTAAACAATCAAATCATTGTTTTGCTTAATCGCGTTTCGTCTCTGTGCCTTTGTGTGGGTGCGCTCGTACTTGGGTTTTTCCTTGATAACTTATGCCTAGTGAACTATTTTAAGAAGTCTTTGTATTTCTTTGATAATTTATGTTCAAGGAAGATGTTTCCAGTTTTGAGGGATTTTTTGAAAATGTTCACGTACTAGTTCAGTTTTATTCTAAAATTAAATAAAACGATAACTACTATCATAATGGTATCCATAATGGTACCCCAACATAAACATAAGGAGATTAACCTTTCACAAAGTATGAAGTCAATACCTAAAGTGGTTAAAAATAAAAATTACTACTGGGAAGGACACGTTTCAAAAATAGATCATACTCGACAACTCATGGTTTTTGACTGTATTTGAGATCAAGACTACGGGAGTTACCTTCAAATATGTAAAAGGAAGAGGCTTAACTCATGGAGGTGGTGGAAAACTTCAGTAATTTAAAAAATAATCTCCTTAATAATTTCAAAATCAAAAATAATGATTTATAATTTGTAAATAAGTTTCATGGCTGAAACCAACCATCTGTTCATTACTATACAACGCCAACGGTGGGCTGACCTTGTCGAAATAAACTTGCAACTAAGAATTTTGCGTGATACGCTTAAAACCATAAGGTAGCAACTAATCATGAAATCATTGCTATTTTGAAAATCGAGGGTAAAGTAACCCAGAATAAATGTTAAATACAAATAACATATGTATTTAAGTTAGGCTTAAATATTTATTTTTGGACACATAACTAAATTTCCAATAAAAACAATGGAGAATTTATGATAAAAATAAGGTAGACATATTCAAAAGTTATTTCATAAGAAAATGATTAAATTAAAATCAATAACAATGTGATGAGCGAGTCCCCCAGTTGATATCCCATCTGTGGGGTTATGGCAACTGATGACATTTCGCTCTAGCTCAGTCTAGCATGTGATTCAATTTGGATTCTGTCCAATTAAATAAACGTATGTTTCGAATGATAATTGTCTACTTAGTACGAGTACAAAAAATTAGATAGTTTCAAAAAATTTATTGTTACACAATTGATTATGCGATGATATTATTTATGTAACATTTCTGACATAATCTGAAATAATCATACTGTACTCGGTTTATAGTGAAATATAATTTAACAATTTCACGGCCATTATACCAATACATTATTTTTTATAAAAAAATATAATTTAAATGCAAAATGTTACTAGTATGTCTTATTATTTGTTATGTTGTTATTTGTTGGGGAAAACCATAGCATATCAAATATTTTGAATTTAAGTTTTTGTGTCAGATTTTGACTTTAGTTTCAAAAGTTGAAATTGTTTTACACTCTTTACCTAAAAATTAAGTTAAAAAATTACAAGACCTAAATATAGTAAAATGAAAAGCGTTAGTTTTTTACGTTATATATATATAATACTCTAAAAACTGAAAAATTGTCTTAGTAGTCATAACAAGGCCAAGTAAAAACGATGTTTCACACTTTGGCATCAAAAATAACATAATGCTGGCAAATATGCATTAAAGTTTTTATCACAATGCAGACTGTTTACTTAATAATTTCATGCAAAGACAAACAGCCATTACATTTTGATCTTAATATCTTTTTAACTTCATACTGAAATTATTACGTGTACTGACATGCATAAAGTGTAATCTTCCATCAGCAAAATACAATTTCCATAATAATGAACTTAGACTAAGAAGATGTACATCAAGTTATTGAAAATTCAAGGTTTACGATTCTGTCCTATGTTTCAAACCAGCAAATATAAACTTAGCCTTGTTGTTTTAGCTAAATGTATACTGTAACTTTTTCAAAAAAGTGCCAATCTTTGATTTTTACTAATCAAAGAAGTACCGGTAGTAAATTTTAAATTGTATTCATAAAATTTATATTTCATTGTTATATTTAATAACATTTTAAAACCAGGTAAATTTGAACGTGTTGGTATTTTATTAAGTTTTAAAATTTGTTTTATGTTATGTATATGTATAATGATGTTTTATCTAGAAACCGCAGTCCATGTACTTGTTTACGACAGTAGAAGATTAGAAACTTGCAGGTTGATGTGCAATGTTAGGTCGAACTTTTGAAATTACCAATTATCCGCTCTATGAGGCAGTTTTTACTTTCTCCCCCTTATACATCGTATATGGAGAAGTATTGTTTTTGTAAACATTTTCGAATTTGAGTTGTGAGTGGAAATATTCGTTTTGGTGCTCCCTGAACCCAAAAAAGTGATTTTTACGTGATGTCCGTGAGTCTGTCTGTCTGTATGGATGTGTACAGAGGTAGATCCCACACCACTAATCCACGATATCTCCAGGTGTTTTAATTTTTTTGAATTTTTGCTTTTTAATGGTAATTATTCCCCAAAAACCACCAAAAATCATGAAAAACCAAAATTTATCAAAAATAGCTCTAACGATTTTCATTACACTTAAGTAGTTTGTAGAGCTTTGGTTTTCCAACAAAATGACACAACCCGCATATCTGTATAAATTCGGGTTCAGAAATTACATGACTTAAAACATAAAAAATTCAGTTTTTTTTTTGTTTTTCATTAAAAAACATAAAAAAAAATATTACTATTCACATTAAAAAGAGCTAAAAAAACTAAATAATTCAGTATTTTGAATTACTATTCTACGATTACTGGTTGCAGAGAAAATTGAAATTTTCATTTTGCGGGAAACGCAGTAAGTTGTCCAATGTTATTCCTATGGGGAATACAAAAATTACTATTTCTCTCTTATTTACTGATCAATTTCGTTCAAATTTGATATGCTTGTCAAGTGAGCATTGACCAACAGGGGAAATTCGAAATATGTTCGCCTTAATATCCCTGGGGTGGATAGGGGGCATTTCCCCTCTTAAAACCACTTGTGTAGCAATAATGGATTCTGTAGTGCCTCCAAAACAGGGATTTGGGTTGATGTTTTGGGAAACAACTTGTTTACAAGATTTTATGTACATTCGACCGTGCTTTGCATTCTATATTTAGTGAATAAAAAGTAATTTATTCATTAAAGTTGGGCTACAACGGAGAAAGTATGTGTTGGTTTCCTGATACCGTTTATTTATCTTTTTATGGGCAAAGCATATTTATTATACATGATTCACTAGGTTTCTATTCACTATTGAGGGAACGAGACGATCAGCTCGCCGCCACCGTGACGAGAGGCGAGGCGAGAAACCTAGGTTTGGCCTGTTGAACTAACTGAGCGTCTTTCTTTGAGGAAAGTTCGGTCCCTAGCAAAAGCATAATTCGCTTACCTTTATCCGTTTCAAAATGGCGGTCATTCTTGTGTAAAATATAGATAGTTACGGAATACCCTGTATTTTCTAAACCATAACTCGTTTCTTGTTTACGATTCAAATTTTTACTCGTAATCACCTCAGCTTTACTCTGGTATGCTATATAACAGGTTTTCTTGAAAAAAAAATTCAATGAAATAGTTTTTTCAATGCTTATATGCCCAAAATTCCAAAGATTAAAACGGTAGTGTATGTCAAAAATCGTACCATTTTTGTAAGGTCTTGTAAAAACCTTAGCAATTTTCTCATTTACACCAACCTCGTATCTCTCTTTTCTTTTTTTTTGTAAACAGCAAAAACATTATCTTAACGTATGGAATGCATGTTAATTTGCATAATAATACTTGCAAGTATTTCATTGCCCCTTAATTTCATGTGTTATGTACATATACATTGCTGTTTGGAAAAAAAAAACTAAAAGAGATACAAGGTTGGTATAAATTAGAAAGTTGCTAGGTTTTACCATACCTTTTTAATGTTATAATTTTTGACATACATTACCGTTTGAATTTTTATAATTTTGGGCATATAAGCATAAAAAACTATTTCATTTAAATTTTGGTTTCTTCAGTGAAGCCTGTAATGTAGCATACCAGGGTAAAGCGGAATTTATCACGATTAAGAAATTGGAATCGGAAACAAAATACGAGTTATGGTTTAGAAAATACAGAGTATTCCTTAACTCTCAATATTTTACACAAGAGTGACCGCCATTTTGAAACGGATAAAGGTAAGCGAATTATATTTTTTCCAAAATGTTTCTTTTAACGAGACCTTTAAAATGATATATAATTTGCCTATAATTTTGTAATGTATTGAACATTGTGCTATGAATTAGTTTTATTTTCTATGTCACATTTTATTCGTACATTACCTTTGTCAATCAAAGTAAAAGTAAAATGACAATAAATATCTAATTTCTGATTTCTATGTTTACTTAAGAAAATTTAAGATTCCAACCACGATTAGAGAATTTTGTAATAGGGCCGCCACGGCCGTCAGAGGGTGGTTGGCCGATGGCTCCTCATCCAGATTTGTTCACATCACATCGGTCTACCTCTGTACCGAATTTGGTGCTTTTATAAAAAAGTGTACACTAGGTTAGCTAATCAGCTGTACTAACGTGAAAATAATAATTTCAAAGTCCATTGTAAAACATATAATGATACTAGATAAATTTCAAGGATAAGATTGTTTTGGTCACTATCAGGTAGCAATACAAGTTTACATGACATATTTGGCATAATAATATTTATAATTGAAATTTTGAATTTAAATTGTGAATTTTTTAACATTATGCTGAATTACTGTAAAACATTTGAAATAAATTAAATGAATATTTTAAAATTTAACGGAGATCATTATTAGATTTTGAATATAGTAATGCAATCAAAATAAGATATCTCAATAAGAAGCACATAAACATGGAAATGTACTAAAAAGTTTCACGAGGAAACATTTCAGCATCGTTTAAGACCCATTATTTTCTTACCAGCAAATTATAAAATATTTAAAGCTTTCAATATTCAAATTTTCTCTTGCTTTCTCACGCTACATTTCCCCTGTTTGATATTAACTTTATAAGTTGTAAAATAAATTGACTAAAACATATATTTTAAGTTGTAACACATTTAATTTCAGAGTGTTATTTTAAGTTAGTATTTTGAATATATATTAGTCACACAAAGGTAAAATACAGACTTCGAAATAGTTTCATCAAGGACGTTATTTCGTAATTAACTGCTATCAAAATGATTACAATAATGTGTAATACGTGGAGAAAATTTCCTCTGTTTAGTTGTACTAATAAATGCATCACTCCTTTAACATCTTAGTACAAAGTTTCATAATTTTCATAATTTTGGCGGGGTAAATTTACACGTATATTCATTATGAGCTCATTTCAAGTTTATAATAAATAATTAAAAAAATTGAAAACAATTATGATTTATGCATGAAGTTTGCCTAAGGACGGACTAGTATGCAATATGACTGTAGATCTAAGATCTTTACGTTGCCTAGTATTTTCAGTTCGTTGGAGATGAATTGAAATCGCAAAATTCAGTGAGTTAACTTATATTGTACAATATTTTGTGGTTATCTTCGAGATTACCAGGGAATTATAATAGTGGATTACCTGCCTTTTAAGACGAAATCCAAAGTCGTTGCAGTAAAAACTAGTTTCGATTTTCCGACCCAGCCGGCACCAGCTTACTGAACACCCTGGCCTAAAACAGTAGCCATTGTTGGTGCTCTTGTTCAATGCGTGTGCATTGTCAATGCATGTTTATGACCAATGCATGTATGTGTGCAATTCATGTGCATGCTTGGGGGCCATGGAGATATGTTTTTCTAATCCAATTGAACTCAAATTCACTTCAAATAAAATGTTTTAGCTGGTAAATTATTTTACCTTTTACAAAATGCAAAATAAAGAAATATGAGACCAATTATTAATTAAATTAAAATACGAACCCCAATTTCTCGCTGTACAATCTAAATAAAGTTTTTAACTTTCTTACTTATTACAGCTTGAACACATACGTAATTCAGTTATCAAGTTATAAATGTATAATATAGAGTAAGTAAATAAACGTACAATATACACATGCATATGTTTGTGTATGGAATACATATGGTAGTGGTAGGTGTATGAAAAACCTAAGAATTCTTAGGCTTGCGGCTCAGGTGTAAAAGGTTACCAAGATGGAAGCTCATAAAATACCCAAGGCTGGACACTTCATCACCATCGTTCTTCCCTTGAGTCTGAAGAAAAATGTAGGACATTTAACAGATTTATATTCCAAACTTCAATATTACCTTAATTATTCTACAATGCTACAAGAACAATATTGGGAAGTATATTATTTCTTTCCCCTTTAGGACTTCGTGAAAAATTTTAACAATGTTTTAAATTTATGTATCGCTCGGATATTAGAGTCTGGAAAAACCTTGACTGATGTATTTCACTGGAATAAAGTTAACGTAAAGTTAAAAATGTTCTCTCGTTTTCAAAAAAAATCTTTCCTAAGATATAGTCAACGACCTATTTCTAAACTTTACTAAATTATGTTTAATCCACGTACTGCAATAATCGCTATGAAAAATATATCCTATGTAAAAACTGAATTTTAGATTGAAGAACCATAACAAAAAGTGTATAATAGAGCTCTTCTTCTACTCTGGGCGGTACGGAAAGAATTAAAACTACAAACACGATCTGCGAAAATCGTCTAACCTACGGGTCTTAACCTTATCCTACTTATCCCAGATACAATGTAATTGGAATACGTTCCAATTACATTGTATCTGGGATAAGTAGGATAAGGTTAAGAAGCGACGACGGTTTCACCTCACGTACGGTCGGAACTTGGCAGGTACCAGCCAACTAAAACAGGTACAAATCGAGTACCTGTGAAACAACATGATTATGTGATATTGTGAACCTGTTGCATTCCACCTAACCGTGTTGGTGGACCTTTGTATTTACTAAAGTCCTACACGTAGCGGTATAGTAAATCTACCAAATTACTCAGTATTTTTTACGGACAAATTAATGAAGACAGTTAAAAATACCCCCGTAGCAGCAAACCTGCGTACTCAGCGAATTTCCAATGCATATATATGTATCTTAATACCACATAAAGCCACATACCAAGTTTCATAAATAAACGATTTATGACATTTTAATTATTCTGCATAAGAATAACATGGCGGCTGAGTATGCAGGGTTGCTGAGGCAAGGAACACAAAAAATGGGGTTTTATACAAATATCAATATAACTCAAGAAGGTAAAGCCACATACCAAATTTTATAAATTTACGTTCATAATTAAGGGAGATATAATTTACGATCCATAAGAATAACATGGGAGCTGAGTACGCAGGTTTGCTGCCATAGGAACTATCGGAAAAAATGTTTTTAGTGCAAATATCAATAGACCACAACGATATGAAGCAATATACCAAGTTTCATCAGGATAAGTTGTTGATAAATAAGCGAGATATACAATTTTTCTTTTCCTCCATAAGAATAACATTGGACAACGTACTGTGTTTAGCACTTTAAATATCTCTACGATGCCAATACGCTATAATCTCTAGACTTGCTGTTTGGTGTTATAATGAAAAGAATTTATAGATTCAAATAGATAAATTTTTCCCAGTTAAAGTATTAAAAGTTGTACGAATATAAAATTATAATAAACGGTATCAGGAAACTGACACATACTTTCTCCCTTTTAGCCCAACTTTAACGAATAAATTACTTTTTATTTACTAAATATAGAATACAAAGCACGGTCGAATGTACAGAAAATCTTGTAAACAAGTTGTTTTAAAAAACATCCACCCAAATCCCTGCTTTGGAGGCACTACAGAATGCATTGATACACTCGTGGTTTTAAGAGGGGAAATGCCCCCTATTCTCCCCCCAGGGTTATTAAGGGGCAACATATTTAAAATTTCCTCTGTTGGTCAATGCTAAATTGACAAGCATATCAAGTTTGAATGAAATTTATCAGTAAATAAGAGAGAAATAATAATTTTTGTATTCCCCATAAGAATAACATTGGACAACGTACTGCGTTTACCGCAAAATGAAAATTTCAATTTTCTCCGAAACCAGCAATCGTAGAATAGTAATTCAAAATACTAAATTATTTAGTTTTTTGAGCTCTTTTTAGTGGTGAATAGTAATAATTTTTTATATTTATGTCTTTTTATGAAAAATCCAAAAAACTGAATTTCTGATGTTTTAAGTCTTGTAATTTCTGAAAACGAATTTTTACCGAAATGCGGGTGGTCTCATTTTGTTGGAAGACTAAAGTTCTATAAACGACTAAAGTTTAATCAAAATCGTTATAGCCGTTTTTGAGAAATTTTGAGTTTTCATGTTTTTTGGCGGTTTTTGGGGGATAATTACCCTTACAAATAAAAAATTCCAAAAAATGAAAAAAATCGCCTGGAGATATCGTGGATTAGTACCTACATACCAAATTTCATAAAAATTTGCCTATTGGTTAGGGCTCTAGCTCTGTACACATCCACACAGACACACACACACACACACACACACACACACACACACACACACACACACACACACACACACACACACACACACACACACACACACACGGACACACACACACACACACACACACACACACAGACATCACGTAAAAACCACTTTTTTGGGTTCAGGGAGCACCAAAACGAATATTTCCACTAACAACTCAAATTCGAAAATTTTTACGAAAACAATACTTTCTCCATATACTATGTACCTAGCAACTTTCTAATTTATACCAACCTTGTATCTCTTTTTGTTTTTTTCCAAACAGCAATGTATATGTACATAACACATGAAATTAAGGGGCCAAGAAATACTTGCAAGTATTATTATGCAAATTAACATGCATTCCATACGTTAAAATAATGTTTTTGCTGTTTACAAAAAAAAGAAAAGAGAGATAGGAGGTTGATGTAAATGAGAAAATTGCTAAGGTTTTTACAAGACCTTACAAAAATGGTACGATTTTTGACATACACTACCGTTTTAATCTTTGGAATTTTGGGCATATAAGATTGTGGTTTCTATAAACAGGTAACGAAAACTGTTATAAATTATTTCATAATTTTGCCAAAGCTTGAAGTCAACATTGTTCTATGGCATTAATAAAACTTTGTTTTTAACAATGGACATATTGTTAAACTACAATTTGCAAATTACCAAAATTGAGTAACTGCACAGTCAAAGAAAGTTAGAAAACGCCGGTAATCGAGATACAAAAAAAATAGTTATTACAGTAAAAATGAATGAAAGCACAGAAAATGACATTTAATGGAATATTTTGTAAAAAAAGTAGAATAACCACATGTGAAAATCTTCCAAAATGTGTGTTTTTCGCTGTCTAAGAAACCCTCATGTGAAGAAAAGTGCAAAATATTATTCAAAATCCAGTAAAAACTTCGTTTGGAGCTAAAATTCTAGATTAGCTCGTCAATCCTTGAACGCTGACAGTGAGGCGCGAGTGAGGGCGGTGAAATTGGAAACGAAATAAGGGGAAGGGGGAAATAAATAAGCCTTGACCCAAGCTGAAACCTCATAGGAATTTGTTTATCCATAGTGAATACATAACACATACACAGAAAAATACTAACATAATTAAATACGTCTTTACAAACTTTAAAATATATTTTCACATATACTAATACTCTTATATAAGACGATAAATACACATTTAACATGATACAACATAATCTATTTCTATCAGTCACACCGATAATTATCAGGCCTATTGAGAGTACTGTATCACTATTTTCAATAACAATATAATCTAAACCAAACTTACCTATTAATAATATTTGTTGCTTTGAAGTCAAACACGAACCATAAATCATACCCTATGATTAAAAATACCCTAATCAAAACTTTACAACAGAACTGCACTTTTGTATAAAATTTGTAAATTATGTTTGGATATAAATATTCTAATAACCTAGCGAACAAGTTGCACCATTGATGTTGAATATTAATAAAAGTCCAGCGATTAGAGTAAATGGAACAAAGCGCAGCAGAACGAACTGCAGAGTGATTTTAGAAATTGGCTGATAATTTGAACGCTTTGACAAACCTTTACCATTAATAAAAATAGAGTAACTGGCTCTGGAATTACCCAGTGATATGTTCTTTGATTAAAGAACTTTAGTTCTTCTCGAAGGAAGAACTCTTTTTATAAAGTAAATAAAACTATATGTGATTTGGGTTGTTAAGTTATTTACAAAAGGGTACTGTTGAAGGCAGTATGTATTTATCTTTCAAATTGTTAAGTGTAATTACTTTTTGTTAGTTTTAGAGATTAAAGCAGACAATAATAACATTAACAACATGTAAATCTAATAGCCTTTACAGAAACTGCCTTTACAGAAAATCAGCTTATCTATATCTATAAAAGGCAAAGCCCTGGCTGACTTACTGACTAACTCATCACTAATTCTCCACCTTCCCATGTAGGGAGAGAGCTGAAATTTTGTACACTGATTCTTTAGGCATAAAATAGGAAAACTAAATTCAGGATTTCATCCTGATCTGACCTTAGGGCTCCACCAGAGATCCCGAAAAAGTTCCATGTATTTAATATGAATATTCATTTTTGTTTGAGCTAATGAGAATACAAGCAGCTGATCTTGATTCGTATAGTTCCACGGGATAACCACAGAATGCAGCGCACCCAACTGTCATAGTTTTTATAAATTATTTGCGGGGCGAAGTCTGTGAGAATAGCTAGTCCTCTTAATAAATATGATATACCATTTGCTATCATTAAAAATGATAGCTACTGTCTCTTAACCAGCTTACTATAAATATTGTATCTACGTAATAGGAGATTGTTTACTTTTAGTGTTTATATACGAATGACGAAACATGTGGTTTCTTACACTATGATGTTGGTTCAACTGGACTATATCACAGATCATGATTCCGATTAATTTAAAAATATCATCATTTGTAATTAAAATGAGTTATACGAGAGTTATACAAATAGTGGAACCTAAGTTAATTTATTGTGGGCTGGAACAATGATGGCAATGTGTTTTTACAAGACACAAGAAGGGACGGACATTGTTGAAAGCCTGGATCTAAGCGGTTGATGGACGTCCATCTCAGTATAGTAGTGGATAAACAGCAAAGAGGCGCCACTTCCGGCGCTTTTTCCCCATGTTATTCTTATGGGGAGCCGTTTTTGCGCCGACGCCAGCTCCCGCCCTACACAAGTTTCCTTGTTAGCCTATACTAACGTCCAACCCTTGCCTATATTAAATATATTTTCCCAATCCCCATCCCTCCTCTATATTTTTTAAAATTAATTTTCAAATTCAGGCTAAAAAACTATCTTTAGTGTTTATGGTCCGATTTGTCTGCAATTTGGATATGTTATTGTCCTAGGCAAGTGTTTTAATAAATTTCACTTACATTTCCCAAATTCACTATAACGGTCAAATTAAAAAATATTTTTTGAAAAATACTATAGTGCCAATTGCCAACTTCTTTATTTACTGTCCGATTTGTCTTCAATTTGGATATGTTATTGTCCTAGGCAAGTGTTTTAATAAATTCCACGTACATATCCCAAATTCACTATTACGGTCAAATTAAAAAATATTTTTGAAAAATACATCCAATTGCCAACTTCTTTATTTACTGTCCGATTTGTTTAAAATTTAGATATGTTATTGTTGTAGGCTAGTGTATATGCACCATCCACATTTCCCAAATTCACTATAACAGTCAAATTAAAAAATATTTTTGAAAAATACTGCCAATTGCCAACTTCTTTATTTACTGTCCGATTTCTTTAAAATTTGGATATGTGATTGTCCTAGGCAAGTGTTTTAATAAATTCCACTTACATTTCCCAAATTCACTATTACGGTCAAATTAAAAAATATTTTTGAAAAATACTGCCAATTGCCAACTTCTTTATTTACTGCCCGATTTGTTTAAAATTTAGATATGTTATTGTTGTAGGCTAGTGTATATGCACCATCCACATTTCCCAAATTCACTATTACGGTCAAATTAAAAAATATTTCTGAAAAATACTGCCAATTGCCAACTTCTTTATTTACTGTCCGATTTGTTTAAAATTTGGATATGTTATTGTTGTAGGCTAGTGTATATGCACCATCCACATTTTACAAATATTGCGGTTAAATTTTAAAAAATTTGGAAAAATACTGCCAATTGGCAACTTCTTTATTTACGGTCTGATTTGTTTAAAATTTATATATGTCATTATTCTAGGCTAGTGTATATGTACCATCCACATTTGACAAATTAACTATAATGGTCAAATTTAAAAAATATTTTGAAAAATATACAATTTCAAACTTCTTTATTTACTGTCTGATTTATTTTCGGATATGTTATAGCTCTTATATAGGTAACAAGACCACACTACCACATGTTCCATTACCCCCTACAATACAGTATTTTGTCTTTTTGTTTGTTTATTTTGCTGTAATCCCAAAACTGACTGTTTACTGTCCGATTTGCCTACACTTTGGATATTGTCCTAAGCATTTATTGTCTGATTTATTTTTTGGATATGTTATAGCCCCCAACTATTATATCTAAAATTACAATATTATTTCCACCTATAATACAGTTGTTTGTCTAACATTGGTATTTGTGTTTTTACAAAACTATATTTTGCAAATTACTACCAATAACTCCTTTATTTACTTTTCGACTTGTTATATCCCCCTATATCTAAATTTACCATATATTTTTTTCCCTTTTAGTGCTGTTTTGTCGTAACCAAACTTTGACTGCAATATATTACTGGCCATTGCATAAGTAAATACCCCATTTCCAAATTCACTATTACGGTTGGATTAAAAAAAATAAATACAAGCTTATTATATACATCCAGCTGATAAGTAATATATATCCACAATTATGGTCAGAACAAATTTTGGATATGTTTTAAGCCAATGCCAAAAAATAAATTTTTAAAACCCAAAACAACTAAACACAAAACACTAATCTTTCTTTGTGCTTGTTTGGAGTAGTCTTTATTTTATCCAACTTAATTTTAATTTTGCAGTTAAAATCAAACTTCCCACATTCTAGCTCCCTTTCCAGCCAGTGACATAAAGGTTACGAATATTTTCAAACTGTACAATATATCTTTTTCTACCCCTATGTTGGACTTGTTTAATAGCGCACCATATTCCAAATCCTCTAGTCTACTACATTCTTTAAATTTAACATTGCCTTTAATATCTTGCATCTCTATGTCTTCTTGTCCATTGTTACGGAAACTTTCTATTTTTGGAATCGCCATAAAATGTTGCGGTTCCGTTAGTGTTAAAGCTTGCAAGTGGCTCGTTGGTAGGTAGATAAATAATGTCCAAATCACCACTGTATGGCAACACGCTATAACCTTGCCTATTCTTATTTATCTCTATAAATACAGTTTTACAGACACCTTTAACACAGTATACACCCCTCCATCCTTTTCTGCCAACACTCCCACAAACTTGTTGTTTACTACAAACGCATACACTATATAATGTCCATAATGCTCGCAGGAAGTAATCTTTTAATTTATCCTCTCTTTCCCTTCTTTCTTTAGCCAACTGTGCTTTGTATTCCTCTGCAACAGCATTTTCCACATATTCCAATGTCTTCTAATTCCAATTTCCTCTTTTTGGAACAACTCTCTAAGAAAGGCTTGGAAAGTGGCTCTATTTCTTTAATAGTGTATGGGTGCAGTTTATTGGTCCGGCTTCTTAAAACGTAGGGAGTAAGGTTAAGACTTTCCAAATTGATGTGTTTAGGTATAGTGGAGAAAGGTGTATTTGATGCCCCCAGATTTGATGTAACACTTATGCTTTACACTTATGGCATCCTCCTCTATTACCTCTACATAGTTGGTAAACAGTTAAAGCTAAATGCAGATAGAGCATACTTTATTAACTTTTCCCTTTGATCTTTTGGCAGTTTTAGTTGTACTCCAGTTATCTTCTTCGTATTACTATTACCCCAATATGCGTATTGTAATAAATCATTAAACACTAAATACTGTTTTGTAATTGATTGGCAACTTTCACCCACATGCAGAGGTACAGAATGGAGCATTTTGAAAGTACTGTTTGTTGTCTTCTATTAGACAAACCCTTTACCAAAACCTCCACAATAGATTGTTGCCTCTAACCTTGTTATTCCATTCTCTCTAGCTAGACGAGAACGTTTCTTTTAGTCTCGCATCTGGACAGTTTACAAAGTTTATTATATGGTTTCCTATACTTTTAATTGCTCCAGGGCATGTAATCTGGCATATAAATTTATTATATATTTTTACCCTGCTATTTACATTAAACCGTGTTAAACAGTCTTTACTAACATTATCTACAATAACATTATATCCATTCGCCCCTTGGTAGCAAAAGTTTTCTGTAAGATATTGGCACATTTCCTCTTTATTAAATATTCCAGCCAAATCTAGTGTTATATCGAAATCCATAAGATAGTACATTTCTTTTCCCAGATCTTGCAGTATCTTTGGAAGATCTTCCAACAAATCCTTAATTTTAACATTTGCAAGCTCTATTTTATAGGGAATTGCTATAGGATCATCGTACTTTTGTTTAATTTGGTCAATATCTTTCTTTATTATTTGTAACACACCCTCGCTTTGGGAGAATGGTAGTTTGGCCACAACACCATGTCGAGCTAAAGAGAACTTTTTAAATATTCCTCGTAAGTAGCTATTAAACGAGCCACATATTTCCTTCTTAACTTTAAATTTATTCCGAACGTCCCCATCACAATCCGTAACATTGGTTATCTTAACTAACATTATGTTATCACAAAACGCATCCGTTATAGATGTTATTTAATTTTGGTTCACCCTCGCAATAGTTTATATTACCTATGTCTGTAAGAAGGTTATTATTACGTAGATTTTCTAATAAAAACCATATACCGAATCTTTCGTTAGTAGGTTTAATACAATTCCCCAATAAATGGCTAACAGAGTACATTTCTTTTATACAAAAAGTAGCGGAAACATGTAAACAGGACAGATTACACTATAGGCATATAGAGGTTGTAAATATATATTGTATATAAACATAGGCGAGCGGTAAGTGTAACATGTAAGTGGACACCCACACGCAAATATGGAATACCCACAAATTCGACTAAATAAGTTTATAGTCTCAATATAATTAACACATTAACATTAGTACCCAAATTGTCGAAATTCTATAATTCTATTCTTAGTCCTTGTATTAGGTTTTGTACTATTAAACCCTACATTCTTATCCTGTGCAGTAGAGTAATATATGTATTTAATACAGATACGCACATTCTACAAGACCCATACATCTGTTGTATAAGCAGCAGAATAGACGTCTCATTGTGTTGTTGTAAAGTAAAACATAAATGTAAATTGTGCTGGATACAACCGGCCAAATATTAGACAGGAAATGTGTTGGAAGTGTATTGCCAAATAGTAAGACAAATCACATAGTGCAGCACGTACGCAATCCATTACTATTTAGCCAAAGGTCAGTATTGGTACAACATCCGATATATTAGCCAAACCCAGTCCAAACATTGTGTCCTCAAAATGTTATGATTGTGTTAAATTTGTTTATATTACATATATTTCTTACACAATTTACAAACTATTTTTGTGTCAGTTGACAGAACCTGTAAAGTTGTGAAAAATGGCTGTAAACCAGTATCTGTGCCTGTGTCGTAATGTGTTGGAGTGTGTCATTTATTGTGTCTCTGCATTCGTGTTGTTTTATAAACTTTAAATATTACTATGTCCTTATACTCTTACTATTTCTGTTATTATAATATTATTTTTTACTGTTTGTTTTCCAAGTTTGATTGTGGGTTTGGCTAATATATCGGATGTTGTACCAATACTGACCTTTGGCTAAATAGTAATGGATTGCGTACGTGCTGCACTATGTGATTTGTCTTACTATTTGGCAATACACTTCCAACACATTTCCTGTCTAATATTTGGCCGGTTGTATCCAGCACAATTTACATTTATGTTTTACTTTACAACAACACAATGAGACGTCTATTCTGCTGCTTATACAACAGATGTATGGGTCTTGTAGAATGTGCGTATCTGTATTAAATACATATATTACTCTACTGCACAGGATAAGAATGTAGGGTTTAATAGTACAAAACCTAATACAAGGACTAAGAATAGAATTATAGAATTTCGACAATTTGGGTACTAATGTTAATGTGTTAATTATATTGAGACTATAAACTTATTTAGTCGAATTTGTGGGTATTCCATATTTGCGTGTGGGTGTCCACTTACATGTTACACTTACCGCTCGCCTATGTTTATATACAATATATATTTACAACCTCTATATGCCTATAGTGTAATCTGTCCTGTTTACATGTTTCCGCTACTTTTTGTATAAAAGAAATGTACTCTGTTAGCCATTTATTGGGGAATTGTATTAAACCTACTAACGAAAGATTCGGTATATGGTTTTTATTAGAAAATCTACGTAATAATAACCTTCTTACAGACATAGGTAATATAAACTATTGCGAGGGTGAACCAAAATTAAATAACATCTATAACGGATGCGTTTTGTGATAACATAATGTTAGTTAAGATAACCAATGTTACGGATTGTGATGGGGACGTTCGGAATAAATTTAAAGTTAAGAAGGAAATATGTGGCTCGTTTAATAGCTACTTACGAGGAATATTTAAAAAGTTCTCTTTAGCTCGACATGGTGTTGTGGCCAAACTACCATTCTCCCAAAGCGAGGGTGTGTTACAAATAATAAAGAAAGATATTGACCAAATTAAACAAAAGTACGATGATCCTATAGCAATTCCCTATAAAATAGAGCTTGCAAATGTTAAAATTAAGGATTTGTTGGAAGATCTTCCAAAGATACTGCAAGATCTGGAAAAAGAAATGTACTATCTTATGGATTTCGATATAACACTAGATTTGGCTGGAATATTTAATAAAGAGGAAATGTGCCAATATCTTACAGAAAACTTTTGCTACCAAGGGGCGAATGAATATAATGTTATTGTAGATAATGTTAGTAAAGACTGTTTAACACGGTTTAATGTAAATAGCAGGGTAAAAATATATAATAAATTTATATGCCAGATTACATGCCCTGGAGCAATTAAAAGTATAGGAAACCATATAATAAACTTTGTAAACTGTCCAGATGCGAGACTAAAAGAAACGTTCTCGTCTAGCTAGAGAGAATGGAATAACAAGGTTAGAGGCAACAATCTATTGTGGAGGTTTTGGTAAAGGGTTTGTCTAATAGAAGACAACAAACAGTACTTTCAAAATGCTCCATTCTGTACCTCTGCATGTGGGTGAAAGTTGCCAATCAATTACAAAACAGTATTTAGTGTTTAATGATTTATTACAATACGCATATTGGGGTAATAGTAATACGAAGAAGATAACTGGAGTACAACTAAAACTGCCAAAAGATCAAAGGGAAAAGTTAATAAAGTGTGCTCTATCTGCATTTAGCTTTAACTGTTTACCAACTATGTAGAGGTAATAGAGGAGGATGCCATAAGTGTAAAGCATAAGTGTTACATCAAATCTGGGGGCATCAAATACACCTTTCTCCACTATACCTAAACACATCAATTTGGAAAGTCTTAACCTTACTCCCTACGTTTTAAGAAGCCGGACCAATAAACTGTACCCATACACTATTAAAGAAATAGAGCCACTTTCCAAGCCTTTCTTAGAGAGTTGTTCCAAAAAGAGGAAATTGGAATTAGAAGACATTGGAATATGTGGAAAATACTGTTGCAGAGGAATACAAAGCACAGTTGGCTAAAGAAAGAAGGGAAAGAGAGGATAAATTAAAAGATTACTTCCTGCGAGCATTATGGACATTATATAGTGTATGCGTTTGTAGTAAACAACAAGTTTGTGGGAGTGTTGGCAGAAAAGGATGGAGGGGTGTATACTGTGTTAAAGGTGTCTGTAAAACTGTATTTATAGAGATAAATAAGAATAGGCAAGGTTATAGCGTGTTGCCATACAGTGGTGATTTGGACATTATTTATCTACCTACCAACGAGCCACTTGCAAGCTTTAACACTAACGGAACCGCAACATTTTATGGCGATTCCAAAAATAGAAAGTTTCCGTAACAATGGACAAGAAGACATAGAGATGCAAGATATTAAAGGCAATGTTAAATTTAAAGAATGTAGTAGACTAGAGGATTTGGAATATGGTGCGCTATTAAACAAGTCCAACATAGGGGTAGAAAAAGATATATTGTACAGTTTGAAAATATTCGTAACCTTTATGTCACTGGCTGGAAAGGGAGCTAGAATGTGGGAAGTTTGATTTTAACTGCAAAATTAAAATTAAGTTGGATAAAATAAAGACTACTCCAAACAAGCACAAAGAAAGATTAGTGTTTTGTGTTTAGTTGTTTTGGGTTTTAAAAATGTATTTTTTGGCATTGGCTTAAAACATATCCAAAATTTGTTCTGACCATAATTGTGGATATATATTACTTATCAGCTGGATGTATATAATAAGCTTGTATTTATTTTTTTTAATCCAACCGTAATAGTGAATTTGGAAATGGGGTATTTACTTATGCAATGGCCAGTAATATATTGCAGTCAAAGTTTGGTTACGACAAAACAGCACTAAAAGGGAAAAAAATATATGGTAAATTTAGATATAGGGGGATATAACAAGTCGAAAAGTAAATAAAGGAGTTATTGGTAGTAATTTGCAAAATATAGTTTTGTAAAAACACAAATACCAATGTTAGACAAACAACTGTATTATAGGTGGAAATAATATTGTAATTTTAGATATAATAGTTGGGGGCTATAACATATCCAAAAAATAAATCAGACAATAAATGCTTAGGACAATATCCAAAGTGTAGGCAAATCGGACAGTAAACAGTCAGTTTTGGGATTACAGCAAAATAAACAAACAAAAAGACAAAATACTGTATTGTAGGGGGTAATGGAACATGTGGTAGTGTGGTCTTGTTACCTATATAAGAGCTATAACATATGCGAAAATAAATCAGACAGTAAATAAAGAAGTTTGAAATTGTATATTTTTCAAAATATTTTTTAAATTTGACCATTATAGTTAATTTGTCAAATGTGGATGGTACATATACACTAGCCTAGAATAATGACATATATAAATTTTAAACAAATCAGACCGTAAATAAAGAAGTTGCCAATTGGCAGTATTTTTCCAAATTTTTTAAAATTTAACCGCAATATTTGTAAAATGTGGATGGTGCATATACACTAGCCTACAACAATAACATATCCAAATTTTAAACAAATCGGACAGTAAATAAAGAAGTTGGCAATTGGCAGTATTTTTCAGAAATATTTTTTAATTTGACCGTAATAGTGAATTTGGGAAATGTGGATGGTGCATATACACTAGCCTACAACAATAACATATCTAAATTTTAAACAAATCGGGCAGTAAATAAAGAAGTTGGCAATTGGCAGTATTTTTCAAAAATATTTTTTAATTTGACCGTAATAGTGAATTTGGGAAATGTGAGTGGAATTTATTAAAACACTTGCCTAGGACAATCACATATCCAAATTTTAAAGAAATCGGATAGTAAATAAAGAAGTTGGCAATTGGCAGTATTTTTCAAAAATATTTTTTAATTTGACTGTTATAGTGAATTTGGGAAATGTGGATGGTGCATATACACTAGCCTACAACAATAACATATCTAAATTTTAAACAAATCGGACAGTAAATAAAGAAGTTGGCAATTGGCAGTATTTTTCAAAAATATTTTTTAATTTGACCGTAATAGTGAATTTGGGATATGTACGTGGAATTTATTAAAACACTTGCCTAGGACAATAACATATCCAAATTGAAGACAAATCGGACAGTAAATAAAGAAGTTGGCAATTGGCACTATAGTATTTTTCAAAAAATATTTTTTAATTTGACCGTTATAGTGAATTTGGGAAATGTAAGTGAAATTTATTAAAACACTTGCCTAGGACAATAACATATCCAAATTGCAGACAAATCGGACCATAAACACCAAAGATAGTTTTTTAGCCTGAATTTGAAAATTAATTTTAAAAAATATAGAGGAGGGATGGGGATTGGGAAAATATATTTAATATAGGCAAGGGTTGGACGTTAGTATAGGCTAACAAGGAAACTTGTGTAGGGCGGGAGCTGGCGTCGGCGCAAAAACGGCTCCCCATAAGAATAACATGGGGAAAAAGCGCCGGAGGTGGCGCCTCTTTGCTGTTTATCCACTACTCAGTATGACGGGAACTTTTACATCTGTGCTCAGAACTTGGAATTTCTAGACTGCCTCAATGACACCATTTGACAAAACGGAGGCTGTATACAATGATTATCTACATATATGAAGCTGTGAAACTGTTAGGGGTTAGAGATACAAACTATACAATTCAACATTCCTTTTTGCATTACTGATATTTTATAATATTAAAATTAACATTTCAGAGGGACAGACTGTAAAGGAGGAATAAAAGAACTTATAAATTAATACTCTGAAATTATAAAGAAAAATAATGCAATTATCAAAAATGTTCACGGTTCGATTATTTTACCTATACCTATTTGTATGGCGGTTAGATTATTTGGGTGTAGTTTTTTATGTGCTGGCATTCAAACGTTTTATTTTTCCTAAAAAAATCTGTAATTTGTAACAGATTTTTTATTGGTGACCTTTTTAGCTCTTACCGGAATGAAAAGGAAAATTATTGGACGGCGCTAGGCCCCCTACTCCATCATATAACTTCCTTCATAAGACTAGGAAGGAAGGCTATGGTTGTGTACTAACCAGTAGGAAGACCAATTTTGTATTGTTTTGAGTGTTTCGTTATGCCAATTATTACAAAATTGTTGACTGTTATTGACAAATAATCAATTAACTGTTAAAATTTAAATACTTATTGATGCGAGACAGACGGATTGATTAAAATATTAGTAACAGTTAATACTCAACTGTGGGGGGAGGGGTAATACTCCCCCCTATTTTAATTTCGCTTGACTTGAGGTAGGTATGTGCTAGTTTGTTTTACGCAGGACACCGTTAAAAACATTAAACTATACTAAAACGTATAGTTGAAAGTCAATCATTGGCTTCCACATTACTTAATAAATAAGTTTAAACAAGTCTTTTTTCAATACAAAGCCTAGACTTCAAGATCTAAAAAAGAATGCTACCCCTAAATTATTTTAATGTTTTATGCATAACTATAGGTTTATATTTGAATATTATCCCGTCTATTTCATGCTTGGGTTGATTTATTTTATTTTATAAAAAATAAGACAATATTTTTAAATTAGTTATACTAAAAGTTTTAATTTAACGAAATATTTGAGTCCATTTCAATTACTTTAAAGTGCAGTAAACACACAAAGGCTCACATAGTTACAATTTTGTGATATAAAAAGCAAGCTAATGGATTAAGGCTGAGAGGCAGCGGTGTAAATCTGTTCCAACCCAATATTGTTATTAATGAAGCCGATTTCTGCCAATCCACTTCAACCATCTTTATCTAATTTGTCACGGTTTTTTCCATCTATTACTAAATCTTAGTTTTCTTCACTTTATTTTTGAGTTTTAAAAGTAATGTTAAAAAGGCCCTCGCACAGTAATGAAAAAGAGTATGTAGTGTTTTAGCGAATTTCCCCTATAGGGAAGAAGCTATTACCGTAGGTGGCATGGTAAGACTTAAGCCCGAGACCATGATAACTTTTTCTTTTGAGGTCCCCAGATGCCAAAAACACTATTCGTTGAAATTTATATATATATATATATATATATATATATATATATATATATATATATGTGTCCGTTAACACGATAACTTGAGTAAAAAACGTCCGATTATGATGAAATTTGGCTCAAACGTGTAAAATGACATTCATGACTTTAAGTTCGAAAACCAGAAAAATCGGACCATGGGAAGGGTGGTTTATGGGGGTTTTAAATTTTCCAAAAATCGGTTTTTTGCATTTTTCACACAAAAATTTTTAAAAAACTTAATTTTGGTTTTAACCATGTTATAGAGCTTAAAAAACAAATAATATGGTATTTTGAATCATTAAGCTAGGTTATATGGTTGCGGAGAAAATCCAAAAAACGTGTTCATAAAATCTCCCATGTTAATCTTATGGGAAAATGGGTTTTAGCTTTTCCCCAATTAATTTTACTATAAACTTCACATTTGCTTATACCAATCAGTTTAGCTCTACAAATCAATGATTTTGGTGTTTAAATTGTGATTCTACGTCCAACCGTTGCCGAGATATTCAAAGTGCTAAATACAGTACGTTGTCCAATGTTATCCTTATGGAGGATAAATAAAATTTGATATCTCGATTATTTATGAATGTATGTTGATGAAATTTGGTATGTGGCTTCACGTAGTACTGGTATATTGATATTTGTACAAAAAATTGATTTTTCGTTGATTATTCCCATAGCAGCAAACCTGCGTACTCAACCCCCATGTTATTCTTATGGAGAATAAGTAAAATGTAATGACTCCCTTAATTATGAACATAAATTAATAAAACTTGGTATGTAGCTTCACTTGGTTGAGTTATATTGAAAATTATATAAAAACCCTTTTTTTTCTTTCTCTTTGCAGCAAACCTGCTTTCTCAACTCCATGTTATTCTAATAGAGAATAACTAGAATGTTATAAAGCGCTTATTTATGATTGAATATTGATGGAACTTGGTATGTGGCTTCTCCTAGTTAAATCCTATTTATATTTGCATAAAAACCAATTGTTTGTGTTTCTTGTTTCAGCAAAACTACGTACTCATTACCAATGTTATTCTTATGGAGAATAATTAAAATCGCTTATATGTGAATATATTTTTATGAAAATTGGTATGCGGCTTTATGTGGTATTAAGACATATATTATGCATTGGAAATTCGCTGAGTACGCAGGTTTGCTGCGACGGGGGTATTTATATTTGTTGTCGATTATGCTTTTATTTGATGTACTTAAGTTTTATTAAACTGCAAAGTTAGGCCAAGTACTGCTATAGAACTGGTGGCTACCCCTCCTTCAAACCCCTCCATCAAAGTCCCTCTCTATGTAAACAATTTTAGCAACAGTTTCAGTAATGGTTATATAACTTCATAAACGCTGGTTATAATTGTTGTTATAATATATGTCAATTTGTAAGCAAAACATTGAAGGGAAGCGGGTTATGGATCTAAACTGTAAACCGCAACAACATTTTGGATTTGATAAAAAAAAGGTATACAATACATCTGAAACCAAAATAGCAGGAATAGTCTGATTTTGTGAGACATTTATAATAAAATTACCTTACCTACAAGAACCCACGAGTGCCTACGAGAACCTTAAACGTTAAATAGTAGTTGATACAATTTTCTCTTATAAAACTACATAAAATATTGATGATGAAATGTTATGCAATATAAAGAAAGAGTTTTATAAAAAAATAATCTTTAATTTTTATCACCTGTGAAATTTACTTTAACTATTCTTGGACTTCTCTATTACACTCTACAAGGTGTAAATTCGCTAAACTTCAATATTTATTAGTATTTCGCAGTCTTTTATTACAGTTAGGTATATGAAGATTTTTCGTTTTAGCAAATTTATCTTAACACATTAACTTTCCCATTATTTGAGCCAGCTTGTTATTTTTAACTATTCCATAAATACTTTTGTCTGTACGAATATATGTTTTGTTAGGAATTATGAAGTTTTATCCCAAAAATTTAGTTATGACTCGCAATTCAATATTAGAAAAAAATAATAGTAAGGATAGGAATTGTCCTATACTAGGTTCGCAAGTAATACAATTTAACGAGCATGATAAATTGTACAATTATAAATCATGTTTTAACAGAAAATCTGATTTTATGTAATATGTAATCAAAGCATCAAACGTCAATTTTTAACGAACTCAAATTTATCATAGCTGGCACATAAATGATTTAGCATTCTTTATATAGATCGTATGAAGAAAATTAGTATGTGAAGCTGAATCCTTTAATATAGCTTCGGTGGTGGATACATCTTATCTTAGCCTCGAAATAAATGCATTACACGTTCTGCCAGAGGCTAAAGTTCTTTTCCCAGTTATTCCTTCCCTCTTATCTCTACCCACGAGCAACTATTGCTGATACGAAATGTTAAAGTGCTATAAGGTTTTTGGTTACCGAAGTCGTCGTGCTGAATATAGGTCGTTACTTCAGATAAGAGAAGTAGGAGGATAAAACGGAACTACAATGCGTTCTTTAGTTCAACGCAGACTTGTTACATTTATTTCCAATACACGGAACATATTCCATGATTGTTGAGATGTAATCACAGATAACAGTAAGGTTTATGATCAGTTGATTGCTCTATTTACGGAGATATACAGCAACATTTCAACATAACACTTACGAATTATATTGCAATCGATGGCGTTTGTTGGAGTTATTGCGTTTATATATTTTATGAGAGCGATTCAATCCTGCACCTGAGCCGACATAAGCCTAGTGATCGAGTTTCTGTTATTGCAGTAACAATTTTAAATCAGGATCGTTTAACTCTGGATTATATAACAAATAATCAGTTTAGGGATCTGCTTAAAACTGGAAAAACGCCTTTAATTGCTTAATAACAATGGTTTGTCGCAGTGGAATACCTTTTTAGTAGTTGATATAATAAAAATAAGCAAATAAATCAATTCAATACCATCTAATATGTCAAAAATTATAAAAATATCTGAAGACAATTTCATGAATATGGTAGAGTTGCTTTTACATATAAAGAAATATATCAATGAGTGCATGTATTCGCTATAAATTGTTCAGTATTTTAAATTTAAATATTGTGAAAACTATCGGATATCAATCCAAAAGAAGGAAACACGTACCACAAGAAATTTGATCACACTATTCACAAAACTAAATCTCTAATTGGCTTCTTAATGATTATTTCCCGTGTTGTCAGTACTCATTCACAATAAGAAACACTTAGTAATATAAAAAACAATTGTATTACAATAATGTGATATATTGACATAAAACGGGGTTTTTACAAAATTTTATAAATACAAATCTACAAAAAACTTATATTAAAGTAAATCACATTATGTTTAACTATCTAAAATTGTTACACGTTTTCTTTTTGTTCTATTGTGAAAGCTGAGTTTCAAATTAGTCCCCCCTTTACCTTTCTCTACATTTCCTGAGATATTGATTCTGGACTGCCACTGATCACTGTTGATCAACTTATACTTTAATTTAACTTAATTCATATTTTCAGGAACCAATTTAGATTACAATATTTTCTTCAAACGTAAAAGTGGGGTTGTGACATCACATTGAATTACTTGTGTATTTGTGAACACAATGTCTCAATCAGTTTCTAAAAATCATAATTTGTTCTTAAGATATAGGTGATTCTAAAAAAACAATTTTGATGTTAGTTTTAAATGTCCCAACCTTAAAACATGCCTATATTCTTGTCATTACATCTATTGAAGTCCATAAACTACTACCGGTCATTTTTGAGTGACATTTGATTCATTTGAAAAAAATTAAGTTCGTCCGCCATTAAACAAATCTTAAATATAACATTTCTTTCCCATGACATGACACATTTTGAAATCTTAAAAATTAACTGTTTGTTTTTCATAATGCTGCGTCATATATAACGATGTTTTATGCCAATTTAATGGGAACAAATACATGATGGGTATAGAGGTAGAGGTAGTTTGAAATTATATACAAATACACCTGTTTACTAACAATTAAACAATTTATAAAACCAGTTTACTGTAAGCATTTCATGCAATCATGATGCATCTAACTTTAGAACAGTCACGTGTATGAAAAAGTTAAAATAAAATGAAAACTTACGTACGTATAATGTTATTAATGTTACTAAGACCTAAGTAGAGAAGAAGAGTGACAGACAGAGGTAGGGTATCATTGGTATTTAAAAATAAAATAACTTAAAATATGTGTCGTTAATCCAACCATAGTTATGAAACTTGTTATTAAACATTAATGGAAACCAGTTACACTTGTTAGAATAAATGGATTATAACAGCTGATGATCTGACATAATTTTAATATTATCTATCTGCTAGAGATAATAATATCACGGCATAAAACTTGGTTATCAATATTTTCTTGGTGAAAATTGGCAGAGAAACTTAAAGAACATTAAAGACGATTTGACAACCGATCAAGTTGAAACATCGCTCACTTCTATTAATTATCACAGGAATTCGCTTTAGAGTCAGTAAAATCACCTTAGTCCCTTTTCTGTGGAATCACTTGCTTTTGATAATTCCATTAAGTTGTAATATTTGACGAGTTTTAGAAAATTATTTAAACAAAAATATCTGATCTATGAGAAGAAGGTGTGACTTACAAAAGTGGAGTTGGTCATGAGGACACGGACGGTGTTGTTGTGAGCGTTGAAGATGCTGAGGCCACCGTGCATATCCCTGTACACCACCTCGGTTTCTGAAACAACCAAGGTCACCTATCACGATCAAGTGAAACATAATGTAGACCTAGATTTTAAACAAAATGTATGGAGAGGTCAAAACTTCCAACCAGCGCAGTTTCTTACTCAAACTACTCAAATGTTTTGATGCTGGCTGGTTTATTCAATACAATTAATTTATTTATTTTGCGTATAAAGCTTATGAGAAATTGTCTACGTGAAATACGATAGCATAATTTTAATTCTTACATCATGCTCTCATTCAATAGTCAGTTCCTTAATTTATAGATTGTTGGTTGGTTGACTTTTGTGGTTCAAATTTGCCATGCACGTTTTGGACCTCACTCTCCCTTACACTCGGCAGTTATTAAAAAAATAAGAACTAAAGTTTTAAAAATTATGTACCTAAGATTTTGCTTCCTTTATTTTTTTAGATTTCTAATACAATGATAAGACACATAACATTTCTTACAATATATAAAACGTCTAAAAAATCAACAGGTTCTAATGAATAAAATATCAAAATATAAACAACAAATGGATATCGTTTATACTAGATGATATGGACATCTTTCAATATTATACACTCTGCACAAAAATCAATAGATTTTAAATTAACTATAAAAATAAAATTTAAAGTTGTAGTTAACATTATTTTTATTAAGACATTTTTCAGTATTTCAACTATTATAAATACATGATGATTTATAAAGAGTACATTTAAAGTCACCACATATTATAAGAGCCCATTTAGTTTAATATTAATATTGATTTAGCTGAGTCACGAAGAATAATTGAATCATTGGTCAGCAATGTTTTTGTTGTGGTGGGAACACGTTGTTAATGAAAATTACACTCGATGTTCGCCATTTTGTTTACATTAATTGACTATTGTCATACGTTTATTGTATCTTCCTTTTGATTATTTTGCACAAAACACTGGTGAGTGCAATGTGAGATTTTTCTTTAACTCACAAACATGTACTGACAAATTGCAATGTAAATATTAACATAACGTTTAGTTTGTTTAAGTATACATTTCCTCTTCCTTTTCTTGTTCACCTTTAGGCTCCTTGTTTAGATTTGAACTTTATATAAGCTTCCTTGGACACAACTAATCTTAAAAAATATACCTGTATACTTTAATTGAACTCAAGTATACAAATAAAATCAAATGATGGCTTGGTTAAATAAATTATAAATCTATAAGTGTTTAATTTTTAATTTTATGAGAAAGAAGAAAAGACATGGGTAAAGATGATTTGGACATAGGAAACGATTATTTTAAAGTTTCTTTGGGCGCTCTAGGGTTTAATTTTTGAATTAATTTAGTTTACGTAATATATGTTTATTAATTATTTGAGTCAGTTAGTCCTTGGGCGCTCTAGGGTTTAATTTTTGAATTAATTTAGTTTACGTAATATATGTTTATAAATTATTTGAGTCAGTTAGTTATTAGACTTATTTAAGTTTTAGTGCGTTTTATTAGGCATAATACCGTGAGGTAAATGAACTGTAAGGGAAATGAATTCCGGTGCGTTTACAATGAGTGTGACTTAATCTGAAACAGCTCATCCAGTGTTCATAAAGAAAATAAATAAATTGAAAATACTGATAAGTAATGTATCAAGGAACATTTAACTTCTGTTCAAATCAATTCAGGAAGAGAAGGCAATTGATAAACGATAAACCACACCACAGCCAGGATACGTTATGCTCTAGTCGAGGGGGCATGCTTATTAAAAGAACTTCATAGCATTAAATATTAGTTTGACATCAAATGGCTAAAAAAACTATAATTTCTGAGCGTTTTAGTTTTTCGGATAATACTTGGTAAAACATTTACCCGGGCAAAGCTCAAACAACGCAACGGTCCAAGTGCGACACATGTTTAGATTATCCCTCATGCCGTTGTCACTTTTGTCTTGTAAGAGGAAGAAGGCTGTTTCCTTAATCCTCCAGCCTGTTTCACGATCGCGCTCTGCTGCGTCAGATAAAATAAAGCTTTTTATTCTTTCCGATTGTAAACGGTGCGCTGTTAAAACACGGCTGGTCGTGTTCCACTGACAACAGGCCTATCTAATACTTTTCATAACTTGTTTCACGTTTACATTTTGACTGTGTTTGTGTTAATTTTATTCTATTTCTAATATTCGTTGAGTACTATAAGTTGAGTATTATAAGTCCGGAAGTTTGCAATGTTTTATAGAATGTATTTTACAATTATAAACAATACTATTTATTCCGGATATTTAAATATGTTAACAAGACTTATATCAATTCTTATGTTTACTCATTTTATAATTTATTAAAACATTGTTAAATTTTGCAGTAGATATTGGATACTAGATCAAGTTCAAAGTCAATCAAATGAATTAATATATTAACAAAGTACCTTTAAAACATAATTTATTTTTACTTTCATATTTATTTCCCTTTTTTTTTGTAATATAACGTATTACTAAACTTGTACTCATACTATTATTGATAAAATATTAATAAATACTCAAGCAGTTCTTGAATTTTGTACATCATCCAAAGTATTTTATGAAATTACTCACGTAATGTACATTTTTAAACCGATAACACCAAGAAGCGCAAGCAACCTCATCGAGTGGTTAACGCCATCCGTTATACACTGTCAACCAGGGACAAGCTTATTTATAATCCTCACACTAATGTACCTGCCTTACACTAATGTATCTGCTTTAAATTTCGGTAAAAATGAATCTGTAAATATAATATGATTTGAAGAATCATGCATTTCAGCCCTAATAGGATAAAAAGATTACGTAAATAAACCCTGCGGTTTTTTGTTGGATAAATTGTTCGTTGTGTTATAATGAAATATTGGATTCGTATGTTTTATTCATATATAGTGGATGAACTATACATATTAACTAAACAGATAACATTTGATTTTAATTTTAGTTATCATTTTGCTTAAAATAGTTATATAATTATTTTGGAATTAAATGTAGATTACTGTGTAGTTGAAAGGGTGAGAAAATCAGTGTTGAAAACTAAGTTTATAAAAGTGAACTAGTTAAATGAATACAGTTAAAACATACATTAAGTATTTACTCAATAAGTAATGTGTGAATGTAAAGAGTGCAGCAAATGCAAAGTATTTAAGTAAATATAACTGTTAAAACATTCAAAGAGCACTTTTCATTCCTATGGAGGATACTGCAGTTAATGTCTATGGAATCTTAATCAGATGTCAGATGTCAATATTTTCGGTCTTGTTGACCATGTCAGTTAAAAATCATCAAACAACTGCACAAACACAAAAAATGCACGAAAAAATTGATGAACAAGTTTTTGATCAAATCTATTCGATTAGTGTTTTTGAATGTTAAATAGAAAAAAACAACATCAGACAAACTACTGAAACAGAAACAGAAACACAACCTGTAACCTAAGAGTAAAGCCCGAAGAAGTAAACGAGCAAAGCAGGTGTATTGAGACTGTTTTAAGTTGCTTATATTAAGTTCACATTAAGTAAATTTATTCGCTTACCGGAAGAATGATTCATTAAAATTGAATTTCCTCTAAAAAAATAAGTTTAAAAAACATCAAAAGTCACAACACTCTTTCATATCTGAAACTTTACCGTTATTGTTAGTCGTTATCTAATACGAACTAATAAATAGAACGTGGAACCCCATTTTATAGTTTTGGAACCCTTTTAGCGAATTTCCCCTATAGGGAAGAAGCTATTACCGTAGTCGGCATGGTAAGACCTAGGCCCGGGACCATGATAACTTTTCGTTTTGAGGTCCCCAGACCCCAAAAACACCATTTTTCGAAACATATATATATATATATTTTTCGATATATATATATGTGTGTGTGTGTGTGTGTGTGTGTCCGTGAGCACATCCGAAGGGGTATTTTGGGGGGTTTTGTACCCAAAAATGGGTTTTTTGAGTTTTCTACATATAACATTTGATAAAGTCAAAATTTAGTTTCTTCCATTGGAATCAGCTTAAAAAGACGCACAATTTGGTGTTTTGATAATTTCTCTACGTCAAATGGTTACAGAGATATTGAAAGTGCTAAACACAGTACGTTGTCCAATGCTATTCTTATGGAGAATAAGAAAAAAATTATAGCTCGCTTATTTATGAACGTATTCTAACAAAACTTGGTATATGGTTTCATCTGGCTGTGGTCTATCGTTATTTTCAAAAAAACCCCGATTTTTACCAATAATTCCCGTAGCAGCAAACCTGCGTCCTCAGCCCCCATGTTATTCTTATAAATGGAGAATAAGTAAAATGTAATGTATCCCTTAATTATGAAAAAAAATTAATAAAACTTGGAATGTTGGTTCACCTAGTTGATTTCTATTGATATTTGCCATAAAAACCCATTTTTTGTGTTCCTTATTGCAGCAAACCTGCGTACTCATCTCCCATGTTATTCTTATGGAGAATAATCAAAATGGCATATATCGCTTATTTATGAATTTATATTGATGAAACTTGGTATGTGGCTTCACCTAGTTGAGTAATATTGATATTTACAAGAAACCCTATATTTGTTGTTTTTTGTAGCAGCAAACCTGCGTACTCATCCCCAATGTTATTGTTATGGAGAATAATTCAAATTTGATATATCGCTTATTTTTGAAAATATTTTTATGAGATTTGGTATGCGGCTTTATGTGGTATTAAGACTTATATTTTGCATTGGAAATTCACTGAGTACGCAGGTTTGCTGCGACGGGGGTATTTAGTTAATATGGTGTGTGATGGAATTACAAAAAGTATTTTAGTGCAATGAAACTTTTCAGTCTTTTAAATTACACATTATTCTTTCAACTTTGATTGACATTCTAGCTGTTTATTTTCTTAGTTTAATGACGGTGTACTAATAATTTAGTTATTTACAAACTAATATTATACTTAAAACAACTTTACTGATTTTCATTGAGTTAGGCCGAATTAATTGACCTAGTGCTTAACACAGTATCAGCAGTGTTAAATTTATTCGCTCGTATAAACTTTTAATCATAACTAAGAATTTAGTTTATGTGTGACAAGACAAATAGAGTTTCACACAGGTCCAGTTATTTTTCCAGGTGTGACACGTATTATCCAGGTTCATTTCTCACCTAGTGTCACTCTCTGTTGGAGGGGGGGGGGGAGAAACATGTTTTCATAACCTCTAACCTAATGCTCCCCCGCCTCGCACTCTTATATAAGGCATTGTTATTCTTCTGAGCCCGAGTGCTCCGAGCGCTCTCAGGACAGATTTACGTAAAGGGATTTTCATCACAATGTAATGTCAGAGATGTGTATTTGCTTCTGAAGCACGATTTTATCTATAATAAACATGTTTATATGTTTTTTACGTAAAATTGTATTTTCTTTGTCGATAGAACCAGCATTTTAAAGTGATTTGTCGTCCCTTTAAATCACATATTTTCGCCGTGGGACAATTTATTGCTAAACAATGTTATAAATCTGATTATTAGCAAACACCCTTCTTTTAGAAAGAAAAGATAGAGTACTAGATGTGATTTTTAAATAAAACCTATCTATGCATGCGAAGTTCTAAAATAAGATATTTGTATGGGCAATAATTTTCGATTTATACATTGATTTTAAACGTGATTCAATTGGTTTTTAATTAAAATTTTACAGAAAAAATCCTACTTATTACCAACGAAAAGGTTTTTGGTAAGCCAATTTTTGATATCTAGAAACTTGTTTAACATCATAGTTATCAAATGAGTATTTATAAATAATATTATTTATTATTATACATTATTATTATTATTATATATTATTATTATTATTATATTATTATTAGATTATTATTTATAAATAATCATTTTATAACTATGATGCTAAACAAGTTTCTAGATATCAAAAATTGGCTTACCAAAAACCTTTTCGTTGGTAATACGTAGGAGTTTTTCTGTAAAATTTTAATTAAAAACCAATCGAATCACAAATTTAAATTCAGTTTAAAATCAATGTATAAATCGAAAATTATTGCCCATATAAATATCTTATTTTCTACTTTTCTATAATATCTCTATCTCGACTTGCAAAAATCACAGTAAAAGGATTAACTACTGTTTATGGACATTTAATTTGTGGTGCATTACGACAATTTTATTTCGTTATTACGAGTACAATATTAAAAGGCAATTCAAGGGTTAGGATTAATCGGAAATTTAATAATCTTAGCCTGCAATCAGCTTATGTTTCAAACACGAAGTAATTTTACATCATCTGATATAATATAAGTCTAATTTTGTATACTTAACAAGTTTACCTTGAGTGTTTATTGGATGCAAAGTGAAATAAATAAAGTGAACATTGGTTCTGTATATGAGAAACTGTTTTAAACTTTTGTTTAGTGACTTTTTGTGTGATATAAGTTCTGAAAATGACGCTCCACAGTCAAGTTTGTCATGGAAAATGTTTTGACAAACATGCATTGTACAATTCTTCTGGTTTTTTTCTCTGAAAATAATGAAATTTTAGTATTCGGCCTGCTAATGTAAATGGTTAAATTCATTAAAAACTTAAATACATATTGATTGATTCTGCCTGCAATATTATTTAACTATTAACTCGATAAAGACACATTGTTTTAAAGTTTACCTGCCTGGTTAGAATGCTAGAGGTGCCATAATGTTCTTAAATAATTAATTCAGTTCCAATTAAAAAAATAAATTACCCAAGAAATCATTTAATTAACTGTTTCACCATTTCAACGTTGGATACATTTGGTCTATGTTAATTCATTTCACTCTAAATTGTTTAAAACATATTTCACAATTTTAAAAAGTAAAAAATATGTTTTTCTAGATTCAAATTATTAAATTTAAAAACTATTAGAATTAACCCTGTGATTTTGAAACTTTCCAACAGAGACCCATCCCACTATAAATACATTACTCAGTTTATTCTCCAGTTGTAATACACTAACTGAACAAACGTAATTTACACAAGGTGGAACTAGAAAGCAAAAGTTTGAATTTGCTGGGGTCAAAAAATAATTTCGAACCAACCTATTAAACATACAACCAAATTTTATAAAACTGATATCTTTATATATAATTCTGTAAGCGACATTTTTTTTAAGTCAACATTGTGGGAATTCGGCAAAACACAGGATTATGGGAGAGGGCTCAAATTAAAGGAATTGATCCCAGGACTCGGGAAAAATAGCAGTAATTCTAAAAAGTTGCCAGCAAACAAGAAATAACTTAAAACATCTCCCATAAGAAAAGCATAAGGATTTAAAAAACGTTTGCTTTGTTTAAATTCAAACATGTGATTAAGTGACTATTTTGTTTGTGAACTGACATGTAAATAGTAAACAAAATCAGAAGAGGCAGAGTATTGGAGCAAAGCCTAGGGGCTATGGCCTCTTCCCAAGCCACTAGTAACTTATAATTTTTGATCAAAACTTTAATTATATATGAACTAATACTGATCAAACTTATTTAAGTTAATCAAACTGCATGTGATACTTCAATTTGCCCGTCTAGTTAGATATTCAATTATTTATGAATCTGTCCCTACAATACGAACAAAAGGCAAAGAGGAAAAAAGACTAAGAAAGTAAAAAGTGCTTTATTTCCATTATCATAAATAGTTTATCACTTTTTGATCAATTAAATACCTTGCACAAGAATAATTAATGGTCTGTAAAAATGTTCGTTTGGATTAGCTAAGATTAAGTGACAATTATACAAGTAGAGTCATGTAGGTAATAATAATTGTGTACAATTATTATAAAATTATTGAATAATGTTTCTGCTTCAACCAAGGCTTACGAGTACACAACGACGAGTTATGAGGTCTCTGGATTTCATAACTTAGGAAATTATGTTCATGCCAAAGTTATCATTTAGGTAAGAACTTCCAATAAGGTCAAGGTCAATAATTAAATAGTGCAGGTGTAATTCTAGTGCGCCCTACATACATTCCACATACCATCTACTCTAATATGCTCCACCACCCTTGATCATCTAGCAACATAAGTCGCTACTGTTGCTGGTCAATTACTATCATACTGCCATCACCAAGATGCAAGATTCAAGATTTATTTGTCATTAAATATTTACAAAAATACAATAGGCAACGTCTAAAACTGGATAAACTGCGCAAAATTAGGCTAAGGTAAATTAAATTACCCTCCAGACTAAATCATCTCCTGTTGTTTGCATCACACTTATGTGTCTTATGACTGTATTCCCAGGAACCTTTCACAGGGTGTTCAAGCAGCAATGCACTCTATTTACTTTCAACAAATATATAATAATTATATTTGAAGGTGGATTATCATATTTTGTCGATTTCCGTTTCCAAAAATAAAACTTAATCAGGTTTGATTTTTGGTAAACAAAAAAGCCTTTTGACAAAAAGTCTTTAGACTAATTATTCCGCAGTGTTAGTTTTACTGTAACCTACAACTCCCTCTACTTCAGCGTTTAAGTAATACATTTTTAATAAAAAAAAAACTCCATTAAATCAAACTATTCCAGATAATATTTACTGTTAATTTTGGTATTTCAGATTTTTCTTATAGATTATTTTTCTTACAGTAAACTTCATGTACTGTAAACCACCAAGTAACTGTTAATTAGCTAATATTTAAATTGTTATACTCCATTTATTCTTGTGCCCGAGCTTATTTATTCAGCTACATCTTCAAAAAGGCCTTTAAAGAATTTATCTATAAAGAAAATGTAATGTTCTTAACTTCGAATAACTCTTCATATTCTCACATAACATGTGTTTAGAGTTAATTAAAAAGTATGTATGAGCTAATGTTTGAGATGAACATGTACTACTTTATTGTGTTATACATGTTGTAGTTACTATAGTGTGTTAAACCTAAAAGTTCTCAGCAACCGACGGCGTTTCTCTTGTTTGAAATAATGTGGTACACGGAGGTACATTAGGGTGAAGGATTATAAAAAATAGCTCCCACGATGACAGCGCTGAACGATGATGTTGACCCCCACTTTGAGTTCCCCTCGCACGTTCGCCGACTGTATTCTAGAGGGTGAACTGTTAATATATTTATATCGTAATGTTTTCAGTAGTAAATAACTAACCAATCTCAATACAGAAATTGTGTTTTTTATGGAATAAGTTTTGAGCACAAATCAATGTTGTTTACAGACCTTTTTCATAGGTTTAGCAAATGCTGAGGTACTGCAATACTTTTTGTAAAATTATTGGTGCCACTGCGTATTGAGGATTATATTTTTACTTAGTTATCCATAAAATTAATAAAGATCTTAAGTTTTCCACATAAAGTATTATATTAATCTTAGACTAATTTCACTGTTGCTGTATATTCATAGTCTCCGAAATAACGATATAGCTAATAGATCGCTGAAACTTGGTAAAAATGTATCTTTTGTAGTACCTACTAAAACGTTTATAGCTTTTACTTTCTCTTTGATAACTTTTCAGTAGTTTTAAGTTTGAATAAAAGAAGGGGAAATGAGTTGCTCATTAAGAATTTTGCATTATTTTAAGTTTCAAGAATAACTAACATTTATTTTAGTTTTTACTTACTAAATTTTGAACCTAAATGGTGTGGTGAAAATTCGTTTTTACCATAGCATGACATTTATTTAAGAACATATAATTAAATTACTGAGTTTAACATCTATGAAGATTTCTGAAAAGTTAATAAAGACAATGTAAAATGTATTGCTGTTGTTGTGATGTAGAGTAAATGATAAAAACTCGTGTTTTTCACCTATTAGGCCTATAGATTAATTTGTAAGCGTATACAGTAAATCAATATGTAAAATCCTACGTCTTACGATAAAATATAAAATATGGGGTCTTATGATACCTAATATAGAAAATTATGCTAGGCTGTTTATTTAAATAGATTACATTGATCAATATCAGTAAATAATACAATAACAATCAGAACAGTTCATACTTTAAATCATCATTCAAACTAATTCAATGTCGAAAACTAACCAGTTTAAAATTCAATCGTGTTTTAGACTCTTTGAAAAACGCTGTTTAGAAATATTTGGTTAGTGGTTTGGAATAGTCCCTAAACTTAATGATAATTATTGGAAAAACTTATCGTTCGTGAATATAATTAAAGTAAAGTTCAAACAAGTTTAAAAATCAATATACATGTTAAACAATAAAATGTATAATCGAATTGAATCAGCGTGTTTTTCTTAGCGATTGAGAGGGCTTTTATTGTCTTAGGAGGAGAATACCTTAGTCAAGATAAAAGGTCAGACACGGATAGACCAGGTGAATTGTTATAAACGCATTAGCGGGATATTAGGGTATGTGTAACAATGCATTTCTATATTGTTCGTTCTTATTTACATTTTTATTTTTGGTAATGTTATTTTTTTTCTTATTCGGACCAAAATTGGTGGCGTGGATCTGGAATGCTGCTGCTTGGAGGTGACATTCGGTGGATGGTCTGAGGTAAGGAGGTCGGTAATCTGAGCCTTCAATTTATTAGAGTATGTTAATCACATACCCGTGATATATATGAATACACTATCACAAGTTTTAAAGCTCAGATTATATTCGAGCTAATACGAAAGAGTGGTAAAATTTAACGAGTTCGCACGTAGCAAGCTGACGTGAGGGAAGTGAATTTCCACATAAAAACGTTTAAAAATCAAAATCAGTGTAAAAGCATATTTGTATTAAAATCTGAAAACATTGATTTTTTGGCAGTTCTGATGCTCCTGGTTTCATTTACCAGCAATACTGGGGATACAATTTTGCGCATTGTAAGGTTAGGAGAAAGTTCAGTCAGGCTTGAAAGTAGGTGTGACGTTGCTGGGGATGGTAAAAGTACACCAACAAATGAATAACAGGCTTTTATAACGTAAAACCCCCATAAGACAATGCACTGTGTTTGGTCGATACACATGTTTTATAATAACTCGGTACATATTTATGCTAGGATGACAAGAGAGGGCTTAAAAGCGTCGCCTCACTAATTCCCATCTTGTACATGCATGAACTTTACGTCCGATTCTTTTCTGACCCAAAAACTTGAAATTTGAAAGATTAAGTTTTCCGATCATTTTGCCCAACGATCTTGTTCAACCGATTATAGAAAGGAACGCCCCTGCCACATTTGAAGTAAATCGGGCAAAAAATGCGGCCGCTAGAGTGAAAACACACACACACACACACACACACACACACACACACACACACACACACACACACACACACACACACACACACACATATACACACAAATATATACATATATATCTCACTTTGAACGATCCCAAAACGTGTTCAGGGGGTCACGTTAAGAACTTCTATGGTGGTCCCGGGATTAAGTTTCACCGTGCGGGTCATGCTAATAGTTCACGTTTCCATAGGAAATTCACTAATAATTATAATCCTAATATAATCAGACCTTATCCAGCAGTAGTTATGGTTTGGGGTCGGCCACCATGTTAGATTGTTGTAGGTCCCAAATCACTTCTGGTCATCGGGATATTGTTAGTGACTGGCTGTTGTTAGTGATGGGGGTGATTGGTATAGAAACAGGCAGTCCTAGTAGTTACAAGGCAATACAATGCATGTCACTCAAAGTAGTCAGAGTACTTGTCCTTAAAACACACAGAAATGTGTTTTGGTGCCTTAGATGGTGATAAAAACATATATAATGAAATATAAAGGTAATATAAACACATATTATTGTAAATTAACACAAGGTGAAACGTGGCAGGTTCACTGGCTAATAAAATTTTTGGATTACACAAAAATGGAATGTAAGGTAAAGAGTATGTTTTTCTTTTTACCAATTTTTCATTTGTTTTAAAATATAGAACTGTGTATTATAATAATAAAATCTGCAATTACTTAGTTTCTTACCATCTAAATACTCGTACATAATATAATTTATTATAAAATATTCTCTATCCATTTTAAAATTTAATTGTATTTAATATTTATAATTCTATATTTAGGAATTAAGAAATGTTTCCCTTTTACATTTTATTATTAAAATGCACAAATTGTTTATGTTATTTAGTTATTAAAAATTAAAACTATTGTATTTGTTTAATGGCAAAACTAGAAACCTGATGTGACTGCTTTCATATTTTACGTGAACTAACGATCTAATTTGGAACTTCATCCTTCAATTTGGAAGCAGCAATACAAAACAGGTAATGGATACTTCTTTGTTCTCGTTTATAAAAATTTGTTGTTCATCATTTTTTGTAAATAAAAAATTAAATACATATACAACAAATGTAAGCTAGTTATGCATAGTTTATTTTTTTTATTAATTTTTTCATGTAAGCAAGTTAAGTTTGTTGATATTTAGATGTGAGAAGTTTCCTTACCTCCCGTTACCTAGTGTAGTTTTAAACACTATTGGAAATAGCTAAAGTCCATATAAATCTTTAAAATAAATATAACAAACTCATCACTACAGTGAGTTAAAAATACCCCCGTAGCAGCAAACCTGCATACTCAGCGAATTTCCAATGCATATTAATTTATCTTAATACCACATAAAGCCACATACCAAGTTTCATCAATATACATTCATAAATAAACGATTTATGACATTTTAATTATTCTCTATAAGAATAACATGGCGGCTGAGTATGCAGGTTTGCTGAAATAAGGAACACTAAAAATGGGCTTTTATACAAATATCATTATAACTCAACTAGGTAAAGCCACATACCAAGTTCTATTAATTTATGTTCATAATTAAAGGAGATAACACGTTAATTATTCTCCATAAGAATAACATGGGGCTGAGTATGCAGGTTTGCTGCTACGGGAACTATCGGGCAAAAAATGGATTTTTGTGCAAATATCAATAGACCACAATGAAATGAAGCAATATACAAAGTTTCGTCAGGATAAGTTGATAAATAAGCGAGATATACAATTTTTCTTATCCTCCATAAGAATAACATTGGACAACGTACTGTGTTTAGCACTTTCAATATCTCAGTAACCAATTGACGTAGAGCAATGATTAAAACATCAAATTGTGCGTCTTTTTAAGCTGATTCCAATGGGAAAAAATAAAATTTTACTTTTTCAAAAATTGTATGTAAAAAACTGAAAAACCCCATTTTTGGGGTACAAAACCCCCCCCAAAATACCCCTTCGGATAGGTCGATCTGTCTGGTTTTCGAACTTAAAGTCATAAATGCTGATTTACACGTTTGTACCAAATTTCATCAAAATCGGACCTTTTTTACGAGAGTAATCGCACCCACGGACACATATATATATATATATATATATATATATATATATACAGTTTCGAACAAATGGTGTTTTTGGGGTCTGGGGACCTCAAAACGAAAAGTTATCATGGTCCTTGGCCTAGGTCTTACCATGCCGACTACGGTAATAGCTTCTTCCCTATAGGGGAAATTCGCTAAAAGGTGTAATACAATATTTCAAACATCTTTTCACGTTTAATTTCCAATACTTATCACAACATAATGTATTTTAAGTGAGTGAGCATTTAGAAAATACAGTTTTTGTTATCATTGAATAGTAATTGAAAATAATCAGAATGGATTGGAGCGTAACACACAGAGATTGATGTAAACGTAAAAGTTGTCACACATGTCAGATTGTATTAGTCAGAAATTTATTTAAACACGGTTAATACATTTAGCGAAGCGTCAGACGAGGGTTTCGAATGTGTATTGAATGACGAGTAGCTTAGTTATTGGGGAGAAGGGTGGTCAAATGTAAAATAATCACAAAATAAAATTACCGAAAAATTTTAATTAGTATGAATGAAAGTACATTTTTTTTGGTAAATCTTTAAACTATTGACTATAGATACTGAAGTATCTATAGCCAATGGTTAAAACATACAAAATGGCAGGAAAATAATGTTAACAGTTAGTTTTTTTTACTGCATGTTTTACAAGCTGATATAATTTTATGTAGTAACGTTTGTAGTACGTGCTATATAAAAACAGATTTAGTTCAACTACCCCATGCCCACACGTGGAATTATTCACATGGAATAATTCTTCAAACTAAAAACCACCAACATCCCTAAGAACTTCAAAACCTATTGTTCATGGTACGCACTGACTCAGTACTTTCAATGGGGGTAGCAAAAAAAGGAGATACATTCTCGTAAAGAGGTCATCTGAACACACGCTAACCGGAGATAATATTTACGTAAATTTACTCTCGACACGTCTCTACTAAAAATATAATTTAATCTTACTATTTGACCAATTACTTTTAAAAGTATTTTTGTCTGAAACTTGATAAAACTTTACATTTTGTTTTTGAAGTCTTCTTCTCTCTAGTCTGACATTCAAGCGCCTAATGTTAGCAACAAGTTGATTTTCTTAATACTCATATTTTGATGTATTTGATTGCTCGAAACAAATGGTCTTTAAAGTACCTTTAATTTTAAACTGCGACTTTTAACCTTAAAACTGAAGTGAAAATTCTATTTTCATTGTTTACGGGATGTAATAAAAGACGTCTTACAACACTTAATATATATTTACACTTATACTGATTCACATACAGACGGTAAACATTTATAAAAGATGGTACTAGGCTATCGATTTCGACCAGTCACACCAGTCATCATCAGGCCAATGAGAGAACTGTTCACTGTTGGTTTTGTGTTTGATTGTATTTTAATAATATATAAGATAACATTTAAGGTATGGTTGGTACACACATCACACCATTATATATTTAAACTTGTAAGTTTCATGACATCACCGGGGTTTAAAGTAACACGGGTAGTCCTTACGTATAATTTTGTAAGCGGTATTATTACATAAACTACGTGCGTTTAGAGAAGTATTCTTAGTTTAAGAGGTAAAAACGGATAATCTGGCAAATAAAAAGTTATTGACAAAAATTGATATCGCTGGAAAAGCATGTAGAACTAAAACTTCTACTTTGTTAATTATTTACTAAAACACGCTTTAATTATTTCAATCAAGAGACAAGATTCCGAGTCCCTAAAACTCACTAGTAGATCACAATCGTAAATTTAAAATACCGCACACGACAACGACGAACGGTTTTAATTCGATTAGTCTGACGTCTAGTGTTTATTAATTCTATTTCAAGAAAATATAGAAAATTATAGTGAACTTTATGTAAATAACTTTTTTAAATGTACCACTAAATTCTTTAACTTAGATTAAACTTTATGACCTAAAGATCTCAAAAGGGGTTTTAATTTACAAACGCATTTGAGCAACAATATATAATTTCGAATTGTCTTATATTCGATTTTGTTTTTATGAAATAGACATTTAAACTACAAGTAGATAACATTTAAATTACTGTAAATTCACATGCATCGCAAAAATGGTTATACAAGTATTTGGTACTAGAAATAAACTAAAAATATGAAGTTGGCAAAGAAATGAGGATTACGTTCAGCAAGTACGCCTGAAAATTGTCACTTGGGTTAGTCTAACAAAAGGCTCAACACAGCGTTTTCCACAGAATGCTGAAGTGTCCGGGAGGAGGGGGTAGGCATGCCATTATAGTATGATGGTGAGGGTGAGTGTAGTAGGTCATGTTCGACGTAGCCGTTGGAGGATGTCTAAAGTGGATTGTGGTCTTAGTTTATTAAGATGCTTGTAAAAGAAAACAGAATATATAAATAGCATGCACAGTGGATACAAATACTTATTAGACCCAATAGTGTGTACACAGTTTTATAAACCATCTAAAATTTGGACTAATTTGGACTACAGTTTTGACCAGAAATAGCCTAAATTCTTATTTAAATAAAAAATAAGATTTAGATTATTTAAAAATTGATTGCTAATAAAAATATACATTTAGTAAAGTTTTGTTCTCATCTTAATATAATATATAAAAATGAATCCCTATTTCCCTTGGTCACGCCATCACTTGTGAATGAGTGCACCAAATTGAATAATAATTTTTTGTGCTCGTTAATGTCAGGAAAAGGTTCTAATAAATGAAAATTATTAATCCGACCTAAGGGAACTGTCCTAATGGCGTTCAAAGTTCCCACTGATTTGATCAAAGTTCAGTTAGTTACACAAAACAGCTGTAAACATACTTGAAAGGCATATTATTGAAAAAAAAAACTACTTGAATGGCAACTCTCATTATGGAAATAAAAAAAAACTACTTGAATAAAAACAACTTGAATAACTCAAACTCTTTTTTCGATAGGCGAGTGAGCGTAGCGAACGAGCTAATCCGGGAGGCGAGTGAGCGAAGCGAACGAGCTCATCTTGTAACTGAACGAGTATTTGATATAAACAAAATCAATAACATTAGGCCAGGACCAGCCTAGTTACTAATATAAACGATTTTCATTTTAATTGAGATTTTTTGTGGAGAACAAAAGTGAAATAAATAACAATACGATTGACTGTATGAACTGCTCAATAGTCCTCATATAATTGCGAAAAAATGGAAGAGGGTGAAGAGAGCAGGAAAGTCTCCAAAGTCTGTGTACAACGAAATATCAGTTATAGTATAAATTACAGTCCCTTACATTTAAACAAATATTGTCACATATTACATATTACATATATACAAAATGAAGAACCATTTAAAAACCTGGAACTGACTGAAATATAAAAAATAGAACTTTTAGACATAATCTGGACTGAAATACGAATTTAATAATTGAATAATCTTCTGCCACCAATGTCTCAGAGGAAAATAACCTGACCGATACAACCATGATAAATAATACTCCTACATACTGCGGTTTTACTTTACCACGTGACTTAAGCGCTTGGTTGAAATTCTGGTATTATAATTATTATTATTTGATGTTTCGACCCTAAAATATATAATATATAATGTTGCTTATAGTGTAACTTACAGTAAGTATAAAGTCTGAAATTTCTGAAAAATGCATGGAAAAGCTATCAAATCATGATAAAAAATACCAGGACCATATTTATATAAAAGTTTAAAGTTGTATAAGGAAATTTTGTTTTTGTAGCTTAATCTGAAAGCTCTTTAACCCCAAGCAACATAGCTATATTCTATCTGGGCTGAAAAGCCACTGCAGTATAATTAGACATTTTGTATTCCTCTTGTAAAATAGCAAATGTTATTTTTAAAATGCGAAAAAATGTGTAATTGTTTAAGTAATATCAAGCACATTTTCAAAACAAAAAATTAATGGATAGCTCATAAAAGTGTATTATTGACAATTTATTATAAATACCACAAACAACATATTTATTTACAATTTCTTTTTTAAGACATTCAAAATACTGATGGCAATATTTTTTATCTTTGTTAATTTTTGTAGGTGTCTAAATTAAAATATTGCTTATTTTGACCTAATCTGCAGATACAACTGGAGACACATACATTCGAAATTGTATAGAGTTTGGTCAACTTGGTCATATAAACCAAAACGTGAAATCATTAATAATTTTAATTAAAATTACAGTACGAATATTATTATAATAATATGTTTCAATTATCATTATAAATAAACAAAATAATACGAAAAGTAAAGTCATACCCGGAGTGCACAAGGTAAAAGTATTACCTAATCCAACTCTTGGGATAGTAGGGAATTTAAGATATGTTCGACATTGTGTTCATGGGCTTAGGTTCTGATGTAAATTGGACTTTCCCGGGTAGTAAATATAGAATACAATTAAAAATATGTGAATATTACACAAGTTAAATTTCAGCCAAAAATTCCTTGTAAGATTTTGGTCTTGCATTAAATAAATATGTTGGTATTTGAGGTGTGGATAAATATATATGATTCCGGTTGAACTATAGAAACAAATATCAAATCAGTACTTGTGCCCGGGACGTTCAATAACACAGGTAAATTTTAGTTAATTTATTTCTAAGCCTTAAGGTAATTATAAAACCCTATAATCTTCCAGCAGTTAAAGGTTCTATCGATTGTATACATCTATCTATTTATTGTAACTTGTGTAGGACGGAAATACAAATTAGGAACATATAGTATTTATAAAACCATTTGTTATGCACTATTTGTATTATAAGTTTACCTCAGAACTAAATTTAAGTAGATTAGACCTTTTTATACACAATTACCACTATGAATATTAAAATAGAATATTCAAATTTGAAGAAGAATTGGTTTTAAAAACACTATAATAAACCTTTTGTCCTGACTTACATTCCTTTAATTTATTGATTCTTTAGAGACAGTTGTGTACTTATTGCAATAGTGTATGTTAATATTTATTTTACCCTATATTTTGTTGATCTAATATTATTATTCATGCAGTATAATTAACTTTAAAATATGTAATAATAAACAAATTAACATAGGAAATAACCATTAATTTTTTAATAATTAGTATAAACAACCTTAAGACATTCCTAAATTTCACTCCCAGCTCAAAAATGCATTGAGAAGTACATCTTGATTACAACAATCAATAGATATAAATATTAAAAGCTACATGCGCACTATTTTAATAAAGAAAGTGCTTGTTAAATTTATTTTTGAAAAATTTAAAATTAATTTTTAAAACATTATAATTGTTATACCAAAAAAATTTACATTACCTGGATATAAAATATTCCCGAAAGATAATAAAGTATTATATTAATTTAAAACCACTTCTAAGTCATTCCAAGAAGCGGTATAACCCTTAAAAATACAGCTCTGTTCCTATCGTCTCCAAGAATAGATGTTATAGATCCATAAAGAACTGCAGACTCAAGGAGTTCCCATAAAATGACAAAAAGTCCACTACCGGGGCTAACCACTGAATGCCATGCCACAATGTTTAGAACAACGCTTTACCGTAGTATGTTTTGGTTATTATCTATGATTTATTCTGTTTATCTGTTGTTTAAAATAACCAGAGAATAAATATACACATTGACGTATTTCCTAATCAAATCGTAAAGGTAGGGGCGAGGGGGGAGGGTAATCCCCCCACACTATTTAATTATATGGATACGCAAAAATCCTCCCCACACCTTATGTGGTCCATCCTCTAGTCTATTACCAAACGGCCAGCACCACACAGGCGGGACCAGGTGCATTAGAACGGTCAAAACCCCAGTCTATCACAGTTTGGTCATCCGATATCCGTACTGGAAATATATAACAAGTTCTACTCGGTCAGTAAATTAAAATCATCAATATAAGTAAGTTCCACGTTGTACTCACAATGATTCCTTTCGTTCAATACTCTATAAAAACGTAACAATGATCATAGACCTCCCGTAGTGAGAATGATGGAAATCACCAAGTAAAAAAACATCCCTGACCATAAAATATATATGAGTGTGAGGTCGTTATGTCGGTTGAAGGATACAGGTAATGTTACAGTAGCAAATATGTGACACGCTAGTGAAAAATAGTATTTCATTATTATTATTTTCATTTATACTTGACGGAGAAAAATAGTTGCAAAATGGAATTAATTTAACAAATCATTTTCATAAACCAACTGGTAATATGGAAATGTTATTAAATTTTCTTATTTATGGTTTAGTTACCATGAAGAAACAAGTAAATTACTATAAATAAAATATTCTTTAGAAACATATGGTTATCCTTTGTAAGTGTGTAATCTTCTTTATATGTATATACGTATTCTTTTATTTTAGTTTCAAATTTAAGTAAAACCTACAATGTAATTCATTCCAAAAAAATATTAATCAATATTAATTTTAACACGTGCACAGCGATGCATTTAAAACAGTGCTGGGAACTGTCCTGAATGTTTAAAGACAATTTAAAAGGGAAGCAAATTAAAATTGACCGGCCTTTCCTATTATAACGCAGATTTGAACAATGTCGTGAAAGGAGTTTTGATGTTAATTTTGTGATTAATCGTTGTATGATGGAAGAATTTCAATTTGTTCTGTAGTTATTAAAATTCGTTTAATATTGTAAACAGCACCTTTCCTATTGTTCTTTAAAATATAGCTACTGAATTAATTAAAAATTACTTAGCCAAGGTTCATTTTGCACAACTCCGGCTCAACACTTTCAGGTTTATTAAGAGTATTACTAACTTCTTTCTTTATTTACACATTACGTTAAAGTTCACCAGGAACGACTGAATATTCAAGGAAATTACTTTAAAATACTCATTGTTTTAATTTACCAGCCCCACTCTAGATTTAATATCAAAATGAAAAATTGACCTTTTTACCTAAATAGGTTAAAGAAAAGTTGTATTATTCTTTTGTGATAAAACATGGAGAACACACTTTTTACAGCAACAAAGGCTGTAAATCCTAATCCAGTGAATAATCAATTAAACATAGAATTATATCAGTTTAGGCTTGGTGGCGGAAGAAATTGTTAAAAGATTGGAGGTTCTGGGCACCAAGGCTCTCATTTGGAGTAGTATTACCTCCAAATCTACTTTATGGTATATTGTAATTTGCACAAAAAAAATATTTTGTTGATTTTCCCCATTAACCAAAATTTAGTGTTTTTAACATTTTGGGGTCAAATTTGCAAAAAACCGATTTTTGGAAAATTGTAAACCCCCATAAAAATCTCTTCCGATAGTTCGATCGATCTGGTTTTCGAACTTAAAGTCATAAATGCTACTCTCCACATTTGTGCCAAATTTCATCAAAATCGGGTTTTTCTTTCAAATGTTATCGCGGTAACGGACACACACACACACAAACACACACACACACACACACACATATATATATACTCGCTTCGCTCGCTGGGGCTCCGCCCCCAGACCCCTGTGGGGGGGCGGAGCCCCCAGGTCGCTCTTTGGCCAAAATTTAATGTAAATTGGTCCAAATTCTCTTTAAGACCTATAAACTCTAAAATATTCCAAGGTTTTTATTATTTTTAGAGATTTAACCTATCAAATCTGGTCATATGCCAGTTGGTGAATACTACTTGGCATGGAGAAGTATTGTATGTTAAATGTTAAGTTTCCATTTATTACCTAAGTGCTTGGAAAGAAAATTGAAACCCTACACTGGATTTTGTGATATAGCCTTTATAGAACGTCGCCTAAAACTTATAAGGGGGAAAAACAAAATTAACAACCTAAATTGTTAAATATGTATTTGGTCAAAAATAAGCATTCTGCAACAAATATAACATTATTTATAAGGGTTTTTACCCTTGCTGGAGCGCTACATAAAAATATACAAAAAAATACACAAATAAATTTACAAGAGTTCAAAGTATTTTTTTTCTTTCGGGTGTTTAAGTGATATAATCTGGACGTATGACTGGTTATAAATACTAATTAATTGTAATATAGGAATACTATGTGCCAAATACTAGGCCTCTAAGTTCTGTATTAGAACGGCAAACCATTGAAAAGCACGTAAAAATCTTGAAATTTAACAAATATAGCGCTATCTAAGGGTTAAGGGGTCGAGATACGGCAAAAAGTCATAGGAAGAAAATCGTAGATCGCCTAAAATCCGTGGGACGTGGTAGTCTCGGTTTTATGATAGGACAATCTGTTTGGCCGCGAGAACTCAAATAAAACGACACTTTTTTATATAATTTTTTGATTTGCCATTATTAATTTTTATTTAGAAAATTTAAACCGACTAAAGTAAAATTTGGAAATTTTCTCTGGGGTTAATAGGTGAAAAACACCACCATGCTAAATATCAAGTTCATAGCTCAAGTATAAATGGTGTCACGTGCATGTCAATTAACCTCAATTGCTATAGAACCATCATAGCATTACTACTTATACGAAGAAAATGGTCAAATCTAAAGATATTTAGAGTTTTTGATTTCCCGACAGGTTTAAGTAATCAAGACTGGTCAAATTACTGCTGTTATTTACTAAGACATATTTTATAGACATATTTCGTGCCCAAAATTAGGCCTTCATCAATTATATTAACATGATACAAAATAAAATACCACCACAAAATCTCGAAAATATCCCGAAATTTGAAAAAATTTAGTTGTACCAAAATACAACTCTTCTTCTGTCAAACAAAAAGTTTATAAAATATATTTTTTTTAAGTTCCAAGGGTTAAAATCATCACAAACAACTAAAAACCTAGGAAATGTGGTAACCACCGATAAGTTGTAGTTTATGTACGTAATTAAAAAAATCGTACAAAAACCTTTAATCTGTAGTTCATATAGTGAAATCTGCAAATATTATGTGCAACAAATTAGGCCTCTCAGAACAATATTGAAGTAAAACACGATTTCAGAACCTGAAACCTTGAAAATTCTCTAAATTCGGTCAAAACCAATCCTGAAAATTATGTGGAAATAAAACAAAGAAATAAATAAATAACCAGTAAACATTTTAAAAATCGTCATACAACTTGAATAAATAATATACAGAGTTCCTCAAGGATCTATTTAATAAGGTAAAAATATTAAAAGTACACACATTTTAAGGCTTAGCTTTCTTATAGAGGGTTAAATCATACAAATTGGTCATATGCATGCTGCATACTACGTATAGGTCATAGTATTCAGAAATCGGATATGAAATGATGATATTCCAGGTAATTTTTTACGCCGCCAGACACTATGCAAGTGCGTGAAATAATTTAAATCCTTACTTTTAACTGTCCTTATTTGACAAAATTTGTGTTGTTAAAGGGGAAAAAACACTATAATAACATAAAATATTATGTTCGTGCCGAATAAAAGTAATCTGTAAAAAAAATAACCTAATTCAAGTGGGGCTTTTCCCACCTGTTATGACCAAAAGACAAAAAATCCACAACAATTTAGACATTTATTATGGGTTATAATAAATCAAATTGTTTCTATGACTGCTGTTGGCCCTGGCATGCAGACGTATTGTGTGTATAGGTATATGCACCCATATATTATTAAGGGCTTGTGAATAATGAAAATAGAATAGAATATATAATAAAATAGAATTAATAGTCTTAAAGGATAAAATCATCAGTAACCACCTTAAGTTAGAACATCGTTTAGTGACTACCAATTCTTTTGAAATGTTTAAAAATAAATAGGTTTAATAGAAAAATAATAGGTTTAATATTAAAAGAGTTAAAATGTTACTACAGCATAAGCTGCATACTATATTACCGATATTACCGACATTTTGAAATCCAAATAATGCATTTAAATAACATAGTTTACGTACTCATAGATTTTTATATTTTTGTCAAGGTTAATATAAACATTGCGTGTTTTTGCAATTTTTCCGATAGTTTATAGTTACAAGCTACACTGTATGACAAAAGTCACATTCCTAGCTCAACCATAAGTGGCCAAGGCAAAAGTGTTCAAAATGTCACGTTCCTAGTTAGTTCATCTAGAAGTGAGATATAATTCGTATACCTGAGTCAGTTACACCATGAGCTCGTATACAACCGGTCGCAAGCTACGAGAATCTCGTCAATGGCACATACGCACAACCATAGATTAAGCATATCCCTAAGGAGTATGTTTAATTTATGGCACCACTCACCACCCCCTAGCACAAGCAGAATTCGCCATGCACTGCGCGTAGTTGCTAAAAGTAGCAAGCTGAGAATAACGCAAAGCCTTGTAAACTGATCCACGGGCAACGCAAGAAAATGTTATTGCTACCAAAAATACGTAAAAACTGGACGATACACCGAAGGGTTCAAGGGAAATTGTGTAATGAATCATCAATCATCAAAAGGTGTGGTTGAAACACCAAGTTTTCTTACCAGCGAGAACGTAAAATTATATGTTTAGATGTTGAGCAATAAGCAATCATGAGTTTAAGTAAACATATTTAGTTAAGTTTAAAATTATTAATATTTAATAAGAAACACATTTTTTGTGACTGGATTGCCACATAAAGCTTACACGAGAATGCCGATTTAGATTTTTGTAAACTACATTACCAAAACTGTTACAATATCGAAATAATGCATGTCGGTAACGTAGTTTACGTAACTAATATATTTTAAACTAATTGTTTAAAAGATTTAATAATTAAAAATTGTGAGATTTGGCAATTTTTCTGGGGGTTACAAGGTTAAATCTACCTGCATGCAAAATTTCACGTCGATAGCTCTTCTAGAAGTGGTCTAGAATTCGTATACCTCAGTGAGTCAGTCAGTTACACAAGCGGCTGTATATATGTTAGATATATATATATATATATACATAGAGAGAGAGAGAGATATATCTATATATATATATATATATATATATATATATACATATATATAAATTTGAACGATTAGTGTTTTTGGCATCTGGGGACCTCAAAACGAAAAGTTATCATCATGGTCTCGGGCTTATGGCTTACCATCCCACCTACGGTAATAGCTTCTTCCCTATAGGGGAAATACGCTAAAACTTGGTGTGCAGCTTCACCTGGTTGAGATATTTTGATAATTGAAAAAAACACATTTCTTATCTTCCTCGTTGCAGCAAACCTGCTTACTTAGCCCTAATGTTATTCTTATGGAGAATAAATCAAATGCCATATATCACTTATTTATGAATGTATATTTGTGAAACTTGGTATGTAGTAGTGAGATACATATATATGCAGTGGAAATTCACTGAGTATGCAGCGATATTATTTCACTGACATTAAATTATTCAAATATTTTAATTTGCTGTAAAGTCTAAAAAATGCAAAAATACTAAATTTAACCATGCCATTTTATAATAAGTAAATAAATAAGTTTAAGGTTGATGAACAATGTTAAACAATAACGTCCCTTTAAATCCAAACTGTGATACTAGATGGCATACCGTGTCAACTGCTAGCATACCAAATACATTTTCTTACCTCATTTGATGTAGAGCAAGTAACAAATCCATAGATGCGAGTAAAGAAAAAATGTTTTTTATGATAACCATATTTTAATAACCCAACAATATGTAAGTATTGTGTTTTTAGAAATCAATTTTTGTAAAAGTGTTTAACGTTGTATTAATATTATCTTTTCATCATATAAGTTACAGCATTAATAACAAATGAGTATAAAGGACTAAACTTCCAAGGAACTGCAGTGCCAAGGCCAAGGAGTTTTCAGGTAATGACTAGAAAAGTAATGATAAATTTTAATTTAATAAACGAGTTTATTATATTGCAATTTAATATAATACAGGGTTTTAAAGCTATTGCTTACACTTTTTAACGTTGGAAACGAATTTATTTGTAAGAATGAAATTTTAAATACGTTAAGGATACGAAATTGAACATAACATTTTAGAAGAAAAATAATTTTCTTTCAAAATTGGTGTGTAGTTACAGTAATTCAGTAGCGACAATAATTAGTCGTTGCAGTAAACGTTATAATTTAAGTGCTACAGACGTAACAACTTTAGTGACGTCATAAAATATCGCTGTCTTTTATATCTTCTTTCTAATAAGCACTTTTATAGCCATCATCGTTATAGCATTTTATTTTATGCTAGTCATGATAACAATGATGTACAACGATGTGTTAGGTTTGAGACGGTAATAGCTACCAAACAATATTATTACATTTTTGTGCGTAAGTAGCACATATTGTTTTATATTATTGGTGCCATGTTTTCTTGTAATTTAAAGTATTTGTTTGGATTAAAGCTGTCAACGATCTAAATTGAATAATATTGTTTTAGATTAAAATATCAAGTTTTAGAGTTTATAAATCACAAGGGAAAGTTGAAGTAATTGCGACCTGTCTTAATTTTGATATTTTCTCAAAATGTTGTATATATTTTGTCTAAATAAAAAAATAGATATCAATAAAAAATATGAAGTTATTAAAGAGGGGAATCCCAAAATATAAAAAATAATAAAATTTATTTCTCACCTTAAAAGGTTTGCAGGTTTTGTGTAGCCTAAACTAAATCCCTATAAACAGCACACACACCAGATGCTACACAATAAGCCAATTAAGAGAAATAGTTTCATAAGAAGTTTCATCCGTTTGAGTTCAGATCCCTTGAGAACATTGTTTTTTAAACTTTAATCAACAAACACAAACTCACTGGTTACCGAAATATCCTGAACTTAATAGAATTAAAATGTGTTATCCAGATGTTTATATTAGTTTATGAGCAGTTAGTTTTACCCAGATACTATGACGGTGATCAAATTGGGTTAAATTCTTTAGCGAAATTTCCCTTGGATAAACGGGCTAATGGTTGTTTAAATTCAGGTTAACCCGGAACTCTCTGGAACAATTCCATAAACCTTGTTCCTTGGACCAAGACAAACACGTTTCACGATATAAACATGGGTCTATGGGACCTACCTTTTCGCCTGTCCGTCTGTATGCATCTTTGACAAACATTATATCATCGGTTGAATTGTAAAAAGGTGAGTAAATGCATTTTCGCCACAGTGTCAGAACTTTAGAAAATGAAATGTACAACTTTGAATGCTAGGAAACAAATACCCCCGTAGCAGCAAACCTGCGTACTCAGCGAATTTCCAATGCATATATATGTATCTTAATACCACATAAAGCCACATACCAAGTTTCATCAATATACATTCATAAATAAACGATTTATGACATTTTAATTATTCTCCATAAGAATAACATGGCAGCTGAGTATGCAGGTTTGCTGAAGCAAGGAATACAAAAAATGGGGTTTTATACAAATATCAATATAACTCATGTAGGTAAAGCCACATACCAAATTTCATTAATTTATTTTCATAATGAAGGCAGATAACACGTTACTTATTCTCCATAAGAATAACATGGGGCTGAGAACGCAGGTTTGCTGCTACGGGAGCCTTGGGTAAAAAATTGTCTTTTTGAGCAAATATCAATGGTCCACAACCAGATGAAGCCGTATACCAAGTTTCGTCAGTATACGTTCATAAATAAGCGAGATATAAAATTTTTATTTTTCTCCATAAGAATAACATTAGACAACGTACTGTGTTTAGCACTTTCAATATCTCGGTAACCAGTTGACGTAAAGAAATGATCAAAATACCAAATTGTGTGTTTTTTTAAGCTGAATCCAATGGAAAAAAATAAAATTTGACCATTTCCAAAATTATATGTAAAAAATTCGAAAAACCCATTTTTGGGGTACAAAACCCCCCAAAAATACCCCTTCGGATAGAGCGATCTGGCTGGTTTTCGAACTTAAAGTCATAAACGTTGCTTTACACGTTTATACCAAATTTCATCAAAATCGGATAATTTTTACGAGAGTTATCGTGCTCACGGACACATATATATATATCTATATATATATATATATAGATATATATATATATATATATACAGTTTCGAACGAATGGTGTTTTTGGGGTCTGGGGACCTCAAAATGAAAAGTTATCATGGTCCCGGGCCTAGGTCTTACCATGCCGACTACGGTAATAGCTTCTTCCCTATAGGGGAAATTCGCTAAAACTCATCACTCGGAAACGGTAGTGTCATTGTTTTTATAATATCATAGCCAGCGGCGTTTGTTTTAGAGATCGCGAGAACACAGAAACGCCTTTCACTGAAAGGTCCAAACCCATACTGTAGTGAACTTTCCTGGAATTAAACCAGAGACCTCTTGAATCAAAGTCCAAGTCGCTAACCGTTAGGGGACCAAAACAACTTTACCGCATTTTCTTAGCTGTTCGTCCAGTAAATATTTACACCGTAAACATAATGTTTCAGAGTTATTATTCATTTCATCAAGATAAATAATTTGAAAGAACAAGTGCATTTATATGGCACTTGTAAAAAATCACATAAACATTTTTTCTTCGGTCTGTACATTTGAATCAGTGCAAATTTATATGTGATGTTTTCCATTGTGAATGGTAATGTAGAACTAATATACATAACAATAGTATGAATAGAAAAATAGTAATATATATAAACATATGTCTTATTAGTCTCTATAGATTACTATATTACAATTCATAAAATTTTTAAAACAAAGACAAAGGGACGAAGTGTAAATTCCACCCTCGATTTGCACACGCAATGATGTTGTTTTTATATATTTATTTGTTAAAGCGTTAAATATAAATTATTTGTTATAAGTTGTTTCTGTTAATTTTAATTTTCATGAGACAGAAAATAAACATTTTTTTAACGATAGTTACAGGTGAAATATGTTACGTCAAAAGTGAGTACATCGGTGGCCGCAGGTGGTAGATTTGGATGGAAGATTATAAAAAGTAGCTTCCAATATGACAGCAGATAAGGGATGGCAGCACTACGTGTTGTAGTCCTTCGTGCAATTTGATTCTCCCTGGTATTTACAGGATTAACAAAGCATTCTTAATGTCACTTTGGAATTACTTATTTTAATAATTTAGCTACACGTGCTTGTATTGAAGTAAAACTAACAAATGTCATTTAGAGATTCATAATGAGCACTCAAACGTGTAACCCTGAAATTTCAACAACGATTTTAACTTTATTTGTGTTCTTACTTATACCTTTGGAAAAAGTCTAGAAAGGTTTACTTTGATTGTACTGATAATTACATTATTGGAGAAATTAGAATAACCTTATTAAATTAAACAAAATACCTAACCAATGTTTACTGGGTTTGTTTAGGTTGAATGATAACAAAAGAAATACATTAACAAGTTAAAGTCAGCATATACTTTCATTTGATATTTTAATAGCGTTATTTGCAACCAACCCTTCTGTACCTTCAATCACCCTATTATAAATGCAACTGATTTTTTTTATATAGTAGAAAACGTAGTTTTGGTAGAATATAAAGTTTTGGATCGAATAATTAAAATTCATTTGGGATTCGGGCAAATTCAGCTAGACCTCACATACCAAGATAACCATAAGCACACCTTTTATAATCTCCGACGGTTGATTAAAATAAATCTTGAAACATATATTAATGCCAGATTATTTTATTAATAAAATAAATATTTATACCCGAGTGCAATCCCACAGCGCGAAACAATTTTATAAAGTTATGAGTATATGTTTTTTGATAGAGCTTTTAAAAAAGGTTAAAATACCTGATAGTCCGCCGTCTGATCCAAGGGTTATCCTTGCAGGATTACGTACGTTTCGACAATAACATTCAAGAATCAATGCTTTATTACCAGTTGACAAGTTGCACGCATTTGGTATAGTCAAGGTTTTATATATGTTTGTTAGTCTGGGAATGTAGTCAAAAACAGACACAAACAAGCCACACAAAACAGTGAACTAATATTGACACTGAAACAAATACAACAGGAGGGGTTAAAGAGTATGGTGAAAAGTATTATTTAAAATACAAAATAAATTTATATTATGCTATCTTTAGATCCACTGTGTAGAACCTATCTTGCCTTTAACAGGTGTTTTGAAAGTTTAAAATACAATACACGAACACAAACACATACATGGTACGGCGGTGGATTTGAAGATGGAAATGTTATTGTCGAAACGTACGTAATCCTACAAGGATAACCCTTGGATCAGACGGCGGACCATCAGGTACTTTAAAATTTTTTAAAAGTCTGATTCCTGATCCGGTAAGTCAAAATCAAAAATGAATACATATTTTCCTCGATATAAACATTCTATAAATAAAAACGATCAATACATAAACTACCCCAGACGCAAGGGGCACCGATAAATAGGAGAGCGCTTGTAAAGTCCGCTGCTCTGTCCTTACCGCTGCCAGTCATGCAACAATATTTAGATCGAACTTGCGTGGTCTTTTGAAAGCCTGAGGTGGAAAGTCTCAATATATATGTGTGTTCTTTGTAATTTAAAAATACTAGGAAATATTTTGTTTTATTATTAAGAGATTATATAACAAATTATGTATACATTAAGGGGTCTTATATTAAGGACTAGCCTAAATGTGTACAAGTAATATAATATAAGTAATATAAATATGTACAAGTAATTCTTTCCATTGAAAAGGAAGGCGAGGCACCAGAATGTAAGCATAAACCTTCAAGCTGAAAACACTGAAAACAGAACGCACGGGATGGTAGTGTACTCAATTTTTTTGCGACCCATAATTGGAGAGTTCAATGGTTCCAACTAGTCCAGTGAACCAAAGGACAAAGGTAGGCTTAAAGAGAACCAAAAGGTAATTAATCTGCTTATACCCTTAGACAAATTATATACCGACACTATCCACTCATGTTATACGATAAAACACAACAATATTATACAGGGTGACTCACATCACGTGCTTAGGCGTAGGTTTCTAAGCGTTATTGACTTGGTACATAGTATTTTTAGTAGATCCAATACAACTGTAATAGAACATTAAAAAAGTATTCTTTACATAACAAATAACTAATTTATAACTAATAGTTTTTGTAATAAATTTAATATCCTATAAAAGCGTTTAAAACGTCAAAAGAAGTTTTTGTTTTTTGTTTAAATATTTTAGAATAATTAAAAGAATAGGAAAACAAAAAGTTAATATTCGCTGATAATTCTTACGTACTACTTAATAAAAAAAATAATCTTACTGTTGCCTAACATGTACTCAATTTAGAAAAATCAATTTTGCACTTGTTTTCAAATTTACATATGCTGGTTTTTTGTTTTTACTTTCATTAAAAATTAATTGTATACGAAATCCCTTGTTTCTAATTTAACGTATTGGAACTTCCTTTTAAATATACGGTAAAGAAGTATATATTTAGATACAAATAAATCAAAGTCAAAGTTTTAATGGAAAGTGGACACCAAAAATGTCGGTATGTAATGTTTATATGGCAGCAAAGGGCGTGCCCCATTTTTTCAATGTTAGTCAAATGGTCAATAAAGTAAATACGACCGCTTACTAAACTAAGCCTGGTGCAAATACTAAGGCAGCAAATAAGTTCTCTGTTTAAAAAATGAGCATTAAAATAAGTTACAATTAATGAGCGGTTTAAGCTTAATTTAACTAAGACCTTTAGTGTACTTTATAATTTGAAATAAAACAATCTATGATTTTTATTTAATTTAATTTAGTAAAGCCCTTAAATTAAATACAATTGATACAATCATATTCTCGCAAGAAATTCATTAGCAAAATTATTCGTTTGATCATTCGTAATAACGTCATGGGCGTGTTAAAAATATAAATAGTAATACAAATAAATACGTTAAATACCAAATATACAAAGATAGCCAGACATGAAACTTTTCTTGTATACACATTTATCGTTGTGTTATTTTTTCATTGGTTGAAAGGGTACTGTAACAAAACGTGATATCGATAAACATTTAAAGAATACATGTAAATCAAAATAATTTTGTTTGATTAAATAAAATAAAATGGTACTCTGCCTCCCTTATTTGAAATTGTAAGAAAGTATTAATTGCTTACTTCCCCATATTCTGGATACAATAATTAAAGAACACACACTAAAATCATGTTAAAGTTTACAATTTTAGGTTTTTTAATAGCTTAAAATATGTTAATAATAGAAAAAAACACAGAAATAATAATCATTGAATCGGTCACAAACCGTCATGTGAATTTCACCGTAATTGTACAAATAATGAAAGCCTTTGAACGCAATCACAGCCGTGGCATATTGAACACTTCTGTTGTTAAACATTACTCTCGTGATTGCTACAATCACTTTTGTATTAGGAAATCCACAGCATCACCATTTACTAAATATGCTAGCTTTGCATTGGGAAAATAATTATACTCTTGGGGAAAATACCTAAGCGGTAATTTAGAAGGTAGGGTATTGTGTTCAGGTAGTTATAATGCATTGCATTATGATGACTTTTGATAAAATATTTACTATTCTTAAAGATTCAGGAGCTAGTCGTAACTGCCACAAGTGTAGTCAAAAGACGTGCATCTTAAAATTGCATTACAAGTCGAAATTATAAATACCCCCGTTGCAGCAAACCTGCATACTCAGCAAATTTCCAATGGATATATAACATAACACATTAACACTTAACGGGAGTCATAAGAAATATATTCACAAACAAGCGATATTAAAAATATTAATTATTCTCCATTAGAATAACATTGGGGATGATTACGCAGGTTTGCTGCAACAAGGAACACAAAATAATGGGTTTTTATGCAAATATCATTAGAACTCACCTAAGTCACATACCAAGTTTCATCCATATACATTCATAAATAATTGATATATAACATTTTAAGTATTTTCCATAAGAATAACATGGGGACCAAGTACCTAGGTTTGCTGCTACAGGAACCATAGGCGAAAAATTGTTTTTTTGTGCAAACAACAATAAACCACAACCAGATCAAGCCATATACCAAATTTTGCCAGTTTATATTCATAAATAAGCGAGATATACAATTTTTCTTTTTCTCCATAAGGATAACATTAGACAACGTACTGTGTTTAGCACTTTCAATATCTCGGTAACCAATTGACGTAGAGCAATGATAAAAATACCAAATTGTTTGTTTTTTTAAGCTGAATTTAATGGTTTAAATTAAAATTTCATTTAAATTAAAATTACATGTGAAAACCCCAAAAAACACATTTTTGGGGTACAAAACCCCCCCAAAACCCCCCTTCGGATAGTGCGATTCGTCTGGTTTTCGAACTCGTTCAAATAAATGGTACTTTACACATTTGTACCAAATTTCATTAAGATCGGACCTTTTTTACGAGAGTTATCGTGCTTACGGACACATATATATATATATATATATATATATATATATATATATATATATATATATACAAATTTGAACGAATGGTGTTTTTGGCATCTGGGGACCTCAAAATGAAAAGTTATCATGGTCTCGGGCTTAAGTCTTACCATGAGACCTACGGTAATAGCTTCTTCCCTATAGGCGAAATTCGCTAAAATATACCTACATTAGTGGAACCAACCAGCTCTGAATAGAGTTTATCCAATCGACAAAGAACACTGCGAGCCGGGGTGTTATTGTAGAACAAGTAGGTTTAGAGACTCTCGACTAACCTCAAACACAATGTTACGTTTATATTGTTGATTTCTTGCTCAATATGTCTAACTCTATCTCCAAACAAATTGTGTAACAGAGCCGACGACAATGCTAAAAGTTTATTTTTACACCAAGTCGGTAAAACTATTATACTTAGTTTAAAAGAGGACCTACTGTCCAGAAAAATCGATGCATTTGATAAACAAGCACAATCTTAAGTAAGACAATAAAGTAGACAAAGAGATATCGATATGTAGCAATAAAAAAACAAAAAGCACTAAACGTATAAACATGTAGATGTATAGCCACTTAACCAAGGCAGCCACAAGGAAAACAGCCGCATGAGAAGATAGAAGTACACTGGTTTGACTTTTTTTTCTTCTTAAGATGAACATTGGTTTGAATATGGCCAATAGCTTTGGAAAGACTGAAGGGCAGAGCCTTAAATGAATCCCTCAACGAGATTGGGGCTTCTGTTTGATTATACTAATTTATTTCTAACGGAAATAGCCTTTAAATAGATACTAACATTATATCAAGACAGCACGCAGAAACAAGCATTTGTGAATTAAATAACTCTACTGGATACTGTCACCCTAATAACATTTACCAAACCAATAATAGCTCATATTGATTTGCCACTGGATCATTGATAGAAATTAATCAAGAGGTTAAATTCCTTTAGCTGTCAAGTAATCCAACGTCGCTCTTATGGACGCCCGGTTTCGACCCAGCTAGCATTTTCAAGCCAGGCGTAATGACGTGAGTGAAATTTTACGCCTTGCTTGAAAATTACCATCTAGCTGGGTCGAAACCGGTCGCCCACAAGAGCAACGTTGGATCACTTGACAGTTACAGGTAATTCAACCTCTTGATTAGTTAACAATAATAACTATGCAAACAAAGAAATAATGAATATAATTAAAACGACTATTAGTCTACTATAGTTTAAATAATGCAGGTGTTTGGATGTTTACAAATTTTCCTACAAGATTTCATCTGAATTAGACGATTAAATACTTTATGTTAAAAATATTAGCATAAGAATATTTTGAAGGCCAGTTAATCAAAGCCCTAAAAATACATTCGAAACAATAATAAATCTATGTATGAGTGTTGCGTCTTCCTCTAAGTCATTCTTGGTCTAGTTTCATTCTAATACATTACTCATCCTCCAACCCAATTTGTACTTAATCTGTCCAGTATTTAGTGCGATGCACTGGAATTTTGAGGGCCAGTGGGACTCAAACCAAATAAATATATGAATCGGAATGAGGACTATGATTGATTGTAGTGTATTAAATCATGACAGAATTTGTGATAAAGCGGCTCGGAAAATTAAGAAATCTATGGACAATGTCAATAATATTACCCCAAGAATTTTAGCCCCAAAACATTTTTGGATTGAAAACGGGTCTTTGCGTGTTAGCTACGGTACCTGGGAGTATATTAGGTTCTGTAATAGACATGGAACAATTGTTACAACGTCTGCTCTCTTTGATGGCGAGGAGATATTCTCCACTCTTTCTTATATCTTTCTGCATAGTTTCTTTACTTATTGTTATAACTCATTGTTCGTGTATGTGACAATGTGTACTTAATGTATTACTACTTACGATTGTTGAGTGTGTGAGTCCATTAGTTTCCGCGTGTTGATAATTAAAGGAGTTTTGAAAGCCTGTAGGGCGAAGCTCCAAAGAAATGTTGGAGAGGGAGTATGCTTATGGTTTATTACATCTGAATGCAGTAAAAACCGCAGGTAAGGTGGTGCTTCGAAGCCTTTTGGAAACGGGAGTAGGCCTAGGTCTATTTTATGGGTGTTTTTGATTTTCGAAAAACATTATGCACTAGAGAAATTTGACATCAAAATAAAAAATGAGATAAGAACAAAGCAAAAATACTTTTTCGAGGAAATACATAGAAAACCAAAACCTATAATGAATAATTAATACTTCATTAACCAAAACCTAAATCATTAAGAAACATCGATCTGAGGCCGTCGCAACAGGGGAAGTTAAATCTAATCCAAGCCTAAACTTAACTCTTAATTAGTGCTAAGACGATTCCTCAATATAAATATTTAATATTATCAGTATAAAACAAAAAGTAAGATATGTCTTGAAAATGGTTACTTACCACTTACAAGATGCTTACACAGTCCTCGAGATGATTAAACATTATAAATCTGTGCGTCAATTATTAAACTTGTTTAAATAAATAAATGAAATGGGCAGAATCTAGGATTAAGATGTTAGGAGTAACGTTTAATCTAAACTAAATTGTATCCCATAGTACTACGGAACTCAATAATGCTGTGCAGTTCCGGAGGTTTTTTGGATCATTGTTTGATACAAAGGTGGCTATTATAAAATTTGCATTATGTCAAATAATGTTTTCTGAGGTTTAGGAGACGAACGATTTTGCTCCTTTTGACGCCACTTTTACAGCTCCGTGTGCCTTAATGTAATAAAAATGCATACACGTTGCGGCATATAATAAACGGTTAACTATAACTCACATTTGAATGGGTCGTTAAACAGACCGTACTTTGTCTAAGTTACTAAAAGAGATTGAAAATAATGATTGTTCGTCACAATGAGAAACAGTGTGCATGAAAATTTATATAGTCTACTAATGTATAATTTAATTATTTAAATAGTATATTACCAATCCAGACAAAAGTTATGCATGTACAGTGGTGAAAAACTTAAATAAAAATATATTTATTAGGTTGTAGTTTCGAGCATAGATCAGTTGGACGTGTAAAAGATAAAATTAAATAGTGATAACAGTCAATTAATGTCACTTTACCACAGGCTAAAGCTGATAAGAGAAATTTATGGACATATCAATTAACAGCGTATTTTACATACAAATTTTCTTTAAGTGATCTTGTGGTAAGCAACAAGAGATGCACTCCAAAATGATAGCAAATTACGAGTATAAAGTATGAGAAAATGAGCATGTGATCGGATCCGCAAACTGCAAAATCCGCAAAATCATTGTGAAACTCCGCAATAACGACCGAATTTAGTTAAATAATTGATTACACATGTTGTATACAATTTTAACGATACTTTTTTATAACTTATTAATTTAGAAAACGCTTTGAAAAGTGTACAAAACACCAGTAACGGTCAATTAATCTACGATCTCCTAAGAATTTAGTACTTACGTTCTGTGATGGGATATGTCATGACACATACCTAGAAAGACAAAGTAAGCATGTTACATTTGCAAAATATCGTATATTTACATATTACATATCACAAGGTTACACATTTTCAACCTTTCTATGCACAACAATAATTAATCTTTATCACAAAACAATAAAACAAAGAAGAGTAATACAATCATAACCATCTATGCACTTGTCATCTATACCTTTATTTTCTTACATAAAACTAAGATTTCTTTCTTACTTAATTACTCTAGAGAATCGTTACATAAATATTTCAGCAGAGTCTTATGTTTCAATTATATACATATTTTTATAATGATAAATATTTGAGAGTATGTATTTCATCCACCTTTGTAGTATTTACTTTGATTCACCCCCAAGGAATTTTATCGTCTGCACTGGATACTTTTAAGTCAATATTACCTTGGCCACTGAGCTTTAGGGACCAAAAGAAAACCAAAAATAATGTTACGGTTGGAAAATAAAACACTAAATTAATTGGAATCAAAGTTGATATGTGAAAATGAATATGCGTTTTGATTCTTCAATTGAAATTAACAAAATAAGATTTCAATGTTTTGTTCAGGGTGGACTGTTCAGCCAAAGATTAATTCAAATATGTGGCGTGGTTTCACTTATTATAACATTTTCAGCACTACTAAATTGTGTGGAAGACAAGTACCGTGTAAGGTGTGTTTTGTGATAGGAAACAAAATCCAACCGATTGGCGTGGCAGGACAAATGCTTTGTTAGTGGGGGGTGTATGTGGATAAAATGATTAACAACTGTATAATCGTAACTCGCTTCGCTCGCTGGGGGCTCTGCCCCCAGACCCCTGTGGGGGGCTTCGCCCCCAGGTCGCTGTTTGGCCACAGTTTATTGTAAATTGGTCCAAATTCTATTTAAGACCTGAATTCTACAACTATTCCAAGGCTTTGATTATTTTTAAGGGTTCAATCTATAAAATCTGGTCATATGCCTGTTGATGAATACTAGTTTGTATGGAGACGTAGTATGTTAGATTTTAAGCCTCCATGCATTACCTAAGTACTTGAAAAAAATATTTCCCTTAACTGATGTATAATGGAGCCTTTATAAGGCGTCTTTTGAACCTGATAAGGAATACGACCACCGTGAACAACCTGAAATAGTATGCCGTTGGGTAACTACAAGCCTTCTGCAACAAATATGACATGATTTATAAAGGATTTTACCTTCGACAGAGCGCAACATAAAAAATACATCCGAAAATCACGAAAAAGTCTACAAAAGCTCAGACATTAAATTTTATTTAGTGTTTAAGATATTTAATCTGGGCGTGGGAGTGTTGATTGGTACTAATTGTAATGTAGGAATACTGTGTGATAAATATTAGGCCTCTAAGTTCTATATTAGAGCGACAAAACATTAAAAAACCACGAAAAAATCTTGGAAAAAATTTAAATTTAAAAAATCTAGCGTTACCTAAGGGTGAAGGGGGTGAGGTACGGCAAAATGTCATAGGACTAAAGTTTTAGTTCGTCTAAAATCCGTGGCACGTGGTGGTCTTCGTTTTTTGATAGGACAACCCGTTCGGCCGCTAGAGCTCCAATAAAAAAGTCTAGATTTTGATTGTTGTATTCACAATTATCTATTTTTCGAGATAGTTCAAACTAAAAATAGTTGGATTTGGGGATAAAAGGTGCAACGCACACGCATTCCATATCTCACGATCCTAGTTAAAGTATAAATGGTGATGCGTGTATTCTAATTAATAACAATTGTTCCAGAACCGGCATTTCCTTACTGCTTATACTTAGAAAACGGTCAAATCTATAGATTTAAAGAGTTTTTATTTATCCGAAAGGTTTAATTAATAAAAACTGGTCATATTTTGGCTGCTATTTACTACATGTGGTGTAGACATACTGCGTGCCCAATATTAGGCCTCCATCAAGTATATTAACGTGATGGGAAAAAAAAAATTGCCACAAAATCTCAAAATTTGAAAAAAATCTAGAGCTATCTAAGGGTGAAGGAGACGAGAAACAACAAAAAGTCATAAGACTAAAGTTGTAGATCTTGCAAAATCCGTAGCACATGATGGTGTCAGTTTTTTGATAGGACAATCCGTTTAACCGCTAGAGCTCAAAAACTGGAATTTTAAAATAAGTTTTTTTTTGGGGGGAAATTAAATATTTTTTTTAGGGGATTAAAATGAAAAATTGTCTAGTAGAAATAAGATAATTTAGCAGATGTTTAGGTTTTTATTTTTCTGGTGGCTTATGAAAACTGATGGCTTATGGTTTGGGACGAATTATGAAAACTGGTCTTGTCGTCTTTAACTGGACTGTCGTCTTTAAACTTTGTCTGTAAACTAATATAAGACATCTTTTGAACCTTATAAGGAATAAAAGCACCACTAACAGTCTAAATTGCTATGTTTCTGAGTAACTAGAAGCCGTCTGCAGCAAAAGGGCATAATTTATAAGGGGGTTTGCCCTCGGTGGAGCGCAACATGTAAAATATACAACAAAAATAAAAATAAAACCAATAAATCGACAGGAGCTTAAAGACGTTGTATTTTTTGGGAGGTTTAAGTGAAAGAATTTGGGCGTATGACTCCTGCTAGATAATTATTGTAATGTAGGGATACTGTGTGTCAAATATTAGGCCTCTATGTTATATATTAGAAAGACAAACAATTGAAAACAACGAATCAATCTTTAAAAATTGCAAAAATTTGAAAAATCTAGCGTGAAGGGTGACCTTGTATAAGGGTGAAACGGTGACCTTGTATAATAGGTCAAGAAATGGCAAAAAGTCATAGGATAAAGTTGTAGATCGTCTCAAATCCGTGCCACGTAAAGCTCTTCGTTTTTCAATGGGACCATCCGTTTGGCTGCTGGAGCTCAACTAAAAAGGTACTACATTTTGAATTGATTATTATTCACCATTTTATTTTTTTAATGCAGTTAAAACTACAAATAGTAACATTTTAAAAATCTAGCATCATACTGAGTATTTATTTGTATAGTGAGACACCCAGTTTTGATGTTTAAAATAGCCAACGAATACAAATATTTTAACTTTGATAGATTTTGTTAAATGCTTTTTTCTTGTATGTTATGCACTTTGTGCTTAACCGAGTGTAAAAACCCTTCATATGCTATATTTGTGTCAGAAGACTTGTAGCATTGCAAAGATTTTTTTACAGGATCATAGCTTACAAACATGAAACAATGTTTAACCAATTTTTTGAGGGATTGAAACAATTGAAATTGTTAATTTGCCTATAGTTTTGTAAAGGTCATGGTATTCAGAAATTAGATGCTAAATTATAAGACTCTAGGTATAGTTTAGGAAAAGAGGCCCTGGAAGGGAAATATCGTGTGACAATTAATAGGCCATCAGATACAAATTAAGTGTGTAGAATAAATTAATATCCAAAAGAAAATATTTAAGTTTTACCCTTATGTAACAACTTGTATTTTTAAATGGCTTAAACTACCTTCAAAAACGATTGCAACCATAAAATGTTATGTTTGTTGCTACTAAACAATGTTGATTAATACCTAAAATAACCCACATAGTGTTCTGATTACAAGGCTTCTAGAGTTTTTTTTTAAGTAAAAACTTTATGAAACGGATTTTCATACATAAGCCATCAAGATGTAATTTCTGATTTTGTAGGGGGAAACCCCGTTGTATATCGTCTAGAATACAGTGGCGTTCACGAGAAGCTTTTATTACAAGAATAATTCAATCACAATTTTATTTTTGATGCGATGAACTAAGATATAAATAGTATGTGGCGAAATACAAGCCTCCATGTATCATTTCATTGTAAAGAAATAATTTACATCCGTACAACAAATAAATATATTTTAAATGTGAATTTTTCTAATTTGTAAATATTTAAATCATCACAACATAAACATAACATATATAATAGCTATAAAGTATCTGTTGTTTATGTTTCCTAAATACAATCCTTTTGATCCTTTAAGTGGCCCTAAAATACACAATAATACTAAGCAAAAAATAATAACATGTCATGTTTATTTTTGTTTTTCAGGCGTTTAAATTCTTATACAGGAGGACTGCTGAATCACATAATACTGCAGACCCCTTCTCCGCATACCGCTTTTTCTCGTTTTTCCCTATGCTGTTGACTGTACCGTTTGACAACTTGTATTTTTAAATGGATTAGACTACCGTAACTTTTTTAACTTAATTAATGTGGCTTTTCCCACAAACTATGTGAAACAAAAACCAACCAAAAGACCAACAAATCTACTATTTATTTGTGTGCTAATTATTTGGTTTTAGCGTTTATTTGAGAGTAAATACTTTAAATTCGTTAAGGTAATTTGTAAATATTATCTGCGATGATAAAACCTCGTTGTAGATCGTCTGGAATCCGTTTCACAGTGTGGTGTTCATGAGAAGCTTTCATTAAGAGAACAATTTAACAAATTAATTTTGAATACTTAATTTAGATCATCTTTGTGATGTATAAGACATTTCATTTGTACGCCTGGCCTATGTACAAAATATATGAAACATTTTAAAAATAAATAAGTTTAATAACAAAAATATTTAAATTCGTAATACAACCAGTACAATATGCCAATTGATCTTCATACTGCATTACCGACATCAGTTAACCTCAAAAACGGGAACTAAATTATTTATTTCAATTGTAAAGAGAAATGTAATATAAAATTGGAAATTTTGTGAATTTTCCTAGAGTTTTCAAACATTAAGCTACGTGCATGCCAAATTTCAAGACCCTAGCATATCTAGAAGTGGGTTAGAATTCGTATACCTCAGTCAGTCAGTCAGTCAGTCAGTCAGTGAGTTACACATGCGGCTGTATATATTTTAGATAATGCAGGCGATTGACACCTGGTTTTAAACTTGACAACTGATTTTTATTTCCACTGATTTTAAATACAACCCATTTACTTACAAACATTTATTATTTATTACACTTTTATTTATTTGTTTATATTTACATTTACATACAATATCCAGCTTCTATCTTCCTTGTTCTTCCTCTTATTAATTGGTTTGCTATTTGTTTGTTATCTTGAATCAGGGTAAGGCTGGGAGGAAAAGTGTATTCGTTTATTCGTGCAGTTGGTTATATTGATTTTAATTGTGCGTGATTGTGACCAGCTCGGCAAGCCAAGTAAACTATTACATTTGTTTGTAAACGAGTTCTGACCTATATTTATATTCACTTTTGTGCACGATTTTGTAATTTACTCGTATGTAAGTAGTTCTAACAAATAAATAATAATTATTATTGTTAATATAGTCGCAGAGAAAATTGTCCAGTGACCCACAGCGTACACGAGGCGAAAGTGTTTTCTGCACTGTCTGAGGAAAATTAAACGACCCGCAGGGACGGGAAAAAAGTGGAAAAGTGGAACAGCGAAGAGACCACCTGAGGAGTCACGTGACCGTCTCAGCTGCGATCACAAACGCTGTAGTGCGAGATCAATATGATAAACTTTGTTACACTACAATAAACCATCGTAAAGTTTTTCTCATTGGTCCAAACCTTATTTGAACCGAATAATATGCCTCATAAAGTAAAACAAACTAGTTATTACATCCACTACGCTAAATTCTTCCAAGAGGAAAAAGTGTAGCTTTACTGGAGGATATTTCTGTGGAAAATCACAGTGAAAAATGGTTTCCAAAAATATACGATTGAAAGAAAACTTGCTATTGTATTTTTAAAAGGAAATCTTAATTTTAGCGAATTTCCCCTATAGGAAAGAAGCTATTACCGTAGTCGGCATGATAAGACCTAGGCCCGAGACCATGATAACTTTTCGTTTTGAGGTCCCCAGACCCTAAAAACACCATTGGTTCGAAGCTTTATATATATATATAATATTATTTAGTTCACTGCATAGGGCTACTTTGGTAATTTTCTTTTAAAAATAATATATATATATATATATATACAGTATATATGTGTGTGTGTGTGTGTGTGTCCGTGGGTGCGACAACTCTCGTAAAAAAGGTCCGATTTCGATTAAATTTGGTATAAACGTGTAAAACAACTTTTATGACTAAGTTCGAAAACCAGCCATATCGCTCTATTTAAAGGGGTAATTTGGGGGGTTTTGTACCCCAAAAAAGTTTTTTTTTGAACATAAATTAATAAAACCTAACGTGCGTGAATAATAATATTGTAATAAGATTATTTAAAAACTATTGGTTCTTTAGTACACATCTGACTTGATTTTTATTAAGAGAATAAATCCATCTGTTGATTCAAATTGGATTCAAATTCAACACAGAACATGAATAAACCGCATAGAGGGAAAACGTCCTGAATATGAAATACCCCAATTGTCAGAGTGGAGTGGAAAAAACAACCGAGCTATTTGCAATAATAACCGAGAGTTACCCACAGACCAGATGCAGTTGGTATTTGACTCGATGATTATTTTACAGTGAGAGAGTCATAACCATTTATGATATTACCTTTCAACAAATCATTGAATGAACAACACAGAACAAATCATGAAGTTTTAAATATCACCGGATTTCTGACAATAAAGAATATTTGTAATTACTGTTTTTGCATTGGTGAACATCGAATGGAATACAAAACAGCAAAAACTTACATAAAACACATAATGTTAAGCATAATCGTGTTATCAACCATGCACCAAGCCTTTGGGTAAATCATACAAGTGACAACCTAATTACTATAGCAATTAGTTTCATCTTGAATGGGCAGTTAAATAATTTTCTTGAGTTTTTGTAAATATTTTAAGAGGTAACACTATAATCTCGAGTTTTCTTCTTTAAAAATATTACGTAATTTCGGTTTACATTTGTATAATGGGGCTACTCTTGAAGTAGAATGTTTGGCAATGGGGCAGGTGTGAGTTGAAACTACAGTTTGGTTTTATTACCAGAAGCCATGTGTATTATTTTCCCATCTCACTTAATTTTATAATTATTTAATCGTTCCGGCATTTTTGGGACAGACATAAAGTGATTGTTCACTTGAATTTTATACAATCCGTGTAAAATAATGAATACAAGAATTTAAAAAATCTTGTATATAACTACACTGTTTTAGGAACTGCTAAATTTATTGCTAGTTAGCCGAGTGATATAGGTAAATACTTCTACAAAGAGTTGAAAGTTCAACTAAGAAATATATGACTAGACAAGTACAAACATGAGAGTATTACCGTGTATTTAGGGATAAATATCTACGTAGGTACCAGATTTTTATCCGACAGAAATGTTATGGTCAGTGAACAGTGCATGTAAAGTAGGGCTCGATAATTGACACTGCCTCCGGGCATTAAATGTCACTTTACATTCGCGTTCTGATTGGATAAACCTAAAACTACAAATTATTTTCTTTACTCTTACAGTGTTGATTCTTAGCGTCTCTTTTAGCGAATTTCCCCTATAGGGAAGAAGCTATTACCGTAGGTCTCATGGTAAGACTTAAGCCCGAGACCATGATCACTTTTCATTTTGAGGTCACCAGATGCCAAAAACACCATTCGTTCAAATTTATATATATATATAATAGTATATATATATATATATGTGTGTGTGTCCGTAAGCACGATAGCTCTCGTAAAAAAGGTCCGATCTTAAAGAAATTTTGTACAAATGTGTAAAGTACCATTTATTTGAACGAGTTCGAAAACCAGAAGAATCGCACCATCCGAAGGGGGGTTTTAGGGGGGTTTTGTACCCCAAAAATGTGTTTTTTGGGGTTTTCACATGTAATTTTAATTTTAATCAAATTTTAATTTATACCATTGAATTCAACTTAAAAAAAGAAACAATTTGGTATTTTGATCATTGCTCTACGTCAATTGGTTACCAAGATATTGTAAGTGCTAAACAAAGTACGTTGTCTAATGTTATTCTTATGGGGAAAAAGAAAAATTGTATATTTCGCTTATTTATGAACATAAACTGGCGAAATTAGGTATATGGCTTGATCTGGTTGTGGTTTATTGTTGTTTGCACAAAAAAAATTTTCGCCCATGGTTCCTGTAGCAGCAAACCTAGGTACTTGGTCCCCATGTTATTCTTATGGAAAATACTTAAAATGTTATATATCGCTTATTCATGGATGTATATGGATGAAACTTGGTATGGGACTTCACTAAGATGAGTTCTATTGATATTTGCATAAAAACCCATTATTCTGTGTGCCTTGTTGCAGAAAACCTGCGTACTCATCCCCAATGTTATTCTTATGGAGAATAATTAATATTTTAAATATCGCTTGTTTGTGAATACATTTCTTATGAATCCTGTTAAGTTTTAATGTGTTATGTTATATATTCATTGGAAATTCGCTGAGTATGCAGGTTTGCTGCGACGGGGGTATTATTTCTCAGTGTCGTAACAAACCCCCAGTGTCGTAATATTAGCATACAATACTGCCAGTGTTGTGGTTACATTCCTATAATCAAAAGTTTATAGTTTGAATATGACTTCAATATGATTAATTTGAATTTGGTATTTTTGTATTTATATGTATTGAATCATCGGAAACAAACAGAAAATACTTGATAGTAATATTTGTCAACGAATTATATAATTGCACTATGCTATTCTTTGCCTGAGCAAAGAAATATATTTTTCATAACATATTTCCTATAAAACAGCTACGTTCAGCCCTCTCATCCAATCAATAACCACTCATACACGCCGCGGGGAGCGCTGCGGAGCCCTGGAAACTTTCCTGAGAAAACACGCAAAGGACAATGATTAACTCAGTGGCTAATAGGCTGAAAGTTGACTCCACTATCACAGGATTTGTCAAATATATACCTATCCCACCTTGACTTCCAAAGAATACATCTTCTTAAATAAGTGTAAATGCTGTTCTGTATGGTCCACCCATTTCAAGGAAGATGAATTCCACCGTCCTGAGTAGGTGCAGCCTTAAGACACTCTTAATATTCAGCCCAAGCTCTTTGGGAGTCTTCTGGGAACAAAGACTCCTCCAGCTACTAAGGAGCTAACTGAGGAGCCAGCCACCGAGACCTCTGGTGGGATCTCCGGCCAGATGGGTAACTTGAGGGCCGACCAGATTTTCTTACACTATATTAAAAGAGCCTCTTATCACCGAATATCTAGAGAATAGTGTTACACAGTACTGGAAGCCAGGTACTTGAAATTGCGGTAAAAAAACCACGTGTTGTTCTCCTTAACTGATAAGTTGCTAATTTCTTCGACAAGTACGCTATTAAGCCAAACGGGAGGATATACGGGGCAAGGCTGTAGCACGGGGAACTTTGTATTGGCTTTTACGTTGTTCCATGTTCTAAGTAGGACCATGTTTGCCATTTTCCTATGTTTCTCTTCGGTATTTTTAAGAGGGTTGTATTATTATTAATGTAAAGGTTTATGTTAAGTTTGTAGCAGGCAAATTCGTTATTCAAATGAAACAAAGCTACTTCCGTCTTCTTGGGCTTCGAGCTCAGCTTCTAGGTTTGAAAATAGTCTTTGAGCATGGAAAGGTTGCTTGTGATAGTCGATTCCGTTTGTATTAAATCCTTGTGTTGATCAGCCAGCGAATTAAACTTAAGGGACTCAGTCAAAGGCTTAGATGTTACAAAAGGAGGTGAACCAATATCGACCCCTGGAGGAGGATAACGTTTAGATTCCAAATTTACTAGAATAAAATAGAAATGGAGTAAACGTAAATTTTATTCACTTTATAAACTTGTTTTACGAACCAGGTATACTTTGCTTAGGTTATTGCTAAGCATGCTAAATAAAATATACTAAGGGTAGGTCAAGGGAGATGATTTTGTTCAAAAGAGGCAGCAAACTGTATGGTATCAAAGCAGCAGAGAAATGAATAAATACTGCAGATGTTTTTTAAGACCAGATTATTCTAAATGGATGCATATTACCCTCTATAGGCAAATACTCATAAGAGCTTTTTTAATTCATTCATGTGTAAACTTTAACCTTTCTTTCATTTCATAGAACAATGTTTATTATATGAATCATTTCAGGAAGGCAAAGAAGTAATTAAATGATATTGAATTATTTGATAGGTAGAATATCCACTTTCCATAAAAACTACATTAACAACGAACGAACAAAAAGTTACTCTCACAATAAAGAAAACAAATTTAAACTTGAATTGAAATCTGCCAACATATGTTACCTATTTGCATAAATGTATTTTTGTTAACAATTATTATACAAATAATACAATTATAATGAACATTATAGGTATATATAACTATTGTTATCTTATAGTGTTACTACAATACGAATACTAAAGTGTGATCTTGGCTGTATAGTATATGAGTCATGGTCATGTTTTCCAGATGCCGCCTGTCGATTTAAAGCAACAACATCCAAAGATACGATTTCAAAACTTGGTAAACTTTGGAAGCCAATACGAGAATACTTTCCTCTTGGAAAAGTGCCCAAGAGATACTTATTGTTTCAACGAACCACTCACAAATATCTATCCTAAAGAACATGTAACAATTTCCCATGACTCACCAAAACGGATCATGACGTTTCAAAACAATTAAAATCCCTAGTACTTAAGTATAACATGACAAATCTATGACATCATAACTGGTTATCAAAAGTGTTGCATATGTGGTCCCCGTCTCATTTCCAAAACTTAATAGTTAATTGTGTATTAAGGGAATAAAGTGTATTTTGTCTCCCTGAGGGAAATTGTTAGCACCCGACGCCGTAGGCGAGGCTAACAGTAGGCTGTACTTTTCGTCATACTGCTTGGAAAACAGCTGTTTTCAATACATGCGTTGTGGGGCGAAAGTAGTTCTTTTCAGTCCTAGGACGGAAAAGAATCAGCTGGTGTCGAGGTCACCAGCTGTTCCGTTTCTTTCATTTATAAATATCAATGTAGTGAATCTGCAAACTTGTGTACGTCGATTGTAAGTAATTGATTGTATCGAGAGTTGTAATCAATTATTTTATCCATTGTAATTCATTGTTGCATTGTTGTCGGTTGTCGGTATTTTTTGCGTTTCAGTCTGACAAGATGAGTGACACAGGAAATAAATATATATTACAATTTAATTTTGCCTCAGGGAGAAGATAAGGTCGAAGCGATAACGCTGTTCGCAGCAAGGCTGATTCCTGATATAGCTCGAAACGGTTGACTAAAGTATTCCTTCTTGTAATCGATAGTCCACAGCATTCAATATACCTATCGTTTTAGTTAGTCTACCCTAACACTAACACAGACGTAACAGACAATAGTTGAATACATCTGTAGTAGCAGCTGTTTGTTTTAAATAGCAAGAACAAGATGGAAGCCATTTTGAGAGCAAGCTTTTAAAGGTAAACAAGTTGTAAAATATTAGTTTTTAGAAAGCAGTTAGCTTAATATATTGTACAGTAAGACAAAAATAAACGGTATCAGGAAACTGACACATACTTTCTCCCTTTTAGCCAAACTTTAATGACAAAAATATTTGTTATTTACTAAATATAGAATATGAAGTATAGATAAATGTACAGAAAATTGTCTAAAATAGTTGTTTTCAGAAATATCCACCCAAATCCCTTTTTGGGAGGCACTATAGAGTCCGTTGCTACACACAGTGGTTTTGAGAGGGGAAATGCCCCCTTGCCCCCCCCCAGGGTTAAATAGCAACACATTTCGAACATCATCTGTTGGTCAATGCTAACTTGACCTGCATATCAAATTTTAATGAAATTGATCAGTAAATAAGAGAGAAATAGTTATATTTGTATTTCCCATAAGAATAACATTGGACAACGTACTGTGTTTACCGCTAAATGAAAATTTAAATTTTCTCCGTAACTAGCAATCGTAGAATAGTAATTTAAAATACTAATTTATTTAGTTTTTTGAGCTCTTTTTAATGGTGAATAGTAATCTTTTTTAACATTTATGATTTTTTATAAAAAAAAAATAGAATTTTGGATGTTTTAAGTCTTGTAATTTCTGAACCCGAATTTTTCAAGAAATGCGGGTGGTGTCATTTTGTTGCAAACCTAAAGTTCTACAAACCACGAAAGTTTAATCAAAATCGTTAGAGCCGTTTTTGAGAAATTTGGATTTTTCATGTTTTTTGGCGGTTTTTGGGGGATAATTACCCTTAAAAATCAAAAATCCAAAAAAAATGAAAAAAATGCCTGGAAATATCGTGGATTAGTACCTACATACCAAATTTCATAAAAATCGGCCCATAGGTTAGGGCTCTAGCTCTGTAAACATCCACACAGACACACACACACACACAAGGACACACACACACACACACACACACACACACACAGACAGACATCACGTAAAAACCACTTTTTTGGGTTCAGGGAGCACCAAAACGAATATTTCCACTAACAACTCAAATTCGAAAATTTTTACGAAAACAATACTTTCTCCATATACTATGTATAGGGGGAGAAAGTAATATATTTCATCACATGGGCTAAAAGTGGCTTTTCGATCCTCGCTCATTTTCCAACCTCGGCTTTGCCTCAGTCGTTAAACTTGAGCTCGTATCGAAAAGCAACACTTTCGGCCCTAGTGATGAAATATAATATTTCCCCCACCTACTATGTAAAGTTGAATTTTACTCCTTGTAACGAGTAAAGTGCTAATTTGTCTCCCTAGGAAGAAAAAAAGTACTTTGACTCCCAAGGGGAACAAAACAGTACTTTGACTCCCAAGGGAGACAAAAAAGTACTTTGACTCAACGGAGACAAAGTAAACCCATTAGAATAACATTGACAATCTGGCAACACAGTGCAGTGGAAAACTGGCAACGCTGTAGCTATAACATGCGAAACAGAATCAGCTGATATTTCGCTGCAATAATTAACGTTCCGAGTTCCGAGGTTATTTATTACGCATTACGCAACCAAAATGGACAACGATTGTGAAATTAACAAAGCTTCCTGTTTTTAACAGGAAATTAATTTTAATGTTCCTACAGGAAAAGTGTGTGTGCAAAAAAGTACATTGTCTCCCTCGGGAAAATTGTCGCCCTTGCCTTCGGCGCCGCGCACCAACAATTTCCCTCAGGAGGACAAAGTTGCACTCTACTCCCTTAATACACAAATAATTATTACTCCCGTAATACACACACAATTTTTCCCCCACCCCAAAATTCTACCCCCCTAGTATTAATAAATCAAACTGTTGTATTGACATGAAACACACAATTATAACAAACGAAAGTTGATTAAAGGTTAATAATTAAATACGAATTATAACTAACAAAAGTTAATATAGAGTAATTATTGTCTTATTTTGACTACGGTATTTACTTTTGGATTGCTTCATTTGCAATATCTGGGGGTGTTTGTAAGTATTCACAATAGCTGTCCATTTTGGTTTCGTAATGCGTAATAACTACAATAGGAGCTCGAAAGTACAGCAAAGTACAGTACGTTGCATGAGAGAAAAACCAACGGGACAAATACGCGGTAGCATTTAGGAGTCTAGTGCGCGTGCGCCGCCAGACGGCTGCACGGCGCGGCGCCGGGCTCAGTCAGCAGAAAGTTCTCAGTAGATGCAATTATTTACCTGCCGTCCCGAAAACATTGATCAACATCAATTTATTTTGAATCTTAGTTCAGTTTAGTGTAGTACAGTATAGTTTAGTACCTTTATATATTATTATGAAGTAGATATAGATACACCGCCCGGCGTGGCAGCGGGTAACAATACACTGTCAAATGTATGTAGCCGCAGCCAGGCTAGTTGCGCGCAACCTACAGGTAGAAACCACTCCCACTCCCACTCCCAGTCTACCCAAACCCCCTCTTCATCGCTCCTTCTCCACCCTATGCGCGGGCTGATTTTTCACTCATACCACGCACTGTATCAGCTGAGGGTTCTGTTTCACTTCCCATATAGCTACAGGGTTGCAAGTTTTCCACTGCACTGTGTTGCCAGTTTGTCAATGTTATTCGTATGGGTTTATTTTGTCTCACACGGGAGTCAAAGTACTTTTTTACTCCCACGGGAGACCAAATAGCTCTTTACTCGTTCATTATTAGGAGTAAAATTCGACTTTACATAGTTGGTACGGGAAAAAATAATTAAACTGGTCTTAAGTGACGTGCTGTCGTTATACAGTACCTGTAAGTTTGTTTCTTTACGTTTACCTTCCAAGTTTTTATTAAAACTTACACCCCCGTATTGTTACGTGTTTTAACTATATGGTGTAGAACTAAGCAATTATATTGAATAAGAACTACAAACAAGTCTTCCCCACTATTTTGAAACTAGGATCTAGTGAACTTAATATCAGACAGAATACAATTTACAAAAGATAGTCACTCAGATTCCATAAATTATTTAGATCTGAAAATTAAAAAAAGATGGAAATAAACACAGTTTTGATATTTATAGGAAACCAACACAAAGTGAACTTCTCATCCCCTCAACATCAAACCACCCCTGGAAATATACGTTGTCTGGTTTCCGTTCGATGATAACAAGATTGATCAACGTACCTAGGAACAAACATGACTTTAATAAAGAAAAGAACACAATAAAATACTTGGCAGTAAAAAACGGATATCAAACAAATATGATTGATAAGATGATTAAGAAAACGAAGAAGGAAATAGAGCAACCAAATCAGAATCGAATCTTAGAAATAAATAAATTTATAAATGTACCAAATAACACGTGTATTAACAAGGCAATAGGAAAATATTAGAAAAAAATAGAAATTGAAATTAGCTACAAAACTAATACTAATGCTTTTGAAATGATCGAGAGAAAGATTAATCCAACGATCAAAATAAATAGGATAAATCAGGTACATACCAACTCAATTGTTCTGATTGTGAAAAATGTTACATAGGGCAAACAGGAACACCATTTAAAGCAAGGTTCAGCGAACATATCCAAGCCTTTAAAAGCAACAACATGAGAAGCATGAAATCTACGTATGCAGAACATCTTTTGGAATCGAACCACAGTTATGAAAGTATAGAGAAAAATATGACAGTTGTAGAATATATGCCAAAAGGGACGAAAATGAATTCTAAAGAAGAACTATAAATATTCATGAAAAATAAAGATAATCCCCATCATTTTCTTAATTCACAAGTCAACGTCACAAATCCAATTATTAATGAGATATGATGTATATGAAACAAGGAAATAAATAGATAGAATAAACACAAATGAATTCCAACCATATGTTTTTAGTTTAATTTAACTCTAGTTTTAATTTGTTTATATTTTACTATAATTTATTATCTTTCTTAACCAAAATATGTAATATAGCAACCTTGAAAATGGCCTTAGGTACCGAAACATGTTGATTTAAGAATAAGTTTCACCGTGCGGGTCATGCTAATAGTTCACTTTCCAAAGGAAATTCACTAATAAATCTTACAAAAAAGGGTACACATTTTTTATTTTATTCTGTTTAAATATAATAGTAGCCCTAAAAACTGAATCTAGCAATCTCATATGTACATATATATAAGTTTTGAACGAATGGTGTTTTTGGCATGGCCCCGGGCCTAGGTCTTCCCATGCCGACTACGGCATGGTAGGCGACCCTATAGGTAATCTTCCCTATGGGGATATTCGCTAAGAAAGAACTCTTTACTATCCTTCAAATATTTAATTAAAAGCAAACTCTAAAACTTTTGGAAATGTGCTATCTTAATTCTCAATTTAAATGTTAGTAGAGATAAATAGTTTAAAGAATTATTATTTTAACATTTTTACACAACTTCTTGCTGAAAGAAAGCTAGAATTCTTTAACCAAAGCTCTCTTCGTTGACTGTTGGGAGTCAGTCCTGAAGAAACCTAATTATTGGAAAAGACTCTGAAAGTTGGACTTTGTTAAATAAATAGGACCAAATCAGCTCATCAAGACTGCCTTCTTTAATGTCATTTTGAACGTAAATAACTTTACCGTAACATCAGGATAAAGTACTTTCTAAAGAATACTGTGTTTAAGTATTTAAAGTAATGTGATTGGTTATTACTTTGAGAATATAAAAATAAAACATTTTGAAGTTATAATCCCTTTGTAACAACGTCGATTTTGTAACGATACAAAATACCTGTTTGGTTGAACATTTTACCAATAGCATCAGTTATTTTGTTTGGTAAAAAAATCAAGTTAATGAAAACGTCAGTGAATAATTAATTGTTCTCTTCATAGATTTCACTTTATATACTGAAAACTAAGAAGTAATTATTTTAAAATTAAGAGACTATTAGGTACTGTAAGAAGATGACTTAATGACCCGATAGTAAAGAAGAGATTAAGAAAGTTACCTTTACACCACACCTGGTTTACTTGTGCCATTGGCAAAGTGATTTGACTAGTTTTATTACAATACTTACTTAATCACAGCTGATTGTTATACACCATTACGTTTCATTGATATTTTATTAACTGACTGTGCAAATAAACTATGTATTCAAATAATGAATGGAGTGGTAACTCTCCCCTCACCCCCGGGTTTACTTGTTGGCCATCAATACATCTTTGTACAACACTGGTGGCAAAAAGGAAAAGATTTTTTTAAATTTTTATATTATTCGAGTAATTAAAGTAAACTAAATGGAATGATCAGCGAGAATATGTACAATTCAGTTAGTATTAAGACCCAAGGTCTTAAATAAGGTCTTAAACCAAACCTACTTTTACTTGGTTTTTGTGACTATTCGTGCCAGCCTTCCATTTTGTGGTTAATCCGAAAGCTCATATGTTATATGTAGTTTTAAAAATCGGCTTTACGCAATTACGTTATGTTTGCGTGCCAGCTTCAGAATACTTACAGAATAACGAATTAAAAGGGATAAGTATTAGTTTTGAATGTAAACCTACATAGAGTTGATAGTAATGACTTGCAATCCAAGCCATTTTATTCAAACGACAAGTAGTGGGGTGTGAAACTAAATTTTCCTTCTAAGCTGGGTCGTCGCAGCTCATTTTGCATGCAACCTGTTGCATCGTGGCATCTTTCCAACAGAGAGAATAAAATGATGAGGTGAAATTGGTTATTATGCTTTTAATATGAGCAGCTATTATCTTGTCTTTCTCACTGAAACTTGAGTAAACGCGAGTTTGTAATGAAGTGTAATGTCTGTAAAACTTGTTGGTTTAAAAATAGTCGGAACGGTCTTGGGCTTAACGAAATGGAGACAGCTTTTTATTAATATAAGACATACATATTATCGAACATGTTATTTTATTTGATAAGATTTACTATAACAAAAATTAAAACGTAACAATTTATTTGGGAAAAACTACTTTGTGTAACTGACATTAATTTTGTCTTAAAGTCAATGCAGTAATCAATTAAGTTCATATACATTTCTAAATAGGGTTTATTTGCATATAAATAATAAATAATTTCAACCTTTTTATTTTATGGTCGTTATTACACGCAAATCCTAAGACCCATAATTTACATCAAGGATGACGCTACCTAATTTGAGATTTGATTGGTGTCTTGCTCCGAGGACTGAGTGATCTATCAGACCAGCACGTAATTTTCCGGGTGTTGCATTTAGATTATCTCAAGAACCCTTAAATCATAAATGCATCCTAATTTCTTTCTCTTGTGCAATGGTAAGCACGATTTTATGACAAATGAGTCGTAGTTAGCCTCCTCATAAAAGTAAATATTTTTTTAGCTTATTGTAAAATAATGCCACTATTTTAAATACAATTAATTAATTACAATTTTGTAACTCATTAATTGTACCTAAAAGGATTTGCATTTCCGATGGTACCTAAAATAAACATATTATTTGTAACGGTTATTTTTATAATCTAACTGCTCGAGTGGCCTTAAAACCAAGATATTTGAGTTATCCTTATCCTTGCACACTGATAACGCTTAGAACTACTAAACACATTATAACATATTCCTTACCATTTTAACATAAACGAGTTCACACGCAGCACGCTGCCGTGAGGGAAGTGAATTTCCACCTTAAAAAAGTTTAAATCTCAAAATCAGTGTAAAAACCAGCGAGCACAAAATAGAATAGAGAAGACAAGTGCTTATACCCCGTGCATTAAAAGTGTGGCAAGATCCGCCATGTTGGCCTGGCTTACAGCCTGAAATCTACGATCCGCGAGCTCAATTCGCGGTAAACTTTCGCGACAAATACACGGCCATTATCAACAGTAATGGTTGAAGTATGATGTTGAAATTTTGCATGCTTATAGTATAGAGTCTGAGGATAACGTTGGTATTAATTTAAAATTATAAATCATTTTATTAATTGGTGCATAAATATTTTAATACACACTTGTAGATTTGTTTTCCAAAACCAGCCATGAAAAAGTTGTTCTGTGGGGAAGTTTTTTATTTTTTGGTCAGAGACATTTTGTCAGCGGGAAACTTGTAGATGAATAAACAACTTTGATTTTTTATCCCAACTTTATTTTAAACTGTATTTTGCCGCCACCCGCTGCCGCGCCGCACCCGAAAATTTACGTAGCAGTGCAGTGTGTTTGTTTTCCGGTTTAGTTGTTGTTTGTTAATTGGTTTAAGCTAGGATTAGTAATGATATTGTATTCATTTTAGGAATAGTAAATGTAAAAAAAATCTAATTAATAAATAGTTTCAGTGACGATACTTATTCATATGTTTATAATATCCTAGAAGTTTCACTATATAGATGATAATGATGGGTATTAAATAACTTATTCCAAATATTCGTAAACCATTAATCAAATTCCCATTAAACCAATTCATTGACCAACAGATTGCTCGAGTTCATGGATTTACATTTCGCTAACAATATTTTCTTCACTTATAGATATAAACCCAATGCTTTTAGAGTTGTTAGGTACTTCTAAAACAACTCTCGTAAAGTCGGCAGATTTTTACCAAACTTTTAGAAGGTTGTACAAGTCCTTAATATACGAATGAAAATGATTTTTAAATGTAAACAATAGTACAAATGTATATTTTATTGTTTATTCCAAATGTATTTTTATTCTTAGATACAAACATATTGTTAATTATATTTAAATAACAACTGGTTATTTAACTGTCGTTGTTTTGGCCTACACAAGAATAATCATTTTTATATCTAGAGGTACTAGAATTTACAGGGAATTATAGGAATATTCAATACAATTTATGGCTAAACAAAGATATTTTTTAACCACTGACGCGTATTTAAATAAATAAAACAATGCGCTCTTGTGAAAAGAAATCCCAGCGGGTGGTTGATACCCGTTTTTTTTAATAGGTGTCCGGTCATTAAAACCAAATCCAACACAATTTACACTATCGTGCTGAGTCGATATTGACATCTTAGGCCTACAAAAAACAGCCGTGTCTACCCTCACTGCGACTATCTGATAAGGTGGCGGTGAGTGGTAGACGCTCGGACTAGGGCTGCGCCGCCATCTTGGTTTGTCACATCCTACTGCCAGGCTGGCCGCACTCTCCGCTCCGAGTAGCTTCTCTATTCTATTATGTGCTCGCTGGTAAAAACATACATTTATCCCAATTTTTATTAAAATCTGAAAACATTGATTTTTTGGCTGTTCTGATGCTCCTGGTTTCATTTACCTGCAATGCTGGGGATACAATTTTGCACATTATAAGGTTAGAGGAAGGTCTAGTCAGGCTTGAAAGTAGGTGTGAGGTTGCTGGGTATAATATAATATATTCGTACTTTTAATGTTCTCTCTGCACTCCGATTATATTTAGGTACTGCGGGTCGCAAGCAGATACTTAGACCATATTGGATAACTGAATAAACGAACGTGTTGTATAAGGTAGACAATAGTGATTACCATTTAAATCAATTAATAAATTTAACAAACATTGTGAGTTGAATGTTTTAGGGAGTTTCTCTTGAGAAGTTGATCGTGTTGTATATGACGGGGGGAAGCGCAGCGTAGTTAGCAGTCTACATCTAGTTCTTAACAGTGGTAGGACTTAGGCTAGGATCTTTTTTGACTTTTCACTTTTAGGCCATAAATGAGTCAATCATAATTAATTTCTACAAAGTAAGAATTAAGCGTTGCTTTGAACGAGTTCAAAAACCAAAATGCTTTCATCTCATTTTGGTTTAAAGGTTCCCTAAAGTACACCCCCACTCCTCCCCTCCGCGGTTTTTACTGAAAATGTAAGTATCATATTTATCCCTATTGAAATATGTAAGCTTACATTAGTTTATATTGAGCTTATTTATTGTAATGAATGAAATTACTTGATGTAGTAAATTACGTCGTATTAACTACTTTATCACAAATTTAATTAAACTTAAAAACTAGAGCTAATCAAAACCTAAGCACTAATAAAGTTACGTGAATCTGCATTACAAATTACCTATGTTAAATTGGGTCTTTAATTTAGTTTATCATTGGCATAAACTATTATTATTTGACATAAACTATTTTATACATGATTTGCCAAAATACATCTACCTTCTAACGTTGCTTATGACTCAACAGAGCAGTTAACTCTATTAGTTATTAGTTAACTCTAATGAAGAGTTATACTCTTTAGGTGCTTAATATGTTTTGTAGTTAACAACTTTACTTAATAGTTTATTAGTGAATTTACTAATAAATATGGATAGTGATTACAATTCTAGATTTGAGAATTAAACAATAACTATAACTTTTTGTAAAATTACACTAACCAAAAACCCCAAATATGACAATAACTGTACGAGTCTAGTGGCATGGTCGTGTGACGTAGCCAAGTCCACCACACGACCACGTGCTATACTAACACGAACCAGAATGAAGCGAATTTTTACTTCTCAAAATAGCGTATTACAGACTTAAGTGAATCTGCATTGCATTTATATGCCCTTTCACTGAACATGAAAAATCACAACAGTTGATTTAAGAAAGGTCTGAGAAGCGAGAAATTAACGTATAAAAATAGCCTAAATCTTGTAGTTTTGGCAATTTTCATAAACTGTCTACTTAATTTCGTTCATCAAGCCTAAGAACTTTATTTATCATCAAACTTGAACGAAATTTCGCACATAATTTTATTTTTACTCGCAGATTACACTTTTGACACTAAATTATAACTTTGTAAACGCAATATTTATTCAAAGCATTTTTGGGAACAATTTCAAAAAGGGAGATTTTTAATTTTTCAAGGAAATTTCCCGGAGTTATATTTTTATCTTGAAACTCCGGTAATCTCCGGGGAAATACGGTGACTTGGCATTACTTTCCAGTACTGATTACAACTGATACAAGTACTTCTTACTCCTGTTACAAATACTGATTACTTTGTATCAATGGTGTACATTAAGACATAAATATACTTTTATGTCTTGGATGTGTATTGGCAATAATTATGAATGTAAGGGACACGTCAATGATGTGTTCAATTTTGTATACCGGTATCCGCGCTAGTCACGAACTCAGTTTTTTGTTTTGTATTCCCTATTGAGATATCCCCCCCTCGACAAAGGTCTATCTACGCCACTGGTGTACGCTCATTCCTCGCGTATAAGGATAATCGAAACACATGATCAAACTTAAAACGAGTCTCATAAAAAATTCAAGATCTGATTTGAGTAACATCATCAGAATACATTCCGGTATCATTTAAATGCCACCAGAATCCGGGTTTTACGTCTAAATAGTAATTGTAACTTCTCCCCGAAAAACCACTTATCGTGGTAGCTCAGTGAGTATCGCACTGGCTCTCAGAGCGAAAGTTGCAGGTTCCGAAAGTTGCAGGTTCGGATCCCGTCACAGTCCTAACATTCTATCCATAGAAAAATATTCATACATTTAACAGTTGTTTTTATCAAAGGAAATGTTGTATAAATCCGTAAATTTATTTACTTTTGAAATAAATTTGAGGTTTCAGGCAAGGTTTGTTACTAGGATTGGCATGGGTGTGTTATCGTAGTACAAACGGAGTATTTTGGGCTAGGCAGTGACTTTAGCAGTGTGATCAATTTAACTTTTAAGAGAACAGCGAGTTTCCTAAATGAACTAATGTTACAATTTCTATAGGCCTAGTCAAAGTATCCTTAAGGATTAACAATAAGTCGTCAGGTATAATTACTTAGATGACAAAATGAGATTTCAATATATTGTTTCGAGATTTCAATATATTGTTTCAAAAGCCTAGGCTATCATGAAATTAAATGCTATAAACATGGGTTGGTCCAAGCCCGTACATGAAACTTCTAAAATGGCAAGTAGCCTAAGTGTATAGGCCTACATTTCAATCCATAGTTCCAAGTTTATGATGAAAACAGATTACTGTAATCCAAACTTAGGACATATCAAATCATTTCAGATAACCTGTAAAAAGGCTTAGTTAGGTTAGAATAGTTTAAAGCTTTTTTTGGTTCGCTACAACATTTCTGGTAATGTGTTTAAAGTAGTTTACAACAGTTGTATTACCAGTTTAATTTCGGCTTACTCTTACTGTAATCTAACCCTAGGCTATGTCAAATCATTCAAGATAACCTTCAAACCTTTCGAAAAAAGCTGTTTGGTTAGAATAGTCTATAGCTTTTATTTTGGTTAGCTATAACATTACTGGTAATGTATTTTAGGTAGGCCTAATGTTGAAAATTGTTATTATTAGTTTAGTGAAAATATAACCTGGCAAATAATTGTCCTACAAAATGAATTTAAGGTTGGTCGCTTACTGTGACTAACTTGATCAAAACTTTCTTGACAAATTGAGACTTTGTACTTTTTACACATGACAATCACAATATTACCAATTGTCTAAGACAATGTAATAAAACAAAATATTGTATAAGTTAAGTTAATATCTCGGTATCTACAGTCATCTATTTTGAAAAGTTATTTTGAGTTTTTTGATCTGCCACACACGTCGTCTGCCACTGTTACTCGTCGCCCCCGACGACTGACGATATTTACACAGAGTAGGCATACTAAAGGAATGTTAACTGTATGGGCATTTATTTAATAAAGTACACTTAATAATTTTATAAAATCAGAAATATGCTCACAACTTAAAAATATACTTTGATTTATCTGTCTTGCGTGTTTTTTTTGTAAAAACAATTTTTTTCCAGTATTACAAAGTATACTCTAGTAAACTAACTACATTTTTATCGTTACTCTGTTGTTGAAACATAGTCGTCGGCTAAATTTAACGGTTCAAGTACCACTAAAATGGCTTTCAATGTTATTCTTATGGAGAAAAACAAATTTGGTTTTAAGATAACTTTATTAATACTGAACGAAATTATTTTAATAACGAACTAGACCAAGATTTTGTACTGTTAAGTTTATTTGGAAAATTTGAAGTTTAACTGTGAAGGCGTTCTCGACACAGACTCGCCAGTCACAGATTTTGGTCACAGACACGCCAGTTGAGTTGATTCTCTTACCAGTCTAAGCAGTAAAGTTAAGTCCAATTAAACACAGCATACCTATTGACTAATATTGATATGATTTTCCACAATGACTCAGTAATGATTTTTTATCTTATTGTTTTATAATTATGTATTCCCGTTATATGAAACTTCTCACTAAATAAAATAACTCCATAAGTATATTTTAAATTTGAAAGCCCATGGGGAAGATGATTGCATGTGAGGAATTACATATAACATACAAGCGAATCACGTTGCTCGAATTCGAATTCTTTGGTCATTACCCAGCTCATGTACGGTTCTGGTAGTTTATATTGTGATGCCATTCCAGAGGTTAACTTTATTTAAACAGCTGTGCTTGCTTCTTTATTGTTTTTTGTCAGTATCAACAGCTGTTATATGCTCAATTTAGATTTATTTTAACTCTGCCACAATTGTAACTTTTAGAGCTTAGGAGCTAAGCCCAGAAGGTGGGTTGTTTCCAAAACCCCAAAATGCTTATCTAGTAATTAAGGTCTTTCAAATAACACATAAACAATAGTTTAATACATAATAGTTTCGCCTATATACTTGACACCAAAATCGCCTTTATTTTGAATAAATATATTTGCAGTGAGTTTATTTATTTGTACTCTTTCCAGTAGAGAATTCAATTGGAGATTAAATAAAATATTAAGTCTATGTATATATTGGGCACATAAAAGAGACCGCCCTATGGTTGAAACTCGAACAAATATTATTTTGACGAATATTTGAAAATAATGTAACTTAATGTCAAGTGGTTCTGTTCGCTCATCTCTCTCTCTCCAAAATTATTGGGTATGTTCAAAAGTAGTCGCAAACATTTTCTGGCAAAAAATCTATCGATGAAGCAGGAGAGGCTATCATATCTTGTGTAAGCGCACATTTTTAAGATGATTTTGATTTACATTCAGTAACATTCCGTTATTTACAAGATTAAAATTTGCTATTTTGCCTCTCGTTTTTCTCACAAAGACATTGCAAATATAAAGTTCTCAAAGGTAGGTAACATGATATTAAACACATATCATTTAAATTTATATTATATTAAATTATGCCTTGATTTATATTTTGTTTTATTTTGACGCTATATCTTATATATAATAAATTGTAGTATAATTTTAAAGAAAAAAATCAGTGATATCTTACCCAAAAACACAAAGTGTTGACAGGTTGCCAAGCCCTTAAAATATATATCAAAATATTAAGTTACATCGTTGGTCTGACATTTGATATCTTCCCAAATTCCTTAAAGATGTTAAAATAAGAATGTTTGAAAGATTGTTGGCTATTTTTTACCTGCACTTGGTCAGCAGCTTCACTGATGCAAACTCTTTAATTTGAAATTTATAAATCTAAATCAAGTACAGTTAACAACATTATTATTAAGTATTATAAAAATACATTAGCTGCTGGCCAAGAAAAGATAAAAACTAACCAACAATTTGTCAAGCAATCTTATTTTAACATCATTAAGGAATTTGGGACGTTAAACAATGCCAGACCAACGATGCTATACTTGACTTGGAAAACATTTTAATATAATATATTTTTAGGACTTGGCAACCCGTCAACACTTTGTGTTTTTGGGTAGGATATATTATACACATAAAAAGCAAAAATATCAACAATAACACAATAATAAATATAAAATAGAAGATAACGAGTTGCCCTCTTAGAAAGCTCCAGTATACAATACGGAAAAATCTGCTTCGAAATCGTGAAAACACTTTGTCAAGATAGAGAAAAGGAGACTTAGGTGGTGCTAGAGTAATTATCAGCTTGCTTGGGGGCAGGATCTTTGTAGTTAACGGATCCAGTAATCATGTTATCAACACTCTCTCCGTGGAATTCAAAGAAAGTTGAATGGCTACTCTTGTAGATTTTTCCTATATAAAACTATGTTTGGTTTTTTCGTGTTTCTACGCAAGGAACACTTAAACGTTTTGATAGGGAACTGACTAAACCCTGGTCTAGTTACGACTGAAGATGAACCTGTTATTATATTATTAATTAATAAAACACGTGAAATGTTTCTGTCTTAATCTATTATACTAATTCCCTAAGGAATTTCTTGTGTACACCAAAACTCTTTATTTATGAACCGATTTTGATGATTGAGGTGTCAAATTAAAGGGATTTCTCTGTATAAGTCAGGGAATAATTTTTGTCTCCCTCAGTTCAATGTGCTTTGCCCCATTGGACTTTAAAGTTTCCATGTTATTCTTATGAGCAATATGTTTAATAGATCAGAAACAGATGTAGTTGCAGCAACAATTTTAATCAGCTGTTCATTCCTGAATTCTTTGTGTGAAGCACGGGTAATCAGCTAGTATTTAACTATTTTTAATAGTCAAAACTACCCACTTAAACGGATTCTTAATACAACTCAAAATATAATACAATAAAACACGGTAGGAGTAGACCTCTCCTTTAATAACTAAGGCACTAACTTTGATTCTAAGGTTTGTGGTTCTGTAAAGCTCCATCCTGCAACCTCTGGCATTGCACGTATACAAATATTTCGTAATGGAATAAAAAGAACCTTCGTTGTTACTTTCATTGTTTATGCACGATTCGGCTAAGAATAGGCAAGAGCATTAAAATCCAAGGAGAAGAAATGAATGACTGTGAATAGTGTAGGCCCCAACGTAAACCAGGAACTCTGAAACTCTATGTAAATTAGCATGGACTCATGTTGGACAATAACTGTAAAATGTTAGTATATTATATTAGCCTAATATTAGTCCACTGTTGCTGACACACAAATTTTAAATTGCTAAGCAATTAATTGTAGAGAGAGATAAATAATTAACACATTCGTGGCTAATTTTAACCTAAAATTAATTATTATAAACAAAATAACATTAGATACTAAAAAATTGTATTAAATCCTATTCAAAATTGTTAACATTACAGTTTCAACTTGGCAATTTAATTGGATTGTTGAAATATTAAAAACCTTTGAAAGCCATTTTAGTGCTGATCCGTATCAAACACTATTATTGTAGGAATAGTAATACTGCAATCAGAAACGATGCTGATCAGTCCTCCTAGTTGAAACGAATCAAATATTGTTCATTTAAGTTTTATATACATTTGAAAAATATAAACGTCATAAATGGCAGCAATATGGTTAATTATTTTGTTCATTAATTCTAATAACCCCTAAGGTTTTGAAAACTATAAAATACAAATCAAGACTTAATTACTAAGATCGACTGATTCTTTAGCCAGGATAATTAATTAATAGCCCAATGACTAATGTCAAGCTGGATCCAGTATCGAACCTTCACAACATTTTTGCAGGATTTTGCTCAGGATCGATCTGGCGAACTTCAGGTTATGAAGCGAGCACGCTAACCACTGTGCTACCCAGCCAAAAAGAAATAGGAGCAAAATAATTCCTGAAAACGACTAGTTTGAAGTTTGCAGCAGACAGGTTTTAAATTGGCCAAACAAGAAGACATACCCATTCTACAGCGAAATCAGCAGTGTCAGAGACACCAGTGCTACCAATGAATCCCAAAAACTTAAAGTGGGTCGCCACTATAAATTAAAAATATTACAAATATAAAGTTAATTCATATTTAATATTAAATAGATATATCTCATACATTATTTAGTAGATATTTTGAATAAATTTTAATTTCAGCTATTACACTTAATAATTATTAAATTGTTTTACCAAAGGCCGACTATTCTATACTTTGTGATTGAAAGGTCTTGTCATTTGATGAAACTAGACTGGTTGGTGCTGTTTCATTGATAATAAAAGCTTAAAACCATCTCCAAACATCCAGTTACAACATCCAACCTATTACATAAAATACGAAGCTAGTCCGTCCCTCCTGTGGTCCCAAGTAAATGGGCCATCCCCTTGGGGATTCTATATAGCTCTCACTTAGACTACACTTAACGCATTATTGTACACTTACTTGAGGTAACAGCAAATTAAGCCCAAATTACAATTGCGAGGTAGACTACTATTTGTTTCCCTTACATAGTAGTACATTATGAATTTGAATCCTTCAAAAATGTCTTTCTGGAATTGATTTATAATAAACCTCTGTCAAGTAGGAACAAACTGAGTTGTGTTTGCTGTTAAAATCTAAGTAGTGAGTAAAAGTGGAATACTTATGTTTGTGAACATTGTTTTAGATATGAGAAAAGACATCAATAGATAATTCTGAATATTTTAGGAAATAAATGTCAAGCAACACAAGGTAAATGTCAAGGACGTTTGAACTGTTAAATAGGCAATTTAAACATGGATCTAAATACTTGCCATACTCCTGTACTCTAAACTATTATTTAACTAGATAAAATATAAATTTCCATTTGTTACACTTATTATTACAAACTTTTATGACAAATCTAATATCTTATATTTGTATTTTCGGTTCTTGAGTTGAGAAATACACAGTCATATTAATATTATGTATTTTAAACTGTTATTTCTGCTACCAGTTTTTATAACACATATTCTTTCATCTTGTGTCGTCTTGTACATCACCAGTGTCATGTATACATTTAATAATTATTTACATCCAATTGATAGTGCCTTTACCGATGATCACTGTACTCTTAGCTAAGGTTTGATAAATTAGCTGATAACACATAAATAAACAACCTGTTTGTAGACTTAGAAAACCATATTGAGTCATTTTTAACGGATAATGCATATGTTCTCTTTTAGTCTCAATAAGCGGTTGATAAAATTCAACATCATTATTTATGCAGTTAATTTATATATTGACTACAATTACTCTTAAATACGGTACCAATTTCTCTTAAAAAATTAACGAAGATTGCCGGTTGTAGAAGCATGGCCACCACCTAATAAAAATGTTACGAAAAAAATCTAACGGGAGGTATTAACAATATTCTGTCAATTATTACGTCCCTCTCAGTCAAATTTTCACCTCAACATATGCAATTCCTCATTTATATATATCTTTTTAATGTTCTTGATAAGTCTTCCTAAGCTTTATCAGTTTATTGCACATTTTTGTCAGACCTGTAAACATTCATTGAAAAAAAAAATTATGGCACAAGTAAAATTTAATATTTACTACGATATATTTAGTCTTCTAGGGGACCGCCGATCCACGATTTACTTTCTATTGGAAAATGTTCTAAGCAATGACCCTGATACATATCGGAACTGGGGTATCAGTCTGTAAACTTACAATTCCGTTGAACTCGGCAGTTAATCAAGCTCAGAAGGAGCTTGAGGAGAGAGCTTGAGGGAATGGGAGAGGGTTTAGAGGGGAAGAGGGAGTGAGAGTGAGAGAGGGAGGAAGAGAGCGAGCTATCTGTTGCCCGGCAACTAGACGCTATTGATTCACCCCGTGGTAGACGCCCATCGCGAGTTTCAGTTTTAAACTATTACGGCAACCTTCCAGCGGGTCTAAGCTGCTTATCTTTTGTGATAAGAAGAATGATACATTTAGCGGAGGACACTTTGTGAAAGAGAAGAATTTTATAACTGATGAAAAACCACGTTATGTATTGTCAAACAGCCTGCAATGGTAAAATCTTTAATTAAGGCTACTCTTCAGGTTAAGGAAAACATTTAAAATGTTAATATACATATAAGATGAATTACATTTAATCATTTTATATTAAGAAGTATCCCGAAAGATTGAACATAATTGTAAACTTTCGTTTGAACATCCGCATTTATTGTTTATTTAACTGTAGGACCCTTTGCTGGACAAACGAGTTCATATGATTTGTTTTTGATTGCAAAAACTCACCAGATTTATTACTAGATAAGCTTCACAAAGAATAGACTAACAATGCTTAGATCGATTTGTTGATGGTCCACCAACGGTCTGCAAGGAATAGTAAGAACATATTTATTAAACGTTTAGGTAAAACTGCACGCAAATTAAAGGTCTTTCAAACCGCAAATTCTACCTGAATCAGACCTCTGAGTCAAAAAATGGCAGCCGTTTAAACTTAGACTTCCTCCAACGGGAATCCCTTAATGAGATATTGTATATGTCGGAGGTTATCGTAGGTCATCGTAGGTCATATTGTATATCATTTTGAAGGTCTTATTAGCTTAATACGATACCATAAACCGGTCCTCGAAACGAACGATTGTAACTTTTATGTAATCGCATTTTAAAGTTTTGCAAATTGTACTTAGAGAAAATATTTGCCGGCTCCCATTGTTATTTGTAGCTATTTGGGATCGGATCTTCAATTTGGTGGACAGTTTGCCAGTGATTTTATTTCAAGTATTTTTCTTAACTAATATTTTCTCGGTCATAAAAATGTCTAAAAAATTGACAACCTACTTTTTTGTGAACATTTCTTATTGGATTATTATTGGCTAGTATTGAAATACTGTTACTTTTTGTTGTACTACTATTCCAAGCATGAAACGGTCTGTGGAAAGATGATAGCTGAGAGCAAGGGTAACTGGAACTGTTTGCCACGTTTTGTCTAGGGCATCCTGTGCAAAACAAGAGTGATCTAGACCGGGAAGCGGGCTTAATCGAATGATCAGATGGCTGGAAACGGAGCGAGCTCTGCGGGATTAAGCCAAATTTAGGCCCAGCCTGAAGTAATATGACAAACAATCTCAGGTTAGAGTCCTAAAGAGTTAAGGGTTTTTAGTGGGTAGTTTACCTTTTTTCGCAGGAGACCTACACTACATGTTGGCCACCTGCATGCGTAAATGCATTTTCCTCCTGTTCCTAAAAATATAAATAAATAAACGGCTACAAATGGATCCAGTTGCTCGAATTTGAGCATACAGTTTTCTTTTGGGATTACCCGTCTCAAGGTTCTATTATCTGGAGGGGCATCACAAAATACCGCTACAGAAATTAACATGTAACAGATGCTGTTGATTCTGTACCGTGTTCTGTTAGTCTGGTAAATAACAGCTGATAAATATTGAATTAAATTGCTTTATATTTTTCCACAAGATTAACATTAAAATTTGGAAAGCTTAAGGTGGATGTTTTTGAAGCCCAAAAGACACACCTAGACGCAAAGGGCTTTAAAATATCATATAAAATATAATTGAATGCACAATAATTTCAACGGTAGCTTTGCCACAAAAATGGCCTTATTATTTTTATAGGTTAATCATTTATTATTTCAAGAATATGAAAAATAGAAAATAAAAATAAGACCTTACTACTAATGATAAGACGCATGCATGTTCGGAACTTATAAAGAATGTTAGGTGGTTGCACTTTACATGCAGATGTAAAAAAATGGAAATCAATAAATAATCACATTTGGATATATATTAATAATACGGTATTAAGGCGGTACTTCACAATAATAACTACTACAATTGGCTTTAGAAAAATAAAACAAGTTTTTCAACTACTAACCTTACAATCAAGCAATCATGTTTATTTCTATGTATACTGAACCATATTCTCCCCACGGAATCTCATCCAAACATGGAGTTCTGTTCAAACTTAACATTTAAACAACATTGACAGTCCCCACTTTGTAGTGTTCCTCACATCAATTGTTTATTTGAATGCAATTTAAAATAAACATGTGTCCCAAATAAAATGTATTTTCCTGGGATTCTGAGGGCCAGTGGAGATGGCTAAAATTCTAGGTACTGGTCCAAGAAACTCGGGAGAAATATATATTTTTAAATTTAATTTTAGCCAGTTATAAGTGTTGAGGCGTGTCACTAGCCTAAAGGTTCAACGTTCAAGAGCTCACGGATTTCCTTTCCATTAGTGAACATGTGTTCTTGCTGATAAACTGTGTTTACTCTATTCAGCTGTTAGATCATACAATTAAAAACAATTCTTTCTCAATGTTAATATTATGGACAAATTACAAATTTTAAGGGTGGCCAGAGCCCTTGTCTTAAATCCGTTCTTTATGAAATTTGAACACATACAACGACCAAGATCTATTCAACGACATTAAACATATTAAAATCTGTTGAAAGCTGTAGGAGGAGTTTCAGTCACAAAAAACCTCTAGCGTATTAAATAAGTAATAAATAACTAGAACACCTATTGCTTGAAACCGAGCAAAGCTCTGTGTAAGGCGGAGGAAATCTATTTTTGAACTAAATACTAACTTTCAAGTACACTAAACTAGAATACATTAAAATGTTTGTTATTATGTATTAGCTATTACAAACTGACCAAAACCATGTTTAAGAATACCAGTAATTTATAATTTGGAGACGAATAATTAGGTGTTGTGTTCAACAGATGAATAAGGCAATTAAAAATAAAATTATCACATGTATTTTTAAAATTGAAAACGAAGAAATATCATTAAAGTATGTACAATCTGTAAATAAAGAAAAATTGATCTTTAATTTGGGATTTACCGCATATAAATCGATCCAGTGGGTTTCAGCCGAACAAAGTAGTAAAATGTAAAAAAAATGTTAACTTTCACTCTGTGTTAAATGCCTTGTTTGAGTTCTAATAACAATAATACTATTCTTGTTTCTCAACTATTAAATCCAAAAATAATTAAAACACAAATCAAACCAGCAAACATAATAAAATTGATCTCTCATTTAGAATAAACTGCATGTAAATCATTCCAGAGGGAGTTTTAATAATCTGTCCAAAGAATTATAATTTACATTTTAAATACAAAGAGCGCAAAAATAAATATTTACTGGTTTTTTAACACACATTTTTTGCATAATATTGGAATAAATAAGCCTAAAAAGCGATCAAGTCAAACCGCAATTGCAAGGGAGTTTATTTTGTCGACGCGTTTACCTTTGATTGGTATTTGATCCTTGGCAACGCAACGTCTCTCTGACGAGCTGCCTTGGAGTCTTGTCAGTGTAATTGTATCGAATAGTAATGACAGGCCTGTTATAAACTAGCTTTAGTCCTGTTATAAACTAGCTCATCAGGTAGTATTGAGCTCATTACATGAGTAATCCTCGATAAGCCATTCAAAAATTAATCAACAGTATTTTCCGTGTCAATGCAGTATTTATGCAATTAAATGGGAATTATCTTGGTAATGGAAGAAAGTAAATATTTATAAGCATATTCATGGTATAAATTTCCTGTCAGGCACATTTTCAAAAATAGTACCTCGACACGTAGTCCACCTAAAGCAAATGATGTATCTAATGTACCTAATGGGAGAAGTGCTCACAGGCGTTTATGTTTTATGGGGTTCAATAGTGAATTTCCTTTGGAAAGTGAACTATTAGCATGACCCGCACGGTGAAACTTAAGCCCGGGACCACCATAGAAGTTCCTAACGTGACCCCCTGAACACGTTGTGGGGGGTCGTTCAAAATTTTATATATATAGACATATATATATATATATATATATATATATATATATGTGTTTGCACTCTAGCGGTCGCATTTTTTGTTCGATTAACTTCAAATTTGGTAGGGACGTTTCTTTCTGTAATCAGTTGGACAAGTTCGTTGGGCAAGACAATCAGAAAACTCCAAACGCCTTTTTTGGGCATTAATCTTTCAAATTTCGAGTTTTTGGGCCCAAAAAGGGTCAGAAGAGACTCGTATGTAAAATTAATGCATGCAATAAGATGGGAATTAGTGAGGCGAAAGTTTTAAGCTCTCTCGTCATTCTAGCATAAATAATTACCGAGTTATTAAATAAAATGTGTTTCGACCAAACACAGTACGTTGTCTTATGGGGGGTTTGCACTAGAAAAGCCTGCTACTCCTTTGTTAGAGTACTTTTATCATCCCAAGCATCTTCACGCCTACTTTCAAGCCTGACTTGACCTTCTCCTAACATTATAATGCGCAAAATTGTATTCCCAGCTTTGCAGGTAAATGGAACCAGGAACATCAGAACAGCCAAAAATCAATGTTTTCAGATTTCAATAACAATTGGAATACATGTATGTTTTTACATTGATTTTGAGTTTTAAAAGTTTTTATATGGAAATTCACTTCCCTCACGTCAGCGTTCTGCATGCGAACTCGTTTAGATTTGTAATACGACTTAGATTTTAACTTAATTGTCATTTGTAACATTTGTCACTTAATGCAATAAAGGCTTAGTAACAAGATAAAAATAGTAGAAGTACTTGTTTACAAATAAAGAAAAATAAGCAAAAGCTTCCACAGTTCGATTTTATGATAGTAAAATAGTATTATTTGTTGTAAAGCGTGCCATCATTACGTATCATGTATTAACTCATTCCGAGCACTAAATAAAAATTATGATTGGAAAGCATTAATAGTAAAACATAATGAAACAAGTTTACATCAGTTAGAAGAAAATTGTTCTTGTTTAACTAGTATAAATTTTGTTTATACTATTGACTAAAGTGAATTCCTTTTATTCTGAATTTAAAAACGGGAGTATTTGCACGGAAATCCTTATAATATTTGGGAAATACTATAAAACAATTACAATATTAATAAACATTTTTACTTCTTTTTCTCAGGGTACATTCCCTAGTAACAAGGGGTTACTGGGTCTTTGCGTATGAGGCTTGTTACCTTTGATTAGATATCGATCCTCTATGCATACTATTATAAAGTCTAGTTTGGATTACTGTTAATACCTGAATGCAACTGCAATATCGCGAGATATACTGTATATCAATTATAAACTGATGTATCATAATAAAGAAATGCTCTGATAGAGCGGGAGATTAGCAATTATCCAGTTAACTTTAAAGATAAATTCCTCAATTTCCCACTGGATCTTCCGTAAGAGAGGTAATAATAAATAGCCTAAAAGCGTTAAAAACGATAAAATTATAATTAATCATTGGACGAAGTTAAAAAATATAAAAATATATTACCATTTTAATGAATAGTGGTTTTGGCATATGGGGTTTAAACGTCCACTGACAGATTCTCCTACGTTAATGTAATGTTAAAATCTATTATCCAGTTACTAAGTCCATTTGATCATTTACTCGTGTGTTCATTGCTTATATGCTCATTTACCACAGTGGCCATGACTATGACTAAGGCACCGTTCTGATTAAATCAGCAAGACGTTTTAAACTGGCCACTGGTCACATACTATTGTTGTGCGATTTAATTGTATTCCCGTTTGTACCCGCAATTCATGCACATTAACACCCCATGAACATGACCATGTTTACAATCGACTGCAATAATGCTATTGGACTTTACACAGGGTAATATCAAACAAAGCTGTTCCTAATCGTTTACAAATAAATAAACGGAAAATGCTTTTGAATTAAGGATATGTTTTTGGTTTTTAGGAAATAGTCAAAGATTTAAACTTAAACAAATGGGAGCCTAAGGTAAAACGAGTTCGCACGCAGCACGCTGACGTGAGGGAAGTGAATTTCCACATAAAAAACTATAAAAACTCAAAATCAGTTAAAAACATGCAATTATTCCAATTTTTATTCAAATCTGAAATATTGATTTTTGGCTGTTTTGATGATCCTGGTTCTATTTACCTGCAATGCTGGGAATACAATTTTGCGCATTATAAGCTTAGGAGAAGGTCCAGTCAGGCTTTAAAGTAGGCGTGAGGTTGTTGGGGATGATAAAAGTACACCAACAAACGAATAACAGGCCTTTCTAAAGTAAAACCCCCTTAAGACAACGTACTGTGTTTGGTCAATACACATTTTCTTTAATAACTCAGTAAATATATATGCTAGAATGACGAGAGAGGGCTTAAAAGTTTCGCCACACTAATTCCCACAGTTTTCCATTCGTTAATTTCACATCCGGGGCTTTTCTGACCCTTTTTGGGCCCAAAAACTCAAATTTCTAAATTTAAAATCCCCAAAAAAGGGGGTTAGAGTTTTCCGATTGTTTTGCCCAACGAACTTGTCCAACTGATTACAAAAAGGAATGTCCCTACCAAATTTGAAGTAAATCGGACAAAAAATGCGACCGCTAGAGTGCATACACATATATATATATATGTCTATATATATATATATATATATATATATATATAAAATTTTGAACGAACCCCCAAAACGTGTTCAGGGGGTCACATTAGGAACTTCTATGGTGGTCCCGGGCTTAAGTTTCACCGTGCGGGTCATGCTAATAGTTCACTTTCCATAGGAAATTCACTAATGAGCAGAAACCATGCACAATGGGTGGCGGTGATGATGTTCAAAACGTGGGGTAAACACATTTTTCTGCAAGCGCATATTTTTCAATGAGAGTTTAAGAAAAGTATGTATAATTTAATACAACTAAAACAATAGTGAACGTCTGGTATTTATAACCATATTAACGAAATTCTATTACTATTATTTTGCGATTGAGGAAGAAAATAGGTGTTTTCATAGTGTTTTTCTTTTAATAATAGCTAACTTATTTATAATCGTTAATATGTATTCAATCGTATTTTTAGCGAATTTCCCCTATAGGGAAGAAGCTATTACCGTAGGTCTCATGGTAAGACTTAAGCCCGAGACCATGATAACTTTTCATTTTGAGGTCCCTAGATGCCAAAAACACCATTCGTTAAAATTGTTATAAATATATGTGTCCGTAAGCACGATAACTCTCGTAAAAAAGGTCCGATCTTAGTTAAATTTGGTAAAAATGTGTAAAGCACCATTTATTTGAAAGAGTTCGAAAACCAGACGAATCACACCATCCAAAGGGGGGTTTTAGGGGGGTTTTTTACCCCAAAAATGTTTTTTTTTGGGGTTTACACTTGTAATTTTTATTCAAATCAAATTTTAATTGTTACCATTTAATTCAGCATAAATAAACAAATAATTTGGTATTTTTATCATTGCTCTACGTCAATTGGTTCCTGAGATATTGAAAGTGCTAAAGACAGTACGTTGTCTAATGTTATTCTTATGGGGAAAAAGAAAAATTGTATATCTCGCTTATTTATGAACATAAACTGACAAAATTTGGTATATGGCTTCATCTGGTTGGGGTTTATCGTTGTTTGTACAAAATAAAAAATTTTCACGTATGGTTCCCGTAGCAGCAAAGCTAGGTAATCGGTCCCCATGTTATGCTTATGGAGAATAATTAATATGTTATATATCGCTTTCTTATAAATGTATATGAATGAAACTTGGTATGTGACATTACTTAGATGAGTTCTAATGATATTTGCATAAAAACCCATTATTTTGTGTTCCTTGTTGCAGCAAACCTGCGTACTCATCCCCAATTTTATTCTTATGGAGAATAATTAATATTATTAATGTCACTTGTTTGTGAATATATTTCTTATGAATCCTGTTAATGTGTTATGTTATATATTCATTGGAAATTCGCTGAGTATGTAGGTTTGCTGCGACAGGGGTATTAATAATGAACACCTTGATATTTAAGAAAATTTTACATCAAACCGAGGAAAAAAGTGTTAAAAAATATCGATAAACTCATAAATTATTTCTGGTTTAATTGAAACCAGCTCGCTCCAATTTCTGCTGTTGAGTCGAGTGCAGTTATTGTTCAACTCTCGAAAGTTCAAACAACACAATTGTCCGGAACCGTATCTCAGTCATTGTTCTCAAATAGATTAAACACGATAACACGGGTCAGGAATTACTGTAAATTAAGAACTGATGACTTACTATATGTTGCAAATTAAATTGTGAAATCGTAATATAATTTGTTGAACTTTCATCTCAATAATTATTGGTAGCAGTAAAAATGTATCCACAAATAAGTGCCGGGATATTAAGTACCAAATTAAAGCTTAGCATTCATGGTTTTAAGTAAAAAAAAAAAACACAAAACTTTCCTGCGGAGTACTTAAAAGCCATGTATAACCGTAATAATGAAGACCAGCCGTTTAGCAGTATTCTAGTCAACATTTTAACAAAGTTTTAAATAATACCATCATTACAAAATAAACCAGGAGATAATAGAGTGACAGGAAACTATTCATTCGATGTTATCACCCTCCCCCTCACATTCTCTGACTCTTTCTTAATTGATATTAATTGTATGAGGCTGACCTATTAATGCGACTTTAATGGAATAATAATCTCATGCTCTGTAATCTTGACACTGTGAATTTGCTAATGGATGGATAGTAAAACTTGAAACGTGATTTGTTCCTTGAACTTAGAACGTTAACATGGTGGATCTGATATTCACCAAGAAACATCGATAGCTGATTCTACTCATAAAAAACGCAAAAGTTCCTGTTAACATAGTGCTTGGTATGCTGACTGTAGAGCTGCATGTGCTATTTTATACATGATATTTTAGAAACCACTTGTTATTTTGACTTGAAACTTGACAAATGTCTTATAAATTGTTAAAGCTGTTTTTAAATTAAATTTGGCTTTTTTAGATTTTAAAATTCAAAAATGGCAGCCATGTTAAATTTTAAATGATACCTACCTTAAAAAAACAGCTGATAGAACAAAACTATCTAGACATAAAAAGTGTAATTTTGTGTGGTATACAGTTTTATAAACTATCATCTGCATTCATTTGTTTTATTTAATTATTTATAATTATATTGTTAGTATAAAATTTGTATTTATTTTGTAGTTATATCTGTTAAGCTCTTCGTGTTTAATGCCTTATTTGTACCTTGAGGTTAAACCTATTAAAGCCTGGATGGTTAATATTTTTAAATAAATATGTAAGCTAAAAATACAAACATTTTCTATATTTTTAATAACGAGCAAATAGTTTAAATATTCGTTTACAGTCAACATTTATCATTGCAGACAAATCTAACTTTGCTAAAAACATAGTGATTTAAACAAATACTTATCAGTTCTAGAGAGGGAAAAATATGGCCTGCAGTCTTGCAGATTATTAAGAAATACCTAGAAATGCTGAAAAACAGCTTCATCTGCAGAAACAGAAGACGAAAACAGTCTTATAGAAATGTATTACTATTCTTCAGCCGTACGTGGTTTAAGCTGATGTATAACTTTTAATTGTCTTTTTAAACTAAAACGCCTTTAAACAAGTTTTAATAAGACTTTATTTTAATCAACGCAAATGCGTTTTTGTATTACTAAATATTTTGCCTCAATTTGCTCAACAATACCTCTAACTTGTTGTTTTTTAATATTTCAAATATGTCTGCATATGTTTTGCGGTCAGAAGAGAGCGTTTTTATTTTATTCAGACTATTTAAATATACGATATTTATATTGGGAAATTTCTTCCTATTTTCATGATTATAATTAGGCCTACGTCTTGTCCGGCTGCTAATAAGCTCTGAACAAGCAGTAAACCCTCCCCTGGGCCTCTGGGCTCCTTTACTGTGTATTCAAGCCCAACTAAGAGCTATGGGCTACTCAACATAAGTGCAAGTGCGTAAAACATAAGATAAGTAAAATAAAAGTTATCACTTCGTGATAAATATTTTACAGTTTTGTCTATCGTTTTGCTATTTTCTTATGTTTGAAAACATGTGTACGAACAATATTTATTCAGCAGCAAAGTTCACACGGAGTTAATTTAAACACCATGGAATTGACTTAATTTGATTTTATCGAGAAAATGTAAACGTTGAATAGGATGGAAATTTGTATTACATAACTCACACAAAAAATTCCCAAAGAACTTAGGAATTTAATTTAAATCCTGCTTGCTGCTTAAAATTGTGGATTCAGTGATTATACCTCTTTTTTACAGGTGGTATTGGCATTTCTACTACTCGGGAAATTTTTAAATGTTGCCGATCGATCATAAATAATTGTTCGGTGAAGAGTTCGTACAATGCAATAGAAAATATGCAATGATATATATCCATTCACTTACACAAAACTGAATAACAGCAATCCCATAAAAGCAATGTATTTTTAGGCAAATTCTTAGCACACAAGTTAATTATCTGCTAAATTACCTATCAGAGCCAAGGAAAAACTAGGAGAAATAGTCTGTTTTTAAGTAATATATTGTTAATGAGTGACTTATTTTTATAAAGACTAAACAAACACAATATTATGGCTTGGCAATACTAAGACTTAAAACAAACCCTAGACCTAAACCATACCTAAACTTAACCTGTTCTTTGTGGGGCGGGGACAGGATATGGGTCCGGTCATGTTAGTTATTATAACTTTGTTTCAGTGGCTTAAAATTTAGGGTACCACAAAACCTATCAAACTTGATTTTTACTTTCTCCCCCTATACATAGTATATGGAGAAAGTATTGTTTTCGTAAAAATTTTCGAATTTGAGTTGTTAGTGGAAATATTCGTTTTGGTGCTCCCTGAACCCAAAAAAGTGGTTTTTACGTGATGTCTGTGTGTGTGTGTGTGTGTGTGTGTGTGTGTGTGTGTGTGTGTGTGTCCGTGTGTGTGTGTGTGTGTGTGTGTGTCTGTGTGGATGTGTACAGAGCTAGAGCCCTAACCTATGGGCCGAATTTTATGAAATTTGGTATGTAGGTACTAATCCACGATATCTCCAGGCATTTTTTTCATTTTTTTGGATTTTTGATTTTTAGGGTAATTATCCCCCAAAAACCGCCAAAAAACATGAAAAATCCAAATTTCTCAAAAACGGCTCTAACGATTTTGATTAAACTTTCGTGGTTTGTAGAACTTTAGGGTTGCAACAAAATTACACCACCCGCATTTCTGAAAAAAATCGGGTTCAGAAATTACAGGACTTAAAACATCCAAAATTCAATTTTTTGGATTTTTCATAAAAAATCATAAATGTTAAAAAAGATTACTATTCACCATTAAAAAGAGCTCAAAAAACTAAATAATTTAGTATTTTAAATTACTATTCTACGATTGCTAGTTACGGAGAAAATTGAAATTTTCATTTAGCGGTAAACACAGTACGTTGTCCAATGTTATTCTTATGTTATTCTTATACAAATATAACTATTTCTCTCTTATTTACTGATCGATTTCATTAAAATTTGATATGCAGGTCAAGTTAGCATTGACCAACAGATGATGTTCGAAATGTGTTGCTATTTAACCCTGGGGGGGGGTCAAGGGGTTCATTTCCCCTCTCAAAACCACTGTGTGTGGCAACGGACTCTATAGTGCCTCCCAAAAAGGGATTTGGGTGGATATTTCTGAAAACAACTATTTTAGAAAATTTTCTGTACATTTATCTGTACTTCATATTCTATATTTAGTAAATAAAAAAATTTTCATTAAAATTTGGATAAAAGGGAGAAAGTATGTGTCAGTTTCCTGATACCGTTTATTAAAATTATTATCTTCAAAAAAGTCGAGTTATGTAAGTTATTTACTTTGACTAATAGTTCATGAACAAAGCTATTGTAAACAAAAGTTTTAAAATATTAACACAATCATGTTTTTACTGCCAACAAAAATTAATTAAATGTTTTAAATAATAGGATTTAAAATTTAAAATTAAACGGTTAATAGAGAACTAAATAGACCTCTTAGATGTTGAACAGTTAAGTATCTTACTTGTAGCATGTAATTATAAAATAGTAGCTCTTAATTGACAACACGAGGACAATATAAGCTGGACATAATAATTTCTAAATGCAGCTGGTAAAGGCTTTTTCGGCCAGATGTGTCGTCTGTTTCTAAATTCAAGAAATCATGGTTATGAAATATCGGCTTATTTAAACTAAAGTATCAAATCTGTGCCATGATCGGTCTAAACATATGTTAAGTTCATTTAGTTTAAAAACAAAACCAAACTCATACATTAAACATACACATTACACACTAAACATTTGCTATATAACAGATTTTCGTTTCTACCCAGACTGATTGATTGATTCCCACGTGCTATAATAGATAGAGTTACTATAATATCAGTGCTAAATACAAAACTTTGATCTTCAATAGAGCTTCAAGCATAGTACGCTCCGAGACTAAAAAAGGTTTATAAAATGAGTTTTAATTTTCAAACCCTATCTCATTATCAACTCTACTACAGATTGCTGTTAAAAAGAAAGAAAATTGATTAGTTTTAAGAAACATTAAATTTTTGTATTTTCACTTATTTAATTATACTTAGTTATTGATACTGCACAATGTCAATTTTCCTACTTGAAATAATCAAGTATGTAATTTATAACTGTATTTGATTCTGACATAATAAATTCAAATATGTTTGACTCTGACACTGACTCTTTTTCTGTTCTTATTTATATTTTAAACCCCGGCAGAGCTACTAGACAATTTTACCACCCTGGTAATTTTTCGTAAGCCACTGGGAGGAAAGGAAGCAGATGGAAAAGGATGGGCAAGATGGAGCAGCTATTTAACCTTTTTAAAGACCAACTATCGCGACTCCTGTCATAGCTGGTTTTTGAGCCCTCAAACAAGCGGCCTCATAGGCTAACAGGCAAGGTTAGCTGTTCATTAGCTAGAGGGCGCGAAAATTCACTAATATTATAAAAATGAGGTGGTGTCTGTCTGTCCATCTGTGTATTGTTCCATCAAGCTAATCCCACTGGGCCAATTCTGGTGAAGCTTTTCACAAATATGGTTTATGTACCCAACAGTGTCATTACAATTTGTAAAGTCCTCAGGGCCCTGTCCAACGGGACTTCCAAGGCCCCATGTTATTCATTTGGAGGCGAGTTTTATTTGGTTTATATCACATGTGTTTTTCCTTAATTAAATTAATTTAAATGTTATAAGGATCTAACTTCAGACTGTCATTATTTAGTTTACAAGTGTTCCACTCTGAATTTTCACCAATTTGGCTTTCTACTTACTCTCAAAAATACAACATTGTGGACTTGCATCTACCGCAGACGTTGTGATGGTTTACGGTGTATGAGGTAATGTTTAAATGATTGCGGGTTATTTATTATCTCATTGATGTATATTTAATTTGGTTTAAGCTAATCATATGCTACATCTGTATTTGTCTACATATGTCATTGTAAGGCTGAACCAGCTGTTCTTTGTTTATGTTTATGTTTTTGAGATGTTGAAGATAGATTCAATTACACAGTGTTAATCTTTATCTTTCTCTTTAATATTTCTTTATTTGAAAGTATTCTAGTGATGTATTATTGGTGAAGAGGATAAAGAAATGACTGAAGAAGAGGATCTACGAAAACATAACAAGACACGTGCTGTTATAAAAGGACAATTCACAAAGGCCAAAAGACTTATAGAAGGCAACCCTACATTGACTGAACTTAAAATAAAACTCGATACTGTTACTGAATACTGGGAACATTATAAACAAGTTCAAAATGATATTGATTCCTTGACAGATGAAAATGAACTAGAGCTCGAAATAGAATGTAGATGTAATGTTGAAGATGAATACCTATAGTTTACTACAAAATTGCACGAATTTATGGACAATCTAAAACAACATACTGATTCAATAGTATCATCTAGTTCATCGTCAAGTCAAGCTGTTGGTACCCCACCACATTGTACATCAAGAATCATTAATTTTACACCATACTACCCTGAATAAACTATTAAAAACTTTGTTAGGAGACTAGAAGTATTTTTCCACCTAAGAAACCAAAGCACTGATGAAGAAAGTAAAGTTTATTTATTACCCTTCAGTTACCCCTCAGTTACACCAACAGCTGTATGACATATGTGCTCCTGAAGAACCGTTAGACAAAAACTATGATGAGTTAGTGCAGCTTCTAAAGGACTTTGTCGACCCTCAACCTTTGGGCTTAACAACACAAATTTACTTCACGGACTCAACAAGAACATGAATCAGTCAATGAATTCTCAGTAGCTCTAAAGAAGATGACATCGAGCTGTGATTTCAACTGTAGTTGTGGAAAATCTGTGGCAAACATGTTTGTAAATTTACAGTTTATTCAGGGATTGAGGGATATGGATATTAGAACAAAACTGCTCCACGACCGTGAGAAACGCACCTTCCAGGTCATAGTGAACATAGTTTCGGCTGTAGAATTAGCTAAATCAGAAAGTGAGTCGTATAACCTCAGAAAAAATGGAATTAAATCAGATTCAACGAAGAAGTAATTGTGAGAAGAATACAAGAAAAAATAATTCATACCGGAAAATACCTTTTAGCCCACGTTCTGCAAGGTCGGCCAAGGTCGGTCGTTTGACAAGCTCAGAGGAGAATGTTATCGTTGTGGTTCATCCTCCCATCGTGCTAATCGTTGCCGATTCGTAGATAACGGAGTGTCGTAAATGTGTTAAGGTGGGACATATTGCTAGTGGATGTTTGCAAAGTAAATCTCAATCTCAAAGTAACTTTAGACAGCATCAAACTGAAAATAAAACTGATATGAATATTGGCAGTGAATATGGGATCAATATTATTCGTGACAAAAATAATGACAAATTTATGCTTGATATCTCCATTGAAGGCAAAACAGTACCCATAGACACAGGCGCGGCTAAAGTACAATGTCTTATAATGATTTAATAAAATTGCTGTCCCACAGGAAATCTTTTTAACTAACATTGTACTTCGCACGTACACAGGAGAAGTTATTAGGGCGAAAGGTGTAACATTTGTTAAATGCATGTACAAAACACAGAAATTTGTTGGTAAACTTTATCTTATTGGTCAAAATGTAGATGCGATATTTGAGAGGGATTGGCTCTTAACGTGGGATCCGAGCCACACACCAATGATCCAGTTTTCGATCTGAGTGTATTGGAGTTTCTGACAATACTTTTTTTGCTAACTATACACGATCCACACTGCAGATCTCTCTGACCATTAAACTTAAAAAATACCATATTATAAAGTGTCATAGACATGACCCACAATGAATTGAGCGAGAGGTGACGAACAAGTATTTTGCTGTACTTGTAAGTTTTTTTATACACTCGTGTCTCTTGCATTCGACTTTGCTGTTTTTATAACGTGGTCTGGACTTTTAAAATAACTTTACTTGATGAAACAAAATGCAAGTATGGTTCATGATATTTAATTGAGATACTTAAACGTTCTAAACAAATATGCTACTATGTTATAACGTTGAAAAAATACTTTCACGTTGACATTAAATTAATAGACTGTTGTTCATTTTACGAGACAAGCTAGATGATATCAAGCTGTAACTATACTGTACTCTGTACTACTGTAAATACTGTTTTTACCAATTTTAAATATACCCTATTGGCTCACGTGCCTTCTGAGTAAACAAACACAAACCCGCAGCTACCGATGACCACATCATAGAGAGTTATATATAGCCTCCGTATACTAATAAACACTGTCCACCAGTGAACACTCACCGAGTCAGAATGTGGAAAGTAGAGCTAGTGAACTTCCTTAAACAAATAACTGCTAAGAGGGATTTTTATAATCTTTGAAAAATGTTTTTTTTTATTTATAAGCTAGTGAAACTAACAGTACATTTTAAAGTTATAAGGTTACCCCAGAATCCATTTATCTGATACGTTATTATATGAAAGTTTATATTCAAACATCACTGGACATATAATGCCCATAAGAGATAATCTTTATTGAATGAACTATGTATATTGTGTCAAGGGTTAAACAAAAATAAACTACTGATATTTTTAACTGTGTCTGATTGTGAATAAAATTATGGTGGAAACTAAAAATAATTCTATATAAATCGTACTGTCGTGGAAAACAATAGTATTTTAGTTCGTTCTTATAGGTATAATTTAAATTTACTTTGGTAAGAAACATGTATATTTTGTACTCAAGTTGAATTGTATTTATGTCAGAAAATCTGATTTAATAATAAGAAGCTCAGACTCTCTCTTCTTAGGATCATTAGACAGAGGATCAACATCCATGATCTCAGACACAGTATTTATGATGTAGCCTGACACTTTTTACCAACCCTGGTTAGAGGTGGACTCGCCCAAAGATATTTTGATTCGTTTTTGTAAACCCCCATTCCGCAGCGACTCTTCTCTCCCCACGACAAGTCGTAGCGTCATTGCTGTGGTAGCGTTTAAACTCTCTCCGGGGCAACTCTGCGTCTCAATTCTTCTTGCGACAAATCCGTGGTTGTAATCTGGAGGTTGACCTTGTTATTTAATAATTTGTCTGTTTTATCTCTATGAGTTCACAAAAGTGCCTCTAAATTACACTCTTTGTTCAATACAAACCTCTCAATACCCTGTCTCCAGTAAACAGTACCTAAAGTGCCTGGGGACCTTCATCTATGCACGTTAATGACATTAGCTTCACAGCGTGACTACCGTGACAAGAATAATATCATGCATTGTAGAAAATAAAACGGTGTGGGCCATAAACATAAACATATAAAGCGACGTTAGTAGATAAAGTAAATACAAACTTTTTTGACATTTGGTTCTGTTTATTTTTATGTACCTACAAATATTATCGTCTGCAGGGATAACAGGGCACACTCTGGAGTTTTAACTTATCCATGTGTAAATAAATAGTATAAAATTTTACAATCGATCCACTGGTGTAACATGTTTAAGGTCATTACCTTTTATTTTCTAGTATACGTGAACCATATTACGCGTGGTTCGTAGTAAGATTTCCTGCGCATCTCCGGTGCTCAGAAAACCTCCTTACAAAAGACCAAAGGCGAATATAACAACGGCTGTGGTTACCACTGGAATTATCTAATAGTCCCCCATTCATCCTACTAGTATTATAAATGTGAAGGTTTGTAAGTTTGGTTGTATGATTGCTGTTGCTCAATCAAGCTCTAAGTACTGGACTGATTGAGCCGAAATTTGGCAGAGAGGTACTTTATAGTCCTGCGTAACATCAACAACAGTCACAGTTGATGTTGTAACAAACTTTAAAACTCAAAATCAGTGTAAAAACATAGATTTATTCCAATTGTTATTGTAAAGTTGTGTAACTTTATTTTTAATATGAACATATAGGCACATTAAAATTGCAAAAACCTTATAGGGCTTTACTCCACGGGAGTTCAAAGTTGCAATGTATTTCTTATGGACATTCATTTGTGTTTGAGCTGATGAAAATACAAACAGCTAATCTTGATTCGTACTAGTTCCACGGGCTAACCACAGAATGCAGCACACACAACTGTCATAGTTGTATATATCATTTGTGGGGCGAAGCCTGCGGGTAACATCTAGTTAATATATATATATATATATATATATATATATATATATATAAGTTTGATCCAGATTTGTGTACCATGAACTAACCACAGATTTTGGTGGTTTCAGTCCCCAACATATTCTCTCTTTTTTAGACTTTTTTATGTAAATTTCATATTTCTGTTAAGACAGCCTATCTGATATCAAAGACGCGTCTACTATCAGAGACACTGTGTCTGCTATAAAAGACACATAAAAACATTATTTTGGAACCTGAAGGGTGCCCCTGGTCCTCCACATTTATAAAAAAGTTCCTCAACCAGATACGAATTAAAAGTCTCACTGCTAATGGTGACAAAAACATTTGGATCACTCGAACCCGATCCCCAGCATAAATCATACCAAAATGAGGAGGTATTTAAAATTCCCCCGTCACAGTAAACCTGCATACTCAGCGAATTTCCAATGAATATATAACATAACACATTAAAACACTTAACAGGAGTCATAAGAAATATATTCATAAACAAGCGATATTTAAATTATTCTCCATAAGAATAACATTGGGGATGAGTACGCAGGATTGCTGCAACAAGGAAGACAAAATAATGGGTTTTTATGCAAATATCAAAAGAAACCATCTTAGTGAAGTCTCATACCAAGTTTCATCCATATACATTCAAAATAAGCGATATACAACATTTTAATTATTTTCCATGAGGATAACATCGGGACCAAGTACCTAGGTTTGCTACAACGGGAACCATAGGCGAAAAATAGTTTTTTGCAAACAACAATAAACCACAACCAGATGAAGCCATATACCAAATTTCGTCAGTTTATGTTCATAAATAAGCAAGATATACAATTTTTCTTTTTCTCCATAAGAATAACATTAGACAACGTACTGTGTTAATCACTTTCAATATCTCAGTAACCAATTGACGTAGAGCAATGATAAAAATACCAAATTGTTTGTTTATTAAAGCTGAATTCAATGGTAAAAATAAAAATGTGATTTAAATAGAAATTACATGTGGAAACCACCTAAAAAAACCTCCATTCGGATGGTGCGATTCGTCTGGTTTTCGAACTCGTTAAAATAAATGGTAATTTACGCATTTGCACACTAAGATCGAACCTTTTATACGAGAGTTATCGTGCTTACGGACACACACACACACACACACACACACACACACACACACACACACACACACACACACACACACACACACACATATATATATATGTAACATAATACATACATATATAATAATTTGAACGAATGGTGTTTTTGGCATTTGGGGACCTCAAAATGAAAAGTTATCATGGCCTCGGGCTTAAGTCTTACCATGAGACCTACGGTAATAGCTTCTTCCCTATAGGGGAAATTCGCTAAAACGTATACACTTTCAGTTGACCATAAACTCCAAATATCATTATTAACAAGTAGATTTTTACATAGCTAATTAATCATAAAATACAGTGTTATAGATATTCTGAATAGTGATGACCCGGCGTTTCTTGGCAGATGTCAAACCGTTATACGAGTTCTACCAAAACTTTACGAAGGGTCCATATAACACATAACTACTGTTCACATAACATTACTGCCTTTGTCCTTTGTCTTATTCCCACGAGGCTTGAAGCCAAAGTGAAAACTAAAAATGTATCAGTACGAGAAATGTGGATATTGTCTATTTCTCTCTACTTTCCCCTGGAGGGACTAATAGCAAAGGATAATTGAAAGTGCTGATGTGGACACCAATAAAAAAGTCAGTATATGCAAGTTAGTTATTTTAAACGATGAAAATTTTTAAAATCTTGAATATTTTCTGAATTATATCTTGATTTTATAGCCAACTATCCGTGCATCCTTCTGTTAGAATAACCATGCACTATTTGAACAGCTTACCGCGATGAATCAATGTGTCTATATTTATACCAAATATAAAACATTTTAATTTGTTTGTAACAAATAAATACACCAATTTGTTTTCGAATGTGTAACTTTATTTGTAAAAGTATTTATTAAATTACACGTTTAAGAAATGGAAAATATGTTCTTAATGAGTAAGTAAGTATCTCAATAAACAAACTTGAAACCGGAAAGCATATATCTTAGTTTCAGTTACCGCCATTTTGTCCATTTTGGTTCTGTCATTCTCTTTTTGGCCTGATGATGACCGGTGTGACTGGTCGAAATCGATATACTTGTACCATCTGTTATATATTTACCGTCTGTTATGTGAGTACAGAATAAGTGTAAATACATTTTTAAGTGTTGTAAGACGTCTTTTATTACATCCCGTAAGCTTCAAAAAATCAAAAGGGTTGTTGGTTACAATACCATTGCTCTTGAACTTGTCCAAAGATAACACAGCCAAAGTTGTGTTAAGTTTTGCTAAAAACAAAATTGTTTATTATAGTATGGAAATGCAAATTCGTATACGAATCCTTGAACGATAAAAATAAAAGGCATATTTTGTGTAACCAAATAAATGTTAAGGTAATAGATGTGCATCGTTTACTTAATGATTTAAATCAATTACTATTTCGTTTATATTTATTATTCATTTTAATTTATTATTGTCAATATTTGACAGTTATACTAAAACTATTTCTATCTATACTAACACAAAATAATGCCCAGTATTCAGGGGTGTCCATAGACTACTTACCCAAACCTCACTACGTTTTTTCAATAGTGTAAATACAAACTATATTCACCCTATAATATACTAATAAGCTGAGAACGAGTAAATAAACTTAGTAAGAACATTAATAAATATAAAAATCCGTCAAACCCATTTTTTTTGGAAATATGTAAGCTCTTTAAAATTATGGTTTTCCATAATATTCTGCAAAAAAATTTGCCCGGACTCAAACATTTTGGACAATTTTAAGAAAAAATTGAACATTGATAATGGAGGAAACTAAAATGTTGTGGTCAGAGGAGGTGCTAGCGATGGTCATAATATCCTTCAAATAACCCCACTTGTCATCATAAAATTCAAGTTATCTCCATTACTATCAAATAGATCGATTGCTACGACATCAAATCAAAATAACTTTATTCATATTATTACGAAACTGCTTTGCAGAAAAACTCAATTAAATAACATAAAACTAATTAAAGCTAAACAATTTGCAATGTTGTAAATTTATATACATATTTACAAACAGTATTAAAAGGTAGTTCAAGTCGGCAATGTTTTAAAAACACTCTTTTAACTTTAGTTTGAAAGTCGGGACGGCCTTTTTAACTAACTTTTCCAGTTTTGTGTTTATGGTCCCAGGGTAGGTCATTAGGCATTTTTTAGCCAAAGGAGGAGAACCGCACTTCCCACTTCCGATTCCACTTTTAGATAGTGGAGCAGTTCATGCTGCAGGTTACTGCGCCGAGCCATCCCCTGTAACTGATACATCGATAGTCCCGTTTTGAAATCCCCAAAAAGTTTGTGTATTGAATTTTAATTTTTTTTTCAATTTTTATTTTGTAAATTCTTCAAATAGAAACTTTGAACATTTTGAAACGGGATTTATTTAGGAAACCCAAAACTTGAAGGACTTTTTAAGTCATATAAATGTTCATACCAAATTCTTTTAACAATTGACATTTAACTTGACTAAACTTTGAGATTTTAATTAAAATTGTTCTCAACTCGTTATTGAAATAATAGGATTTTAGGCAAATTACGTGCAGACAGATAGTCAGAAATTAAGCAAAATATCACTACGCATTACCTGGTGAGTTTGATTTGATTTACTTTAGCTATACGGATCAGTAGTTTATGGACACATGGATAACTTTCAATAGGTTAAACAAATTAAAAAGTACAGTTAATAGAAAACACACTACACTACTTAACACTACTTAATAATTTTCCTTTTTTTTGTTTAGTTGAATTTATATTGCTCAAAGTTATATCGGTAATGTGTACGCATAATCATTATATTACAAATATTATATAATTTGATAAGCGAGAATAAATTGTATAATTAAAATTATACAATCAAAACAGAATAATTTGTGTAGCTTGCAAAATAATCAGCAAATATTTTCAGGACGATTTATGTTATCTGTTATTTGGTGTAACTATTGTAGAAATGGATTTCACTGTTTAATTTAACTTATTAAATTATTTTGTAACGCACAAAGTTTTTCCTTTAGTCCATAATTATCCTTAATTATAAAGTTCCATAAAACGTGTATCCAGAATTCCTATGTAATTTGTATAATTGAAAATTCTAACTAACAATGAACTACTATCCGTATAAATTAGTGCCTCAAGTCAGTATGCAGGATTAGTTAAATCAGTGAAAAAAAGATTAATTAGAACTAAAGCAAAGGAGAATATTTATGTACGACGTTAGTCCCATTAGCCGGTGTTTGGCCAACTTAAAGCCACAAATAGCGCGGTGACAGTGGACGGTAAACTGTCTTGTGTCGGACGTGGTACCTATATAGCAATAAACCTTGTTTTACAATTATTCTATGTAAAGTGATCACTGAAGAGTGCGGCATAAGGCTTCATAGCATGTCATTGTTAAAATTATTGTTAAGTTTATTTTCAGTATTATTTATACGCTTATTTTCATTATTATTGTTACGTTTACTATCATTATTTTACATTGTTACACTACGTATTATCTAAAACTTCTATATCATATTGTTGTTGAATTTGTCCTTCAAATCAGTCATCACAGGCCAGTATTGTTTACTCGTGAACAAATCACCTCATCATTGTCTTGTTGTCACCTGCTAATTTTTGTTATAGTTACTTTGTTATTTTTGTCAATGTTTTTTATGTAGCCATTTTGTGCAAGGAATTATTGTTATTCTTTTTGTAAATTGGTGTAAACCGTTGGAAAATAAACGAGTTCGCACGAAGCACGCTGACGTGAGGGAAGTAAACTTCCACATAACAAACTTTAAAAACTCAAAATCAGTGTAAAAACATAGATTTATTCCAACTGTTATTGAAATCCAAAAAAATTGATTTTTTGGCTGTTCTTATGCTCCTTGTTTCATTTACCTGCAATGCTGGAAATACATTTTGCGCATTATAAGGTTAGGAGAAGGTTCAGGCAGGCTTGAAAGTAGGTGTGATGTTGCTGGGGATGATAAAAGTACACCAACGAATGAATAACAGGCTTTTATAATGTAACCCCCCCCCATAAGACAACGTACTGTGTTCGGTCGATACTCATTTTCTTTAATAAATCGGTAAATTATTTTGCTAGAATGACGAGAGAGGGCTTAAAAGTTTCGCCTCACTAATTCTCATCTTTATACATGCATTAATTTTACACCCGGGGCTCTTCTGACACTTTTTGGGCCAAAAACTCGAAATTTGAAAGATCAATAAAAAAAGGGGTTTAGAGTTTTCCAATTGTTTTGTCCCACGAACTTGTCAACGGATTATAGAAAGGAACGTTCCTACCAAATTTTAAGTAAATCAGTCAAGAAATGTGACCGCTAGAGGACAAACACACACATATATACAGGGTGTCTCACGTAAGGTGTCTCAAACCGATTGCAGACGAACCAATTGACCTAGATATAGTTATGACGGGTCCCATGCCTCTAGGTCTGTGGGACGTACAAAGGAGGTAACAGATAGAAGGATAAAATAAAATTATTTCCCACTAAATCAACCCCAAGGAGTAACGTAAAAATAATTTTAACTCATTTAAAATACATGGTGTACCAAAAACTGAGGGTCACTATTTCGAATCTCGGAATTTTCAAGTGTAAACATACGTCATGTTTTACACCATTAGAAAACAGAACTCACTTATCTCTATCCGTTTCAAAATGGCGGCCATTTTTACGAAAAATTTAACATTTACGGAATATTCTGTATGGACTAAACCACAAGACATATTTGTATTCTGACCCATACTCGTATTGAACTCAGCTTTACCCTGATATGCTTCATGCCAGTATTTAAACCAGTAAAAAATAACAACAAATACTTTTTTGGAAAACCTTTACATGCTCAAAATTCAAAATATTCAAATAGTAACGTATATCAAAAGTATATCATTTTAAAGGTCTTAGAAATCCTTTAAACTTTTTAATTTTCACTAACCTCTTTATCTCTTTTTGTTTTTTAGTAATCAACAAAAATCTTTATTTCCCTACATAAAATAAATGTTATTTCTACATAACATTTCCAAATACTCTGAGGTCTCTTTTATAAATTAGTTATGTAGAAATAACATGTATTTTATATGGGGAAATGAAGATATTTCTCGATTGCTAAAAACAAAAAGAGATACGAGGTCGATGTTAAAAAAAGTTGAGGAAAAAGTTGTTAGGATTTATAAGACGCTTAAAATTATATACTTTTTTATATACGTTACTATTTGACTTTTTTGAATCTTGGGCATTAAAAAAAGTATATTTTGTTATTTTTTACTATTTTTTAAATACTGGCATGTAGCATATCAGGGTAAAGCTGAGTTCAATACGAGTAAGAAATTTGAATCAGAATAAAAATATGTCTTGTGGTTTTGCAGATATTGGGCATTCCGTAAATGTTAATATTTTTCGCAAAAATAACCACCATGTTGAAACGGATAGAGATAAGTGAGTTTTGTTTTTACCAAAATTTTTTTGTCAAAGGGCTTTAAAATGAAGTATAACATGACGTATGTTTATATTTGAAAATTCCGAGATGCGAACTAGTGACTCTCAGTTTTTGGTACACCCTGTATTTTAAACGAGATAAAACTATTTTTACGTTACTCATTGGGATTGATTTAGTGGGAAATAATTTTATTTCATCCTTCTAGGTCAAGTGGTTCGTCTGCAATCGGTTTGAGACACCCTGTTTATATATAACATTTTGAACGACCCCCCCCAAAACCTGTTCAGGGGGTCATGATAGGAAACTCTATGGTGGTCCCTGGTTTAGGTTTCACCGTGCGGCTCATGCTAATAGTTCACTTTACATAGGAAATTCACTAATATAACAAGTTATTCTCATTTTGCCAAATATTCAAGTACAAATACAAATTATTTAAAATAATTAAATTTTCTCAGTTTGATTAACCACATTTATTAAATTAATGTTGATTACATCCACGCTGTAAGCATTTTTATGAAACAGGTTTATAAATATATTTTAGTTGTGTTATTTAGTGTAAATAATAGTAATCATTATATTAATAGGCGCGCACAAAACTGTCCCTTATTTTCTCCCAGAATGTATTTATCGTAGGAGGAATTCACGCATATCGTTATGGTATTGCCATATAGATTTGCAGAAACCCCTTATAATTTACATCGGCCATCAGGTATACAAGCCTTCAAAGTTTCATTGTTAATATTATCGAAGAACTAATTGATCGCGTTGTTTATTTGACAGCTGATGATACAATAACAAATGCTAGAAAAACAGTAAGAACAGATGTTTTAAGTATAATGTAAATAAAAATAGTACTGACTACTGGAATGGCAACGACCTTCTATTATCTGCTCTTATACCACACTTAAATAAATTAAATCAGGGAATTTACTGGTTTTCTGTAATGAAACACAAATTGTTTTCATAGGTAGCAGTAAACAAGTACATAAAGAAAACATATAAATCAGAATTTCACTTATTTCAAACAAAAACATCACATTTGTATGGCCTAACTGTTTTGTCGGCTTATAAGGATGAGTTTATGATGATTCAACAATAGAAATGTAGCTATTTTCTTATTTTTCAATAATCATACAGAATTATTTTGAGTTTGTACAGGCAATTTAGTTACATTTAGCTAATTTAGTTTAGTTACAGGCAGTTTGTACAATTACTTTGAGTTACGGAGGGAAGAATAAATATAATACAATACTTATAGAAGAAAGAAGGAGAGGGAAAGTGAAACAGAAATACGGAGAGAGAGAGGACACACACACACACACACACACACACACACATACATATATATATATATATATATATATATATAGAGAGAGAGAGAGAGAGAGAGAGAGAGAGAGAGAGTGAGAGAGGTGGAAATACATTCACGCAAACAATCATTATTCGTATGAACCGCTTATGGTACACGCAGAATTATTTTTTGGATGAATTTCATCCTCTGGGTGGTCGCTAGTCCCGTTAATTATAAAGTAAAGCAATTCAAATTACCAGTGGAACACCTGAAACTGTACTCTGAAGTATATGTTTTTAACAATTTTCATGATTTAGAAATGTAATTTAAAATAGAACCATTTTGATCAGAATTTCAGTTACTCCCTCTAATTAACAAATCCTAGGTAAACAGCGGATAAATGTGCTGATATTCCTTTTAACTCCGAAAACTCTTTTACTAATTAGTTATGATCATTAAAAAAATATATTAATGTGAAAACTCATAAATCGTAAATCTGTGCTGCCATGGTGGTGGGTCTCCTGAATGTCAACAGTTCCAGTTGAATGCTCTAATTAAAAGCAGAATCCATTGGAAGCTCAGGTTTATTTAAGACGTTTGTATTTAAGAAGTTGTTTATAAGTACTTGTCTAGAGTTTCTAGGCTTTCATATCTAGGATTTTCAAATTATTAGAAATATTTACATTTTTTTATTACTATAAATCCTACAAAGCTTCAAAAAAAACTTCCATTACCTGAACATATTTTATAATTATAAGGAATAATATATAAAAATAAGATTTTTCTTAATAATCTTTTTGTGATAGACATTGAAATACCTAACGATTTATTCATGTGTATAGATGATTAGTTTTTATATTCTAACGAGAAAGAAATTCATCATATTAACATTTTTTTAACAAATGTTCTGTACTTGATTAAGGCCAATAACTACTCCCTGCTAAAAACAAAACAAATCTAATAACAATACCAGTAGTCCTTTTTGTATTATTCAGAGAACTTTATCCATATAAAGTGTTAATATAACAATTACACAACAATAATATATAATTTGTTTTAAAATTAAATATCGTCAGAAATATTTAGTATATAAACCCTATGAATTATGAGGCGGGAATTATTTTGGCGGTTAGCCGTGGTCACTGGACAGTTATATTAACATCCGGTTATAAGTGAATGCGGTCATACTTTCCACCACATAATTCAAACCATTAAATCCAATGCTGGTCATAAGAACTCCCTACAATGTATCATTCACAATGTAACAAGGGTGAGAGTTATACAAACTACCGTAATTGTAATGGATTTTGATCGAAATATAAATTAGGTTTTAAATTGGAGGTTTTAGCCACAGGAATTAATTTAATTTAGTTGACTCTATGTATTGTGATCTTTGGGTATATGGAAGAGTTATTTTGGAAACAGATGTTTCTTTAGCTAGTATCAAATATTGGTTTAACAAGTTATAGGATTAGTGTTTTCACCTAACTATAACTTGGCTTGATTTAATTTATGCTTCATACTGAAGATCATAGCATTTTAAAACGTGAATCCTTTAAGTTCATATTAATCAAGTTTTAAGGTTTTCTATGAAGTTAAATATTTTAACAACAAGAAATTACCTAGGTCATATTTCCGGATTATAAATTTCAAATCAGTCACGCTTGGATAAGTTTGACCAAATTTAAAAACTCTTATAAGTAAAGAGAATAAAAAAAAAAACACCAAAATATTATATCTGGTATAGAGAATCTCCAACAATACCAATTTGAACTTCATACTCGCCATCAAAGACGCTGTGTTGCACATCTGATGTTCATATACAAACTGGTAAACGTTCTGGATTGTCCTGAACCTCTGAACTGGGTTAACCTTTCTGTGCCAAGGGGGACTAGATCCAGGACAATATTCAAGGTTCCTGCCAACTAGCTACGCATATAGCGGCTTACCAAGTCTTTTGAGATCGGGGAGTGGAGCTGAGTCACATATGGATTTCTACGGCGATTCATTGGCCAACTTTAGGTAAGTATTGCCAGGTTGGAGTAGCAGCTCAACTGAACCAGTAACTACCAAAGAGATGAGTCTCATATTGGTGAATAGTAATTTTGAAAATTGTTTGCATTTGTTTTGACTTTGTCCACTAGTCAAGTAATTACAGGTATCACTGTTAACTATTATTGTAAAAATCTGTTTATAGATTTTAAATATCTTTATAGTTTCATAGCTAAGCCATGAAACCCATGTTGGGTATAGTTTACCATCATTATAATTGGTTTATTCAGAGCAAACACCAATTTACATAAATACAATATTTGTGACTGATTCAACCATATTTGACCTAATTGTTTTGACATTTTAGGGTTTAGAAAATCTATGTTTCTTTTAATTCACCTGGCCCATAATTTATTGATCTGTTCGCTTTATACCTTCCTAAAATTTCAGAATGTATTTCTATAGTATTGCATTTTGTTTTTGATATTGGTCTATATAATAACGTTTATTTGTAACAACGTTTTGTATTTACGAGTTTTTACATTATTTTAGATGACATTAGTAACATTGTATTAGTTATATGGTCATATGAATTCCAATCATTTACAAACAAAGAAGAAAAATCGCTATGCATTTAAATAACAAGTTATATTCGTTAGAAATAAATAAATAAATGACATCCAGCTGTACAAGCTGTACAAGAATATGTTTTAATATTTTCAGTAGTTACATTTTATGTTTCTCTTCTCTTCTCATGATCGTTTTGTATCGAATTTAAACACTGTTCCTGTTTGTATCAATTTAAGTACGGTACGGTTAAACAACTGAAAATTTGAGATTAAACTCTTTAAAAATAATTTTATTAAATGTGTTGGACAAATAACTAACCAGAATTTAAAGAAGAAGAAAAAAACGGTACAATTTAAAGGTTCTATTGTAAACATAAATACAGTTTTTCTTTAAATATAAATATATTAAACTGTGTGTATTAAAAGACTTAAAATAGGACGAGAGCCCAATAGGGGAACGTTTTAACTACACAAGGTGTTTGTTCCACTATCTCGAAAGTGCAGTTCAACGGAAATACTGCAAGTCGTGCCTGCTGCTTCGAAACCGCTATCTAAACTGCCATCTAAACAGCATGTACAAAGCAGCTGCGCCGAGTCATTCAGCCGCAGCTGAGAGCTGGAATTTGGTACTAAGTTGTAAGGCTTGTACCTCAAATGTTTCCGGAGCTCGTTATAACTTCTGAGAGATCTGAAACTATATCTTTATTAGATTATGATTCCCTTTATTCATTTAAACATCTGTTGTTAACCGTTGTTACTTAACGTTTGGATCGTATCGCATCCACGCCTACTTCCAAGATTGCTCCGGTTTGTTTTTTAATTAAATAATGTAGAATTAATGTAGTCAATCAATTAAAAGTAAAATGAACCTCTTATCCTTCACCCCATAAGCCTTTAATACCCTATCGTTAGTCCTTAACCATTTAAATAGTTCTATACAATTTTAAACCTTGTATTATTATTAGCCCTACTAGCACATTATCGTCTTCCCCTTTAGTTTTTGTAAATTCATATACAAATACTAGGTATAACAGTAAGTGGATTTACTTCAATTTGAGCACAGGTAAATTTTGTATTCTGTTCATAAAATGTATTGTAAAAAGTCCCCTTTCATTTATTATGCGGAAAATGGTGCTTTTAGCTTTTACCACGAAACGACTAATACTATTTAGATGCTAGTTTTACTTAGTAACTTTTTAACTTAAGAAAATAATTGAAATCATGAGAATTGTGTAATATTGTAAATAATAATAATATGAGTAAAAACACATAAATCCATCTTACCCATATCACTTGAAAAAATGTATCTGGAAATGTCACTTTGGCCTTAGGACTTCTAAGGTTTATTTTAGGGTAATATTCCTCACGCTTACTTACCTAAACAACAAATAGAGTCAAAGATTGTATTGTAGTTATTAGAGACTTGTAAATATACTTGGAAAGGTCACATTTTGGTACAGGTAGTAGTATAAAATCGTTCACATAACCTTTTGTAATAGAATAAGCGATTTAAGTTTTCGTTACTTAACGAAATATTAACATACTAGTGGCTTTAAAGGGGCAAAAAAATGGGTTTTCTCCAATTTTAACCGACTGACGGTACGTAAGTAACTTAGTCTTACATAATATCTGTAGCTCAAGGGCTAAAACCAAGGATGATTATTACATATTGTGTAAAACACTTTCCATTTGTAAGCATCATTTACAAAATGAAACGGTTACATCTAAACTATTATATGTTACATGTTTGATAAAAGAAATTCGTAAGAATAGAATTCTGATCAGTTATTTTTCAGGTACAGCCTCGGATTTTTTGGTTTATTTGGTATATAATCAAACCACAACGACGACCGCACATTGATACTCGAGAGAGAAGTGGTTTTGATTTGATAATACAGGACCAATATTGATTTCTTTAAGCGAATCGTGGATATGGAATAACTAGTGAAAGTAAGAGCCCAAATTAAGTTTAAAATATCAACATTAGCTTAAAAGTTGGTCTAGATTTCACACATTAACTGACTCTCATTTACCAATGTTTAAAATTTAGGCACCTAAGAGGTGGTACATAATTATCTTTTTAAATATATTTTAACATAATCTGAATTGCTACATAGATTACCTACTGATGATTCTTTGGACTAAAAACCAACCTGAAAGCTTACAACTGTGACTTATAGGTTAAAGCTAATATTAATATGAAGAAAATAACATGTATTTCGTTATTTATGAATTATCTTACTGAAATTACCACTGAATTACATGTCATCCAAAGAATAGAGTAAATTAAAACAATTGACATTTATTGACCTATATTGATTGTGTTAGCTTAATCGTAGTTATTAAATTAATTTTAATTTATAAAGAAAATTACGCATGATTATAAGGGTTGTTTTATGGTTCAAGTCAAGCAAGTCGGTTTGACTTAGGTCATCCAGAACACCCATATATATATATATGTGTTTGCTCATGTTATTAAATGAATTACTTGGGATTCACTCACCATTGTTTTATTACAGGAATTTGTCAAACGGTCTTATGTATTTTATAGTCCTCATTAGACATCAACAATGTTAAATGTTTATAAAATCAGTCATTGGAAGCTTTATTGGCGTCAAAAATCCATTGGAAAATGCCAGAACAATATATTTGTTGTAAGCAACAGTTAGCTTGTATGACAAGTGAAAATAAGTAATTAAAAAGGTTAGTTTAGGACTTAAGCTTAAAAAAATCGTTTTAAACTTCATAGACCGTTTAAAGAAAACACGAGCCAAACTATTAATGTTCTGATGTTTTTAAAAAGTAATCGCTAGACATAGTTATCACATTATGGTCAAAGCATTTCATGAACGAGAAAATAAATTGCCGGTCTAAAGGTTAAAAGGGTCCAGTTATCGCCCTGCGTTATGATGTCTCTCTGTTCTTGGGCATGTTTATGGCTCTGTTTGAAACCCCTTTTAATGTTTCCCGTGTCACACAATTTTCAACCGTGTAATATAAATATCCCCGTCACAGCAAACCTGCATACTCAGCGAATTTCCAATGGAGATATAATGTCTTAATACTAAATAAAGCCACTTAACAAGTTTCATAAAAATATATTTACAAATAAGCGATATATGCAATTTTAATTATTCTGCATAAGAATAACATTGGGGCTGAGTACGCAGGTTTGCTGCAAAAAGGAACACAATTAATCAATTTTTACGCTAATTTCAATAAAACTTAACTAGGTGAAGTCGTATACCAGTTTTATTCATTTATGTTCATAATTAAGAGAGACATAGCATTTAATTATTTCCCATAAGAATAACATGGGGTGAGTACGCAGTTTTGCTGCTACGGGATCCTTTGGCGAAAAATTTTGTTTTTGAGCAAATATCAACAGACCACAACCAGATGAAGCCGTATACCAAGTTTCGTCAGTATACGTTCATAAATAAGCGAGATATAAAATTCGTCTTCTCCCCCATAAGAATAACATTAGACAACATACTGTGTTTAGTACTTTGAATATCTTGGTAACCAATTTACGTAGAGGAATGATCAAAATACCAAATTGTGTGTTTTTTTAAGCTGAATCCAAAGGTAAAAACTGAAATTTGACTATTTCCAAAATTATATGTAAAAAATCAAAAACCCATTTTTGGGGTACAAACCCCCCCAAAATACCCCTTTGGATGTGCTCACGGACACACACACACACACACACACACACACATACATATATATATATATATATGTATACAGTTTCGAACGAATGGTGTTTTTGGGGTCTGGGGACCTCAAAAAGAAAAGTTATCATGGTCCCAGGCCTAGGTCTTACCATGCCGACTACGGTAATAGCTTTTTCCCTATAGGGGAAATTCGCTAAAAACAACGTTTGATATTATTTTTCCTATCGAAACTTCAGTTTTTACTCTTATGTTTACTTCTAAGATCAATATTGTTCCAATTACAAATGTTATGTTACTTTCGTTGATGTTTTAGCCGGTTTTATCAAAGGCCGATTATAGCTTTCGAAAGAATTCAAATTGTTAACGTTATTTACATTTTTATATTAAATCTTGATTATTCAAAGGTTGTTAGAAAAAGTGAATACAATTTTATCTTTAGATTATGACATTAACATCAAAATAAATCATACTATATACCTCTGGATTGTTGATTTATATTACTTCCAGGCGTACCTTAACAATCATTTTTGGATTATTCAGGTAATAATCAAAATAAAGCAGACAGTAATAAAATCTAAAGCCTCTGAACTAATTAAAAAGAAAACGATCGTTTGTCAACGTAACTTAAATACTCAACAATTACGTCATCCAAAGCCGACGCATAAAATTACGTGGTTTATGCTACTATAAAGAAGAATTTAGAAGACAGTTAAACAGTTCAGCGATTGAAATTACATCACTTACTTTCATTATACCTTCAATGACTTACCTTATTCAAATCGCATTTTTACAAATACAAATGATTTAATGCGAATATTTAACATACAACTTCTTATCCGAAATACTCCTGTGGTTGCACTGATGGGTATCAAATATTTTTGGATTGGAAATTAGATTGGTAAGAAGATAATTTATCTAATTATATTCTGAATTTTCCAAAATAGGTGATAAAATATCAATATCTTACCTGAAACCCACGACCCGTTGAACGGCGACGTTTTGAACATGGTATTCGTGATATGCTCTAATGTGAACTTAGTCCCTTGCACTCTAGGGCCCTCGTCAGGTGGGGAGAGAAGTACGATGGAAAAGAGGATAAGCCCCAGCACCATCACAATGACGAGGAGAGCAATGAGCATCCCCCGCCAGTTCCGGACGTTGGGGGTGCTCGATACCAGCTCCTGGAACACAAATATCCTGGTCAGGTGGAGGGAGAGACCAGCACTATCACAATGACGAGGAGACCTATGAGCATCCTCCACCAGTTCCGGACGCTGGGAGTACTCGATACCAGCTCCTGGAACACAAATAAACTGGTCAGGTGGAGGGAGAGACCAGCACTATCACAATGACGAGGAGACCTATGAGCATCCTCCACCAGTTCCGGACGCTGGGAGTACTCGATACCAGCTCCTGGAACACAAATATCCTGGTCAGGTGGAGGGAGAGACCAGCACTATCACAATGACGAGGAGACCTATGAGCATCCTCCACCAGTTCCGGACGCTGGGAGTACTCGATACCAGCTCCTGGAACACAAATATCCTGGTCAGGTGGAGGGAGAGACCAGCACCATCACAATGACGAGGAGACCTATGAGCATCCTCCACCAGTTCCGGACGCTGGGAGTACTCGATACCAGCTCCTGGAACACAAATATCCTGGTCAGGTGGAGGGAGAGACCAGCACCATCACAATGACGAGGAGACCTATGAGCATCCTCCACCAGTTCCGGACGTTGGGCGTACTCGATACCAGCTCCTGGAACACAAATATCCTGGTCAGGTGGAGGGAGAGACCAGCACCATCACAATGACGAGGAGACCTATGAGCATCCTCCACCAGTTCCGGACGTTGGGCGTACTCGATACCAGCTCCTGGAACACAAATATCCTGGTCAGGTGGAGGGAGAGACCAGCACCATCACAATGACGAGGAGACCTATGAGCATCCTCCACCAGTTCCGGACGTTGGGCGTACTCGATACCAGCTCCTGGAACACAAATAAACTGGTCAGGTGGAGGGAGAGACCAGCACAATCACAATGACGAGGAGACCTATGAGCATCCTCCACCAGTTCCGGACGTTGGGCGTACTCGATACCAGCTCCTGGAACACAAATATCCTGGTTAGGCGGAGGAAAAGACCAGCACCATCACAATGGCGAGGAGACCTATGAACATCAGTTATGTCACCTAAGACCTATCCACTAGTTCCGGACGTTGGGGGTGCTCGAAACCAGCTCCTGGAACATAAATATCCTGATATTAAGGTAAAAAACTGGATTCAGCTGTCATTTCCTTAGCACTTTGGTCAATAGCATTATCTATGAACAGATTGAGTCTAGATAGTGAAAAGAGCTATTTGTAATAAATAGTTTCATGATGTGTTCAAATTAAAATTAAAATTAAAATCTTTACTAAACAAGGATACAATACATATGTACATGAATGTATATAGCAGTCGTCAATAATAACTTAAATAAAACAAAAACAACACCTAACATTCTTACAAAGCGAGAAAAAAAAACTATCAGCCAAACAAAAATTCATTTAAAGAATAAAATTCTTTATTTAGGAGAAACAACATTAGCTTTACCTTGAATTTGTGTAAGCTTATGATTATTTTAATACTACTAGGCAGCTTATTATATATTTTGACACTGGAGATATAGATATTTCCCTCGGACAAAGCGAGCCGGTGGTGAGAAAGTAACAACTTATTGCCAAGCCTTGTTAAGTATTTGTGCCCCTCACCAACTGTTGGAAAACAATCAATTTTCTGTATAATAAACACAACTCAATAAATAAGGAGACCATAGAAAGTCAGAACATTTAGTTTACGAAATGTCCCTTTACAAGTGTGAAGGACTGGAAGACCCTCAATAATTCTTATGGCCCTCTTCTGCACCTTTAACACTTCATTGGCATAAGAAGAAAACCCCCAAGCTTCAACTGCATATGTCATAACAGATGCGAAGCAGCCAAGATATACAGAAACCAAAGAATCCCTATCCAGCCAAGTCTCAACAGCCTCAATGAAAAACAGACACGAATGTGTTTATTGCACAATTCTGTGATATGAGGGATCCAGGAGAAAGATTTATCAATCCTAATTCATAACAAATTTGCCGTTTCACATTCATGAATACTACTAGTAGAAAACAAAATACCCCCGTCGCAGCAAACCTGCGTACTCAGCGAATTTCCAATGCATGCATATGTTTATCACTACTACATAAAGCTACTTACCAAGTTTCATAAAAATAGTTTTTATAAATAAGTGATCTATAGCATTTTATTTATTCTCCATAAGAATAACATTAAGGCAGAGTACACAGGTTTGCTGCAACAAGGAACACAAAATATGTGTTTTTATGCAATTATCAATACAATTCAACTAGGTGAAGCTACATACTAAGTTGTATTAATTTATGTTCATAATTAAGGGAGATATAAAACTTTACTTATTCTCCATAAATAACATTAGGGCTGAGCATGCAGGTTTGCTGCTCCTGGGATAACCAACAAAAAATCAATTGTTTGTGGAAATATCAATATACCAGTACTATGTGAAGCCACATATCAAGTTTCATCAATATACATTCATAAGTAATCGAGATATTAAATTTTATTTATTCTCCATAAGGGTAACATTGGACAACGTACTGTGTTTAGCACATTGAATATCTCTGCAACGGTTGGACGTAGAATCACAATTTAAACACCAAAATGATTGTTTTGTAGAGCTGAGTCGATTTGTAAAAGCAAATGTGAAGTTTACATTAAAATGAACTGAGGAAAAGCCAAAAACCTTTTTCCCATAAGATTACCATGGGAGATTTTATGAGCAGGTTTTTCGGATTTTATCCGCAACCATTTAACCTAGGTTAATAATTAAAAATACGATATTATTTGTTTTTTTTAAAACTCTATAACAGGGTCAAAGCCAAAATTAAGTTTTTTAAAACTTTTAAAGTGAAAAATACAAAAAAATGATTTTTGGAAAATTTAAAATCCCCATAAACCCCCCTTCCCATGGTCCGATTTTTCTGGTTTTCGAACTTAAAGTCATGAATGTCACTTTACACATTTGGGCCAAATTTCATCGAAATCGGACGTTTTTTACTCAAGTTATCGTGTTAACGGACACATATATGTATAAATAAATATGTATAAATTTGAACGAATAGTGTTTTTGACATCTGGGGACCTCAAAACAAAAATTTATCATGGTCTCAGGCTTAAGTACGCCCATGAGACCTACAGTAATAGCTTCTTCCCTATAGGGGAAATTTGCTAAAAAAGGGACTGAAGACTTATTTTTTGTTATAAATTGCAAGTAGTCTTCGAAACGTTTAATGAGAGACCATTTACAGAAAGCCAATTGTTCATGGCTAGCAGCGAATTGTTAATCTAAGTTCTGAATAATCGACGCAGAAGGAGAGAGGAGTGGCTAAACTCTATTATGGATCTTGTGGTAGAAGCTATGTTTAGTTTTAAACGAATTATATTTTTGTTCTAATATTTCCTAGGAGATTCTTCCTATGCCCAATTTTATTAGGTTAAAAATGCTAACTCCCAAATTTTTACACTAAACTGTTTCAGTTATTCGAATTCCTCTCCAGTTAGGACCAGTATGCCACTTCCCCTGTTTTAAGAACGCAATTTCTTTATGTTCATTGATGTTTTACATTTCGCTGGAATTAAAAGCGGCATTATTTAAGTAGTGACTTTTCTTTCGATCGAGTTGAATAAGAAGCGATAATTGATTTGGATGCATCTCAAACCTTTTACAGAATATATTTCAGTGGATCCGTAACTGGATACCAATGTTTCCATAACTTTATGTGTGTCTGTACATTTTAATCTTAACGGAAATAATTTTTTTCCAAAAATTTAAAAATTTAACAGGCTTGATAGTGTCAATTTTAGGAAAGCTTAGGGATGTTAAATGGGATTTTTTCCTATATCCTTTTTGAGAAGGTAACTATTTTCACACACATATTAAAATACTACACGAATACTGATTGACTTGATAAGTCTGATCTCTTAGTTCCATGAGATAGTTAGTTAATATAGATAAACTATTGAATTTATTGTAAACTAAATGTATAGGAAATAATTATTAGGAAAATAGTATTTAAATTTATTGTGAGGTTTTGTCTCATTTTCTATGATCAATGTTGTAGGCTTAATGTTATTCACTGGTTTCTCATTGAATATCTAAACTACTAAAATCATTACTCTTTAAATCATTAAATCATTATTTATCTTAAAACACTCTCGTATTTAACTTGAGTTAAGGGGTAATTATTATTGATGTTAAAGTCTTTATTAAAAAAAGAAACCACTCTACTTATTATAAGTCTAAAATATGATTTAACATGTATAACAAATATAAAATAGTTTTCAGATTTAGGATGTTTAGAAATATACAACTTTAGAAATTGGCGATAGTTAAATGTCTCTACCAGCTGCACTATTAGTTCGGAAACTGATTAAAGGAAAATAAATTGAGATTTAAAATTATTTAAATGGATTAATTCCCCTGCTAGGAATGTAACGAAATGGAAATTGATAAAACCAGGCATAAAGTGAACTTTTAAAATTAATGTAATATTCCTACATGTTTATTTGCGTCGTGGATCTTATTTATTTACATACTTACATAGTAAAACATACACCATGTAAAACGTTTTATATATTGTATACGATATCAAACTGTAGGCTATGTAAATAACATAAAAGATCCAGTTGCAAAAGAAAATGCATTTTAATATAAATAAAGTTTAAATATAAATTACCATAGCGTTTAAAGAACCAGTAAATTTGTTATTATATTTTGTAAGGAAAGTATCGATTCATGGAAGAGCAAGGGAAGAGACGCTTAGTGTTCTTATTTACTAGACTGTCACTGTTAACTTTCTGCTAATGACTTTGCTCTAATGTGCGGTCTTAATGGGTTTAACAATGCCGTATCTTGTCTTACATTTAACGTTAAGTGTTTTAAAGCTTTCTACATCAAACCTTCAAGTTTAAAAGCTTTTTCGTCAAATAATTTTAAGTGTCGTGAACTACAAATGTTTATTTAGTAATAATTCTGATCTAGCATTCAAAATTAGCCTTATAAAATTAAACTTTTTTGTTATTAATCTCTGTCATTTTCTTCAACTGAACTTTTCGAATTGCTACTGAAACATAAGTATTATAACAATATATATCATGGTTGAAAATAAAAAAAAAGGTTTAAACAATCTCAACAGTATTCGTAATTTGTTTTCTTTATTTTCTTACGTGTCAGTGACATTTGTTATTAACGCTGTTAGAGAATAACGGACAAACCTCTCAAAGTCATGTGGGCACCCCGGGAATTGTACTTGTGACCTGGATACGAAATAAAAAAGCTTCTTTAGATATTCAATAAGATAATACACAATTCCCTCCCTTGGTTCCCTTGATTATCAGGGGCTGGCCCTCCTCCCTACCCCCTCCCTCTAACTTCTGATCACCTGAAACATCGAGAGCCTTCCGAGGGTGACGAGGAACTTTCTTGTCTCCAAGGCTTAACAGAAAAGAAACCCTGAGAAAAAGCACCTTACTGGACAAACTTTGAAACCTTTACATGGAAGATGCCGAAACCGATTGATAGAAGTACGTTTTCGAAGCAAGAAGAGATGCAGGGTACAGATTGTACAGATCTCTTGGAGGTACAATTTGTCTGGTAGTCACAAGAGGTCACCAGATTATGGGATATTTATCTTCTCAACCAGTGGAATCAATCCCACGCCCTGGATAAAGCTCCTGGATAGTAGACGAGTGATTCTCTCCTTTTAGGAGTGACATGGCTGCTCCCGTCTCAACTTTCCGATTCCTTTTAGGGAGGTTCCTTTTCGATACCAAATAATTGGAAAATATACAGGGTGTCCCAAAAGTAAAGTGCCAAACTCTGGGAAAAGGTTATATGGGTCCAAATAAAGAGAAAATCAAGAATGAAATCTTTTCCAAAAACGCTTCGTTTACCAGATATCCGCCATTTTGGATTTTTACAAAATAATTGTTATCTTCAAAATTTTTCAACCGATCTTTATAAACCTCGGCAAGTATGTTTAAATAAAAGAGACCTATTGTAGCACAAAAATTCAACTTGGTCCAATGTAAAATTTCAAAATGGCGGCCATTTTAAACTTTTAATCTAAAATGGTGGGAAAACGGTAAAAAATACAAAAATATACTAAGACAAATTTTGTTATAAAATTTTATTTCCAATCTGTCAACACCAAAAACATGAGAATCGAACAATACATAACTGAGATACATTTAAATCATTTATTGAGTGACAACACATAATGGGATTAAAAAATGGATTTTTTGCTGACTCTTAATACACATTTCAATGTATCTCGGTTATGTTGTGTTCGATTCTCATGTTTTTGGTCTTGATAGATTGGAAATAAAAATTTCTAAACAAAATCGATCTTAGTACATTTTTGTATTTTTTACCGTTTTCCCGCCATTTTAGATTAAAAGTTTAAAGTGGCCACCATTTTGAAATTTTAAATTGGACCAAGTTGAATTTTTTTTCTACAGTAGGTCTCTTTTATTTAAACATACTTACCGAGTTTTATAAAGATCGGTTAAAATTTTGAAGATAACAATTATTTTGTAAAAAATCCAAAATGGCGGATATCTGGTAAACGAAGCGTTTTTGGGAAACATTTTATTCTTGATTTTCTCTTTATTTTGACCCATATAACCTTTTATCAGATTTTGGCACTTTACTTATGGGACACCCTGTATACAGAGGAACATAATTTTTGATTAGGTTTTAAATAAAATCGAACATGTATGAATAAGTATCGACAAATTGTATGGAACATGTATAAATAAAATTTTGTTAAATACTTTTAATTAAAATTAATTTTAGATTATTAACGGCGGTAAAATATAACCAAGTATAAACAGAACATACTGTGTGATGTGTGTATCCCGTACATACAAGCTCTGTAAGCCATCAAATCAAACCATACTCAGCGTTCCATGTGTTCAAGCCGTTACATTACTCTACAGGTTTGATCTATCGCAAATACATCCTAATACAATCATGATTCACGTATACTATAATTATACTTACAAAAATAAAACTTAGAGTCACTTTTTATATTTTGATTATTCTTAATGTTAGGCAATAACAAATAATGTTATGTTGTACTAAAAATTTAAACAACACACTAGATCACAAGACACTAGGATTGATTCGTTCTGAAAGTAATTTATGGCGTAGAATAAGGTTAATGAACTTAGACTATGGAACCTTTAAGGGTAAAGAAAATACTGGCAATATCGTAAGTCACAGACACACAGACTTATGATAAATTATAATTTTATACAACTGCGATTGAAATTTAACTAATTTTAAAACTATACTTTAGTCAAATATTCCTTCCTGCTTACTACTGTCAAAATAAATGCTACAATATCCCAGTGTGACAATATGCAAATCCTATTTGACAAACCTGTTTATTCTGAAACCAGTGAGTACAATGTCCCCGTTACTTAAAAATGTCCCTTGTGTTACAAAACTGACCTACTTTACCTTTAAACATAGTATTTAATGAGAGATACATCCAAAAACAAAACATATAGACTAAAATATATCTTATAATTTAATAATTGAGAATACAACAGTAAAGCATTGTTTTAAACACAGTTTTTTATATCGAAAAAGGAAGAGCTGGGCTGCTAAATGAGCCTTTAAACGGAAAATTAAATCCAGAAGAGAGCGATAAAAAAGGAGAGAGAGAGAGACAAGTGTTTGACCGGGGTGACAATACTTCCTGACTGCAATCACGATTTGAACAAAATGTTGTTACTGCGGCGGGCTGTCAAATTGGCTGTTGCTTGTTACTCTTACCTTATTTATTGTTCTGTATTTTAGGAGATATATTTTACAAGAAGATCAACTGAGGTTTTAAAAAGAGAGAATAATATATTGGAAATTTCATTTCGAAAATAAACTCAACGTACTCTTTATTTCCCACCTAAGGAAGTGAACGAACATTTACATTCACATTTAAATGTAGATTTCAAAATCTACAGCTATAATAAATGTGTATTTATATATAAAAACAAGTGTTTTTCTTTCAATTTAATCAAGAGATCATGCGGAAAATTTCAATTTAATGTCCAATGTTAAGAAAATACTAAAAATCCTTAAATCCATTTTTAAAGGAACTACTAAATGGAATTTTGTTCAAATTGCAACATTGAATTTTTATAACGTTGGAGAATATATGTGTAACATTTGTAGGTGATTAATGCTACTGTGTTGACACCATTGTGTTAACGCACTTTCACCACTCACACACTTACTACTTCCAATACGTAGGCCTACCACCCTCATTCTTTTCAATCATCCGAATAGTGTATTACTTGTTTATAATAGTGCATTACTTAATACTATCAATAACCTATTACATGAGTGTAAATAACAAGTTGTGTTCTGATGCTAATAGTAGTAGAGAAGGCAGAACTCTAGGACAAGAAGTAAGAGAACACGTCGTATGAACGTGTTTGTACTTCAACCCAGTGTGACGTGACACTGATATGCAACTTTATACTCAGGTGGCGCTTCTAGCGTCTAACTGTCGGATCTGTCAGCATACGTTGGCAAAGGGAGGTTGCACTATGAACGCTCATCATTAGCAGACGATCATGGGAAACATTAAAATGCTGAATTAAAATGTATTCAATGATTTTATAAAGTGTATTTATTGAAGAATATTATAAAGGTATATTTGTGAAATTATATAAAAACAACTCGCAAACATTTGGACGAACTTCACCGTGCCATTAAGCAGATTATAACCGGCAAATAAAACCTGTAAAATCGTTTCTGTCTCTATACGTTTTATGTAAAAAGCTTAATCTCTCAAAAATGTTAAAGATGAAAGAATGAAATTTGGTACAATATTGACAGTCAAGTTGACAATTCCCTTAAACGTTTAGTTTCCATGACATTTCTTGTATTCACCAAACATTTTATTTTTTGACAAAATGGCAGCAGTTTAAACGTTTATCGTAAAATACACAATCTAAAGACCACATGAATTGCAAAAGCACAGATTTTCAGTAAATAAATCCAAAGAGGTGTTATTATTTTTTAAATTGGATAATAGAAACTGAAAAAACCCATTCTTTGTACTAAAATATTGGGCTATTTTGATGCTGGAGATGGTCATATCGGTGGTACGACAATATTTGTTCGTAACATTTTAGTTTTCCCTGGTATTTAGGGTGATTCTTTGTTCCTTGCTTCTTTATCTATATAAAAAAACTAAAAGAGATATAAATGTGCAGTAAACGGGAAACATATATTTTCATTGGGGGAAAATTGCTTATGTTAAAAGTGAGCCGCCCCATTTCAAATCTCCTCTCCTTAACACCCTTAACTAAAACAATTCAAATAGCAAAGAACCCCATATGATTAATCTAATTAAAGAGGATAACAAAACAAAATGTTTGGTGGATACAAGATTGAAAACGTATTACTTATTTTTGAGGTATTGAATAGTAATTCATTTATTACTTACAACTACACACCATGAGGTATACCACTTGATTCAAGCACACGTGTTACTGTGGAGGCTAGTAAGTTTTCTTTTACAAAGAATAGGCGTACGCCTAGTACTTACAATTGGAGTTGTTATAAAATTTACTGGACTTTTGCATTTATCATAACATTTCTAATAAGATTTACAAAGGGTTCACTATTTATTTCTTGCAATAGTACAGCCTGTTCTCAGACTCAGCTCTGGATTGTTTTATGTTTATCTGGGAATAGCAAAAACTAAATTAAATAACTATTATATTTCTCAGATCTTTTAAATTAACAAGCGGTGGTTTGATAGTTATTCAACGATTTTCATTAACAAATTACAAAATTATGTATTAAAAAAGTTTAAGACACTTTAATCTGACCTATAACATTTTCATAACTTAATACAAATATACTTATGACTCTGATTTTGGATAGAGAATTGTGTAGGGTGTAAACAAGTAAAGCGCATTGGCAGTTTTACAAATAGATACAAGAAATCATTATATAGGAGGGCAGGGCTGCTTGTCTTCAATGTTTTAATCGGTATAAGTATTCCATTTGTACAATCAATAAAATCTTTGGTTGTGTTGAGGCTCTATTTTTTTGTTTCGGGATGGATTGCATTTTAAATATTTAATCTATAGTGCTATAAAACTCCCCCCTCCAAATTAAAAATAAAAATACCAAAATAATAATGTTACCTTCTGTTATTTCCTCACCTTCTGCACTTGTATCAGTCACATAAGTCAATAAGTAGAGATAAACGAACATGGAAAAGCCGGATAAAATAAACTTGGCATTAACATTTTTGAACTTCTTTACAACCTTTCGAATAAAATCCTTTACATCTGTTCCAAGGTGTTAAAAGGACAAAGTGTTATGCACAAGGTGTTATGCACAAAGTGATAGGAGAGCATATTTAAGTGAACTCTTGTAGTTCCGAGCCATTATTGAGGAGACGATTTATTCCACAAGCCTGGCAAGAGTGTTGCTGACAGTGAGATAAATGTGCCCCGGTGACTATCTGCTGACTGCCCTGGTTACAGAGCCTTACATCACTGATAAAAACTATGTTAAGCAATGAATTGGTTAACTTATTTCGTTTGTTGTTGGTTGTTCGTAATGTTAAATTCTTCAAAGTTTCGTTAGCGTAATATTGATAAAACACAAGTAAGGGAAAACTAAGATTGATAACAGGAAGTAAGGAGGATGATCAATTTAATATTTCAATATTATAATGAGTCAATTTAAATACATTAAATATCAGCGTGGTCAGTATTCGATCGAGTTATATCTGCTCATGCAATATGCACCTCAGTTTCGAGCCGCTTGATTGAGTTCTACAAAGTTTCAAAACAAGACTCACCAGAGAATTAAAGCTGTGAAACTATATTACGTACCAGATGGTAGACTTCAACCAGTCAGTCTGTTCTTATTAGAACATCTGCAATGTTCTATAGTGAAGTGATAGGCCTACCTCACACATGTTTGTGCATTTTTATTCAAATCAATAAAATATTTTACATTTCAAATCAATTTACGATGCCAAATTAGTGCATACTGTATATTCTTATACAATATGTTTGATGGTGCAACTCTTGTGCTAACAATTTTGTAACTAATTACATGGTTTTTAAACTGCTGACGAAGGTAAAATGTTTGTTAAGGCCGTTAAAGCAGATTATAAACTAATTTACAATGATTCCCTCAAATCGGTTTACTTGAAACTAATAGAAGTTAAACTCCTGTTTTAAGGAACGCACTAGCTCGAGGCACTTAACCGAGTGGCACAAGATTTTAACACTTATTTTTTAGCTCTTATGAGGAAGCGTGCGGAGACAAGCTGACGTTCATGTGGAACAAAATTAAATGGGATTCAATTTGCATTTAGAACAGTTATACAATTTTAAAAGATATAAAAACGCTAACTTGACGGGCCTCGGAAAAGCTTTGTTTCAAAAATAAGAATCAGACTCTTTGTGTTTATATGTTTTTTCCTATCTTTAGAACAAATTAAAACAAAGAAGTTGTAATTTTACGTCTTTGATTATAATTTACTTAAAAAACTCCTACCGTTTTCATACCTCCTCAAGATTTAGCAATTTTCTGGATTTTATGTGACAAATTGTTTTGGTAAAAACAAACACAAACATCTGTTTGGCAATGGAATCTGGGGCAGATATTTTTGGTAAAATATAACTGTGAACAAATCTCTTTTTAAGTTTCTTTATGAGATAGCTTGTCCCAAAACATGCATGTTTTTAATTATTTTCCTTCCAATATAGGTCAAGTCTTTAGGACGCCTCAAACAATCTCTCATCCATCATATATTATGAACCAAGCTCGAGATATTGTTTTACTTGCCCTGAGTGATGATGGATTCTTCTTCACTGGGTCAACATATATTTATCTTTCATCCTAGACTGATGTTTATCGCTGGTTTAAGGATGTCGTAAATAACGCTAGATATTTCTCGAAACAACTGAACGATAGTTTATCATTCTCTAATATATTTTTGAGAACATGTTTTACTTAGTTGCTGAAGGTATTTTTTTGTGTATATCTAGTCATTGTGAAAACTTACGAATGTTGCGACTTTAAGCTGAACATATTTTGAAACAAAGGAAATCTCATCTTATGTTTTGATTTATTTTCTATTGTCAAAAATTCAAAATGCACATAATTACGCATATTATATATAAATAGTCAATTAAACGTATTATAAGGTATTTCATATTTCTGTTATAATGAACAGGTCATTTATGTAGACCATGACATTAGGAAACAACCGTTAGTTTGTCGTTAACGAGAATTGTTTTACAACCAGAGCAGAAGGGAAAACCTCTGTTTTTAGTTTATGGTTCTATTAAGTTGATAGTCAATACGAAACAAGTTTTTGTAAATTATTTGTTACCATAACTTAAAGTACTATAACTTTCAAACTGATTATTTATACGATGTTTCCTTTATACAAAAAGACAAATCTTATTAGTATTTATAAAAATACTAAGTATTGACATTCTTAAGTAAAAGTGTACTTATTAAACTCATTGAGGACGAAAAAGCTCTGAGATTTATTGAGAAGGCGATTTATTCGGTAATATTAGCCCATTAAAGTGTATATGTTTATCTGGGGGAAATCATGTGTTTCAGGAGGATGCGTCTCAAAGCATATATTATATACTTTTTTCCATTATTTGTACTCAGTTGCAAGAAACACATAACTATTTTGTATTAATGTACGTATTTACAGGTGGACAATTTTAATTTACCATTTAGAAAAGAGATATAGAAAACCAAGTTGATAGATTTTCGTGGAAAATGTCAAAGCTTGTGCTGTAAACCATGTCATTAGCCTTGTCATTAAAAAAAAAAAAACATAAATAAGTACAATTACTTAGCTTTTGCTGTCTATTATGGCAAATTCTCCTTGGTTTCTCTATGATTATTTAAGAATATGTCTTACCTAACTAATTTTGAATACCACGTACTAAAGTGTCCGAGTAGGAAATAGTCTCCAACGGTTGGGCCCGTTAGTTGTAGATTTATGGAATGATTTAGCTTCCTAGCTAGCTTCATATATAATGTAACTCCTCAAAATAAGTTGGTTGACTTCCCATATTAACCATATTTTCACATTTGTGACTTTCCCTTTTTTCACTGGCTTAAAGTACAACGTTCCCGTGGTAGAAGACAAGACACTGGCCAGGTTGGGTTGGTTAATAGGAGGAATTTAACTAAATGCCATAGATTTATATTTATTTTTATCTGTTGAACAAAAACTGTTGAAAGTAGCTTATTCACAAAACAAATACAATTAAATTCATCAAAAGGCGTACACAGTAAAATCGTAATATTATCTGGCTTATTAATTACATGGCTTAAAGGCAAATAAAAGTGAACCAAATCAAAGGAGATTTCAATCACATTCAATCACAATTCAAGCAATGCAAACGGTAATATTGGTCTGTAACATAACACAGACCGTGGTAGCGTTTACAGAGGGAATACGTGGGCTGATGAATACACTGAAGTCAGTCCTTCCACTGTACAGTTTACTCTCGTCAATGTTTACAATAATCAATTAAGTTTACACTCCCTGACACATTATCATATATCATAATACACGGTTAAACACTAAGTTTTCAATGACTTGACTACTGAATCGATTTACACAATTTATGTGTCAAATTAAAGGGGATAATGGTTAGATTTGCCAAATTTCCTCAGAGTTTACACCCTACAGCCCTTCGAAAGATGCAATGTTAATATTATGGAAGAACAGTAATTATTGAAATTTAGAATTTTACAGATGTTGAAGGTAACAAAACACAATACAGAAGCAAGATCTGCTGTTTAGCTACCTTCTGGAATGGCATCACAATTTAAACTGCTCAAATTCGAGCAGCTAGATTTGCTAGTTACCGGTAAAACCTCTAGTTAAACTTACTTTGAATAAGTAGTTGCTCATAAGTAAAAACCTTTTAATTCATCTAATTTAATAATACATTATCTTTTTGCTGTGGATGTAAGGCAAATTACAATGACCAAATTAACTTAGTAAATTTAGTATTATTAACGTAGTATTATTCCCATACGATACCACTCTTCCATATATAATACGCTTTAACCTTAAAAACTTTCTTTTTTTAAAACTTTGAGGAAGCCTCTTTGGTATGAGTTACAGAATTAAAATCAACGTGCTTCGTCGAGAACTATCTCAAAATCAACGTGCTTCGTCAAGAACTATCTCAAAATCAACGTGCTTCGTCGAGAACTATCTCAAAATCAACGTGCTTCGTCGAGAACTATCTCAAAATCAACGTGCTTCGTCGAGAACTATCTCAAAATCAACGTGCTTCGTCGAGAACTATCTCAAAATCAAAGTGCTTCGTCGAGAACTATCTCAAAATCAACGTGCTTCGTCGAGAACTATCTCAAAATCAAAGTGCTTCGTCGAGAACTATCTCAAAATCAAAGTGCTTCGTTGAGAACTATCTCAAAATCAACGTGCTTCGTCGAGAACTATCTCAAAATCAACGTGCTTCGTCGAGAACTATCTCAAAATCAACGTGCTTCGTCGAGAACTATCTCAAAATCAAAGTGCTTCGTCGAGAACTATCTAAAAATCAACGTGCTTCATCGAGAACTATCTCAAAATCAAAGTGCCTCGTCGAGAACTATCTCAAAATCAAAGTGCTTCGTCGAGAACTATCTCAAAATCAACGTGCTTCATCGAGAACTATCTCAAAATCAAAGTGCTTCGTCGAGAACTATCTCAAAATCAACGTGCTTCGTCGAGAACTATCTCAAAATAAACGTGCTTCGTCGAGAACTATCTCGAAATCAACGTGCTTCGTCGAGAACTATCTCAAAATCAACGTGCTTCGTCGAGAACAATCTCAAAATCAACGTGCTTCGTCGAGAACTATCTCAAAATCAACGTGCTTCGTCGAGAACTATCTCAAAATCAACGTGCTTCGTCGAGAACTATCTCAAAATCAACGTGCTTCGTCGAGAACTATCTCAAAATCAACGTGCTTCGTCGAGAACTATCTCAAAATCAACGTGCTTCGACGAGAACTATCTCAAAATTATTTCTTGTGTAATACATTTAATTAGGAGTGTAATAAACACTTGTAAGGGAGGGGGATATTTAGTTGAAAACCTCCCACACGTTCACCCGTTTAAGACACACGCATACATTAGGACAGAGACATTCTTAACTTAGACTTGGTCCATAAAATTAAAAAGTAAAAAATAAATCGCTGATATTCAGCTATATGATTTTATTTTATTTTTGTATTATTAAATTGCTAATACAATTTTTATGAAACAGAACACTGAACTCAAATTACATTGTTTTATAAACAAATTAATAACGTATATGAATATTTTATATATATATATATATATATATATATATATATATATATATATATATATATATATATTATAACAATTAAAAAAATAAATTCATTGTTTGGTGTCCTTTTTGTGTTCCATTCTGTGCCTAATATGCATATATATTACATATTATAATATATATATATATATATGTATGTAATTCAATATATATATATATATATATATATTTTATTGCATTTATATGTATGTATTTTGAATTTTGTTATTCCCTTTATAATGTTATGAACCATTAAATTTTGTTGATGGTTTATACATTTGTTTGATAAGCAATAATCGACCGAAAGCGGGTGACCAGCAGCGATATCGGTGGTAGACGTTTCAAATTAGTGTGGCAACACAAACGAAGGTTGTTGAGAGATGATTCTTGTTACACAGCCACTCCTTCTGCGCTTGCTTATGCATATCTGTACTGAATTAGTTGTCATACTTAGCATATTAGTTGCAATACTTGGGATGACAAATCTTTTTAAAATAAACTTAACAATGACGCATTTTAATATCTTTATTGGAATTGTTATCACATTATGGTTAGGCGGTTTTCTTGAATGTGTTATGCCATTTAGCAGGATGTACGTTGTAAAATATATTAAATATAGTAGTATTCATGATGTAAAATATATTATTAAGTTATAGCTATAACAAATTCTAATTTGAATACAATTTAGTGTTCGAGTTTTAAAACGGCCTTTTATTTTTGACGATTGTTTTATTTGCCGTATAGCTGTTACAGAGAACAAAATACATATCTTTCTTCTATGCATTGCTTTAAAAATACGTACACACATGCAGAAAACATAAATTTGGTTACAATTATTAAATATTCTAATGGGAGTTACATATAATTTATATCACTTGTCAGTTAAACATATTATAATGAGGTAGTCATAGATTATACCCGGTCATTTATGTTAATGTTGTTAATATTTTCTCAGAATAGTGGAACATAATAATGACTTTAATACTGTATTTTACTGTTAATATCGCTACAAAATATAGTCCAGTTCAATATATTTAACGTTAAAAACTTTGCAACTTAATAAAGTTTTATGTAAAAAGCTCTAAACTCTCAACGTTAAATAAAAAGGAAGATTGTCAGACTCATCAAGACCGAACATTAGAGCAAAGTCATTAGCACGAAGTTGAAAGAAAATATCTTGTAAATAGGAGATTAAAGTATCTCCCCCACTCGCTAATCCGTGATTTGATTTATTAACTAAATTTTAAACTATAGTTTACATATCTCTTTATTTATCAAACGGTAAATAAGACTGCCGTCTTGATTTTTCATATAATAATTTTGCCGAGTTAAGCTTTTAAATGACTCATTATGTGAGGACTCATTTTGTGTTAACTTAAGAGTTTAAACGCAATATTGTATAAATGTAAAGTATTGTTATCGAAAAATGTAACTACATGTATAACAAATTAAAGTATTAAATTCTAAAATCACTTCTTACAAACACACAGGTTTGAAGGGCGAAAAAACATAAGTCCAAGACTCTCTGAGAAATTGTACCTTTACATCTCGTAATTTTTTAATGTATTTTTTATGTAAACAAGATTATAAAGATTGTACATAAAAAGGCAACTATAAAAAACGATGAAACTGATTAATTAATTTATTGAAAGAATGTTTTTTATAATCACTAAACTTAAGTCTGGTAGACAATTTAAAAAAGCGACAGAAGTGAAGTAATTTTAATTCTGTGCTCCCTGTTTGATAAAAATAACTTATATTTTACCATAGAACACTTTACATTTAGTTTTACTAAATGTATATTCACAATTTGCCAAATAATTACCTTATTTAATAATTACCCTGTTATAAAATGGAATAAGACATATCGTACATAAAATTAACCGGTCAATTGTCACACACATAGGAAGCAATTTACACTTGTCGGCTTGCTTTCAGATAGAAATGTTCAAGAAATAATGGGGAAGGTACCTGGCGAATTGAAAAATGTAGCTAACTAGACAATGTTACAAATCCTTGTGTCTAAGTCAAGTAGTGAATGGAAAGATATACATAATCTGAAATACAACTATCCTTTAGTCTTTTACCATAAGAAACGTGACTTAGTTGACCAAATTTATAAAATAAAGCCATTTCATGCGTATGCTCAACAATTTCAAAATACGCAAGCAAATATTGCAACGAAAAGCTAAAAACGATCTGAGGTTTTCATTAATTGTTTTTCGATATCAAAGATTGACTTAACAGAACTGTGTGTTTGGACCGTTCCCTATCAATACGAAAAAGGTATTATGGTTGAAAAACACAAAATAATAATAATACTGTAATAGCAAATATATTCACAAAACGTTAAGAAAGCTCTCCGAAGTTGATATTGTTAACAAATTTAAAGTAAAATTTGTATATTATTAAATACATATAAATAATTAAATCCTGGCTGTTAAAAGAGAGAAGTTTTAACGGAAAGAATGTTTACCAACCGGGGGTCAACAATTCCAACAAGATTGGACTTCTCACACAAACATTGCCTTTCCAGAGAACAGTTCTGGACTTATGTGGTCTTCCTATATTTTATTAGACAGTTATTGCATTTTATTTTATTTCTTGTTACTTTGTTTAGTTATTTGTTTGCGTATAAATAAAATAAAATACGTCTCACAACACTACAGAAAATATATACAAATACCCCCGTCGCAGCAAACCTGCGTACTCAGCGAATTTCCAATGCAAGCATATGTTTCTCACTACCTCATAAAGCCACTTAACAAGTTTCATAAAAATACATAAAATAATAAGTGATCTATAGCAATTTATTTATTTTACATAAGAATAACATGGGGCTGTGTACGCAGGTTTGCTGCACAAGGAACAAAAAATATGTGTTTTTTATGCAATTATCAATAAAACTCAACCAGGTGAAGCTACATACTAAGTTTTATTAATTTATGTTCATAATTAATGGAGATATAAAAATTTACTTATTCTCCATAAGAATAACATAAGAGCTGAGTATGCAGGTTTGCTGCTACTGGGAATAATCAACAAAAAATCAATTGTTTGTGCAAATATCAATATACCAGTACTACGTGAAGCCACATACCAAGTTTCATCAATCTATATTCATAAATAATCGAGATATCAAATTTTATTTATTCTCCTTAAGGATAACATTGGACAACGTACTGTGTTTAGCACTTTGAATATCTCTGCAACGGTTGGACGTAGAGTCACAATTTTAACACCAAAATGATTTTTTTGTAGAGCTGAACTGATTGGTAAAAGTAAATGTGAAGTTTACATTAAAATGAACTAGGAAATGCCAAAACCTTTTTTTCCTATAAGATTAACGTGGGAGATTTGATGAGCAGGTTTTTTGGATTTTCTCCGCAACCACTTAACCTAGGTTAATAATTAAAAATACCGTATTATTTGTTTTTTTAATCTCTATAACAGGGTCAAAGCCAAAATTAAGTTTTTTAAAACTTTTAAAGTGAAAAATACAAAAAACTGATTTTTGGAAAATTTAAAACTCCGATAAACCCCCCTTCCCATGGTCCTATTTTTCTGGTTTTCGAACATAAATGTCACTTTACACATTTGAGCCAAATGTAATCGAAATTGGACGTTTTTTACTCACGTTATTGTGTTAACGGACACACACACACACACACACACACACACACACACATATACATATAATATATATATACATATATTTAAATTTGAACAAATAGTGTTTTTGGCACCTGGGGACCTCAAAACAAAAATTTATCTTGGTCTCGGGCTTAAGTCATCCGATGAGACATACGGTAATAACTTCTTCCCTACAGGGGAAATTCGCTAAAAAGGGGTGGGACAAGGCGATCGATTTCAACCGATCACACCGGTCATCAGGCCCAATAAGGGAACACATTTAATAACGAATAAGATAAAGTTGGTTTAGAAAGAGAATAGAACACATCAGAAGTCGCAATTTGTTGCACCTTAAATTAAAGGCAGGAGAAAACTGTAATCAAATGTCTATCCGGCCACAGTTAGATAGTGATTACCTTATCTTATCTCCTCTTTGATCAACTGGTTCAATGCAAAATCAGTGTTTATTTGTGTATTTTGGGATTAGTTTTATAATTTTATAGAGTTTCTTCTTATTCTTTTGAAGTAGAATTTGGTTTTACTGGTGTTGACGGTTAACTAAAAAATGCGGTTTACGAAATCCGATGAAGTTTGTTTAACATGTTTTTATAATTTATTAAGAAAAGCCACTTTTCAGCCGTCACTATTCTGCGCCGAACGTCAAATGTTATCGGAGTCTGGCAGTAAAAGTCAACAATGTCAGGTTTGACGCCTCATGCAACATTCACTTCTACCTCCCTCGCCCGAATGTGGGCTTCCTTCTAGCAACTGTAATTTCTACAAATACATTAAGATAAAGCTACGTATTTTATGCCTCCTATAACTGAAACTTGTTTGAGTTTTTTGTTTTAACCAAGCATTTTGTCGATCTCTTAGAAAAATAAAGTAGTTAAATTATAAAGGTAAATAAGACGAATTTATAGATTATCTTGGGAATACTAACCATCGCTTCTAGACTGTTACAAACATGTTTGATTCATTTAAGTTCCGACATAAGCGATAATGTTATATTAGGACGGAGAAAGTAATTGCTATCTCACCATAAAAGTTGCAGTTATTGTGTTTTATTTGCTTTTAATGTATATAAGAATATTTGAGTTGTGTGAAAACAGTAAGACAAAGTGTAGATATTATATGACTTTTCATTGAAAAAATAACCAATCAATCATTTAATCAAAAAGTGCATTCATTTCCATATTTTAATAATAAAATAATATAAATAATTAATTTCTAGTTCGCACATAATAAACAATGGTCCAAGACCATTTGTTTGGCTTTCACTCACTGAATTATTAATAAACAATGGTCCAAGACCATTTGTTTGGCTTTCACTCACTGAATTATTAATAAACAATGGTCCAAGACCATTTGTTTGGCTTTCACTCACTGAGTTATTAATAAGCAATGGTCCAAGACCATTTGTTTGGCTTTCACTCACTGAATTATTACTAAAACCCTTAAAAAAGTAAACATATGTTACAAAATTAGTTAAAAAATAAGAAAAAAATTAAATCTTACCATGCAAGGCAATAGATAATAAAATTTTTTAAAATAATTGATTAACGTTAAACGCAAAAAAGGAGTACTCCATTATTATCATATTATGTAAAGGATTCAAACTAAACTCAAACACAAATAGGCAAAGAAGTTATAAAGAATTGAGAACGTTTCTACTTAAAATGTTCTGACTAAATTACTTAAATATTGTATACAGTAATTAAAAAAAATGTGTATTGAGGTTGTTTTTGTTATTTTAATATAGTATAATATTAATGAAAAGGTTTAAACCAATCAAATAATACGAACTAATTCATAATATTAATCTCACAATCACTAAATATAAAAACAACATTTATTTAGGCAGATACAGAACAAAATCAATTTAAAATAAAATTTGTACATTAACAAATTATACAAATATTGGTATTAAAACCAATCAAATAAACTAAAATAACGTGTGCATACAAAATTAATAAGAAAATAGGATTTTATTCGAAATAATATTATTAAAATACTCAGTCGATGGCAAAGAAATGTTTATGATACCGATACGGAGCAGACACCGGAATTAACACATGAAAGAGGAAAAGGCTTTCTAAGAAATAAGTAAGGGTTACCAATAGCTGCGCCCACAGCCTGCTCCTCATAAAGGGATAGAATGGTTTAAAGGTAAATGTTGCACGTAATTAATAACCGTTAGAGGTAGTGAAAGTGCAAATATACCCTCGTAAACTTTATTTTTCATAAACCCACAGATATTCTAAGAGCGGATGTTTCATGTTCGATGGAATATATTTAATAGATAAGTTATCATATTTAAATGGTATTTGTTTTTTTCAATAATGTTTATTTTTATAGCTACACTACCATAGCTGAGAATAGTAATATGAGTGTATACTGTTGTTTAAATAGTAAACATTGTATCCCTACTGAAAAAAATACAGTTTTCTGGCCCAGATCTGGGTCACGACTCGGGCAATAATTTAGTTTTATTTTTATAAGTGAAATATACTGGTGCACATCACTGGAATAAAAGTAATAAAATTTGGAACAAATTAATTTAGTTTATTTGATTTATTTATCTATTATTGTCATGTATGTGATAAACTGCGAGAAGATAATTAATATTAACAAAATTACAACTGTGTACCCTTAAAATATTTGTATTAAGAAAATAATATTAATATAATATAATGTTAATATAATTTATACACAAATTAACCAACCTTGGTCCAACAATAATAACAGTATTAAAAGACGATTGCCCCACACAGATGACCGTTGTGAGGATGTAATCCCGTCCCAAAATAATCCCGAGGTAAAATAAATCCCGGCCGAAAAACGGGATTTTTTTCCCGACAAATTCCCGAAGTTTTGGAACCGGTCCATCCGGTGAGCTCAGGAACAACTAAACTAACTTTCTGTCAAACAGGGAATGAAGCAGGTGTGGCAACGGGGTTTGAGTCCCTTTGCTGACTGGTGCCCTAGGCGCAGCCTAGTCAGTCTAACGGTTAATAAGGCCCTGGTTTTCACTCGTGCAACACACTGTATTTCATTGTCACTGACTTATAAGTTTGATAGTAACTCTTCTTAATAAACAATTGTTTATAACAATTACTACCCTCCTCCTATTAATTATCCTATAAACTAATTGACTATCTGTGTAGCTATTTCATTACTAATTCCCAATTACATGATTTATTCAAGTTTAAATTAGTTTTTTGTATATTTTTTACAATTCATGCAGTGTTCTCACTTCATATCTTCCTTCCCAAGACATCCCCAGTTATGGCTCAGACATCCCCAGATCTGGCCCAGACATTCTGAGATCTGGCCCAGACATCCCCTAGATCTGGCCGAGACATTCCCCCAGATCTGGCCAGAAAATAATTTTTCACTAGGGATTTTTGTCATAAAAAATTGTACTGGTTCTGTTTTCAGCATTTTAATCTCTGCATTACCTGCAATCAATACATTACCTGAAGTAGATACAGTCCTTTGGTTAAATTATTATATTTATCATTATTCTTTACTTTATAAATAGTTTAAATAAAACAGCAATACTACGAATATGAAAGATTGGATTAAAAGTAACAACATGACCAGTAACACTGCCGTTGATCCAAAACTAATAATAAAATATTATCTAAAGATTATAAGTCATTTTTAGTAAATTTTAAAATTGTCTCCTAAGTTAATGTTGGAACTAAGAAAAAACAGTACTAATACTCTCTAAAATTACATCTGGCAATAGAATAAACCCAGACATTATTGTCGTATTGTTGGCAGCAGAGCCTACATCAGAGAGCATCATTTTGGCATCATTTCCTGAAGGATGGAACATTTCACATTAACCACAGATATTTATCCTATATTTCAATTAATTTAAATTGTGTTGAGAACCTCCTGATCACTGCCCTATAATACTAGCAAATTAAATTGGTTTTATAACGTTTTATTTATCGATAAATTCGGCATACTTGTCTTTTATTAAATAAAATAAAACAATTTGAAAAATGTATTTATTTATTTAACATAAGGTATCAAGAGATAATTTACTACCTTCAAAAAATGAAATATTCAGAAGAAAAATACAATTATACATATTATTTTATTATTTTTTGTAAGTTTTTTTGTGGATTATAAAGAAGAAAAATTTAAGCATCTAATCATAGGATATAAACAATAAATGTCATTATTCTATTTTCAGTAAAAAGAACTGAGTACATCCTCAATAAATATGGTTCAAAACTACACTTCATTGTAATTTACAACAAAGTTTCCTAAAAAATATTTTCATAATATAAAACAAAAAATTGTTTTTTTAAATCTTACTGTCTTCCTGTTATCAGGGTTATACAATTTGATCAACCCATCTGACAATTTTCAGTCAGGACTGATTAAAAATACCTGGTCACTGAGGCGTAATTTTTACTCAATAAACATGGTGCTCGCAAATAAAATAAATTGTAGGACTACGAATTTAGATTTTTCCGTCAAGGTTATTTACGGCTGTTTTAATGTCTAAAATTACTAGTACTTATCAAATTATCCCTTTATTGCTTAGTACCTTTTAACTACTAGCCTAATACTTTTAATATTTCGTTGTACTGTTATCAAGATGTGTGGTATGTGTATAGGAAACGTCGTATTGTTGTATTAAACAAAACTTACGGTTCCATAATGTTAATATTAGTGGGTAATTTTAATAAAATCAGACTAATGTTTAATACAAATCATGGTGGGTTAAACTTTATAGTATTGGCAAGATTGGACCAATTCATTATGAGGCATGAACGATTTAGGGTCTATTAATTTAGCAAGTTTTGGCAAGAGTGCCGCTGACAGAAGGATAAAGTGGTATCGTACCTAACAACTACAGTGGCTGTAAATATACGCCTGATATATTGTAAAACCGTTTAATAGATAAATTACTATTAAAGCCATTGCATGTTTTAATGTTGGTATGCCAGAGTCCCTTTTTAATTAGCCAATAGTTCTCAACGAGTTTTTCTTCCATGTTAAAAAATATATATATTAATACATAATTTGAATTAAATTTAAACAAAGATTTTTTCAAACTCAAAGAAATGTATTTCCTAAAATCCCAAGTCATTAATTACGTTTTATTGGTTTAAAAATAGATAAAATTGTGTATTTACGACAATATAATAGACCTGAGACAACAAGGTGTTTATTATTAATCCTTCTTATTAAATCGAACAGTAGCAAGGACACTGAGAAGTTACAGGGACAATATCACTTATAACCTATTGAAAAGGGTATCTAAAGAATCCACGTAGTGATGGGTATCTTTTATTTATTGGAGGTTATTGAATTCCACGTTCGTTTTATCTTTTATATTATAACTTCTTGCAGGATAGTGGCATCATAACCTATATTACGTACTGGGCATACATTTCTTACGGCGATCTATTTGCATTTATCAGGTTATTTACACTAATAAATAATATGTAAATTCCTTCATATTAACGTAAACAAAATCATATTTTCTGAAATTTACTATAAATTACAAGTAAAAAAGTGAAATCAGAAATGTAAATCAGTCTTATATTGGTCGTGTCAACCGAGTAATAGGATGACGTGGTAAGAATGAGAAAAATAAATGCAATATCAACTAAATTAATATTATGAAACTGGTTACGGTAGTCTGCATTTTACAATAAAAATACTGATAACACCTTTATTTGAATAAATTGATAATTTAATTAAAAAATTTTACCTCATATCCTATAATATAAAGCTTTTTATAGCTTAAAATTTATTTCAAACTTGTTTCAATACAATTCAACACCGCATTGTTTTATTATGATTACAATTTATTTATAGTTTAATTATGTTCTGGTACTAAGCTTGGTTTTAAAATAAACTAATTGGTCGTTTATGCTTGATAAGTTTAATTAAATATCCTAGGGGGGTGCAAGAGTTTTCACTCAACCTGTATATTGCGTAACAAAATTGTACCCGATTCTTATCAACTAAGATCCACAATTTTAATATATACATAATCTTTTGCTTTATATAATAATCGTTTTATTACCTGCCCTTAGAGAGAAATTGGGAACAATTTTAAACAAATACAAATTATTTAAGTATGCAACGAATTACTTTGTTATTCTACGTCAGATTTACTTTAACTAAATTCTATTATGAGTTAATCGTGAAGATTGGCTGCTCAGGTGATATATCCTTTCTATAATAAAACAAGATTTTATTCTAGAATGATGGTTGGCGGGTTGAATGTTACATGATTGGTCAGAACTGACATTGTTGGCTCTGACAGTCAAATATCTTTAACGTTGAAGAGTCAGTCATGAAAACCTTACAGCTGACTATTTAAAAGCTGTTTTATAAATAGGGCATAACAATATTTTTAAAAATAACTCTACTTTTGGATTATAAAAGACCTACTGTAAAAAGTGATTGTATTATAGTTATACACTTTATGATTTAAAGATAATTACACTGTAACATACGCACATGACACCAAATACACTAACTATGAAGCAAAGCTGCTTATCAGCTGCTAATATTCTAGTTTAATAAAGTTTTGTTTCTATCCTAGAATCCGTCGAGATTTTTTTTTCAACCAAGCCTTTTATTTTAGGTTCCTTAAATACAAAAAGTAATAGCACTTTCTTCTTTTGTGACAAATATATTTAAAAGAAGATACAAACTAAAAAGTGACTGAAGAGTCCCCACATTACAAATTCCATGTAGGAATGGAATAGTTTGGTAGAATAAATTTTATTATGTTAACTCATAAAATTGTGATATAACGTTGAGAATGCCTTACTTTAATATTAGTGAAATATCAAAATAAAGTAATAATAGTTGCTAAACTACTATAACTAAATTTCAAAACTGAAAAGGGAAAATACATTATTTTATACGTTAGTTATTTTATGCATCGTTTCCTCTGATTTGTAAACGGAACAACTACTGTATTAATCCTTAATCAAAATAAACACAAAATCAAAACTTATTAGTGTAAACACCGTAAAGGAACTATGACAAATTTGTATTAGTTGTACGATTGACATAAATAAATTCGAATGAAATATGCTCATAATGAACGCATTTATGCAAACAACTGTTTAAAGATATTGGTTGTTAGTGTATGTTTTCACTAACGTAATAAAACAGTAGTCGAACTTATGTGTAGTGAGTAAATCGGGGACAATTATTGCTGGCTGGGCAAATTGCGACTGCAAACTCCCCCTGTCACCAAGAGTAGCACTTATGGTGTCTTGGCGGTAGTGCGTTTGAACAGACTGGAGATAAATTATGAATTATATAACTTGCCACAAAGAGTCTAATTTCTAATCTTTACTAAGTAGTAGGGCTCAAATTTATAGATTTAGCTAAAAAATAGGGTTTTTCATAAAGCAATTATTATTATCAGGTACACAATTGTTTCAGCTTTCAGAAACGTTGAAAATAGAAAACCATAGTTTGAATACATTATCTCTTTTGATAAATATGTTTAAGTGGTAATATAAACTATGAAAAACAGTAAACTTGCTATTAGAACATAAAAACAAGTAGGAATAAAATGTACAGAGTTATATTGTAGAATGAACAGAGGTACAATAATGTTTTATGGAAAGGTAATGTTTGTGTGAAAAGTCCAATCTTGTTGGAATTGTTGACTCCAGGTCGGTAAACATTCCTTCGTATAAAGGTTACTTCATTTCTTTTTTCTACTTGTTTTCTCTGGTACTTTGGATGGGCACTTTCTCTGTATTGGTTATGGATCAAATACAATAACAAAAGATTTGATTTTAATCATATTTTAGAAAAATGTTATTACTGTTCATAACATCTTTTTTTGGAAAGTTTGAAAATTATGAGATAAACATTTTGAATTTTACGTTTTGTTTACTATTTTGAGCCGTTAAGAAATTATTTTATTTGTAGGCCCCGATTTCAATAAATCGTTATGAGCGTCAACATGATTTACCTCATCAATTACAATTTAATCGGCGAACAAACTATAAAAACGGAAACAAACAGACACAAACATACAAAACATTACGAAGGATAAACGACCCGGTAGAAAGTAATTACTAACGATCTAAAGATGTAAATGCTGGAAGAATTTCTATGTATATGCTCTATGTTTCTCGTAATTGGTGATAAATTAAAAAGAGAAACCACTATGGTAGTGCAATAAAGCTGTGGACCAACATTATTATATCATTCAATATATTGAATCAACTTAACAAGGAAATATGCTCACTTTTTATTTTAAAAATAAAGTAAGAATTTCATACTACAGCTTCAGTCCAGTCTAGGAGGTATCTTTACATAGGCTCACACCTGAGACTAAAAAACAGGAGTTATAACAAAATGTATGGGGGTAACTGAGTGTGAAGTCATGCTAGAATGGTTAGGTATGCTGAAATTGAAAGGAATAAACCGGGGATGTTAATTACATTCAGCTGGGAAAACTGATATTATGGACTGTTTATAAAATAAAATAATAAATAAATAAAGCGTTCGCACGCAGCACACTGACATGACAGAAGCGCATTTACTCAATAAAAACATTACAAAATCAAATACATCATTAAAACGTAGACTTTTCAAATTGTAATGGAAATTGCCAAAAAACATATTGATGTTCTGGTACTCCTGATTCTTACCTACAATGCTAGTTTACCAGTGTTGTGCATTATATGATTATGACTAGGTCCATTCAGGATCGGGCTTCTGGGAGTGATAAGATTACGAAAAGACATGAAGAAGCCTTTTCTAATGTAAAATCATCATAAGACAGTCACTTTACATTTTCTTCAGTTATTTGGTAAACCTTTTTGAGCTATAATTATGAGAAAGGGCTTAAAACTGAAGGATTTTTATGTCCTATTGGTTTAAAATCAGGGGCTTTTGATTATTTTTTGACCGGCAAACTCAACAATTGAATATTAAAATCCCCAAAAAAGGGGATTGGGGGTTAGGAGTTTTCGATTCTTTTGCCCAACAAAGTTGTCCAACCGATTGTAGAAAGGAATATCTCTACCAAATGTCAAGTAAATCGACAAATAACTGTGACTGCTACAGTTCAAACATACCGTATGTATAATTTTGTATGACCCACCAAAGCGTGTTCGGTGGGTAAAGTTAAGAACTTGTATGGTGGTCCTGGGCTAAAGTTTGACCAAGTGCGTATAATATCTCACTTTTCCATAGGAAGTTCACTATCAACTATATCGTAGGTTCTAAGGCGAGACCAATTTTGAAGTTGAAGCGTTCAGAACATACCAGCTCCTTGAAGTTCAGTCAAAACAGCTGATCGTTACTGTCTCCCGTTAGACTATAAGTGCTAAAGAATTAAGCCAGCAGATCCACACGCAGTTAAAATGTTGACATGCACGGTGAAAATGTACCCTCGATATTTAGCGGTTTCATCGATTTTAGGTTTGGATATCCTGACAATTGGCAATATGCGTTGAGGGTTAAGAAATATATTTCACCATACTTTTTTAAAAATCCACCTCCTCCCCATCCTGCATGTAACCTAAATGCCTACAATTAAGAACGAGATATTGGTTCCCCCATCTGCGAGATAATGTGCCTCCCATCTGCTAAGGTGTGTAAAAAATAAATAATTCCTATCTTAAATTATAAATGACATTACAAACAAGACTCGGAGAATCGTCACTACCCTGCAAACATTTTCCTCATGTGCCTCAATCTCAGAAAGTGGGGAGGTTCTTGACGTAAAAACCGCATTATCATATAGAGGAGATAAATTCCGTCGCTTCTCCAACTGCAAACGACAACAAGAAATTCAGATCTGACATTTCCCTCGTCACCACCAACGTTTCCGCTTTTATTTAAAACTCTTGCTTCTCAAACAACTTCTAAACTATGTTAGCTACTATAATCGTTTGTCTAATACATATTTACAACTATTCGAATTATTTGCAAATTATATATACTGTATTGGTTGGTTAAATAGCACATAAAGATAACATTAATGATAACAATAATTAGTCCACGCACAGGAAGTGCTACTTATGCATAAACAAATTTATTTTTGAAGTTTTGGATGTTTAATCTGAATTTATTTATAAATCATGTTACAGTTTGATGTGGGAAAATAACTATAGGAAACTAAACAAATTATTTAATAACATAAACCTATTCTACAGGAATTTTCCAAATAAATCCAACTAACATGGCAAGAAAACACTGAATAAGAACCTTTTCTTGAGTTAAATAGGAAGAAAACTTCAAAAGAACCCATTTGTTAATATTGACAAAAAGCTTAATTAATTTTGCTCCATCGCCCTCAGAAACTTATAATACCCCCGTTGCAGCAAACATGCATACTCAACGAATTTCAAATGGTACTTCACTAAGTCAGTAAGCCACTTACCAACTTTAATCAAAGAATATTAATAAATAAGCGAGATATGACATTTTATTTATTCCCCATAAGAAAAACATTAGGTCTGAGTATGCAGGTTTGCTGCAGCAAGGACCACAAAATCTGGTTTTTATGCAAATACCAATGGATCACTTCCAGATGAAGCAACATACCAAGTTTTATCAATTTATGTTCAAAAACAAGCAAGATATCACATAATTATTATTTTCCATAAGAATAACATTATAGCTGCTGAGTACGCAGATTTGCTGCCATGGAGTCCATAAAAATGAGTTTTGTATGCAAATAGCATTAAAACCCAACCATATAAAGCCACATACCAAGTTTCATTAATATATGTTCATTAATAATATACAATTTTACTTATTGTCCATAAGATTAACATTGGACAACGAACTGTGTTTAGCACTCTCAATATCTCGGTAACCAATTGACGTAGAGCGATGATCAAAATACCAAATTGTTTGTTTTTTTAAGTTGAATTTAAAGGTGTAAACCACAATTTGGGTTTACAAAGAGTTATATTTAAAACGTTCAAAAAACCTTTATTTGGGTACAAACCCACCCCCAAACCCTCCTTAGAGAAAAGCGACCTGTCTGATGCGCGATCTCATGTAAATAGATGCTGCCTTGCACGTTTATACAAAATTTCATCAAGATTTGACCATTTTTACTGAAGTTATCGTGCCTACGGACACACACACACACATATATATATATACACATATATGAGTTTGAACAAATGGTGTTTTTGGGATCTGGGGCCCCAAAACGAAAAGTTATCATGGTCACGGGCCTAGGTTTTACCATGCCACCTACGGTAATAGCTATTTCCCTACAGGGGAAATTCGCTAAAATGAGTTTTATTTACTCCGTTACATCTCGACTGTATTGCTGCAAGTGCATTTTGAATTTTCAAACAACTGAGAATTAGTTTATTTTTTAAAGTGCGTGTATGCACTGTGCAAAAGTAAAACGTCGATATATTATATGTTCCGGTCTTCCAATTTTTAATGTTTAACAAATACTGATAGTTTATAATTTTCTTTGTCTTTGGACGTTCCTCAAAGGGTAATTCATGGAAAATTAAGTAATTTTGTAATGTAAAGAAACTTTTAAATTCAAACAGCACCTTAGATATCATAACAAAATCCTAATATATACAAATTAATCCCTATTGCCCTTGGTCACGCCATAACTTGAAAATGATTGCACCAAATTGAGTAATTTTTTTCTTGTGTTCGTTGATGTCAGGACAAGGTTTATATAAAAGGCAATTTTTAATCCGACCTAAGAAGGGCTCTGTCATACTGGCCTTGAAAGTTCCCTTTGATCAAAGTTCAGTTAGTTACACCAAACAGCTGTTAAAAATTATTATATCTAAATATAATTGAAAGGCATAAACATATATTCATTACGGTAATAACAAATCAATTTGAATGGCAACTCAAACTCTTTTTTCGATGCCGAAGTTTCAAAAAATACTCACTATATAAAAATAGGCGAGTGAGCGTAGCGAACGGGCTCATCCGGGAGGCGAGTAAGTGAAGTGAACGAACTAATCTTGAAAATGAACGAGTATTTGACATAAAACAAATTCAATGACATTAGGCCAGTAAAACGACTGTCGGGCCAGCTAGTTACTGAACTGAAAATTAAAATACTTAAAGCTAACAATCAAAACATTCCTAACCGGTATCCAGTTTTAATGAGTTTCACAGCATTTAGTAATAATTTAAAGACCCTGCTTTCATAATGTTGATAAGGAATTATTTCACCAAATAATAATCACCTTACACTAATCTTTTGAAAGCATCCCTAAAATAATTTTACTATCTCAAAACTTAAAGCTAATTATTAAACGGCATAATAAACGGCAAATTGTGTTAAATTGTGTTAAACGGTTAATTGTGACAGTAGAGTAAACTGGTTGCAAGTAAAACATGTAAATAACAAAATAAATACAAACTTGTAACAAGGGAAGGCTCTTAGGAATTTACATGTTAATTCTTAAAATATAACATGCAATGGTATTGGTTATAAAAACACCTTTAGCCCCAAAGTGAATTGAAATATTATTAAACAAATATTCTTTTATTGCATTTTCACAGTTAACAATAAAAGTAAGGAGACATTTTTAATATTTTGTATTTCTTAGTCAAGGTTAAAAATTAGATGGACTTATTACAAAACTTATAAACTAACAAAAATTGGAGATCATTTTTTTTCTAAAATTGTATGGCTATTCAGAATCGAACAACTTTAGTACATAAACTTTAATCTTAGTTTAGAATACTAAAAAGAGGCACGTTGAATTTGTCAAAATAAAATATTAAAGTAAATGAACAAAAATCTTCAAGCAGTTTTAGAGATGAAAAAGAGATGAGAACGTGGAGTTTTTTATTTACCTAGTTTTCTCAGGAGATAAGTCTTCAAATGAACTCATCCGTCTTTATTGACGCAGCTTCCAATTCGCCCCCCGTCGACGGTGCTGACATATGTTACTCTTATGAAGAGAACATTTCAAGTGAGGACAGACTAGTACTGTGGAAATACTTTGAAAGGTATTACATGTTTGAGACGTATTACATGGGGAGAACATATCTTTTAAATTGGTTTAAGCATGCAATTAAAAAATGTATTGTATATTTTGAAAATATTTTAAGTTAATTTTAATCTGATAGTCAGTGAAGTATTTTTTCCGAATATCATACCTTTTCTTATTCCTACGATAGAATTGTGTCTCATACATAGTGACATTTTGAAATCCAAAACACTTAGCTATAGTTGTATGTACATAAAAATTGTTTGTTTTACCATACTTGCTAAATAGTAGCCTACATTTTATTATAAATGAGTTATCAAACATTATATGGTTCACTAAGGCTATTGCACCTATACCTCCATCACAATGTACAGTTTACAGGAACACAGTAAGTAATACATTATAAGTAAATCTAATATCTGGTAAAACACACTATTTGAAAAATAAGGAATACTGCAGATGAAATCACACGGCATTAATTACTAATGTACTTCCCTAGAAAATCGATTAACTCCATGAATATAAACTAAATAGTAAATTTAAAATAAAAGGAAATTTATTTAATTATTTAACACAACAAATATATTTAATTACATATTTGGCTTCTCATTGGTTTTAAAATATAATTGCGTCTTATTACAATTCTAAATTATAAAAAATAAATCGAAATAAAGTAAAACACATAACTGAATCGACTTAAAGCCTTTTTTAGGCTTAATTTTTAATGTTGGTATACGTTGAACACATATGATTGTAAAATCTATTCTCTCCCAAAATAAATTCATCAAATATCCAAGCCATCAGATTGAAAGGCTAAGTAACTGGAACTGTTATTTTTCATGCGGTTGCCTCACAAAAGCAATACAGTCTAAAATCAATATAAATGTGATTAAGCCAACTTAGCCTGTGGGGCTTCCTAATGCATTGCAGCGCCTCAGTAGCTGTAAAACGGACCTATGCCTTACTTAAATCACTTCACATTTCTAGAATTTTATAGGTTTACTTTTATCTTACAGTGAACCGTTTACAGTGAAACAGTTTAAATATAAATTAATTGCCTTATAAATTGGTTTTAATACGAGCAATGACAATCAACTAACAATTTATGGTGTTGAAGAATTTTGGTGTCGTAAGCCAAATAAAAAAAAGATAAACCACTTTGATAACGAGTATTTTGATTAATAATACAAATATGAATCAGATAAGTCTTAGAAATAAACATATTAAAGTTCAACAAAGTAAGCCAACTACAACATGCTCTGATAAGCTTACTCCACTTTAGCTTACATAGGTAACGAAATAGAATACATTTTGTTGTGCAAGGAATAAAGTAAATCTGTAACTGTGTGATTTTAACCCAAAATCCAAAAGTTAAATAGACAAACCTGACCCAAATATATGTCCTAGGGTTGCACTGAAACATTTTCACAGTAAATAGAAAAAAATTAGGTTGTTGATGAAATTGTATGAATGTATTTTATTACTAAACCCCAAAGATGTACAGCCAAGCCTCTAAAGGTGTTTACTTACGTTAGTGCGACATTATGAACAATATGGTTGTATTTATTTTGCTTTAGAATTTGTTAAAAGCTTTTGAAACAAAGACACTGTTGTAAAGGAAGCACGGAAACATTCTCTCCCATTTAATATTTTATCGTTGCCAGATATTTTGTTTCGTCTAAATTAACAATGAAACCTCCCTTTACTGATGCTGTTACGTAGCGTTCTGATTCGTATTAAGTGAGGTTGGTTAAAAAGGAGTTAATAATTGTGTTTTAACAAGGAAAGTTAATGATTGTGTTTTAACTGAAGCCAGTTATTTATTATATATTTGTTTATATTGTTTATTTATACCATTCATCCAAAAGTTTACAGAATTGGGTAGACTTCTATATAAAAAAGTGTGAAATGTGTTTGCTTTTGTTATAAAAGGTGTACTTGATTTGGAGATTTTAATTCAGACATTTCATGTATTTATGGTTAGGTAAGAATTATTTGTGGTTTAAAAAATACCATCAGCTTGTTAATATATATTTTAATAGCTGCTAAATAAACAGAATTTAAATAGTATACATGGCATAACCAGTATAAACCTAAGATTTATTTCAGTGTTTTAGTTGATTTATGGATGGTTATATCGTTCGTTAAAAAGTTTGTACGGCAGAATTACTTCATCTTACAAGATAAAATACACACCTACTTAAAAAAGTATTGTTATTTGTTCTGATTTAAAATTAAATAATAAATTGCAATGACTAACAAAGAAGTTTCGAATGAGTTTTAACCCTTTAAAATTAGTTTATTTAACCTCACTTTCATTGGGAACCAATGTAGTTGTGCATGATGAGCGCGGTCAAGGTTGCGTGGTAGACGCGTCGTGGCAACTGCTCCTAAATTTTTTCAGTTTCCTCTTCACGAAGGTTCTTGCAACTCATCACTAAACTCTGACGTGATGTAGAGGTGGGTTTGTACCGTCAGTCGGACAGTTTAACAAACGTTATATCACACCGATATATTGAAGTAAAAATGTAAAGTTAAATTGGCTTTAAATAGGATAACGTACTAAGAACAACGAGTTCACACGCAGCACGCTGACGTGAGGGAAGTGAATTTCCACATAAAAACTTTTAAAACAAAAAATCAGAGTAAAAACATACATTTATTCCAATTTTGATTGAAATCTGAAAACAGTGATTTTTTGGCTGTTCTGATGCTCCTGGTTTCATTTACCTGCAATGCTGGGAATACAATTTTGCGCATTATAATGTTAGGAGAAGGCCAGACAGGCTTGAAAGGAGGCATAAGGTTGCTTGGGATGATAAAAGTACACATACAAATGAATAACATGCATTTATAATGTAAAACCCCCATAAGACAACGTACTGTGTTTAGTCGAAACACATTTTCTTTAATAACTCGGCAAATATGTATGCTAGAATTACGAGAGAGGGCTTAAAACCTTCGCCTCACAAATGCCCATCTTTGTACATGCATTAATTTTACATACGGGGCTTTTCTGACAATGTTTGGGCCCAACAGCTCGAAATTTGAAAGATTAATCCCCAAAAAAGAGGTTCAGAGTTTTCCGATTGTTTTGCCCAACGAACTTGTCCAACTGATTACAGAAAGGAACGTCCCTACCAAATTTTTAGTAAATCGGACAAAAAATGTGACCGCTAGAGTGCAAACACAAATATATATATTTATGTGTGTGTTTGCACTCTAGCGGTCACATGTTTTGTCCGATTTACTTCAAATTTGGTAGGGACATTCCTTATATACTTAAAAGTATATATAACATTTTGAACGAACCCCCAAAACGTTTTCAGGGGGTCACGTCAGGAACTTCTATGGTGGTCCCGGGCTTAAGTTTCACCGTGCGGGTCATGCTAATAGTTCACTTTCCAAAGTTTCACTATTAGTTTCACTAATAATTACTACTAGTTGTCCTGTTGCTTGAATATGAGCAAGTTTGTACCCAACAAAAGGTTACTTCAGTTGTAAATAAACATAACAAAACATATGATATTTAAAACAGATGATATAACAACGTACTTTTAATCAACACGTAGTTTAGACTTCTGCCGTCGGATAGCGCCACTGTTCCGAAAATTCGGCCCTTTACGTGTTGAATTAAGTGATGCCATTTCTTAAAATTCTGAGACTTATTGGCAAATCTACGTAAAAATCCTTTAATTTGACACTTCAAGCGTTAAAATTCGTCCAGCCGTCATCGAGTTATGGCTGTGAAGAAAAAATACCTAGGGTATTAATATATTGATTGGAATAAAACAGGAAGGTATTACTTAAAATAATGCCAGTTTATCTTTAGAAGGAATGCATTTTCTATCACCCTTATCGGTACTATTATATGTTACTTGCTGGCCAAAATGTAGGAAGTATCCTTATCCATGTCTAAATTTTTTGTGTTTTTTATGTTTAAATGTATTATGTGTCAGGTGTTCTGTATTTGTAAAATTTAACATTTTGACAAAGTTTTATTGAAAATGAGCTGTGTTTTATACATGAAGATCTGATGATGACATATTAATGTAGAAAATGCAGTAATCTTATGATTATTTATTTGACCTGGACAAAACAGTTATTGTAAAACCATATTTTAAGCTATTATACGGCTTACAATTACGTTTGAAAACAAAAATGTTTCCCCGCTTTCTCTAATTTTTCTTACCTCCACTGTTAAAAACTGATTAATAAGGTCAGGCATCACATTGCTTATAATTTAATAATTTATTTACTATTTCAGGTGTTATTCATAATCATGTCGGTTCGCTAAAATATTTGATAGTTACTAATACTGTATATAGAAGTAAATCATGATAGCTAAAATAGAATAGTTACGATGTAAATGTTTTGGACAAAAGCCTGATCTTTGATGCAACCTGCTCTCTTAAAAAAATATGCAACTGATACCTCTCCATTCATGGTTGTATGTTAGAGGAAGGTGATATGGTTCATATCTTATAGCTTACACAATACCACAAAACGTACCTCTAAAGAACGTTCTTAACACGTTGAGTGCGGCGGGCTCGGATGCGAGCCCCGCGCTACTGGCGCGCGCGACGGCGGGCTCGGATGCGAGCCCAAAACAAACTTGAAATGCATTTGGCCAGTGTGAGCTCAGCTCCATTTGGCCATGGATATTAACACATTTTACAATTTTTCTATAAATAAAATTTAAAGACAACTTTTACCGGCTGCCTTATACGAGTCAGTGGTCTGTTTGAGAAGTGTTGAAAAAAAGGATTATCGTAAGACAAAATTAATTATTTATTTATGTTGTAAGCTTAATTTTCGTGACGGGAAAATTTATTTTACGAAATTAGAAATGAGCCACACTAAACTGCTAATCACAAAATTACAATTCAAGAATCGAATTAATTTCTGAATAACAGAGAAATTGTGAGTGTAATCTAAGAAGGTAACAATAAATTAAAATACCATATAATCTTCTTAGCGCAATAAATCTATAGATATGAACAATATAAGTTACATTTTAAAATTGTATATGAAAATTAATTGTTATGTTATTAATCTCAAAAATGTTTCGGCATTATTCGTTATTTAAACAGTTAAAAGTCTTAAGACATAATACTCCAGCGAGTGAAAGGGACTGTACAGAGACGTAAACAGCGTGTTTTACAGGGACTGTACCGACGGTAACCATGGCAACTGCTATTCTCTCAGCTGTTTGACGCCATAGCCACGTATAAGTCTCTCACATGTGTCACGTGTTTATCACAAATACAATCATACATAGATCCCGCCTTTCGAGATTAATGTAAAACCCTACATATTATTGTGTTATATTGTGGCTTTTACGACCCGAAGATACACTCTTGTAGATCATTTCTGGGTTAGTCCTTGTAAATCCTTGTAGTCCTGGGTGGCTTTTCATATTTTACATCAATCTTCAGGGTGACGTAAATTAGCACAAACTCTCTCAAGTTCACTCATTGACTGGCGCGCTCGTCCGACTCTTCCGCTTACTACTACGGCCGTAGCTTGTCAACATACCTGACCCGGTTTACGGCCACTCTTTGGAAGCATTAATGGTTATCGACGAGAAATGAGCTCATAAAGAGTAGACGAGCTGACATAGATCAGAGGGCGTGGTCTGATGGACTATACACGAGGCTGTAGAGAGGCGAAACCCGATTGAATTGCTGCTTGAAACGGTGATAAATACGCGAATTTCAGGCTGAATCAATTCCGCACTTCCCACCAGTGAAGACAGGTTTGGTGTTGTAGGATAATGAGGCCTGAATAAAAGCAGTCACTGTACTGATATTGTTTTGTGTGATAAAATCAAATGCCTGTGACCTACTCTTTCAAGGGCTTTAAATAGAATAGGGAGACTGTTTTTGGTCTGTAATCTTGTTGAGGCGAAGGAAATGAGATAGTATTTAAGGGGTGATCGTATTTAAGATAAAAGTAAAATTTTCAAGACAAAAACTACTCCTATAGAAGTAATAAATATGTTGGAGGAAGAACGTGGGCAAGCAACAAAAGAAAGGCAAATAAGCTTACTGAATGTTCAATGAGTTTCACATTAACACAACAAACCATTATTTTTAGTAAATAAATAATTGTTTATATTTTATTTTATTAAATTACTAGTTTGCTAATGTGAGCATTCGCAATTAATTAATTAAAGTATTTTGAAACTCCTGCGAAAACCAACCAATGTGCCAATATAGTTACAATTCTGTTAAGATAATCATTTACAATGTTATTAATAACAATTTAATTTCATGTCATTTGATCTCTATACATACAAAATAAATGTTTACTTGTCAGTTTATCCTTTATGAGCTTCTATAATACTCATCCGATTGCGATGACACTTTGCATGGTCATTCAGGTGAACTCTAGGAAGGTTTATAACCACTTAACAAAGAGTTGGGAATTTAGGAATTCGCCCCACTTTACTTTGAAATGATCAATGTTGAACCTATGGAGTAATTATTTGATTTAAGTTTCCATAGTAAAAATATTTTAACAACGAAAAGAGACAGAAATCAATGGTAATCAAGAGGAAAAACGTGAACGAAGTCGCACTGGGTACCAACTAATATGACATATATGTAATATACTATAACAACTATTTGCTAACACAATTCCAAGTTATAACATTTTATATGCAAAGTAAATAGTAAAGTGTTTATAAACTGATCATTACAAATTTTTTGTGACAAAAAAGAATAATTTATTTCAGTTCAGATAGTTTGTAATCTATTATTAAGTCATAAATATCAAGTAACAGATAACTTCATGTTCCGAACTTTAGCGGCAACTGTATAATTATAACTATCGAGACACTCGTGAATTTCAAAAACTACGTTCAAACAGCTTAGGTACTGAAACATTTAGAGCTAACAATTAAGGTTGGGACTTCAAGAGCATAATTCGTCGTACCAGATCCAATAGTAAGTATTTGTTTAGACAACAACTATAAAATCTCAGACAAGATTCAAGATAAAAACGAGTTCGCACGCAGCACGCTGACGTGAGGAAATTGAATTTCTGCACTAAAACCTTAAAAAATCTAATATATGGTTTAAAACAACACCAACTTTTGTTCCAACCTTTTCCAACTTTTGTTGGAAAATTGAAAAATGTAATTTTTCGCTGTTCTGAGGCTTCTGGTTATACTTAAATTCACCATTAGGATGGCAACGTTGTGCATTATGAGGTTAGGAGGAGATATAGTCAGGATAACAAGTTGGATTAGGGGTATTGGGGGTGATAAACTACATAAAATATGAAAAACAGCCTTTTCCAGTGTGAAATCCCCATAAGACAACGTACCATTTGTGTTAAGACAATTAACATTTACCTTAATAACTCGGTACATATTTATCCTAAAATGATGAAAGAGGGCTTAAAACTTTCGCCTTACTAATCTACAACTTCTTACAAGTTTTATTTTATATTTGGGGATTTGCAGGTTAGAATTGTCTGATTGTTTACAGAAGCAAAGGTTCCTACCAAATTTCACGTAAATCGGACAAAAAATGCGAGAGCTAGAGTGCGAACACACACACACACACACACACACACACACACACACACACACACACACACACACACCTATATTTTTATATAGTTATAAAAATTTGTTAGCGACCCCCCAACACGTGTTCAGTGAGTCACGTTAAGAACTTTTATGGTGGACCCAGGCTTAAGTTTCGCCGTTTTAAACGTTTTTCAAAATAACCCTTTTTTTAATACAATTCCAGTTACATCGGAAAATTCTTCGGGAGCGAAACAAGTTTATTTTAGCTGTATTCTGTGGATAACCTGATAAACTGTTTTGACTAAAACGTTTAAATATCACTTAACTAAATAAAATCACCAACTTACATAGCTAAAAGTTGAAACTTCCTAAACCAATAGAACTTTCGCTTAGGGAATTTTGGACAATTCTTGAATTTACATGCAATTTTTTTATATGCATTTACAAATATGCAAATGTTGTGTATATTATTCACTATAGTTGTATAGTTTTTAATAATTATAGCGAGTACAAAATGAAAACAATTATACAAAGTTGGGAAAAAACTAAAAAGCTTAATATTTAAGTGAATATAAAAGAATATGTTCCATACAAAAATCGTTTATATTTCTTACTTGTAAGCCCAAATATAATTAATACTATCGAAACAATTAGCAAAAACAAAATAAGCTTTGGAATTATTGATGTACAGATCTTTGTGACGGAAGTAGTCATAACATGCTCAGGCCAACAACAAAGTCAGCAGTCGGACAAACAACTGACAGAGCCAATGGAGGTAAATTTGATAACTTTGCCAAGGCTGTTGTCACAAGAGGCTATACTTCAGATGCTTTATCCTGGCAGATTTAAAGGAGGTTTTGAATTGTACATGTAAACCTGCATGGCTCTGATAAAATAAATACTTATTTCTACTTATTTGTTGTGCCTTTTGCTTGTGAAAACTTATTATTTGTTATCGTTAAGTTTCTTTATAAAAATGTAGAGCACTGATATCTGAAAAGATAAGCATATACGATAACAATAATGTAATGCTAGCTAAAAGGTTTTAAGTGAATGCATTTACGCAACATTTGCACGTAATGGATTGACATTTGGTCTGGTTTCAGTGTTGTGTAGGCCTATGTTACATGTTGTTATTCCATAATGGAAGAGTAATTGTGAATACTAGTGGTTTGAAGGGACCATAGCCTCTATAACCTTTTCCAATACTCTTTACATGCTGAGGGAATTAAAACGATATCATTAGAAACAAATGGCAGTTCACAAACAAAGAGGACACTTACGAACATATTTTAATGCAAACAAATCAGACAGTTTAAAATCCCCATGTTATTTAAATGGGAATTATTCCGTTACACATTTTCGGTACATAATCAAGAAATATGAACAATTTTTCTCAACATTTCATGCCCAGACCTTTCAAATGAGACCCCTCCCAGCGTTCTACGACCTACCGTTCGCACACAGTGTCATTGCCAAATTTGGGCTTAGGAATGAGATATATAAATGTTCAAATATCCCTTAATGAAACTTAATATTAAAATAAAAAACTATGAAAATTTAACCAAAGTTAAATTTATATGTTTTAAATAAACATATACATTATGTAGTTATATGTTTTAACTTAAACTGTGAAGGTTGTCTATCAAATAATTTATTACAAAATTATTTCTGTTGCACTTAGCTTCTACTTATTGTACACAAATACACTTTATATGATTCAAAACGTTTAATTGCCATGAAAAAGTACATATACCATAGTCGATCACCATGCAATAAATTATAATACATTATTTTATCAAGGCTATCGTTACTTTTACACATTTATAATTATTGCCTTACTTAAAAGCCTTATAAGTTTATTTTTGCCTTTCGAGTTTCTTAATTGCATGAGATTATCCCTGAAAGTTTACAATAAACTATTGGACTACAAATGTATCACATTTTAAAGTATATTTGATCGCGGCTGATCGCTATTTTATCAAACGGTTTACACATATGGACATAGAACGAGTATGCTGTAAATTTACCTACTATCAAAAGTCATCACTCGATAAACGTAAAAATAGAAGATAATCAAGAGTCCATTTACAGTCACTTGTAAAAATCCGTAACCAAAATTTCCAGAATCCGACCAACAGATGAAGGGGTTCCAGTTCAAAAACCTCGTGTTTGGCATAATTAAGGTTTACAAACATTTACCCGAGTGCAGACGAATCAGGTTCGTTGGTAGCGTGAACACTCAACGCTACCAAACTTCCCTATTATTTCTTCGTATTTAACAAGAACAGTGTCTGAACCACTCAAAGTTTTTTTGTCCATTTTAATTAATTTGATCTTCCTTGGTGAAGAAATATTAAATTTATTTTGACAGGAAACACTTTACATTATTGCAAGAATAGAGCTATGTATTATAATAATACTGGTAGCTAAGCATGAGCTATCATATTAATACCCCCGTCGCAGTAAATGAGCATACTCATGGATTTCCCATGCATATATATATATCTTAATACCGTGTAATGCCGCTTACCAAGTTTCATGAAGAATAGATTAACAAATACGCGATATTTTATTATATTCTCCATAAAAATAACATTGGGGATGAGTATGTAGGTTTGCTGATATAAAGAACGCAAACAACTGCTGATATAAAGAACGCAAACAACTGTTTTTTTTTATGAAAATACCAATAGAATTCAACTAGGTGAAGGCACATACCAAGTTTCATCAAATATACATTCATAAATAACCGATGTATAACATTTGAATTATTCTCCATAGGAATAACATGGGGGATGAGTTCGCAGGTTTGCTGCAACAAGGAACACAAATAAATGGGTTTTTGTGCAAATATCAGTACAACCCCACAAGGTAAAGCCACATACCAAGTTTTATTAATAAGCCACATACCAAGTTCGTAATTCGATTTTACTTATTATCAGTAAGAATAACAGGGGGCTGAGTACGCAGGTTTGCTGCCACGGGAATCATTGGTAAAAATTGCTTTTTTTGCAAATACAAAATATAACAGAACCAAATGAAGCTGTATACCAAGTTTCGTTAGTGTACTTTCATAACCAAGCGAGAAATAATATTGTTCTTTTTCCCCATAAGAAACTAACATTGGACAAATCACTGTGTTTAGCACTTTCAATATCTCTGAAACCAATTGACGTACAAAATTATCAACACTAAGTTGTGTGTTTTTTTTGTTTAACCTAATAGTGAAACTAAAATTTGACCTTTTAAAATATTACATATACAAACTTCAAAAAACCTATTTTAGGGGTACAAAACCCCCAAAAATACCCCTTCGAATGGCTTGATCTCTCTGGATTTCGAACTTAAAGTTATAAATGTTGCTTTACACTTTTATACCAAATTTTATAAAAATCGGAAATTATTTTCGAGTATCCACTGACACATACATACATATAAAGTTTTGAACGAATGGTGTTTTTGGGGTCTGGGCAAACGAAAAGTTATCATGGTCCTGGGCCTAGGTCTTACCATGCCGTCTACGGTAATAGATTCTTCCCTATGGGGGAAATTTGCCAAAAACTACCAAATCTGTATGATGGTTGATAAACTTTAAAATAACAATGCAATTAAGGAAAACGCACATTTCACTACACATAAAACAAATAGATCTTCACAAAGCCTATAAATTATTCGTTGGTTCAATAGAGGGTGCCGCCCTTTTGACATGTGTAACTGGGTTGCATCTGAAATTGTCTCCTTTTTTATAATACAAGAATAACGAATAATTTAACAAATAAATTTAATGATTTTATTTATTTTTTTGTTGTTTTTAGAAAGAGAGAATGAAAATACTTTATGCTCGCAGGTGGCCAGCCTGTAATGTGGGACTCTATACAATTACAAATTTATTTATTTCCAACAAACGATATTTAGATTATTTACATACAAACAATAATTATTTACATAATTACAAGAAAAGTCGAAAATAGGTTAAATCCCCCGCATATGTTAAATCCTGTGCTTGGGGAAGAGCCGTTTTTATTTTTCCAATCACTGAAATGACTGCCGAGAGAAGATGATATTATTATTTTGAAAATAAAAAAACAAACAAAATCTACTACAAAAAATACAAATAAACTAAATGACACTTTTGTGCTTATTTTTGAGTCGTATGAAAAACAACGAGTTCGCACGCAGCACGCTGAAGTGAGGGAAGTGAATTTCCACATCAAAGCTATAAAAACTAAAAATCAGTTAAAAACAGACAATTATTCAAATCTGAAAATATTGATTTTTTCCTGTTCTGTTACTCCTGGTTCTATTTACCTGCAATGCTGGGAATACAATTTTGCGCATTATAAGGTTAGGAGAAGGTCCAGTCATGCTTTAAAGTAGGCGTGAGGTTGTTGCGGATGATAAAAGTACACAACATCAGGCAAGCACATTAGGCTTTTCTAATGTACAACCCCCATAAGTCAACGTACTGTGTAACGTAAATGTGTCAATACACATTTCCTTTATTAACTCGGTGAATATATATGGTAGAGTGACGAGAGAGGGCTTAAAAATTTTGCCACACTAATTCCCATCTTTTTAAATTCGTTAATTTCACATCAGGGGCTTTTCTGACCCTTTTTGGGCCCAAAAACTCGAAATTTTAAAGCTTAATCCCCAAAAAAGGGGTTTAAAGTTTTCCGATTGTTTTGCCCAACGAACTTGTCCAACTGATTATAGAAAGAAACGTCCCTACAAAATTTGAAGTAAATCGGACAAAAAATGTGACTGCTAGAGTGCCTGCACACACACACACACACACACACACACATATATATATAATATATATAATGTATATATATATATCAAATTTTGAACGACCCCCCAAAACGTGTTCAGGGGGTCACGTTAGGAACTTCTATGGTGGTCCCGGGCTTAAGTTTCACCGTGCGGGACATGCTAATAGTTCACTTTCCATAGGAAATTCACTAATAAGATGCGAAAGGTTGATAACAAATACAAGTCGTGGTCTCTGAGTATGATTCGCTGTACAGTACGAATGCCAGTTAGTTCAAACACAGAATTCATATTACTTGAATTCATTATTGTATGCATTATGTTTTGTGAAAAATGTTATAACATTATCTAGTTGTATTGTTAAGTACTTTGTTTAGATCTAAATCGATTGAAGTAGGTTAATTTATGTCGTGGTCACTCAAGGAGGAAAAAATATAGTTGGCAAATTCACTACGAGGATTCGCTTTTCTATGTTAGATGACGGAAAAACATTACTCATTGTGGTTCCCACTGCATGAGAGAAAACAGTCATAAAGTCCAATTATACTAGACCTATAAATTATTTATATGAGTGTTTAATGTCTATTGTAACCTGCATTTTGCTTATTTCATTGTTATTCAAAAATCCCACGGATCAATTTACAATGTAAAAATTGTTTGTACAAATTTCATTGTTTAATGCCTTTATAAAGCAACCTTTATATATAACGGGTTGAGAAAAAATTAGGGTTATGAAGCTGGGGCTGAAAAGCCACACTGTTATTGCTAAATTATTAAACAATATTTAAAAATATTTTAGGATAAAAAATTTAAAAAATATTACAACAACAAATATTGAACAACAAAATTAAAATATTCATGTGTATAACAATGCAATTACTATTAGTAAATATATTACAATTAGTCAAAGGGAGGAAAAGTTAAAATGTAATGTAATATGATTATTTGAACGTTATTTAGAAGTTAAACAATAGTTGTCAAAACTAGTAGTGCAACTGTTGTAACGCCAGATAAGAAGTAAGCTACAATAGACATCGCAGAAATCACATGTCCTCAACTAGTTGCCAACGATGTCACATCGTACCAAACTTTATAGCGTTAACACAGATGCGACATTTCGTATCAGTAGAACTATTCTTGTCAGTTACGACATTCAGATACTGTCGCAGTAACGAATTGCTGTGGCAAAGATGCCAGAGGAATTTGAGAGTAATTTAAATCACAGTAGCAAATAAGATCGACCTTGCAAAGTTGTTATACATCTGTTGTAATTGTATTCTCAACTTGTTAAAAAAACTAAAATAAAAAGTAAAATACAGCGTAGTTAATTAAAGAACAAATTGCACACCTAAATTATTTCAAGACAAGACAAGTATAAAGAGGATGCTACTAGTCCTATTTTTTTACATCTGAAGTTCAGCTAACCAACTTACAAGTGTTTTATACTAAACAAAACGCAGGATTTCACGTGTTCACGTAAGTTATATATTAATAGATTTTTACATGTTATATTTCAGGCGTAAGTTTTTTTAATGTTCATGTACTATCTACCATCAAGGAAAGAGAATGGAGGAATACCAAAAAAACTGCAATAAAAAAAGCAATAAAAAAAGACCATTAAACAAAAAAACAAAACAGACTACGTAGTCTTTGCTATCATCAACATTTATTACACACGGACACCAGAAATCATAAACTGAAGTAAGTTTACTCTAATACTACAATTTAAAATACATAATATGTAAAAAAATCTAATTGTAAACATCTAAAACAGAAAATAAAAATAACCTCTTAAACAAATTAAACAGATGAGATAGTTGGAGTGCAAAACACCTCTGAAGAACTGCTGTAAAACTGTTTCCGTAAAACTATTTGCCTATGGTGATGTGAAACTCCCTTAAATACCAATAATAATAAAGTAAGTAACAAAAAGAAGCTTCAATAACAAACTACTGGGTTTGGTCAATAAAGGAAGTATATGATAAGACGACCACGCCTATGGTAGCAGTTGGATTTAGTTTTCTTTGTTGACAATCTACATTGAGTTGAATTTGTATAAATAATATGAGGATAACTGAGAGTGAGTGTAGACGTTTAAACTAATGTATACATTTAATTTTATTTGGGGGTGTTTTATACATTTAGATATACAATTTTGAAACGCTGCAAGTTATAAGAACAATCCGTTATAAATTGAATATACTTTATTACATGAAACTTTAGATTCCTACATATAATTATTCGTAGAAGAAGAAGAATTATTCAAGTGCAATCGGTGTAATTAATCAAGTGAATAGAAATCTGGTTTTTACCTATTCATTCATATAGCCTATTCATACCTATTCATTCTGGGTTTTACCTATTCATACTTATCTTTTTACACTTTAAACGAGTGTGAGAAGAGTTTGTTTCTTACTTAAAACTGTATTCTTTATAATTTAATTCAGTAATGTAAAGAGTAGCATGCTGTTAATTTATAAACTATACACAATTAAAGAAGGCCCTTAACTTACTTTCTCAACTTACTGAAGCTAAAATGCCTTTGATAACAATGGTTAAGTAAAAACAATTAGACAAACTACTTTATACTTAAGTGGATTTATTTTTATAGCCACAATAAACTAGGGGAATCCAATTTGAAATAATGACTTTAAATATATTAAGTTGGAACTTTACGTACAACATATATATACATTATACATTTTATGAATTGATAAAAAGGAATGCGTTAAATTCAAAACCAAAATTATGTTTTATTTTTTCATCAGCAATGTACTAAAATAATTAACCGCAGAACGTAATTTATGAACCGTATTCTGGGTACTTTACGGGCTATCAAGAGGTCCCGAATAACTGATGCGGGGTTTGGGTTATTTAAGGTTTGCAATCATATCGAGTGGTGCAGATTCACAGAGTGTATATATAAGCAATTAAAAACGGTTGAACCCTTGCTCTCTTCCACCATATGTTTGATAGTTCTACAATTTACTGAAAGTATTTATTTAATTTCTACGGCAAGCACCACTTTGGTACAATGGTACGCAATTTATTAAATATAAACATACAATAATTTATATACAATTGTGTATGATGATATTTTGGTGGAAATGTTCAATGGTTCAATAGTAGTGCGGAAGTCCAGAATGCAAATTAAATTTAAACATTTTACGTGCTAATACCAGAGTTTAAAAACTTTAGCCACGAATATAAATAAACGGTATCAGGAAACTGACACATACTTTCTCCCTTTTAGCCCAACTTTAATGAATAAATTACTTTTTATTTACTAAATATAGAATACAAAGCACGGTCGAATGTACAGAAAATCTTGTAAACAAATTGTTTAAAAAAACATCCGCCCAAATCCCTGCTTTGGAGGCACTACAGAATCCATTGCTACACTCGTGGTTTTAAGAGGGGAAATGCCCCCTATTCCCCCCCCAGGGTTATTAAGGGCAACATATTTCGAATTTCCTCTGTTGGTCAATGCTAACTTGACAAGCATATAAAGTTTGAATGAAATTGACCAGTAAATAAGAGAGAAATAGTATTTTTTTTATTCCCCATAAGAATAACATTGGACAACGTACTGCGTTTACCGCAAAATGAAAATTTCAATTTTCTCCGAAACCAGCTATCGTAGAATAGTAATTCAAAATACTAAATTATTTAGTTTTTTGAGCTCTTTTTAATGGTGAATAGTAATATTTGTTTACATTTATGTATTTTTATAAAAAATCCAAAAAACTGAATTTTGAGTGTTTTAAGTCCTGTAATTTCTGAACCCGAATTTTTACAGGAATGCGGGTGGTGCCATTTTGTTGGAAAACTAAAGTTCTACAAACGACTAAAGGTTAATGAAAATCGTTAGAGCTGTTTTTGAGAAATTTGGATTTTTCATGTTTTTTGGCGGTTTTGGGGGGATAATTACCCTTAAAAATCAAACATTCAAAAAAAATGCCTGGAGATATCGTGGATTAGTACCTACATACCAAATTTCATAAAAATCGGCCCATTGGTTAAGGCTGTAGCTCTGTACACATCCACACAGACACACACACACACACACACACACACACACACACACACACACACACACACACACACACACACACACACACACGGACACACACACACACACACACACACACACAGACAGACATCACGTAAAAACCACTTTTTTGGGTTCAGGGAGCACCAAAACGAATATTTCCACTAACAACTCAAATTCGAAAATTTTTACGAAAACAATACTTTCTCCATATACTATGTATAAGGGGAGAAAGTAAAATGACGCAAGCAGCAAAAAATAATACACATTTTCATGGATAAACAAATGTTCAGTATTAAACTATGGATACAATTAACAACTGAGCAATAACAAACGATCAACATATTATTCACAGTAATGTAGCTAATTAATTCTGCAGATTATGTCAGCAATTATTTTGAATAATCAGGTAAATTGAAACGGTCTTTTAAATCGTATCAAGCTTTCTAATTTACATCAACCTTGTATCTCTTTTAGTTATTTGTTTAAAATCAGCAAAAACGTTAAAGGGAAAATATGAAATGCATATTAATTTGCATAACACATTAAATGAAAGTGGCCACAGAGTTCATGCAAAGGTTATGCAAATTAACACGGTTTTCATTTGGACAACTATTTTTTATATTTTTAAACAAAATTCAATGATTTAATTATGCTTGAAAACAAGTTTTCTTGTAACAATTAATGGCATCATTTGTATTTTTAAACAAAATCCAATTAAGTTTATTTTATTTTATTAGAAATAATGAATTAAATATGTATAGTTCACTGAGATCAAAATGAAATTTTTATATTTATACACTATACCTCTATCCTGCAGCGAACAGTTATCAATATTTGGTTCTTGGCCCAGTAGAGAACATAACTTTCTTTTATCGATCAACTTGTACTTTTTGAATAGCCTGAGCGTGTAGGCCCTAAGCAATGAAGTTCATCTTCCTCCGAATTTTCATTGATCTGCTTCAAGATGTAAATATGCTTGACAAACTATCTATCGTTATGCTTTGGAGATTTTTAAAATACAAAAAAATAACAGTGTACATATTTACTGCCATATAAATGACTCGTAGATGTGAAATTTGTACAGAACCCCTAAAAATACATACATAATAAAAAAATCAACGTATACAACTATACAATAGTAAAATACTATACAATTGTAAAATAAATATGAATGTAATGGGTTGTAGTTTTGATTCCTTTGAGACTATTCAATATTTCACTGACTTACAAATACGATTTTTAAACTTTGGCCGGTGGTGAATAACAATGGTTTGGGACAACTCTACTATATATTTTATTTTAAAGTTGCAAATGTCAAACAACGGATTTTACGAACGGAATTTTCATAGTATATTGAACTTTTTGAGGAATCTAATACTCACCTAAAACAGTATCAGAGTATTTTAAAACAGTAAAGAGACAAAGGTAAATGTTTACAAACGCACATTTATGTTTTGATATATTTGAAGTGGACCCATAGTTAATTTACTTTACATTAAATAACCGTAAATAAATTGGCTAACATAATAACTATAAACATACTAATCAGTAAACTAATTTTTCACAGTTTATTGTTGTTAACAAATATTTATTAAATAGGAACCAATCGTAAAACCAAGGCTCACAAGGAGAATATATTTATATTAGATTTTCACCACTATTTTAAAAGCTACTTTCCGCCACCTTTATGGTAGAAATGCCAACTATAGAGGAGACTGATACAAGTGAACTACAATTGAAGTTGTCTATTATCTGCTTTAAGTTGTTTAAAAAACGGTCGCTTATAGCTGAGAAATGTTAAATATACATCCAATATTTGTTAGTGACGTACTCTCTGTTTATTTATTTTTTTGTATATTTTTATAAAAGTAAAGAACATCATTTTGACTGTTTTATTTAGGATTGTTTGACCAGTTTTAGATTAAAACAAGGATTGTTGAATATTGTCCACTCAATTATTTTCAAACGGAAAAATATCATAAAAGAGAGAATTTACAACAAGATGAAAATGTGTGTATGGATGAAACGTGATATTAAAGTTTTTTAATAAAACTACTTTGGGAATTTTCACGTGGTTATTTCATGCTCAAAATAAATATGTGCAACCAACACTACAAAAAATTACTTTTCTGCAGAAACGACAATTTAAGAATGGATACATGCTAAAACCACTAACGATAATATCCCAAAGGCAGTGTTTGTTGTTTCAAGTGAAAGAGTTAATTAGAACCAACTATCCAATAATATGTTAGAACCCGAATCTCATATAATGAACTCGTATTAAAGTAATAAATTCACTCTATATACACTCTAAGAACAATCTATTGCCGTTAATAGCATAGGAAAATATAGTTAACGCTACGGATGAAACATATTAGAATTAATGACAGTTCAAAGATTTTTTAAACACGGATCTCGTGAGATGCTGTTAGTTTTGTTTTTAATAATCTTTCACTATCTTTTTGCAAAACAGGATCTCTCTTTATTTTAAGAGATTGGCAGCCTCTTTTTGCCTTACTTTTCCCGTTCACATAAACTATAGATCTGTGCTTGGAACGTATTCAGCAAAGCAAGGTGTGAGCGTTTACAGTAAAAGTTGTACAGTGACACAATTTACATGCCACGATTGGGATTTGAACCCATTATGGTTCCGGAGTCCGTCCCCTGACCACTTCACCAACGACTCACTAAAAATAATGATGATGTATCATGTTATGTCAAAAGAATTATGTTTGAATATGGATAGGATCGTATTCAATAATAACAATAGTACGCTTTTACTGAAGAAAGATAGTGAAAACATGGAGGTTAGTGGGAATACACTGTGTTATAAATAATATTTGCACATTTTTTTAAATATGGATAGTTTTATTAATAACCAAAATAATGGAGAGTTTATCAGACTGATTGAAGGCTCAAACTACAAAGTAATTGCTAATTAACGTTGTACAAAACTGAGAGTATTAAATTGCTAATTAGATTTTACAAATATAAAGAGTAATTAACAATTAGTATTATAAAGTACCACTGATGGTAATGAGTTAAATAGAAGACAAGATACAAAAATTCGATAACGATCAGAGCTTGTTTTCAAAAGAGTTTTTACCATTACATATTTTATGCTGGTTAAAACTAATTGAGTCTTTGCCACTTTTAATGTTAGTGTCTAACAGAGAAACTGTGTTACTAATCAAAAAACTATTTTATTGTGTAAGTCATGTATAGTATATTACGTTAATAATCAAGCTATGTTTTTTTTAGGATCACACTAACGAAAAATATCTTAAAAGCAAGACTGCAGATATATATATATTTATAATTGTTGCTTTGTGCTTTGTCCTATATTGACTTTAAAATTGTTTAAGTGCAGTAAAGCACACACACATCCCATCTGAGGGGTATTTTTGTATTACGTCCTATTTATTAATATCCCGAATACACCCCTTTAATTACACCTAAATACTTTTCGTCATTGTATATTTTTAATTAATTTATCTATATATTTTCAATGGCAAAAACCAATATATATTTTATCCAAATTTACAACAAAAAAAATACTAATTTTTCACTCCAAGATTACTTTTAGGATAAAACTCTAGTGCTAAACAAAAGCTAAGCAAAAGCATATTCAACAATAGATATTTGATTGAAAATATAAATTAGAGCAAATATTCTCATGCAATACATCACTACAGTCTCACAAGTCCAATAAGATATTTTTAATCATACACATAAAATAAATATAAAATAGTGATAAATTAACAGGCACAAACTATACATTTACAACAAAGTTCATATAAATATAATGTAAATAATAAACAAATGTATGGGCCGAAATATACAGAAAAGACATGTTGCATATGTTCAAAATAAATTCAGTTCAAAGCGCAGTTTATCCCTACAAATATTCAGTGAGTCACCAAAGAAATATATAGTGGTGTTAGAAAGGACCTATCTTCTGAAAAAAATCGATATACTATATCCGTTCTTTGTATAGTAAATTCTGTAATAAAACGTAACATAAGATGTTTTTGTTTATTTCTAAGGGATCTTTATCCACTAGTTCAGATAGAAGGGATCCACACCATTGAAGGGACACACACCGTTAGCTAGTTAAAATAAACTTACCAATTTTTTATGCCTTAAATCAATTACTCACTTGATTGTTTGAGCATTACGTGCAACCCTGCTTGGAAACATACCTGAAACAAAAGCAATTTACATTTATGTTACAAAATAATAGACAAAATAAACAACTAATCACTTGTGGTTTATAACTGAGTACCTGGGGGGCTGATCTTTGCTCGGGGGAAGGCCAGTCAGTTTGTTTAGATGACTTAAAGTAATATTTCACCACTTCCCCCTACTGATAATCAGATTTGTATAACTCATTTGCCTCTTTTGTACATTTTTATGGTCACCCCAGTTGTTATTTGGAGCTCAATGTCCCTTTGATTTATTTGACTACTTTATATATGTAATCTTCAGTCAAATATTTTAATCCCTGCTCTCAGAAAATCACATGTTAATAATCATAAACAACATGATTATTACTTTGACAGTTCCCTGGTTGACTATGAACAGCTGTTTGTTTTGATTTGAAACTCCATAAGCCCAATGTTAATTTTTTTAAATTTTAAATTTCGTTTTATAACATTATTTGATTTTTACTGGGGATAAGACCTGTCTAGAACATATTTTTATACCAGAACTTAGTTATTTCCAAAATTTAAAGGAAATCCACGGAGCCGTTTTAGAGATAATTGTGCAACCAACCAATCAAGCAAACATTGCTCATATAAGAGTATAGGATAAGAGTATAGAATTATGAATTACGTTAGGAATAACTTTACAGAATAATAACTTTGCTTGCTGATACAGTAGATGTTATAGTTAACGTTTGTTACTAGTATGGGGGATCACTTTATATTATTTATTCAGATGTAAGCAATTTCTTAGCTGATAGTTTCAACGAATTAATTACCTAATTGGTTATTGCACCTGATTGCGAAACTAATTGTAACTGTTCTAACCTTCAAAAAGTGGTGTTATTAGGAGATGGTTATTTAAAATTGCTTCGAGAAAATGTTTAAATGATTAACTGATTATGACGCTAGGAGATTAAATGAACTGTTTGCCTTTTATAGATTTTCTTCACACATTTAATTCATAAAAAAGGGAATAGAAGGTCCTTGCATCAGTCGGCTAAGCACGTCTCCCTCTCGATTGTTACCAGAAGGAGGGGCTCTGCAGAGATGTAACACGTGTACAGGTAATTACGTATTTAAAAATAGAACGTAAATACACATTCATAATTTTATAATCGTGTGAAAGTTATAAGATTATTGGACGAATATGAATTTGAAACGGCGATTTAAAAAAATTCGATATACTGATACCAAAAGAAAATCTACTGAATCTTCTATGCCTACTACTAACTATTAGGTCATACTAAAATACAATTTTTATCTTTTGTATAATATTATTATACACAACAGAGATACACCATCACGGGAGTCATGACGTAAGTACAGCGATTATAAACTAAATAGAGTTGGTTTTAGTCAGTGTTATTTCCGAAGCAATTGCTCAGATAAGCAGAATTGTTTGACAGGCCCATTGGAATTCAGCGAGTTCCATTTTCGACCGATCCAGTTTACTGTCACGATGGGAATGTAACAGCATTCCTTGTCGCCAATTTCAAACTATTGGTTGTTAAATTACATTGCTAATACCTATCATTTGTGTAACATAGTAATATACTTTTAAGATTTATTGTCAATCAAAACAAGTGTCATTACTGATTTGAATAATATATTTTAGGGTGTGGAATATCTATGGGAATAATTAGTATGCAATTCTATAACCGAAATAATTAATTCGATTTTTACGAATGTTGGTCTTATATTTATTTGGCATGAGAAAATTATACCTCATGCTAATAGTTATCATAATTCCAAGATTGAAAATGTTAAACCAAATATGTTTCTTAATATATGGGGAAAATAGTTAGATAGATATCTCCTTGATAATACTCGTGTATTGCTAACGACGTGATTCGATGCCTAATATTACAATATTGTAATGGAATTTGATTACATAATAACATTGTTCCCGACCCGGCTTGATGCGCTGAAGGTGATTATTACTCCTACTAACTCTCCAACTGCGGACAGGAACAGGGCTGAAGGTTATAAATAATTTCACGGCTCGATAAGGGTAACGCCCTATGTGTGAGCCGTGCATCGCTCAATCTGTTCTTCACAGGGACTTTTTACCTTGGTAGATATTACGTTTCATGTCAATTATTATTAATTATTATTGTGACAAAATTGTTTAAGCTATGTTAGTAAATGTTATTTCATGCACAATAGTAACCTGCACTATGAACGGTCTGCACTAGTACATATAAATAATAGGTAATAAAAAATGTACATTTATTAGTTTTGAAAATGCTGCCCTTAAATCTAACCCCTCCAACTCTTGTTGTGGTATATTTATATTTGCATGAAAACACCATTTTAGTGGTTCTCGTTGCAACAAACCTGAGTAATCTGTTCAATGTTGTTAGGACGAATAACATGTTATTTCTTACTAATTTATCAAAATATTTGAATATATTTGCATTGGAAGTTCGCTGAGTAAGCAGATTTTCTGTGACGGCGTTAATCTTGGTCATATATTATATTTGAATAGTATAATTTTTGCCTTTGACTGAGATAAATCGTTTTACAAGTACAACAGAGTTTAATAAACATGTAATTTATTATTTATATTTATAAATTTAGTATAAAGTAAATGAATGCTACGATAAGACTTTCCCACTTAAAACACACAATTTATCTCTAATCCATTGTTGGATTCCTGTTAATATAAATATTAAATAATGAAAGAATTTGTAACACACACAAGATCATGTGTTTTGGCTTAGTGAAAAAGTTCAAACGGTTTTCCCAAAGTGAGGTTTTTTACTCGTAATTGCTTTTGACATTTTGTCAACCAATTACTGGTGACGTCATTATCTTTACTGGATATTTACACAAGAACGATTGTTTTAAGCGGATGTGTTTGTGTCATCTTTTTTTTTTTTAGCATCGTTCAAAGCTTATCTGTTATTTAAGGTGCGCAATTATCAGTTTTTAATTGGTTTCAGAGCTATAATAAACATGATTCGTGTACTGTAATGTTATTTTTTTATATAAATCGTTACTTAACACTGATTTAGCTCAACAAGAAAAAGTGCAGTTCAAATGGTATTATGATGAACAAATTCACTTCATATAGTTTATAGATAAGCTTCGTTACGTAGACCTTCTTTCGTTTTATTGATGATGGAAGGGTTCCAAAGGATCAGATAATAAGTAAACATTTATTTTATGAACTATTTTTACACTATAAAGGTACGAGCATTAAGAAAAACTCACAATTTTGGATAGGGATAGGAGCTACGTTCCGAAATTAAACGGAACATTAGGGAGATGCATCGCCAGGAACATTTAATATTTCAATTTTCCCTAAACCTTTCATTCATCCTTTCTCTTTCTACTTCCTTTGCCACAATAGACGAACTAGAATTTATTTTAATTGTTCTCACGATAAAACTAAAGTAGTAAAACATAATGAGAAACCATAAGAATGGAGAACAGAGACTAACTGAGGACTTTAAGTCACTCCATTATTTAATAAAAATATATAACGATTTTGTTTTGAAATAAATTAATTTACCACACATCGTGCTCTAATAATATAAACCAAGAATAAGGTTGATGTTAATTAAAACAAGCCTTTAACAAACTGACAATAGGCTGGAAAATACGAAGTGGTCAGACACGTGAAGTATCAACGTCTTAACTCTGTGGAAGCTGACCTCTAAGCTAAGTAGGGTGTTATTTGTTTGATAAATTATAATAATGTTAGTAAAAGCCTGACAGTAGAAAACAATCGTTTTACACTTCTTTGAAGCTAAGTTGCGTTTCCCTCATTTAAAATCACGGGTTTAACAATACTCCTTTAACAGTTAAAAAAATATAAAACTTAATATAGAACAAATTTTTTAATCATTCAGAAGTATTTAAATTTTCATTCGCCTCTTTATCCGACTTGGTCCATGGTGGACTTAAACGCAATTACCTAATAGCCTTTGACCAAACCTCTCCCTGATGTTTGCATATGAATTAATACTCACACCGCTTTCAATTCGGAAGTGGCCAAATACCACACGGTATACCAAATACGTTAGAGGCTTTATTACATTACCACAGAATGTACAATATGTGTGTACCATACCACATAACTATTGTGTAACAGATAAACTTTTTCATCACACTGTACCGAAAGTAGGTATTAGCTGTGAATACCGAAAGTGATAATTTTCCACTCTAGATACCAAAGAATAGCTGGAGATGTTTCCCACACAGAAATCAGCAGTTCTTATTAACTTCATTTGCTGCACACACCAACAAGGTTGATTTATTTGTAGAGCTCTCGTCTATGGTAAAAGAGGGACGGATATTTGCTGCCCACCATTTTCCTCAGTTGCATTCGAAATCAGCTGTTCTTATTAATCTAGTTAGCAGATAAACGTTGAAACAATGAAAAAATTATTGTTGTCATTATGTTTAGAGAAATATTCCTCAGAAACCATGAAAAAATGTCTAAAAAAATTTCCATTATTACTATTTTTGACAAAGTGATGAACAGTATAATTTATAACACTACCTAAAGTGTTATTCCAGTACGGATCAAAATTTGGACGCACGACCGCGTAATGGAAAATGCCACTTTCGGTACTATCATGAAATGCATTATTTTTTAGCATGTTCATTCATCATATATCCATACTGACTGATTATATGTTATTAGTGAATTTCCTTTGGATAGTGAACTATTAGCATGACCCGCACGGTAAAACTTAAGCCCGGGACCACCATAGAAGTTCCTAACGTGACCCCCTGAACCCCCGTTTTGGGGGGTCGTTCAAAATTTTATATATATATATATATATATATATATATATATATATATATATATATATATATATGTGTGTGTTTGCACTCTAGCTCTCGCATTTTTTGTCCGATTAACTTCAAATTTGGTAGGGACGTTCCCTTCTGAAACCAGTTGGACAAGTTCGTTGGGCAAAAGAATCGTAAAACTCCAAACCCCTTTTTTGGGGGTTAATCTTCCAAATTTCGAGTTTTTGGCCCCAATAAGGGTGTAGAAAGCCCCAAATGTAATATTAATGCATATAAAAATATGGGAATTAGTGAGGCAAAACTTTTAAGCCCTCTCTCGTCATTCTAGCATAAATATTTACCGAGTTATTAAAGAAAATTTATTTAAACTAAACACAGTATGTTGTCTTATGGGGGTTTTACACTAGAAAAGCCTGCTACTCCTTTGTTAGAGTACTTTTACCATCCCCAGCAATCTCACGCCTACTTTCAAGCCTGACTGGACTTCTCCTAACATTATAATGTGCAAAATTGTATTCCCAGCTTTGCAGGTAAATGAAACCAGGAGCATCAGAACAGCCAAAAAATAAATATTTTCAGATTTCAATAAAAATTGGAATACAAATATGTTTTTACACTAATTTTAAGTTTTAAAAGTTTTTATGTAGAAATTCACTTCCCTCACGTCAGCATTTTGCGTGCGAACTCGTTTTTGAATTAACACCATCTTTTTGGCTGCTTATAATATTTTAAAAATATACTAGGAGACCCTACAAATGGTTTATTTCTTAAAAAATACTTAAAACCTGACAGCAAGATATTTTTAGAATAAAATCACACAAATAAAAATTTAGCTTTAAAATTGTATTACCGGTACTCTAGTATTAACGAAAACAAAAGTATTTTTTTCTATAGAAAGTCCAGTAACCTTTCTTGTTACAGACTCTACTTACCATAAACTTTGCCTCATAAGAACAATATTTGTTTTTGTGTGTAATTTGTATGTTACACATTCATTTTATTTGTCTTTATTAACACTATTGGTAATAATTAGTATTGTCTTTAATGACAGGAAAGTACTGATAAAAAATATATATTCGGTATATAAAATTCAAGATTAACGTAAAACATTTGTTTCGTGAGTATTATAAAATCGTAAACATTTGTGGGATAACAGAACTGACTGCGTTTGGAACGCATTGTAATTTCCAGTTTATTTCCTCTTCATGTCCGAAAGCAGGTTTATTGAATTTGGAATATAACGGACAATGTCTTTGTAAGTACGCCAGTTTTATTTATTCGTTTTTATTTCACTTAATGTTTAATTTATGGCCGTAATGTTAATAAGAAAAACGTTTAAAATTGGAAGGCCCATTGGGAGGAACCCTAAAGGGCATTTGCAAATACCAATATACTCAAACAGAGCCCACATATAGTGCATACTTTTTTAAACTTCAGCTTCATCGGTTAAGGAGTTTTATTCGTTAAAACGGGATATCTAAGGTGACATACGGACACCATATTCATTATTAAATAATGAATAATTGATCTTATAAATTACGTATAAATGTAGTAAATTAACAAATAAATAAACTCAAATGGTATTTTTTTATGTAAAACCTAATTACTTTGCTTATTTGGAATGCATATAGCCATAATGTGAATACAAATTTCTCAGTTTTTATTCGTTATTGTTTTGAAACTATAAGTAAGAAAGTCCAGAGTTTTCTCAAATAGAAATTGTTAAAGTAACATTGTTCTGATATAATTAATTGATGTTTCAATATTTTTTTGTAAAATGTTAGCGCTAAAACAGACTTGGTCAAAAGAGCTTCCGACAATTATTTTTACAAAAGAACGTTCCCCACATTTTGAATCTGTTAATGAATTTAATTATCATTTCAAAACGATAAGGTTCTGTTTCCAAACACGCAGATGGAAAAATGTAAAACATAATACGGTCAAGTTAAGATAATTTTTTAAAAGATTTTTTGTAATGGAGTAAACACTTGTGGAATCATAACATTTAAATAGAGCATTAAACTATTGTTATTGCTAAGGTTCATATTTAGTTTCATTAAGTAACTAGTAAACCCGTTTCTCGAAATCGAGCAATGTTTCGATGAGCATGGATTTTGATGAGCATAGATTTTGTCAATATTATCATCCCGTATCGCTAATTCAGTAATTTTTGTCTAAGACTATTAATAGATGGGCGTTTAGCAACTCAGGTTTTTAGAATTCTGATTGTGTATAAATGTGCCGAATCTTTTCCAAATATATGATAACTCATTATTTTCCAAAACTCATAAGAAAATGTTTACTTGATATTGGCTATTTTGCTTTTCTGTAAATTCTCTCAGGTCTACAATGTGCCAACTCTCTAAGTTCTGGGTTTTGAACCATTTTAAAACATGTTGGGTAACATGCCATTGTGAATAAGGAATGTTTGATAACACGTGCATAACATTTTGGTTCACATTTTATAGAGACTCTGAAAATAAGGATGGGGTAATTTATTTACTGTCTTCCAAGACGTCAATTCTCAAGTGGATTCTCAACTTGACACATCTGAGTGACATCTATTTGAAGCTGACTTTGTAGGTTTTCTAATAATCTAATCCTATCCCCTTAATTATAAAATGCAACAAAAAACCTGCGAATTACGAATAATTTATTGTTAGTTGTTGTGTTCTACCCACTTACAATAAATGTTTTCGTGATCAATGGCTTCCTTATCCCCAGTTCCCCAAATATTCTAGGGCTCTGCTCTTTTGACCTTCAAAATACTTATTCCAACCATCTTGCACCTACTACTTGACTGACGAAGCTAACATTCAGTAGGAAGCTAGCTGATACCTCAAAACAGATATAGTCCTCCCTCTGGTAGTATTACACTTTAGGACTTCGCCCCACTGGCAATTACTATACCCAAGTTTATCATTATACACCAAGAGAAACGATGGAGCTGAAATTTGGTAGGGAAATGAATAATACAATAGAATAAAAATTAACGTTCCCTCAATCCAAAGTACCTTTGGGACCCCTGCCCACTGACATTTAAAGTTATGTTTACTATCTCGCAACTACCCCTGGACTGATAGGGCTAAAGTACGGTTGGAAGGTGGCTAAATAACTCATATCAGAATAGACCTACGACTGATCACAATATTGTTTAGGGCTCCGCATCTCAGACCTTTATTATTCCTATGTTAGCTGTCGCACACCCAAATACTGAACCGATAAAACTAAAGTTTGGAAAATAGACTGTACATTATAATCAAATGTTGTGATACTCCTGTGAATGCAAACACTATATATGGCTCCGCCCCACTGGCTTTTAAAATCAAGCTTGTCACCTCGAACCTACACTGGACTTATAGATCTGAAATTTGGGTGGAATTTAGCTAATAAAAGCAGACAGGCCCACACCTAATCAAAATATTATTTAGGGCTCCACCCCGCTGGACTTTATTATTCCCATGTTAACTATCACAACCAACTACAGAACAGATGATCCTGAAATTATACTCAAACCATGTCCTTCTCCCGTTCCGAAGGTTCTATGGGGCTCTACCCTACTTAAATGTAAAAACCTATTTTTGGAAAATTTTAAACCCCACAAAACCCCCTTCCCATAGTGCGATCAATCTGGTTTTCGAACTTAAAGTCATAAATGCTACTTTCCACATTTGTGCCAAATTTCATCAAAATCGGGTGTTTCTTTCAAAAGGTATCGCGGTAACGGACACACACACACACACACACACACACACACACACACGTGTATTCCAGTATAGTGAGATCCACTTGAATTCCGCAGTAATGTGGGATCCGGTAGAGGGGAAGTTTCTATCAAAAAACTGGCTGATACTTTTTCTCTTCTTTAATTCCAGATTACGAATATCACCTCACAATTAGGATGAATTGTAATCTACTAGTATGGAACTCTACATACAAACTGAGATCCGGTATGTATGACACGACGAGATCCGTCCGTGGGAGGGGGGGGGTGTACGGCACAACGAGATCCATCTGTAGGAGTGGGGGGGGGGGTGTACGGCACGACGAGATCCGCCCGTAGGAGTGGGGGGGTCCGTGTCGTGAGATCCAAAATTTGGTTTTAAATGGTGGTTTAACATTTAATGTTAAACTTTATATGACTGACAGTTTTTAGCGAATTTCCCCTATAGGGAAGAAGCTATTACCGTAGGTCTCATGGTAAGACTTAAGCCCGAGACCGTGACAAATTTTTTTTTTAAGGTCCCAAGATGACTAAAACACTATTCGTTAAAATTTATATATATGTATATATATATATATATATATATATATGTGTCCGTGAATGCGATAACTTGAGTAAAAAATGTCCGATTTTGATGAAATTTGGCTCAAATGTGTAAAGTGACATTTATGACTTTAAGTTCGAAAACCAGAAAAATCGGACTATGGGAAGGGGGGTTATGGGGGTTTTAAATTTTCCAAAAATCAGTTTTTTGCATTTTTCACCCTAAAATTTTTGAAACACTTAATTTTGGTTTTGACCATGTTATAGAGCTTAAAAAACAAATAATATGGTATTTTGAATTATTAACCTAGGTTAAGTGGTTGCGGAGAAAATCCCTAAAACATGCTCATAAAATCTCCCATGTTAATCTTATGGGAAAAAGGTTTTTGGCTTTTCCTCAGTTAATTTTACTTTAAACTTCACATTTGCTTTTACCAATCACTTCAGCTCCACAAAACAATCATTTTGGTGTTTAAATTGTGATTCTACGTCCAACCGTTGCAGAGATATTCAAAGTACTAAACACAGTACGTTGTCCAATGTTATCCTTATGGAGAATAAATAAAATTTGATATCTCGATTATTTATGAATGTATATTGATGAAACTTGGTATGTGGCTTCATGTTGTACTGGTATATTGATATTTGAACAAAAAACAAATGTTTTGTTGGTTGTCCCCGTAGCAGCTAACCTGCATACTCAGCCCTAATGTTATTCTTATGGAGAATAAGTAAAGTTTTATATCTCCCTTAATTATTAACATAAATTAATAAAAACTAGTATGTAGCTTCACCTGGTTGAGTTAAATTGATAATTGCATAAAAACACATATTTTGTGTTCCTTTTTGCAGCAAACCTGCATACTCAGTCCTATGTTATTCTTATGGAGAATAAATAAAATGCTATAGATCACTTATTTATTAATTTATTTTTATAAAACTTGGTAAGTGCCTTTATTTGGTAGTGAGAAACATTCATTGGAAATTCGCTGAGTACGCAGGTTTGCTGCGACGGGGATATTTTTTATTAAAGTGGTACAAATAGGCCTAAACGTAAGATCAAACACTGTACTTTGATTTAATAGATAATATGGAAGTCGTCCTACTTATTGGTTATTTTTTCGTCATCGATAATTAAATTATTTCACTTTTTAATCAATATTCTTTAACAACATAATTAGACTTACGCTCAATGTATTAAAAAAAAGGTTGGGCTGGCTATTTATTTTCATACGCTAAGGGCAATAATTACATGCAATTTTATTATTCACCCTTGCTTTGTTTATACAGGGTGTCCAGCTTCGACTGTCTGAAACTTCAGACAGTCACTTTATTTTTCAGATAAAAACAAACAAAAAAGTACTTTTAAACATATGTCCTAAAATGCTTCGTTTTCCGTATAGGTCGGTATGTGTTTTTTAATTAATGCAAGGATATGTTTTGAACCGTTTGAGCTATTGAATTTAAACTTGGCAAGAACATCAATTGTAACTAGAACTAGGTTTAACATAAATTTTACGTTTCTGTCTTTGACCGTTTCAAAATGGTGACTATTTAAAATAATTAATTCAAAATATTTCAAAAAAGTGTAATATCAATTAAATATTTTAAAATCACTAAAAATTGTAAAATCATATTAACTAACTAACGACACCAAGATTGTAAAGATCAGTGAACTAACAAAGTTATTAAAATTTTTCTGAACATAGTCATGCTAATTTGGACATTTTACTGAAAATAGGCATGTTTTGTTTAGAAAAATTATCTTTAATTATAACTTCAAACGGTTAAAATAAAGGTTCAAATTTTGCATCAACCTTTATGCCAAAAATGCCTGGTTCTGGGCATTTTTTATGTTTTCCGATGTTTGCGGCCATATTTAATTTTCAAAATAAAATATCTCTAAAACCATAAAAAATATCAAAATTTACGAGGTTACAATAAATGTGTGTTTTTCAATTACCTATATAATAAAACCAAGATTCTAATGATCAGACTCCAAATAAAAGAGAAAATCTAATTTTTATGAAAAACACTAATATGGTAGATTTTGCTTGTAAAAAGCATGTTTTCTTTACGAAATATTAAATTTCTCTTTTATTTGTGGTCCGATCATTGTAATCTTGGTTTTATTATGTATATAATTAAAAAAACACACATTTATTGTAACTTCATAAATTTTGATAATTTAAACGGTTTTAAAAATGGCCGCCAACATCAGAAAAATATAAAGAACTTCCAGAACCAGGCATTTATTGCATAGAGGTTCATGCACAATTTGAGCTTAATTCAACAATTGGTTACGGGAATAAACATGTTTAGGATAACAAAAAGGCGGCTAGTGGCTAAAAAAGCCAAAATAAAAAAAGTTAATGAACATATTCGAGTTATTTTTGTATGTAGAATCCAGTTATACATAGCACGCTACACATTTTTTTGGCACCCTGTATAATTATACTTTAAGTATAAAAAGTGAATTGAGTTTGATCCAACCACAGCAGATAGCACCACCTCCAAAAATTCAACCATTTACTGTACTTTACCAATGGATCACCTCCAGATGAAGCAACGAACCAAGTTTTATTAATTTATGTTCATAAACAAGCAAGATATCTCATGTTTATTATTCTCCATAAGAATAACATTATAGCTACCTAGTACGCAGGTTTGCTGCCATGGTGACCACAAAAATGAGTTTTGTATGCAAATAGCATTAAAACCCAACTATATAAAGCCACATACCAAGTTTCATTTATATTTGTTCATTAATAAGCGAGATATACAATTTTACTGATTCTCCATAAGATTAACATTGGACAACGTACTGTGTTTAGCACTCTCGGTAACTGATTGACGTAGAGGAATGATCAAAATACCAAATTTTGTGTTTTTTAAAGCTGAATCCAATGGTGAAAATTAAAATTTGAATATTTGAAAAATTATATGTAAAAAGTTAAAAAAAACAATTTTTGGGATACAAAACTCTCTCAAAATACCCCTTAAGATAGAGTAATATGGCTGGTTTTCGTACTTAAAGTCATAAATGTTGCTTTACACGTTTATACAAAATTTCATCAAAATCTGACCTTTTTTACGAGAGTTATCGCACCCATGGACAAATATATATATATATATATATATACAGTTTCGATTGAAAGGTGTTTTTGGGGTCTAGGGTCCTCAAAACGAAAAGTTATCATGGTCCCGGCCCTAGGTCTTACCATGCCGACTACGGTAATAGCTTCTTACCTATAGGGGAAATTCGCTAATAAACAAAAATTGTGTAATGAACCAATAATAGATTTAATTTTATCGAATGGTATGCACAACACTTTTTAAAAAACTTTATATGAACACTAGCTGAATACTCATCCTTCGTACGGGTTGTATATAAATGGTAGATTAACTAAAGAAAATAACAATCCACATTATTTAACAATATTAAAATTACATTTTACACGTTTAATGTACAATTAAATCAAAGTTAACGAAATATGCTGGCAGATAGTTCGAGTCCTGTTACTAAGTCGAGGAACTCTGTCGGGTAGTAAACGGCGTGTGGTTTGTGACTCCAAATCGGTAAACGTAACACTTTGGATTCGCTTTTAGAAATGAAATAACTCTAGTACATAAAAATAAAAAAATATCGGGGAGGGGGAGCATGAATATAAAATCGGCGGGGACGGGGGAGCAAAATATGAAATCGGGGGGGAGGCAAAAATAAAAATCGGGGGAGAGTAAAAATATAAAATCAGGGAGGGGAGCAAAGATATAAAAGGGAGGGGAACATAAAACAAAAATATAAAATCGAAGAAGGGGGCAGCAAAATTTAAAATTGGTGGTGGGGCAAAAATAAAAAGGGGGGAGCAAAAATATAAAATGGAGGGGGCAACATAAAATAAAAATATGAAATCGAAGAGGGGGAGCAAAATATACACTTGGGGGTGGGGCAAAAATAAAAATGGGGGAGCAAGAATCTAAAATCGGGGGGAAGGGCAAAAAATATAAAATCGGGAGGAGGGCAAAAATATAAAATTGAGGGGGGCAAAAATATAAAATCGGGAGGGGGCAAAAATATAAAATGGGGGATATAAAATAAAAGTATAAAATCAAAGATGGGTGGGGCGAAATTATAAAATCAGGGGTGGGGCGAAAATAAAAATCTGGGGGAGAGAGCAAAAATTTAAAAACTGGGGGGGGGGGGCAAAAAATATAAAATTGGTGGGAGCAAGAATATAAAATCGGGGGGGGGGCAAAAAATATAAAATCGATGGGCAAAATATAAAATGGGGGGGACATAAAATAAAAATATAACCTCGAAGACGGGTTGGGCAAAAATATAATATCGGGGGGTGGGGCAAATATAAAAATTGGGAGGGAGGAAAAATATAAAACCGGGGGGTGGCAAAAAAATATGAAATCGGGAGGGGAAAAAATATAAAATGGAGGGATGTAAAATAAAAATATAAAACCGGAGATGGGGGTGGGGCGAAAATAAAATCGGGGGAGGGAGTAAAAATATAAAGACTGGGGGGGAAATATAAAATCGAGGGGGCTAAAATATAAAATGGGGGGACATAAAATAAAAATATAAAATCGAAGAGGGGTTGGCAAAAATATAAAATGGGGGGCAAAAATAAAAATCGGAATGGAGTAAAAATATAAAACCGGGGGGGGGGGCAAAAATATAAAATCGGGGGTGGGGCAAAAAGTAAAAATCGCGGGGAGGGAGCAAAGATATAATAACTGGGGGGGGGCAAAAAATAAAAATTGGGGGGAGAAAATATAAAATCAAGGGGGAATATAAAATGGGGGAGACATAACATAAAAATATAAAATCGAAGAGGGGGGGCAAAAATATATAATCGGGGGGGAGCAAAATATAAAATCGGGAGGAGGCAAAATTAAAAATCGGTGGGGACAAAAATATAAATTTGGGGGGCATAAATATAAAATGAGGGGACATAAAATAAAAATAAAAGATCGAAGAGGGGGCAAATTATAAAATCGGGGGTGGGGCAAAAACAAAAATCGGGGGGAGGTAGCAAAAATATAAAATCGGGGGGGGTAAAGGAAGAATCAGTACAAATTGTTTTTTGTGCAAATTAGAATAGACCTAAACCAGATGAAGCCACATTAATATTTGTTCATTCATATTAATTAATAGCTGACTTACCCGTTCTTCGCACAGGGGTTTTCTCTACACGTTCTTTAGTCAATGCAATTTGCATTTTAGTTAGCTTGAAACAGCTGTTCTTGCTTCTGCTCTTTATGTTGTCAAATTTATGTATCCTCAGCTGTTCGCATTACAGTTTCTGAATGTTTACTTTCTTCTGAAATGTAAACATTGAAACTTAGGACGTTCACGGGGCGTAGCCCGAGGGGATTTTAAGGAAGTGAATAGGCCTATGTGTTGCATGGGTTCAAGATCTACCTATGTGTAAAGTTTCAGCCCAGTCGGTTCAGTAGTTTTTGCGTTCACCCGGAACATCAGACAGATAGACAGACAGAAAGACAGACAGACAGAAACCACCTCTTCTTTATAATATTATAGATTGTCAACCAAATTTAACGTACAGTAAAACAATACTTAATGGTCCCATATTTAAAAATATATGGTGTTAAATTCATAAAAATGTATCCTGTACAAAGCTGTGAATCATATAGCTTTTGAGAATTTTAAGAAACTTTGAACATCAATAAAATAACAGAACTAACTAAAAGGACATTTAAAAATCCCTAAGACTTAATTACAACATTAAGCTTTGAACATAACAATTATATATCACCATTGTTGGAGAAATGAAGCGTTAATTACGACATTACTGTATAGAATAGCAGGATAAAAATACAACAATTTTACAGAAAGCCTAATCATTAAACAAATTATAATACGATAGCTCAAATAGCAGTTCAATAGACAGGAATTCAATAACATTTCACGAGTAAACACTGTAGTATCAAGGGGCCATACAAATATTACGTAAAGCACTTAAAGGGGGGAGGGGATATGGCATAGCGTTATGCTGCGTAATGTGGTGGAGGGGGGGGGGGGGTTGGATCAACGATACGTAACTTAACCCTAAGAGCTGGCCCACTTTCGTATGCATTGATACTATTATAAATATTTCAAAATTAAAAAATAATCAAATTGATATTTAAATTAAGGTTTCAGTTAGTTATATAAAAAATACTTCCGTCATACTATTTTAATAACAGTTAAACTAAAAATAAATACATAACTTGTTTTAAGTAAGCAAGTTATGTATTGCTTTACACCTATGTTTTGTGTTGTTTTAAGGTACGTCCACACCGAACGCGCAGAGCTGCGCCGCGCTGCGCAAAGCATATTGCGCTGCGCGAAACTGCGCTAAACTGCGCGGAACAGAGCGCCATGTTCATAGTTGCGCGGCTGTGATCCGTGTTGCGCGGGCTACACTATCACACCGATGTAGAAAATGGACCCTGCAATAGCTGCTTCGGTTTTTATTGTTATTTATAATGATCGGTTAAAAAGAAGGAGAAAACCACGTCGTCATTGGGTGACGCCCATACTGAGACGTCGGGAATCGTATGGAGGGGAATCCATGCTCAATGATCTCCGTATTGGTGGGCAGTTCGAAAATTTTTGCCGCATGTCGTCTGAAGATTTTGAGTATCTTCTCAATTTGATTGGGCCAGAAATCACTCGACGGGATACTAATTATAGAAAAGCTATAAGTGCTAAGGACAGACTGGCGATAACTGTTCGCTTTTTAGCAACTGGAGACTCTTTCACAAGCTTGATGTACCTTTTCAAAGTGTCTAAACAGAGTGTTTCATACATTGTGATGGAAGTTTGCAGGGCTCTGAATAATGCACTGAGAGACTACATACAAGTAAGTAATATAGTTTATTAAGCAGTAAATTTAAATGTACAACACTTTTATAAAAAACTGTACTTTAGGAACGTGATTGATTTAGAATTAACATAATTAATATGCTTGTAACATTTTCAAAAATGGTTTAAAAAAACTAACGAAAGTGAATTAAACAAACTAAAAATAATCTTAGGTCTACATAATGATCTTATGTTAGCAGACAAATACAGTTTAACGAAACATCTAACTTCGAACTTGGGAGAGCAGTTTAATGTATTTAGGGACAAGTTGTATATTTAATGCATATAGGGCCATCCTATAGATAGTGATTTAAGCTCGAGTTGACGTAACAAACTTGAAACTATCGAAAGCCACCACCATGTTTAAATTTTTTATTTTATTCTTTTAATGATTGTTGAGAAATACATAAGCATTTTTAAAATTATTTATTGAAAAAAACAAATTTAACTAGAAAATAAATGAAAACCAAAGGCATGGATATTAATAAAAAATATCAAAATTCCCCCAAAAGATAACTTGTAACAAGCCCTATTTCATAAACAATTGTTCATTGGCATTTTAAAGTCTAGCCTGAACCAGTGGAATTTTGAGTCTTCTTTTCCTTTGCCTTTTCTCGCCGGAAGGATGAGAGCAGGGATGTCATTTTTGATTTCGCCTCTCCATGATCACAACCCACCTCACTGGCAATTTCACGCCAGGCGTCACTTTTTCTATTTTTAATATGGTAGTTATTGTCTTTTGGGTCCCATAACTCCGTTCGAACTCGATATGCATTCACCAGTCTCGATGCACTCACGACTCCATTCAAAAGCCATTTTGATCATACACAGGTAGTGACAGTTCGAGCCGAAACGACGCGCAGCAACAACTGAGCAAATGCCCGTCCACACTGAGCGCGCAAAGGCGAACAAACTTCAAAGATGTTCGTCAAAATACCGCCATCAGTCGGATCGTGTTCGCGGATGTTCTCGAGTGCGCGTAGCTGCGCGGTTCGCCGTCCACACCAAGTGCGCCGCTCGGCGCGCACATGTTTTGCGCAGCGCGGCGCAGCTCTGCGCGTTCGGTGTGGACGTACCTTTAGAGTGTAAAATCATGACTTGTATTGTGCAATGCAACCCACATCATTAGTTGTTTAAATGGTTTTGTATTTGTATTAGTTTGAAATTAAAGTTTGTACGTTTTAAAAAACTTTGACCCGATCAAAGTTTTTCTTACATGTCACGCACGTAAACATGGTGAAACAAATAATTTGACATTTAAAATGAAACAATAACTAACAATCCATGAGAAAATGCGCAAGATAGTCGCAGGATCACAGTTTACTCCATATCGCGCTAAATTTAGATCAGATCTTGACAGTATGGCAATGGCTGGCGAGACGGATCTCATGTTACTGCTACTGCTAACCGCCTGTTGACTGGTTCATCCTCCTAGCGCGTCTCAAACCGTGTTATTTTGTTTCGCTGGCGGATCTCGTTTTCCCGTGGTTTCCCACTCCGTGAGTAAGAGTTGCGTGTATACGCGACACTAGCGCGACGTGGTGGCAGTTTTAGGAAGCTCATACACATACATAACAGGGGAAACCACGGGAAAGTGAGATCCGAGCTCAAAACAAAAACGGTTTGTATTCCTGGAATCCTATTGGTCGCCTGATGACGAATCAAAGGTCAGAACACACCGAGATCCGGTGGGCGGATCTCGTTGTGTAAATCGGATCTCGCTTTGTGGGTGTGTAACCAGGTTGTGGATCTCACCATACTGGATTACAAACCCACACACACACACACACACACACACACACACACACACACACACACACACACACACACACACACACACACACACACACACACACACACACATATATATATATATATATACACACATATATAAAAATTTGAACGAATAGTGTTTTTGGCATCTGGGAACCTCAAAACGAAAAGTTATCATGGTCTCGGGCTTAAGTCTTACCATGCAACCTGCGGTAATAGCTTCTTCCCTTTAGGGGAAATTCGCTAAAAAAACAACAATAATACTTCCTTGAAATCAATTGCATTGTGCTATTAAGTTTGATTACAAATTAAAAAGTACAAAGTTTAAAATGTTTTTGGAATTATTAAAAAGTAAAAAGTGATTTTTTTTTTTAAACTCAGCCTTAAGAATGTATTTATTACTATTTAACATGAAGTTTCATGTGCTGCACTCTGGGATATGGAATAAACGTTATAAACTCACTCTATGATTAATGCTAACATTTGTAGTAAAAATTATGTACATATTGTGCTACCTTTCCAGTACATGTGTTCTTGCTGATAACCTGTGTTTACTCTTTTCAGCTGTTTGATCATACAATTAAAAACAATTCTTTCTCAATATTAATGTTATGGACAAATTATAAATTTCAAGGGCAGATAGGGCCCCTCCCTTAGGCCTGACCTTTATGAAATTTGGGCAGAAACAACTTCAAACTAAGACCTATCCAACGACATCAAAAAAATCAAAATCGGTTGAAAACTGTAGGAGGAGTTCCAGTCACAAAAAAAACCTAGCGTATTAAATAGGTATAGATAGATAACATTACTGTTATTGTTATTGCAGTGTTGTAATTATACTGTTTATATTGTATCATCATTAGTATTGATAGTATGATAATAATTTATCTTCTTATTATTGCTACTACTATGGCTAATGTTGTTATTTTCATTATCAGAACATAAGCTACAAGCTGTTCTAGTAGTTTTTCCTAGGCCGGCTTGATTTATACGGTTTGAATAATACAATAGAATCGAAATTAACGTTCCCTCAATCCAAAGTACCTTTGGGACCCCTGACTTATAGATCTGAAACCTACATACATTCTGATTGTGTATAAATTAACGTAAGAGCCTAGAACCATACTTACCATACCATAACACGAAAACAAAAGCTGTGCCTCCCTGCAGCTGTGTGTGTAGCTGTGAGTTCAGCTACACCTGTGGATAGGGTTGTTGTATGATTGATTGAGTTGTATTATTAATCTAGGGCTTTATGGGGGTTTTAAATTTTCCAAAAATCAGTTTTTTGCACTTTTCACCCTATAATTCTTAAAACACTCAATTTTGGGTTTGGGAATTTTAATTGCAAATTAACTATGGTTGTTATTTGTTGTCTTCTTTTCCTTTGTATACTAATCAAGAGCATCGTATGTAACATTAGTTTGTACAAACATCAGCTTTTGCTGTTGAAAATTGATTAAATTAAATTAAATTTACTTTCCAAGAGTGCTTAAAATGTTGATATATTAAGTAAAACTTATCTTCAACATCAGGGGAATAAATCTACCGTTAAGTTATTGGTTTATAGGGATACTATATGGGTAGTACAGGGATTAGTTACTACAGCATTTGGAAATGATGTTAATTCGTACTACACCAAAGAACATTATTTGATAAAACGATTTTCACCTAAAGGATATTGTATCAGCATGTACGTTACACATTTTACAACCTATCTATTAGTCATCAAAGAACGAGATCAACAACGGGTGAAGAGGATTATGTTGGCACAAAGGCATTATGTTAAAACCTGCATCAGGTTTTAAGTGGCATTAATTAAATTAATCATTAAATGTTTTCAGATTTGCATAAAAATAGGAACAAGTCTATTTTTTAACACTGTTTTTGATAAGTTTTGTATGCGGAGATTCGCATTTGCCTGCTGCGTGCAAACTTGTTATATTCTGTAGTGAGCCGCAATACTAGTTTCAATAGGTAGTTTTAAATTAATAGATTAACCAATATTTAAAGATTTAAACAATTTTATAATGCCACAATTGTTTTTTGTCGTGAAACCACTGTGTCACCCTCTCTACCGGGCGTTTCAAAAGTCCGGAAACGTCTGAATATTTTAATTTTTAATAAAGCTGCAACAATGAAACCATAGGGTTTACTTATTTTTACAGTTTCCAACTAATTGATATATTTACCCTGCGCATTGCACAATGGGGGACATGTCAAAAATCTTATATGTAAGATTTAGGCCAATTTTGTTCTAGTTGGATTGAAGCGAAGGTATATTCTCATACCTCAGTCTGAAAATCGAATTCAGGTTACGCTAATTCCTTTTTCACGGATTGATGGATTGTCATGAAATTTTTAGTGTAACGTTTTGACGATTTAATGATTGTAAAGTAATGATGATAATAAACTATGATTGACGAATTATTATTACATTTTAATAATTATTAGTTTTGAACTGAACATTATTCAGTACCACTTTTGAGCTGTGTAGTTGAACTGACAAAATACATCAACTCAACAACTCAACTCCTGCCTCCTGCTTGCTGTCATTTGGTTGTTTGTTAAAGGTTATTATGAACGAACTTTTTTAATTTGTTCTAACGTCCTTGTTTGAAATTTTAAACGTTATGTTCTTTTAAGTTCAATAATAATAACTTTATTAATGTTATAGGAATAATCAAATGTAAACTTCTCTAAATATGATTGGTTGAAATTGAATGAATTGAAAGCGTAATTGGCTAGAATCACCTTTTAATGTGAAAATAGTTACTGTATTGTGAATAAGCTTCCAGTTTCGGCACAGGTCTATCCAGTTATATCCTTTACATAGGTGTTTATAATCCATGATTCAGTTATTCAAAGCTAACTTACTGTGATATCAATATAGGCTATCTTACTTGAAAAACTGTCTGCAAAAACTCAGTTGCAATTAAAGGCTAAGTAAACGTATCCTTTGAGACTATTTAATGTTCATATACTGGTAGGCGTAATTTAGATTGAAATATAACTTTACAGTAAATGGATCATAACATTCAGTCAAGGTGGTGAAAGCAAATCAAATTTTGATTTTTGCTTTGCCATAAGTTTGTTCTATCCATAAATAGGTAGGCCTATTCTTTTAGGGGTAGTTTGGTAATAGTCTTACATGTTTTATTCAGCATCAATCAATATGTATTTATGCCTTCCGTACTAAGCCTAAAATTGTAAATTCTATGAGTTTGGTTTCATAAGCGGTTTGCATTTCCTACTGGTATTTTCACTAATATTGAAAGTACCGTCACTAGCCTATATAGGCACAGTAGTTCTATTGAAACATTGTTAACAAACTATTTGTTTTGCTAAACACTCTGCTGTAATGTTGAAGTTGCATGCAATTAACAATGCTCACACATACTATTTTAGGGAAAGCGGTTAAAACCCCTCAAATATTTGTGGACACCCCAGGATTTGAACCCATGACCCCTTGAACAAAAGTCCAATACGCTAACCGTTAGGGTAGCGATATGCGATAATAATTTTATTACCTTCTCTGTATTTAGCACAGAAACTCACATTTATGGACTTGTCCCATTACCTGCATTTTTTTAATGTATTCCAGTACACAATATTATTAATATTTTTACCTTCCATGAGGGGTTTGCAGCAGCAGCAATCAAATGCTATGGCAATTTTTACTTTTATCTTCATAAACGTAAAAAGGGATTTCATTGTCTTTTTGTTTGTAAATATATATTTACCAATATTATTATTTTTTTATTTCTCATGTGGAGCTTGCACATTGAAACAAATATTATGAGTTATTTGAAAGTGTCCTTGTAAGATGGTGCCACCAGTACGTTGACCAATAAATAAGTGAGAATAACCCATTAAACTATCATCTTTATGTTTTTGAATGTTTGTTTATTTTCAAATTTAACAGTGGAAGTAGGGCCTAATCCTCAAAATGATAGCCCAATTATTTGTTTTGATTAAGCATTAAGAGGGAGATATGGCCTATACCACAGAAAAGCAGCGTTGAGAAATAATATAGGATACAAATATTGTACCTACTCATGAATTTACATCATGGTACTTACCTTTATCTTTGTAAGATACACATGTCCAATATTTCCTGTTCAGTAAAAAGTTATTACCTTAGTAAAATAATAGTTTTGGAAAAATTAAACATTTTTGTTATTTTATTTATCTTACCCACTTTTTTTTAAATAAACAAGACAGAACCTAATTTACTGTTTTGTTGTTGCTTCTTTTAAACACTCATATACGCTTTTTCTTTGTTTATTTGCAAATTTGATTAATTTAAATGTTTTTAAAAATAAAGATATATTTTTATAATATGTTAGTTTAAAATTGTTTGCTCAAAACTCATAATTTGAAATATATTACATAAAACAATATTTTTATTGTGCCTTTGAAGTGTGATATCCTAACCTATACTTTGAGTAAGGTTTGCTTGCTTGCGACACTGATCTCAAAAACGGCAGGGCAACGATTTACTTCAAATGTTGGAAATAACCAATTTCTGGGCTAAAAATAATTTCTAGACAGGTCTCAGCTCCAGGAAAAATCAAATAATGTAATAAAACGAAAATTAAAAGTTGGTTAGCTAAAAAGTTAAAAATCAAAATCAAATTCCCTGGTTGATTATGAACAGCTGTTGAGCTGTTCATAATCAACCAGGAAACTGTCAAAGTAATACTCGTGTTGTTTATAATTGTTAATATGTGGTTTCCTGAGAGCAGTACTAAGACTTTTAAGTAAAGATTGCATATACAGAGTGGTGATATCAAAATTAAAGCAAAGGGACATTGAGCTATAAATAACAACTGGAGTGACCATAAAAATGCAGGAAAGAGGCAAATGAGCTATACAAATATGATAATCAGTTGGGGGAAGTGGTGAAATATTACTCCCAGTCATCTAAACAAACTGACGCCTTCCCCGAGCAAAGCTTGGCCCCAGCCACTTTTTAATAAAATACACTCTAATGGGCAACACTACAGAGATAACACTTTGGTCGCTGGAGATGACACCCTCCACTAACGTCAAAATCTGACTTAACTTTCTGAATTGATGCTATAAGGCGCAACTTGCACTAACGTGTATAGTAAGGTATGGAATTGTTGACCTTCTTTTAGCGAATTCCCCCTATAGGGAAGAAGTTATTACCGTAGGTCTCATGGTAAGACTTAAGCCCGAGACCATGCTAACTTTTTGTTTTTAGGTCCCCAGATGCCAAAAACACTATTCGTTCAAATTTATATATATGTGTGTCCGTTAACACGATAACCTGAGTAAAAAACGTCTGATTTCGATGAAATTTGGCTCAAATGTGTAAAGTGACATTCATGACTTTTAATTCGAAAACCAGAAAAATCGGACCATGGGAAAGGGGATTTATGGGGGTTTTAAATTGTCCAAAAATAAGTTTTTTGCACTTTTCACCCTATAATTTTTAAAACACTCAATTTTGGGTTTGGGAATCTTATAGAGTTTAAAAAGACAAATAATTTAGTATTTTAAATTATCAATCTAGGTTAAGTGGTTGCTAGAAAAACCAAAAAAACCTGCTCATAAAATCTCCCATGTTAATCTTATGGAAAAAGTTTTTTGGCTTTTCCTCAGTTAATTTTAATGTAAACTTCACATTAAATGTGAAGTTTACATTAAAATGAACTGAGGAAAATCCAAAAAACTTTTTCCCATAAGATTAACATGGGAGATTTTATGAGCACTTTGAATATCTCTGCAACGGTTGGACGGAGAATCACAATTTAAACACCAAAATGATTGTTTTGTAGAGCTGAATTGATTGGTAAAAGCAAATTTTTCTTTTACCAATCAATTCAGCTCTACAAAACAACCATTTTGGTGTTTAAATTGTGAGTCTCCGTCCAACCGTTGCAGAGATATTCAAAGTGCTAAACACAGTACGTCGTCCAATGTTATCCTTATGGAGGATAAATCAAATTTGGTATCTCGATTATTTTTGAATGTATATTGATGAAACTTGGTATGTGGTTCCACGTAGTACTGATATATTGATATTTGCACAAACAATTGATTTTTTGTTGATTATCCTAGTAGAAGTAAACCTGCATACTCAGCCCTGATGTTATTCTTATGGAGAATAAGTAAAGTTTTATATCTCCCGTAATTATGAGCATAAATTAATAAAACTTAGTATGTAGCTTCACCTGGTTGAGTTATATTGATAATTGCATAAAACACACATATTTTGTGTTCCTTGTTGCAGCAAACCTGCGTACTCAGCCCTATGTTATTCTTATGGAGAATAAATTAAATGCTATAGATCACTTATTTATTTATGCATTTTTATGAAATCTGGTAAGTGGCTTTATGTGGTTGTGAGAAACATATGCATGCACTGTAAATTCGCTGAGTATGCAGTTTTGCTGCGACAGGGGGTATTACAAACCGCTGCGTAATGTTTTGTAAGACATCATGTTATTTTGTATTACACATGATTACAAGCTTTTAAGATTAGAAGTAAGTAAAACTATTCTATTTACATAAATATTTAAAAAAAGTAATGCTGGCAATATTTTATCATGCAAGACCCAATATTTAAACTACCCAATAATAGTCTAACAATTTAATTCTCAAAACAAGGAGGTAATAACATAATTCTTCGCTTCATCCTCTTACGGGACATTTGAGCGTACTCCTAGTTTTAAAGGTCTTAGTAAAACCTATTGCCCCAACCAGCCATCAAATGAACAACTGAGCCGTTCAAACTTGTAATTTAAACGCTATTTGAATGCGATTACCTCCAATACAATTCTTCTTCGCAGGTCCGGTTTGTGGCATTGATTAATAAAGATTGGAAGTATTTTCCAGTACAATTTATTTTGTAATCAGATTCTCAAAAACACTGTAGTAATCGTTTGCAAACAAAATGTTTCTGAATTCTTTCCTAAATTTGTCTATATCTGTAAATGCCTTTAAGTTGAGTGGGAATTCATTAAACATCTTAATATCTAAAGAGAAAGTTTTAATAAAAAACATTAAAAAAAACACAAACAAAAACCAGTGTTGTGGCGAGGAATAGTTAGGGACCCAACACTTAAAAAATAAAACCTTAATCTTTGACAAGTGTGAACAAATAAATGATTGTTGTTTTTATAAGAAAAGTAAGACATTCATAGATTTAAATACGGAATAAATTCAAAAGGTTATTGGTAGAAAAGACCCTCTGCGTGATTCAAGCCTCCTCATCCCAAATATCACAAATATCTTGTCGCTTTCTTTTGTGACTTTCGTCGTTCGGATGGATTCTGCGCCCCATATTGGAACTCCATACCACATATGTGGATACAGAAAGGAAAGTTTGCAGAAAATATAACTTTCATGTTAGTAAACTGAGTAAGCCTCCGAAGAGGGAAGATACCACTGTTAATTTTACTTGAAATCTTATAAATTTTCAAGTCGAGGATCAATAATTAAGCCTAGAAAGTTAGTATTTTGGCACGATTCAATTTCACTATCTCCAGTAATGATACTTGAATTGTTCAAAATACTATTACGGTTCCTTATTTTAACATCGATGAGCTTAGATTTGTCAGTATTTATGGAGAGGTTGTTATCAGTCAACCATTCAAGCAAATAACTCTTCATGAATGTTTCAATCTCAAGATTGGGTCGAGAAATATCACTGTCACTATGAGACTTGTCGTCAGCAAAGACTCATAGGTCAGATCTTGGCGCACTACTGCTAATGTCATTTATGAACATTAAAAATAGAATCGGTCTAAAAGGACCGACCCTTGAAGAACTCAAGAGCCTCATTGTGTAGTATGCAGATTAAATGAACCAAGATTTAGCAAACCAAGATTTAACTCATATCTAAATATTAATCCAAATATCAAATATTTAGGCGTTTCTGAACTTTTTAAACACCAGCATAACAAACATATTACTACGATTTCTCCTACAATGTTACGTGTAATAAAACATGTTAATTGTGCTGCTATCTTAACTTACCTCTTTGACATTGACGAAAGTTACAACTTTAGGGTATACTTTTCGTGGCTCCTGTGGTGGTTGTTTGACTTGGGTCGGGGGCTGGGGAGGGGGTTGGGGCTGGTCGGGGGTGGAGTCCGACATTGTCACATGCCTCGCTCACTTCACTCGTCGAGACTCTACCACTTGACACTTCGCACTTCGAGGGGTTCTACTAGCTACAAGGATGTTAGTTTATTCCGAGAACTACATCTGTTTAAACAATTTATAAATAGCATCTAAACACGCATAAATTGAGGGAAACAACTGTTGTGGAAAAATTACAACGAAATTCAACGAGCGAAACACATTCCTGGGTATGCTGAGCTCTGTAAGAAACTGACGGACTTTCCGACTAATATATACATGTTTGTATAATTCCCTGATAAAAAAAATCATCGTCTACCATAGTTAAACATTGAAATGTTTAAGGCCAATGGGGCGAAGCCCTGAGAGAATCTTGGTAAATTTCTTAACTTTGACAAAGGAACCTAGGAATCTTAAGGATTATTTTGATATGCATTATGTTGAGGGTTCCTCGCTAAGACACCTTAAAATTTCGCACAACGGATTTCTTATTTGAATACATGCATACCAAAAATAGTGTTTACAAAATATAACTTAATCTTGAAGTTGCATTTTAAATGCTCAAAAATTAACAATCGCCCAACAGGTGTTATGTCATGTTACATTTTTGAATAGTTTTTAGTAATAATCATATTATGACTACTGCCAGATATACTAGTGATAACAGTCACAATAGATAATATGTGTAAGGAGTATTCTAACAATAATTATGCATAGTAATAAACATATAAGAATTTGCCATATTTTTTTGTTTAAACTAATTTTTTGCTATGTTTTTTAGTAGGGTCGGTATTAGTTGCATTAAATAATTTATCTGTATAAATATATATTTATATATTAAAATTAACCCACAAATTCAACAATTTACTCATTACTATGCATACAACAGATTTTGTTCAATATACGTGTTCTTGATTAAATGAAATTTAGTAAGTTCTTTCACTAATGCCATTCACATATGGAGGGGGTTAGTAAACGATCATAGTAATTCATTAACTTGAAAAACTACATTATTTAAAAACTCGTTCAAAAAGAGTTATTTACAGCGTTAGTAAAACCGTGTTAATTTAAGATGTTGAATAGTTAACAAACGTTAATTTTACAAATTACACTCTCTATAATTATTATATATCAACTTTATAAATTTGTTAACATTAACATTAAGTAAATGGTTATTCGTTAACAACTATAAAATGCCACTTAGTACAATCTTCACAGCAGGAGTTCGATCATATCGAAAACGATCCTTGTGAAATTAGCCTAGACATTTATTATTTTTATAAAATATAATTATTAAATTTACTAGATTAAACTGTATTGATGTAATATGTTATGTTTGTTGTATGTTGTTAAATAAACAAATGCATACAATCTACAACATACACCCTCACACTTTTATTAGAAGGGTGACTTATTGACGATCTTAGTTTCATTATGTAAATAACATTCAAATTAACTCAATATAAATATCCCTAATTAATATAGGTGGTGCTAAGGAGATTACACGAAATGTACATACTATCAAGCCTATCGCAAAAAATACAGTATCACGATCTACTTTCAGTGGTGTCTTAACTCATGAAAGTTTACGCGGAGGAATCCCACTAAATGCAACTTGAAACATTCGTAAACAAACACAAAAATAAACCTCGCACAAGAGAGTTTGAAAAGGACGTAACACCAGCCCCGACAGAGGCCTACGTACAACTGATAGTGGTTTGTTGTGGTGTCTGAATATAGGCGGGCCGACTCCCCCCGAACATAGCCGAACGTCGACGAGCTCGGACGAGCACCAATCAGCTTTGATGGTGGAGCGCGGTTGCCCTGATTGCATTACAGGTTAGATTTGTCATTATGCATTTCTAATTGTCGGACCGATGTTTACCTATTTATCCAGCTGACCAATATGGCGGCGAATAATCAGGGAATCATTGTCTGCCGGATTAACGGAGTGCTAATTAACGTAAATGGTTACAATTTAACTGGAGCCAGACTCGTGATTCAATCAGCTGGCCGGGTAAAAGGGGCGAGTGATTCGTTGGCACATTGTCACGGTCCAGCTCCGTATTGAGAAAATTACAATAAATCAAATAGTTTTAACAAAATAATTATACAGTTTGAAGTATTCTACTGAATAGTAGGCAGGATTGTGTTGGATTTATTATATTGTTGGATATTAGTATAGTGAATTATAATTTAAAGCTATTCAATGGCATATGCATACAAAGTAACCGCAAATCTTTTATGTATTGTTACATGGAAGGATGTACTGTTATATCTAATATATGTGATTAACATTTTTTATTATAATTGTATTAGTTTAAATTTACTTTGATTGACTTTTGTTAAGCTTGTTTCACAAGTTACTTCACAATAATAATTAATTAAAATGATACACTTACATAATACAACTGTTAATAAGTACGACCATTGGTAAGCTAAATTAAAGATACCAGTTGAACTGAAACATGTCTTAATCTATTTCGTGGGTAATATACTTCTGTAGGTAAGAAAACATTCTGAATTTTGTACTTACTATCCTTAACGTAAACGTGGGTCATTAAAATTTAATAACGAGTTCGCACGCAGCACGCTGACGTGAGGAAAGTGAATTTCCGTATGAAAACCTTTAAAAAATCTAATAAATGGTTTAAAACAACACTGGTAACATTTTTTGAAAAATTAAAAAAATGTATTTTTGGCTATTCTGATGCTTCTGGTTATATTTAAATTGAATATTAGGATGGCAATATTGTACAATATGGGTTAGGAGTAGGTATAGTCAGGATAAAAAGTTGGTATAGGGGTATTGGGAGTTATAAAACTACATCAAAATATGAAAAACCTTTTCCTGTGTAAAATCCCCATAATACAACGAATTGTGTGAAGACAATTAACATTTTCTTTAATAACTCGATACATACTTGTGAGTAGGGTGTATTGGACATTCCTGGACCAGGAGGAGCCAGGAGGAGCGCCCCCCCCCCCCGCCCCCCCCCTAATTAGTATGCAAATTTTTTTTTAATTACCCTAATTAATATGCAAATTTTTAATTACCCTAATTAATATGCAAATTTTTTTTTAATTACCCTAATTAATATGCAAATTTTTTTTTTTTTTCGTTTCAGGAGGAGCCCCCCCCCCCCGGTACATCAATCAGGAGGAGCCCCCCCCCCCCGAGGTTTCGTCTGTGACACTTTTGCCCCCCCCCCCCGGTACATCAATCAGGAGGAGCCCCCCCCCCCCCAGGTTTCGTCTGTGACACTTTTTTCGTCTGTGGATGTGATTTATTGCCGAGGGGGCAAACGTCGACAAAGGACCCAGCACCCTGAAAGCTTTTAACGGAAATTCCCCGAGGCCTGTCTGGGAAGCAGCTGCACCCGACCCTTCTAGGAACCCATAATTATAGACCACCCGTGTCGAACTCCGAGCAATAAATCACCAGTTGGTAAACACCCCTGCTCTCATTCTTGTTCTAGTCTTCAACAATTCCTGAAGTATGGGGGAGCGAAAATCTCCCCCCTAGTAATTAATTAAACAGAACACCAGGCGGACGAGAAATTGGAGCGCGTACTGAGCGGTGGTGGTTATAAGAAGCAGGTCGCGACACGCCACAGTCTCTCGATAGACTTCTTCGAAGACGGACGTCTACCGGACGTATGCAAAGACAAAGGAGAACTATAAAGAGGGCAAGTAGGTGGAAAGTTTAAACGAAGAGCCATTACAAAGAGGATAAGGACCAACAGAAGGATAACATCGTTAGACAAACGTCGTAGAACTGTAACGAAACGACGTAGGAGAACAAGGGATATTTTCAATTAATTCGATAACAATGTCGTTTATTCATCAGAAATCGTGTGAATGTGTGAAGACTGAACTGGACTTGTTTTCGTTACCGCCTACGCAGACCAGTATCGAGAGCGGTAAATGGGTTCAATACAAACCGGTCTCATCGCTGACGGACGATTCGCCAATAGAGTTTGTAATACCCGGTCACGGTGACGAGTACACGGACCTGACACAAACGTTATTACACGTGAAAGCCGCTATTGTGAAACAGGACGACACTAAAGCGGACGGTGGGCAACCTGCTAAAGAGGTGGGTCCGGTGAACAATTGGCTCCACTCGATATTCAGTCAAGTGGATCTTTATCTCAATCATAAACTGGTGTCCCCACAAACTAACACGTACGCTTACCGTGCCTACTTGGAAAACCTATTGAACTACGGATGTAGTGCGAAGAATTCGCACCTGACTAGCGAGCTGTTTTTTGAAGATTCGGCCGGACAAATGGACGATTGCGACGAATTGAATGAGGGATTGAAAAAGCGTCGCGATCACACGAAAGAAAGCGATGTTTGCGATATGGTCGGTCGATTGCACATCGATCTGTGCAATCAGAACAAATTCATGTTGAACGGTGTCGAGATGCGATTGCAACTTAACAGATCCAGAAACTCGTTTTGTATAATGTCCAAAACGCTAACTACCTACAAGGTGACAATTAAAGAGATTAGTCTTTTCGTACGTCGATGTAAGATCAATCCGAGCGTATTGTTGGCGCACAGCAAAACTCTCGAGACCGGCACGGCCAAGTATCCGATCACGCGTGTAGAAGTGAAATCGTTCACACTGCCCTCCGGCATAATGAGTAAGGCTTTAGACAGTGCATTTCTCGGCCAGTTACCGAAACGTGTGATAATTGGACTGGTCAGTAATCTTGCGTTCAACGGAGATTTCAAGAAGAATCCTTACAACTTTCAACACTACGATATGAATTATCTCGCATTGTACGTGGACGGTGAACAAGTACCGGCCAAACCGTTACAGCCCGTTTACACATTGAATAGTGAGACATATATACTCTCTTATTACACATTGGTCACCGGCACCGGAATCCAGTTCTCCGACGCAGGTAATGAGATCAAGAGAGGTGACTATCCGTACGGTAATTGTCTTATGGCGTTCGACTTGACACCGGACATGTCCGCGGCTGAGTCGAGTCACTGGAATCTCCTGCGCAACGGTAATCTACGTATCGAAATTGGATTCTCCAAAGCGTTGCCCGAGACCGTCAACTGTATAGTGTACGCCGAACTGGACAACGTCATCGAGATCGATCGTCACCGTAACGTAACAGTTGACTTCAGCGGGTGAATAAAAGCGATCGCCAAACAGAAATATTGTCTGACAGCGAGTGCGTACAGTTTACTTCAAGGGTGAGCAGACGCACCGCCAGTCAGTAGTACGGTCGAAGTCACACGGTAAGGACGTGAACATGGACGCTTACGCTTCTGCGGACGACTATATCAAATCGTTTATTCAGGAGATTGAGGTTATGAACAATAATGCTAGTGACCAGACATTGGCATCACCTCAGACGTCATTTGTAAAACCGACCACTGCCTGCAAGAGACGAAGGAGGGCAACTCCCATCGAAGTGGAAACCAAGAAACCAGGATGGGTGCCGAAACCAACAGATGATTGTCCCATAGTGTCATGGATGGACGATGGGAATACTTTTGCTGTTCAAAACCCGGGAAACAAAGGACAAATGTTATTGAAAATGGAAATGTACGATGGTACAGATATGGTGTTCATGTGCGGTTTATTTTTGGACAAAGATGGTGAAATGCACCAAAGTGTTAAACAAGTAGTTGATAAAGTGGAAAACATGTGGATCGATAAATCAACAGGAGTACCGAAAATTACAGGCTTAACTCAAACTGTTACACAACGCAGTGCAGTTTCGCAGCCAACGTCGAAGAAGCGAGCTGTGAGGAAGAAACAACGAGTGGCGCAAGCATTCAATTAGAGCAGCTGCATCCCAGACCGGTCTCGACGCGTCGGTCTTTTGTGTGAACACCTGCGCCCGACCCTTCGGACCCCCCACTTAGAAGAAAATGGCGGCGAGGGTTTATAAGGCGGAGCCCCGCCCGATTGAGCATCATTCGCCACCAGACCGCCACCTCACATAGACCTACTCCAACTACTAGTAGAGATGTCGAACAGCAGCAGCACTTTCAAGCCAGAGTTTTCGATTTTGAACGGCACTGCAACAACCGCGGACCTGAGAGCTACCCTCAACAACTGCAAGTCCGACTCTCCGCTCTACACCAGGATAGCCGATCTCCGAGAGGAATGCGGCTATCTCATCACTGCGATGGAGCGAGCCACCACACCCTTTGGCGAGACGATCGTCGTGATCCTGGAGGGGCAGGTCGGGGACGACTTCTTTCTGCGAGTCTACCTGCCTAGGCGCTTCAACGAGGCCCTGAGCAACGCCGACATCGAGCGCTACAACGGCGGATTTGGAGAACGCCTTCGCTTGGTGAAGCGCAGCCCGAGGGGTTCCAATAGCAGATTCACACCGTTGGAGTTTATGTAAAGCAAGACCTGAAGATTACGTTAATACCTTTGTAAATTAGTTTTCGTAGTCAATACTTATAGTCACGTTCAGAACATAACCACTGTGTTATTTATTTCACTTAACCCCAAAAATGTCCTTTAGTAGTAAGTTTAAGAGTGTGAGTATGGTAACTGTGAGGTGTTTAGCTCAGTAGTAATCATGGGCTTGATGTGGAAACATCCGTTCTCAGCCATTGTGGCGGGACCTTCGGGTTGTGGCAAGTCACAGTTTGTGTCAAAGTTTATAAAGCACATTACAGAAATGTGTGACACACCATTTACCAGTATAAACTGGCATTATGGTAGTGGTGGTGGTGGCGGCGGTGGTAACTCGAAAAATGCCACCATTAACCACATAGAAGGTCTACCAAACTTGGAGGATTTTTCTGGTAACGAGCCGATACTTGTGATTATAGACGATATGATGCGTGAGGCCGACAACCGTGTGGTGGATCTTTTCACAAAAGGTTGCCATCATCGCAACATTAGTGTGTTTTTCATTACACAAAATTTGTTTCATCAAGGACGCGGGCAGAGGGACATCTCATTGAATGCGCATTACATTGTGTGTTTTAAGAATCCTAGAGATAGAGTTCAGATTAGGTACTTGGCCAGACAAATATATCCAGACAGCCCGAAATTCATCGAGGAGGCGTACGCTGACGCTACGAGGAATCCACACGGCTACCTACTGATAGACTTGAAACAATCAACAGACGAGAATATGCGAATACGAAGTTGCATATTTCCAGACGATTCTACCAACTATGTGTACTTGCCAAAGAAAAGGTAATTTCGCCATCAGTAGTAATCATGTCGTGCTTGCGGAAGGACGCAGCTCTGCTTACGGCTTTCATACACGCAACACCCAAGGAGCGGAAGGCACTGTTAAAGGTGTGTGACAAGAGCCGCATTCGCTCAGTGTGTGAGTGCGCATACAACGTGTTGCGCGGTAACGTTCCTCTGGCGAAGAAGAGTAAAAGTCAGTTAAGCAAACACAAGGCGACGCTACGTCGATTGGTGAAACGCGGCGAAGGCTGGTCAAAGAAACGAAAGTATCTCATACAAAAAGGCGGTGGAATCTTTATACCATTACTTTTGAGCGCAGTACTACAAGCAGCATTGAGTAGATAAAAATGACTGGCATCAACAATCAGTTCTATTTGACGCTGCCCAGCAACAGTTCGATGCAGTATTATCCGAAAAATACAGTTGCAAATTACATAACACATTTGCCGAGAGCTATTCAACTGGACGCTGGCGACTGGGAAATTGCACTTGTGGAAGCGCACTATCCAATGACATTTCTATCAGTCGGTAATGACGAAACAATTGACATTTGCATACAACCGCAAGAGGAAGCAAAAGTGAACATAGAAGCGTTGGCGCGGGTTATGGACAGCACTGCCGATGTAACGCCAGTAGTGTCGGCTATTCCAAAACAAAACCACAGAATTAAATTGAAGACTGGTGATTACGCAAATATTCAAGAATTGTGTGATCATATCAATTCGCAAGAACTAGCGATTACTTTTGGTGTAAAGTTCACCGTTGAAAACTCATACAACAAATTCATTGAAGTATCGATGGGAACTGATGTTGTAAAAATTACATTAAGTCCAACGTTAGCGCTTCAATTGGGGTTCGATCCGAATGAATTGACGCTGGAAGGTGATGCAGTTAACAAAAGCATCCGTTCGCCCAACATTCGTCTTGGCTTACCGTCACACATGTACGTGTATTGTGATTTAGTCGAGCCGCAGATGGTCGGCGATACAGTCGCACCGTTATTGAAAATTGTCAATATATCCACGTCTACTTATGTATACGGTTTGCATAAATCAACATCATTCATCGATCCGCACTATGTGCCTGTTATGAATAGATCTTTTGACAGTGTGGAAATTGACTTAAGAGATAACATTGGTAATCATTTGCCATTCCACTTTGGAACGTCGTGCGTGAAGTTACACTTTAGAAAAGTAGCTAGTCATTAGTGAAAAAAAAAAAAAAATGGAACATGCAAAGAAGATGGTAGTTGTGCCACAAGAGTTGATTGATCGACTGCAATCAAATGCTACGGATAACAGACCGACTAATCTATCCAGTGAAAACAGCCTCGACGCGGAGATGCAACAAATATTGAATAACAAACGCATGGACGATAGTGAAAAGTGGAAATTGTACAAACAAGCGTTACATCGCTTCTTGCATATTGCAGAGAATAGACGTCAACCGATTAGCATACCAATCGTGGAGTCGGGTGGGAATGAACATAGTCGACGATCGCACCCCGCTGCGGAAGGCGGTCCAGTGGAAGAGATTGTGGAAACGTTTTCCAAAACTTACAGATCTGATGCCCGCAATCTTTTACGTTTCATGAAACGTGATGGCAGCTTAATCAGTTGGGACAGTGGCTATTCAGTGTACATCAACGGTGTAAAAATCCCAGACTCAAATCTAGTGGATATCTTAAATTGCATAGTAAAGGTGCGTATGCGTGATTACACACCGCCAGGATGGCGGGAAGTGCTCAACGCATTGAAAGCGATGAACGTGCCAAAGGACTATATGAATAATCTAAGAGCGCTTAAGGAAATAAATGCCGAATATCGATCATCATTCACAGGAGGAGAAGGGTCAGACGATGACGTGGACACATCAACTGAATCAATACTGAGAACACCGCTAGTAAATCGGCTTCGATCGGCAAGAGGAAAACGTGTAACATCTACACCGGCACGAGCGACAGAGCAGTTTGATTTTTCAAATAGAAACAAGCCGTTGTCAAATTTGGACAAGTGGGAAACGTACACAGGATAGGTTTTCAGTATTATGGAGCGTTTGTATTACAATCCCATCGAACCTTCGTCGTATGGCGGTGTAGCTCCTTTAACGCGAGCTGCAAAACCAGTTTCAAAACGCAAAGTGATTGAATGGTTACAAACACAGGACACTTACACATTGCACAAACCGGCACGCAAGCGTTTCCCGCGCAATCCTTACATAGTGTATGGTCCATTTGAATTGTGGCAAGCGGACTTGAACGATATGCGTGGTCTTAGTAAACACAACGACGGCGTCAACTACCTACTGACTGTAATAGACGTGTTTAGCAAACACCTGTATGTGCGAACGTTGAGGCGGAAAGAAGGGGCTGAAGTGGCCAACGCTTTCGAGGAGATATTTGCCGAAGCGACCGACACACCTCGCTGTTTACAAACCGACAAAGGTACTGAATTCACCGGTGCCAAGACGAAAAAATTATTCAAACAATACGGAATCATCTATGTCACTACACAAAACCCAGATGTTAAAGCGGCCGTAGTGGAACGCGTGAATCGCACTTTGAAAACGCGCATGTGGCGATATTTGACTTACAAAAACACATATCGTTATGTAGATGTGTTGGACAAACTGGTTAGTGCATACAACAACAGCGCTCACAGGAGTCTAGGCAATAGAATACGACCAGTCGATGTGACTGTCGATAATAAGCGAATATTGCATCAGGTATGGCGTCGCATGTTCGGTAAGATACCGCGTCGTGTTAAGGCAAAACTGAAAGTTGGCACCACAGTGCGCATATCTAAGGAGAAGGGCACATTCGCAAAAGGTTACGAGACTAATTGGAGTAAAGAAGTGTTTGTGGTGCGTCGTGTAAACACATTGATGCCTCTACCAATGTACACTTTGTCGGATCTCAACGGTGAACAAGTGACTGGTCAGTTTTACGAATACGAATTACAAAAAGTGACAATATACAACGACCATCTGTTCAAGATTGCTGAAATACTAGACGCTAAGGGTCGCGGTCGCAGTAAGCGTTATTTCGTCAAGTGGGAAGGTTACGGAGACGAGTTCAATTCTTGGGTAAGAGCGCAAGATTTGCAAAATGCCTAATAGCAACCAGTTCTATTTGACATTGCCCAGCAACAGCTCAAAGGATTATTTTCCAAAAAACACAGTGTCCAAGTACACTACACATCTGCCGAGACAAATTCGATTAGAAGGCGATGGCGAGTGGGAGATGGCTTTGGTCGAAGCGCATTATCCATGTTCCTTTATGACTGTGGACGAGGAATCGTGTATTTGGCTCGACTATAAACTCGTTCTACCGAGTATTCCCGTCACACTCAGTGTCGAGCACATTATGCTAAAGATGAAACCCGGTTATTACAAGAACATAACCGATTTATTGAAAATGATCAATAAAGCGAAGGATGTCACCCAGTACTTGTACTTTGAGTATGACAAAGAGCAGGACAGAGTCAAGATCACGACAATGGTGGACGGTATAAGCAAAGTACATTTCACCGAAGCGCTGTCTCTCCAGTTGGGTTTCGATCCGTACGAGAACGTTTTGTCAAATGGCCTCACAGCGATATGGCCTCCTAATCTGACTATGGGACTGCCGACCCACTTGTACGTGTATTGTGATCTGATTGAACCGCAGCTGATTGGTGACACTACAGCGCCGCTTTTGAAAATTGTCAACATTGACAGAGAGAACTACACACACGGCGCGCATAAGACTGTGCATTTCATCAGTCCTCATTATGCGCCAGTTATGAAAGGAACATTTGAAACGATCGATATTGACCTAAGGGATCACGCTAGTAAAAAAGCGTCATTCCTCTTTGGGACGTCGTACGTGAAGCTTCATTTCAAAAGAGGAGCTCAGCAATGATGAATACAAACGATCCCTACTTGGCGTACTATCGCCGCCAACAATTGCAGCAGACCGGAGGCAGTATCGAGAGGGTATTTCGCGGTGCACCCTACCAGCGAGGACATGGAATTGGAAGTTTCCTAGGCGGTATGTTCCGCACCATCACACCGCTACTCAAGTCGGGAGCCTCTGCTGTGGCCAAAGAGGCGTTGAAATCCGGTGTTGGATTCTTGGGCGACATGGCCATGCACCAGCGGGACCCCAAAGAAGCCGCTAGAGATCATTTCAGCCAGTTTACCGACTCGCTAAAACGCCGGGCGGACGGCAAACTTCAACGTGTGCTAAGTGGCGGCGGCGGCTCTCGCGCGAAACACCGTCGCGTAACGCGAAAGAATACCGCGAAACACCGGCGCGCTACTCCTGCGCGAAAGACTAACGCGATACTCTCGCGTAAGAGGTACGCGAAGCGCGCCATGTTCGGCGGCCGTCGTGTCACACCTCAGTCTTTGGCGAAACTCCTTCGAGGAAGGTCGTCGTCGTCGTCGTCATCCAAGAAGGGCAAGAAGAGAAGGACAGTTAGAAAGAAGACGAGGAAGACGAGGAAAGCAGTGAGGAGAACGTCTATACGCGATATATTCAATTAACACACACGCTAGCAATGTCGTTTCTACATCAAAAGTCGTGTGAATGCGTCAAGACGGAATTGGACTTATTCTCCCTACCACCGACGCAGACCAGTATCGAGAGCGGCAAATGGATTCAGTACAAACCAATCTCCACACTGACTGATGATTCGCCCATCGAGTTTGTTGTGCCCGGCAACGGCGAAGAATACACCGATCTTTCGCAAACAATGTTGGAAGTTACAGCGTCTATTGTCAAGTCGACAGGAGCGGCAATCGCAGATGTCGAAGAATCGAATAAAATTGGCCCAGTCAACAATTGGATGCACACGTTATTCAGTCAAGTTGATATGAGTATGAATCAGAAACTGGTCACACCACAAAACAACACTTATGCATATCGAGCGTATATTGAAACATTGATGAATTACGGCTATGATGCTAGGAAATCACATTTAACATGTGGACTGTGGAACGCGGACGACGCCGGCTATATGGACAATACTCTGGACGATAACGATGGACTAAAGGCGAGACGAAAAATGACAAATAAAAGTCGTGAAATCGATATGCTCGGTCGCCTACATGTGGACATGTGTAATCAGAACAAGTTTCTGTTGAACGGTGTGGAACTGCGTTTTAAACTGATCCGGTCAAAAGATTCCTTCTCCATTATGGCGGATGATGGTGACTACAAGGTGCACATTGTTGATGCGAATCTCTGGATACGAAGGTGTAAAGTTAGCCCCACGGTACTGTTGGCGCACAGCAAGACGCTTCAGACCGGCACAGCTAAATACCCAATCACCAGAGTGGAATTGAAAACATTCACACTGCCGTTTGGAGTGAGGAGCAAAACTTTGGACAATGTCTTTCTAGGTCAAGTGCCGAAAAGAATTATTGTCGGACTGGTCACGAACGCCGCTTATAATGGCGATTTAAAAAAGAATCCATTTAACTTTCAAAATTTCAAAACCAACTACTTCTCGCTGTACGTGGACGGTGAACAAGTGCCGTCCAAACCGCTACAACCACACTACGAAACCGGCAAGGGAAAATATGTGATGGCGTATCACAGTCTGTTTTCAGGCTCCGGCATACACTTTAGCGATGCTGGTAATCTCATAAATAGAGACGATTACGACGATGGATACTGTCTGATGGCATTCGATCTAACACCTGATATGTCAGCAAGCGACACAACTCATTGGAACCTAGTGCGCAACGGCAGTGTGCGTATGGAGATTGCTTTCGACACGGGACTCACAGAGACTGTCAACTGTCTGGTATACGCAGAGTTTGACAACGTCATAGAAATCGATCGTCATCGCAACGTGTCTGCGGACTTTGGCGGTTAGATCGTCGGCGGCAGTGTCAACGTCCTCCTCCTCAGTCATCAACCAACACTCGCACAAGATGGATCGTTTATGCAGAGCACAGCGTACAAATTTAGCATCTCCGATTATTGTGGATTTTCAATGTTTCAAGGACAACTCAAATGACTACATTCTGAAGGAAGTGTGCGTCTTGGAATTGGCCAGTGGAACACTGCTAATGCATCATATCGCCAAATCACCATTCAGCCGAGATTTCCTATCACAAGAGAAACTGCGTGAAAGCTATTGGCTCACAAAACACTGTCACGGATTGGAATGGGACCAAGGTGATATCTGGTATCATGTGCTAGAGGAAAAGTTACGTGCATGTATCGCCAAACGACCGATTGTCTATGTCAAAGGTGCTGAGAAAAAAGAGTTTGTACGATACAATTTCATCACGGATCACTGTACTACTAATGTCATCGATATCAACGATATTGGCTGTGGATCACTATCGTCAATCAACTGTCTACTATCAACAAACGCAGTGCGATGTCGTCACCACAGAACAGCTCACACACGATGCGCTCTAACCAATTGTATCACATTGCGCGGTTGGCTACATCTAAGTACAAATATCGATGACGCTGATGATAACGCTGACGATGGTGAGAGTGATACCAGTTCCTGCTTTTGTTTTGCTACTAGTACTACTCCTACTACTGACTGTGGCGTCGACACAGTAGAATGAATACCTTAGAGATACAAAAGTGTATGGCTAAACTGCCCGTACAGAATGTTGGTGTCTACGCTGCGGATCAATTGCCCCATTATATTTCACCATCTACTGCTATGATTGTGAACACTGATCCACACAATGAAGACGGCACTCACTGGGTCGCTTTCTACCTTAACAAAGGAGGAGGAATAATTGAATTCTTTGACAGCTACGGTCAACCGCCACATCTTCAATTCTACCAAGGATTCCTGAGACGCAACGCTCGTCGCTACCTGTACAACGAGCATCGCATTCAAAGTGACAACACTCTGGTCTGCGGTCAATACTGCCTTGTGTTCCTGTACTGCCGCACCCACTACGGCATGAAGATGACGGACTTTGTGCAGCTCTTTGAACACTCTTCTACTGGCCACAATGATGCACTGATCAGAAGACTCTTTGCACAAATGTATACCAATTGAATTTTGCATTTTTTTTTCTCAATAAACTAGTTGTGTACTCAGAATAAAAAAAATAAATATTCTTATTATTTCCCATCCTCGCATCCTTTAGTATTTACTTTTAGCAATTAGTCAGACACATATTGAATGCAAATTTTGAGAAAAATGAGGAATGTAATGCTTTGAACATATACTGCAAAGGGGGGTGTATCGATACACCCCCCTTCAATTACTCTAACCCAGGTAGGAAAGTCCTACTAATGCGTGTTTGTGAAAACACTAGGGCTGTCCCAATTTTGGACATACCTATCATACAATGATTCTAAAGTAACATTCATATCCTCACCTCCTTTATCAATTACACTTTTAGCAAGTAGTCATACATTTGAATTGGTAGTTTACTTTTGTATCTTAAGACTATGTGAGGGGAGAAAAAAAAATACGAATGTATATACAAACAATTTGGCTATTTATTTACACACCTTATATATATATTTTACATCGAGTATGTGCTCCTGAACATTTGAGATTGACTAGCAAAAATGAGACTCGACACAAACTAATGACTAGAACAAAAAGAAAAAGGAGCACATTTCTAAGTTTTACGAGACTCGATACAAACTAATGACTAGATTTTTCAAAATAATTTACAAGTCAAGTCAGGGTCTTTGGCAATATGACACAACCACTCAACGCTCCTCATCCTCCGCCTCTTCATCGTCTTGAGGGATGTCTTCGGGCTGATGTGGAACGTCAATGTGTCCCCACGGAAGTGTGTTGACTCCGTCCGGAAGGATGTAACGTTTATCATCGTTACAGCTCAAGGATAGCTTGTCGACTTGGACTGTGAATACGCGGTGGTTTCGGGACTGGAACCTGGTGTTGATGGTTCTCTTCAACACGCCGTTGAAGAGGCATTCCCGATAGTCGTCAGAGGTTAAATTGTGTTTTACAACACCTCTAGCGACTCCCTTGGCGCGCTTCACTGTCATGACCTGCAACTCGTCATCTTCGGTCCTCTCCTCGAACTCGACAATGTCCATGAAATAAAGTTTCGAGCGAAGACCGAGGTACTCGAGCAGAGGAAGTCCGTTGCACTCATCCTTGAACTTTCCGATGACTTTTGCGTTGACGGGGCTGTAGCAGGGATGGTTTCTGGGGTACGCACTGGTGTCGAAATCATCCAGATGCTCCAACATGTCCTTATAAACATCTTCAGTCTGGACGTCGAACACGAAGCTGTCAGTGTCCATGTAGTCAACCTTCAGACGATCACCGTAGCGGTTCTTCATCTTCCGAAGGAAGTCGTACATGAGCCACTTGCTCAGATCGAGGACACACATTCCGACGTACAGCGGTTTGTCCAGGACGATATTGACTTTCGACATGTGGACAATGGCGACATCATCGTTGAAGTAGGTTCGGTCCAGGAAGTTTGACTTGGCCACATACTTCCTGAACATCTCCGGCGTACACACCAGCTTAGAGTTCATTCGCTTGCGAACATTCTCGATCGTCTTGCCGAAGACCGCGTTGTTCATAAGCTTGAAAAAGTCTTGTTCAAACTTGGTCTTGGCCTTCTTCCTCAGTTCGGTGTTCATTAGGATGTAGCTCTCTAACCACCGAGACTGTCGGAACGAGATGACGCGATGCACGTTCGCAAGCTCCAGCCCGTTTTCCAGTGCCTGTTGCAGGATTCTGTAATGACAGATGTAGTTCTTCTTGTCATCCAGAGTCGTAACGAGCTTCTTGAATTTCCCTCCTGGCGGACGTTTGGTCTCACAGCAGTAAGGGAGATCTTTGTGAAGGTCGTGCAGGTGGGTGGGGTAGCGAAGGTCAACTTCCAAGACGTAGCCCGTGGGTCCTTCGGGGTCCAACGCTGCAATATCCAGGGACGCGATCTCCTCGCGGCTGAGCCATTGGAAGTGTCCCTGTGGAAGACACTGGGACATGGCCCAACCGTAAAGGTTGTTGGCGTCCAAGTATAGCAGGTGATGCGTTGGCTCTTCAGGTCGACGATCTTCAGGGCGACATCCATCATGGTTGGCCTTGGCGTGTCTGGTGATCGCCTGGGAAATACCTCCTCTGATGCCTTGCTCGAAGAAGAGGTACATGTCAAAGTCCTGTATCGTATCAAGCTCCACTCCACAGGTCCTTAACATAACATCCCAGGCGTATGACGGTAGGGTGTAGTAGTGCGCAGGGTCTAGTTCGTATTCAGCCATCGACGTGTCCCTGAAGCGTTCAAAGACGTCAGTCAACAGCGCAATGTCACAGCGCAGGTACTTCTCGGCGTAGTCCTTGAGGTTCCTACAACCGAAGGTTTCCCACACGTTGCGAGCATGCTCGTAGTCTGCATCCGTGATGTCCTCCAGGGTCAGGTCGTTGTGGAAATCTCGCTGCAGAGGCAGTTCCGTAGTATCTTCCAAAATGGCGTTCGACGTTACAAAGTTGTACGGGAACACGCCTTTCCTACGGACTAGATCGAAGAGGTGGTCTTCGGGGAATCTCTTCCTCGTCTCCAAGAGTTGAGCTGGTGGAAGTGCGGCTGCGAGGCTGGCGAGGCTCAAAGCCAGGAACCTGTAGGTGTCGAGGAACCTGACTCTGAATCCTGGCTGTCTTTTTCCACGCCCTGGCATCCCAACCGGTGCCGCTGCTCGGTCGAACAGGAACCGCTTCGTGAAAGCGATGTACCGCTCTTCCGTGTGAGCCAACACCTCAACATCACCAGGGTCGACCGCCAACTCCCGCACTATGAAGTGAGCGTCGTAGTTGGAGAGGTTGTGGAAGTAGCAGTTGACTACTCGCTGCTCCCTGTAGCGTAGGTTACATGATCTGTGCGCAGCGCCGCGGAACTCGTAGGGCGGCGCGTGGTTGTGATCACGAACCTTTGGGTCTTCTCTTGAAAATGGCGATCCACAGAGGTAGCAATTCGCTGTCGAGTTGTACTGCATCGTTTCCGCTGGGGTCAGGACAGGGCGCAGATTTCTTGCTTCGTACAGGAAGTTCCACAATCGCTCAACATCAGTTTTCAACATCTCCATAAATGTCTTTGACGCATCATCCCCGAAGTAGACTCGAGGCTCAAACTCCTCAAGTCCGTACGAGTCGATGATCTGGTACGCAAAGGCATATGGGATGTGGATGTGGGTGGCTACTCCTCCGTGCGGCTCGTCGACTTGTTCATCCATCTCCGCGGTCGGCAGTAGAGCACACTCAAAGTCCGCGTAGATGGTGAAACGCTCGCGTCGGGTGAACTCTGGATGGCTGAATTTGATTTCAGTCTTTCTCGGCGTATCCATGCGAATAGGGGCTGAAGCGGAGCAGTATCGCCTGTGCTCCTCCAGACGCTGAGCACCCGTCAGACCGAGCTTGTTCGGACGGTTGTCAAAGTGCGCGAAGCACCGTTTACAGATGAATATGCTGCCCATATGTGCTGTGAGTTGGGGACGGATCAGTCGGCCAAGGTCTTTGACGTAGGCGTAGTGACTATCACCGTCCGTTGTCACGTACAAAAGGTCGCAATGGTCTTCGCGCTCCTGCCTACAAATCTTCAAGGGAAAGACGGTGTCCTGATACTTTGGTTGTCCGTTAGGTTTCTGACCCACGCGCGTGTGATCAATACCATAGACGTTGATGCTGATGTTGTTTGTCCGCTCAAACGTCTTGATACTCTTCAGAGCAACGGGGAATTGAAGGCCGGTCCAATCGTATCGGGCGATGATGTCATCGGTGTACGATGCTGGTCTTTCGGGGTGATCTTGAACAAACTTGCCCAGGACAGCATACATAAAACACCGCTCATCGGTGTTCGATACGTTGACGACTGCTTTGGTGTTCTCCAGAGACGTAGGCAGTGGGAGCCAAGCTCGACCATCTTCACCTAGAGGAGTGTATTCGTTGATGCCGACCTCCAAATCACGAACGCGAAGGTATGTCCACCCGGAGCCGATATGATCACACTCAGCCTTCTCTCTGATAAGCTTCGCAAAAGCTGTTGTGATGTACTGGTTCAGGTCCGAGGTCACCGTCAGCGGAGTCATCTTCGTCTTGAAGTTGCGCAGGCAGGTGTTGTTGTGCACATTTTTGAACTCACACTCCAGCTTCAAGTTGACCTTTATGCTGCGGTGTTTCGCCAAGGTGATCTCAAGCAACTCCGTAAGGCTCACAATCAACAACGCCATCACTTCTCCGATTGTGACGAGATTCTCCATCGGTCGCTGCAAACGGTAGGTTAGGAGGCGGTTGCGGAAACCCCGTTGAATGAGTGAGAACACGGGGCTTGACTGTCCTGCTCCAGTCATCTCAACATCATCGGGTTGTTGGTGTGCGCTCGTACCGGGTTGTGGCTCCGTGCTCGGACCTGGCTGGGGTTCATCCTGTTCCATGGCTGCTCGGTTCCGGATCAGGTCCTTCATGATCGGGCAAGAGATCCGCTCATGATGGTCCTTGTTGAACAGCTTGTTGAACTCCTGACCACAGTATGCGCAAGGGAATCTCCGTTCTTGGCCATCACCGTGAAATTGATTGGTGTGGCGACGAAGGTTGTCTTCCCTCTTAAACTCGGCGCCGCATGTGACGCAAAGGAACCTGCGGACTCTGCTGTGGGTCGATTCCACATGTCGACGCAGGTTTCTTTCACGACGGAAACGACGACCGCATTCATGGCAGGTGTGGTGGCCAGGACCCGGACCTTCATCTGAAAATAAAAATAAAAACAAATTAGGATAAATGAAGATACAAATTCCCCTCTCTCTCGAGAATCACATTTCAAAGTTAAGTTTGTTAAATCAAAATAGCAATCATTAAACAGGGAAGAAGTAATCTTCTGTACTGTTTGTCTACATTGATGATCCTGGGTTCAAAGCAAAGGATGTAGCTGCAATAATGAGCTACGCCAACCCTAAAGAAGCCTTTTGTGTTAGGGGGAGCGAAAATCTCCCCCTAGTAATTAAATCAATAGTACATCAGTTGGCACGGTCTCATTCTTCTTCAGGAACCTAGTTAAATAGTTAAAAAAAAGAAGGTAAATAGTCACTAGGGGAAAAAAGTTATTTTAAAGTAGATTCTCACCTTCAACGGAATGATGGTTGTCATCGGCAGTCGTCTGCGGAGCATCAATCGCTTCCCGGGGTGGAACGACGAGGTGATTCGCTCCCATGTGCCGCTCTAAGGCCCCCTGGTCTGCGAATGTGGCTCGACAAAGCCGACATGCTGCTTCTCCATCTGTAAACGTACAAAACGATTAGATTGAGAAATGTTTAACACCTGTCTTAGTTTAGTGTACTTGATGGGGGGTGTATCGATACACCCCCCCTTCAAGTGCTCCAACCCAAAGCATTCACTGGTAGTTAACTTGTCCGCAGGCGCTGATGGGCTAGCTCTGTTGGTTGTAGCGTTACCCTGCTCAACTCTTGTATTAATTATCAAAAGTACGTCATGTGGGTACTCAAAATACTCGGCTTGAAGAGGGGATTCCGAAAATGCATTAAAAAAAAAAAAAAAAAAAAAAAGAGGGTCAAGTTCAAGTTAAAGGTCATCATCAGGTTAGCCCAAAGTGGTCGATGTGGGTACTCAAATGACTCGGCTTGAAGAGGGTATTCCGAAAATGCATTAAAAAAAAAAAGAGGGTCAAGTTCAAGTTCAAGGTCATCATCAGGTTTGCCCAAAGTGGTCGATGTGGGTACTCAAATGACTCGTCTTGACTAGACGAGCAAGAATCTGCAATCAGAATTCAGATCCGACCTATGGTAGCCCAGATCCATTACCCCCCCCCCCCCCGAGGTCTCGTCTGCAACACTTTTGCCCCCCCCCCCCCGAGGTTAGGGAAGTATGTCATATGGGTACTCTGATGACTTGACTTGATGGGTCGAACAATAACATAAGCTATTAAAATTGTATAAATATAGTCATGTAATTTTAATTTTTTTTTTTACACAGCTCTATATTCGCACAGAATAACTAAAGCTGTTAAATAAAAAGAAGACTTTTACCACACTCCGGTTATATACTGCATAACATATTTCCTATATTACTAACATTTAAGTCTGATTAAAACAATAATGCAACACACAATGACGTACCTTGTTGGGGTGGGACGAATCCACCGTGGAATTTTGCGTAGTGCTTCATACTGTGTCTGCGCGGGAACGTGCAGCCGCAAATGACGCATTGGTGTGAGTCGTTCATCTTGAATATGGATTATAAAGTTTCGATAATCACAAACAATACGGCACAACACAACCGTTTTAAATAGTTCAACGATGCTGGACGAATATCGCAAATGAAATCAGCAACTAACAAAAATCGCGTAGAACGGAGCAGGATCGGACTAACACGTCTACACGCACTGAACTCTCGAACTGAACTGACGGAGGGCTGGCGATGTGGGTTGATTCTCCCCACTAATGGATTTCGGAGAAGGCCGGGGCAATAAATCTCAACCGCTGTCAGGGGTAAAAGCAACCCTCCTCTAATTGAATTCGATACGGGCGGACTATAATGGGTTCCTGGAAGGGTCGGGCGCAGCTGCTTCCCAGACCGGTCTCGACTCACCGGTCTTTTGTGCGAACATCTGCTGCGTCGACGTTTGTCGCCTCGGCAATAAATCACGACAGCTGTCAGGGGTAAAAGCACCCCTCCTCTAATGTAATTCGATACGGGCGGACTATAATGGGTTCCTGGAAGGGTCGGGCGCAGCTGCATCCCGGACCGGTCTCGACTCACCGGTCTTTTGTTTGAACATCTGCGTCGACGTTTGTTGCCTCGACAACAAATCACAACAGCTGTCAGGGGTAAAATCATTGGACAGTCGGGGGGGGGGGGGGTAAAGTGTCACAGACGAGACCTCGGGGGGGGGGGGGGGCTCCTCCTGATTGATGTACCTCGGGGGGGGGGGGGCTCCTCCTGCAACGAAAAAAAAAAAAAATTGCATATTAATTAGGGTAATTAAAAAAAATTTGCATATTAATTAGGGTAATTAAAAATTTGCATATTAATTAGGGTAATTAAAAAAAAATTTGCATACTAATTAGGGGGGGGGCGGGGGGGGCGGGGGGGGCGGGGGGGGGGGCGCTCCTCCTGGCTCCTCCTGGTCCAGGAATGTCCAATACACCCTACTCTTGTGCTAGAATAATGAAGGAGGGCTTAAAAGTTTTGGAATTCTACGTACAATAATTTAATATAGAATAATATACATTCAGGGCTTTTCTGACCCTTTCTGGGCCCAACAACTCAAAATTTGAAAAATTAAAATCCTCAATAAAGGGGGTTAGAGTTTTCCGATTGTTTTGCCCAACGAACCTGTCCGACTGTTTACAGAATTTTAACTTTATATATATATATATATATATAAAGTTTTTAGCGAAAACCCAAAACGTGTTCAGGGGATCATGTTAGGAACTTCTATGGTGGTCCCGGGCTTAAGTTTCACCGTGTGGGTCATTAGTCCACTTTTCCATAGGAAATTCACTAATAACTAAGGCCAAATTTAACAAAAATAAAATTATACCGAAAGCTTTCATATTCAACTGTTGCAGGCTATAGCTTATACAGTACATCGCCATACCTTTGCCTGTCAGGCCTATACCTAGGCCTATACAGAACTTTGAAAATAGGTCGAAAGCTTGTATGTTGGTCATAGCATTCGCATAACATACCTAAGAATAAATTATTTTGAAATGCATTGTCATATTTCGCCATGTTATTGGGGTGAACCCAGGCATCATATAACAAATATTTAACGTAAAATACAGTGACCCAGACGTGTGCCCGTTGTTGTTTTTTTGTCTTCGTATTTTGTGCATGAAGTGTTCTGCATGGTTTGCATAGGCTACTAAGCGTTCCACTGTTAGAAAATTACACAAACTTGTGGTTGTAAGTCAAGAGGATGACTGCTTATTTATTTCTGTTTGCTTAAATTAAGTAATTTTGCCTATGGGAAAAACTAAATGTTTGCAATAAATGATTTAAATAATTATTTACATTTGACATGATTCAATTTCAGTCAGAAAATGACTATCAAAAAATTACTTAATATATAAGTCAGAACTAGTATTGCTTTAAATAGGTTTTATTTTTATTTTAAATTAATAACAGATGATTATCGTTTTGTCTGTGGTTAAAGATGTGTTTTCATACACCAATTATACTTAGGTTATTTAACATTTAAATATTCTAAAGGAATGAAATGGTAAAATTAATTGTTAATTAATCTATGTATTTATTTTAATTTTAAAAAGTTTATTAAAAACACTGCACATGGAAAGATACTTTGTTTCATTAAAACTGCACTCTGTGCTCTAATGAGTCATAACGAGTTACATACAACCCATGTTGGCAACTGTTATAATATACAGAGTCTGTTTGAAAACAGAGCACGATTTGAAGGAGGCAATGGTTGTGAAATCGAAGACTGAGGTTGATACGACCGTACTAATTTGTAAATTTGATTAGTTGTTAGTTATTATGGTTGATTAGGATTTTTGCTGAGAATTGTGCAATGTGTATTGGAAATGAATAATTATCACATATCTTTAAATAGTGTAACTGTTAAAATGAACTGTATTTTCATTAAGATAAAAAGTTATTTAAGATTTATTGTTTAGTTACAAACACTTCGAGAAAAACTGAGGTTTTAAAACCTAAAACGATAAGAGTGCAGTATGGGTCTCAAATATAAACACTGCTGAGATTTAGAAAGAAAGGATCGTCATAGTCGTAACTTTATCGATAGAAGGAACCATTTATATCCATTATACAAATATATATTTTAATACATTAATTAGGACGCCTTTGACACAGAAATAGTAACATGTTAATGAACCTATCTACTTCACCTATCTACTCCAGTTACATAACTTAATAATAGTAAGAAAAAGGATAAAAAGTAGGAATCTATCATTGTCATAAATATTGGAGATTGAGTACCATTACCATTACCATTACCAATCCTTGATTGTTGATCAGCTTGCTGGATAGATCTCGTCATTAATCGTAGCTCCATCCTCTAAGCCTCATTACAAATTAAGTAAACATGAGTATATAAAACATGTTGATAACAGAAATCCGTATAGTAAAATACCTTCCTGATATACATGGACACAAAATTTTATAAACACCTAAATTTTATAAATGCGAACTCACAACATTGTGCAGTAATTAACTTAGAAAGGTCAACGTTTTCTAGTAACAAGTTTATTTTTTTAAGCAACCCTCACGGCTATGTGACAAATATTCTATGGATCTTTTTAATATTTGAGGTAAAATAAAATTCAGTGACCTTTGAAATATTTTACAAGCAATATATTATTTAAGGAAAATAATAATTTTATTAAAACAATTCAAATGAATCTAACATTTCAAGTTGATCAAAATATAACGTAAGAAAAATGCAAAGCATAACGAGGACACTAAAAAACATATACATCCCAATAGTGTTTTGTCTAGAAGTTGTCTTAGTAATTACATCCTGTTTATAATTCTGTAAGCGAAATTTTTAAGTCGAAATTGTGAGAGTCTGGTAAATCGCAGGATGACGGGAGACGGCTCGAATTGGAGGTTTTGATCCCAGGGTCTGGGAAAAATAGCATTATTTCGAAAATGTTACAAGAAAACGAGAAATAACGTAAAACATCCCCCTTAAGAAAAGCATGGGGATTTAAAAATGTTTACTTTGTTTACACTACAACTTTTGGTTACGTGCCTCCTTTTTAGCGAATTTCCCCTATGGGGAAGAAGCTATTACCGTAGGTGACATGGTAAGACTTAAGCCCGAGACCATGATAACTTTTTGTTTTGAGGTCCCCAGATGCCAAAAACACCATTCGTTCAAATTTATATATATGTATATATATATATCTATATCTATATATATATATATATGTGTGTGTGTGTGTGTGTTCGTTACCGCGATAACTTTAGAAAGAAACGCCCGATTTTGATGAAATTTGGCACAAATGTAACATTTATGACTTTAAGTTCGAAAACCAGATTGATCAGACTATAGGAAGGGGGTTTTATGGGGGTTTTAAATTTTTCAAAAATCAGTTTTTTGAATTTTTCCCCCTAAAATTTTAAAAACACTCAATTTTAGTTTTAGCCATTTCATAGAGCTTAAAAAAACAAATAATTTGGTATTTTGAATCATTAACCTAGGTTTAGTGGTTCCAAAGAAAATCAAAAAAACGTGTTCATAAAATCTCCCATGTTAATCTTATGGGAAAATGGTTTTTAACTTTTCCTCAATTAATTTTACTGTAAACTTCACATTTACTTTTACCAATCACTTTAGCTCTACAAAACGATCATTTTGGTGTTTAAATTGTGATTCTACGTCAATCCGTTGCCGAGTAATTCAAAGTGCTAAACACAGTACGTTGTCCAATGTTATCCTTATGGAGAATATTTAAAATTGTATATCTCTATTAATAATGAATGAATATTGATGAAACTTGGTATGTGGCTTCAAATAGTACTGGTATATTGATATTTGCACAAAATATTGATTTTTGTTGATTATCCTCTTAGCAGCAAACCTGCATCCTCATCCCTAATGTTATTCTTATGGAGAATACGTAAAGCTTTATATCTCCCTTAATTATGAACATAAATCATTAAAACTTGGTATGTAGCTTCACCTGGTTGAGTTATATTGATAATTGCAAAAAAAACATATTTTCATCTTCCTTGTTGCAGCAAACCTGCGTTCTCAGCCCTAATGTTATTCTTATGGAGAATAAATAAAATGCTATAAGTAGGGAAGGGAGGGGGTTTCTGGGGCAGGAGGGACAGGAGGGACGCCCCCCCCCCCCCGAGGTCTCGTCTGTGACACTTTGCGAATTTTTTTTTTGCGAACTTTTTTTGCGAACTTTTTTGCAAACTTTTTTTGCGAATTTTTTTTTTTTGCGAATTTTTTTTTTTTGCGAATTTTTTTTTTTTGCGAATTTTTTTTTTTGCGAAATTTTTTTTTTGCGAATTTTTTTTTGCCAAATTTTTTTTTTGCGAAATTTTTTTTTTGCGAATTTTTTTTTGCGAATTTTTGTTGTTGCGAATACTAACCTAACCTAACCTAACCTAACCTAACGTAACGTAACCTAACCTAACCTAACCTAAGGTAACCTAACCTAACCTAACCTAACGTAACCTAACCTAACCTAACCTAACCTAACCTAACCTCGGATCAGATTTCTGATTGCAGATTCTTGTTCGTCTAGTCGAGCCGAGTCATTTGAGTACCCACATCGTACACTTTGGATGATGTTTACAAAAAAGGGGCCCGCACCACACTTTTGACCTTTTTTTTTTTTTGCATTTTTGGAATCTCCTCGTCAAGCCGAGTATTCTCAGTACCCGCATGACATACTTTGGATAATTAATACAAGAGTTGAACAGGGTAACGCTACAACCAACAGATACAGCCCATCAGCGCTTGCGGTCAATTGAACTAACAGTGAATGCAAATTTTAAGGAGAATATAATTGCAATGCTTTGAACATATACTGCAAAGGGGGGTGTATCGATACACCCCCCTTCAAGTACTCTGCACCGAGGCAGCTGTTCGCACAACCGACTGACGCGTCCAGTCTACTGTCTGGGAATGCGGATGTTGTAATTTGATACCTCGACTGGAGGGTGCAGGTGTTCACACAAAAAACCGACAAGTTGAGACCTGTCTGGGAATGCGGATGCTGTAATTTGATACCTCGACTGGAGGGTGCAGGTGTTCACACAAAAAACCGACAAGTCGAGACCTGTCTGGGAATGCGGATGCTGTAATTTGATACCTCGACGGGAAGACGGCTGACCCTTCTAGGAACCCATAATAGTCCGCCCGTATCGAGTTCCATTAGAGCAGGGTGGTCTTTACCCCAGACAGCGGTTGAGAGTTTTTGCCCCGACCTTCTCCGAAATCCATTAGTGGGGATAGTCACCCACATCACCAACCCTCCTTCAGTTCAGTTCGAGAGTTCAGTGCGTGAAGACGTGTTAGTCCGATCCTGTTCCGTTCTACGCGATTTGTGTTAGTTGCTGATTATCATCATTTGCGATTAGCGATTTGCGTAAAGCACCTTTGAACTATTTAAAACGTACGTGTTGTGCTGTATTGTTTGTGATTATCAAAACTTATAATCCATATTAAAGATGAACGCCACACACGTTTGTACCATTTGTGGTTGTATTTTCGTGCGTAGAAACAATTTGGTGCAACACCACATCAGATTCCACGGCTTGAGACCACAACTACCAACACCAACACCAACGCAGCAAGGTACGTTTTTTGCGTTGCATTATTGTTTTAATCAGACCTAAATGTTAGTAATATAGAAATACGTTATGCAATATAACCGCAGAGTGATACTATTATTTTTATTTAACAGCTTTAACTATTTAGCGCGAATAGAGAACTCTTTGTTTTTTAAATTTAAAATTACATGACTATATCAATATAATTTAATTGTAATAACTTATGTTATTGCTCGCCCCATCAAGCCAAGTCATCAGAGTACCCACATTACATACTTTAAAAAAAAAGGTAGGTGTTAAACATTTCACAATCTAATCGTTTTGTGCGTTTGCAGATGGAGTAGCTGCATGTCGGCTTTGTCGAGCCACCTTCGTAGACCGGGGAGCTTTAGAGCGTCACATGGAAGCGAACCACCGAGTCATTCCACCCCGGCAGGTGATTGATGCTCCGCAGACGACTGCCTATGTCAATCAACACTCCGTTGAAGGTGAGAATCCACATTAAAATAACTTTTTCCCCTTGAAACTAATTACCTTTTTTATAATTATTTAACTAGGTGCATGAAGAAGAATGAGACCGTGACAACTGGTGTACTATTGATTTAATTGCTAGGGGGGAGATTTTCGATCCCCCTAACACATAATGGGTTAGGGGGAGATTTTCGCTCCCCCATACGTCAGGAATTGTTGAAGACTAGAACAAGAATGAGCCCGTGACAACTGGTGTACTATTGATTTAATTGCTAGGGGGGAGATTTTCGCTCCCCCTAAAACATAATGCTTCTTTAGGGTTGGCGCAGCTCAATATTGCAGCTACATCCTTAGCCTTGAACCCCGAATCATGAATGTAGACAAACAGTACAGAAGATTACATTCCCTGTTTGAAAATTGATATTTTTAATTAACAACTCCATTTTGAAATGTGATTCTCGAGAGAGGGGAATTTGTATCTTTAGTTATCCTAATCTGTTTTTTATTTTTATTTTCAGGTGAAGGACCGGGTCCTGACCACCACACCTGCCATGAATGCGGTCGCCGTTTCCGTCGTGAAATACACCTGCGTCGACATGTGGATTCGGTACACAGCAGAGTCCGCAGGTTCATATGCGGCACATGCGGCGCCGAATTTAAGAGGGAAGACAACCTGAATCGACACACCATGCAATTTCACGGCGATGGTCAAGAACGAAGATTCCCTTGCTCATACTGCGGCCAGGAGTTCAACCAGCTGTTCAACAAGGACCATCATGAGCGGTTCTCTTGCCCGATCATGAAGGACCTGATCCTGAACCGAGTGGCTATGGTACAGGACGAACCCCAGCCAGGACCCAGCGCGGAGCCACAACCCGGTACGAGCACACAACCGCAACCCGATGATGTTGAGATGACTGGAGCAGGACAGTCAAGCCCTGTATTCTCAATCATTCAACGGGGTTTCCGCAACCGCCTCCTAACCTACCGTCTGCAGCGACCAATGGAGAATCTCGTCACAATCGGAGAAGTGATGGCGTTGTTGATTGTGAGCCTTACGGAGTTGCTTGAGATCACCTTGGCGAAACACCGCAGCATAAAGGTCAACTTGAAGCTGGAGTGTGAGTTCAAAAATGTGCACAACAACACCTGCCTGCGCAACTTCAAAACGAAGATGACTCCGTTGACGACGACCTCGGACCTGAACCAGTACATCACAGCAGCTTTTGCGAAGCTTATTAGAGAGAAGGCTGAGTGTGATCATATCGGCTCCGGGTGGACATACCTTCGCGTTCGTGATTTGGAGGTTGGCATTAACGAATACACTCCTCTAGGTGAAGATGGTCGAGCTTGGCTCCCACTGCCTATGTCTCTGGAGAACACCAAAGCAGTCGTCAACGTATCGAACGCCGATGAGCGGTGTTTTATGTATGCAGTCCTGGGAAAGTTTGTTCAAGAGGACCCTAAAAGACCGGCATCGTACACCGACGACATCATCGCCCGATACGATTGGACCGGCCTTCAATTCCCCGTTGCTCTGAAGAGTATCAAGACGTTTGAGCGGACAAACAACATCAGTATCAACGTCTATGGTATTGATCACACGTGCGTGGGTCAGAAACCTGACGGACGACCAAAGTATCAGGACACCGTCTTCCCCTTGAAGATTTGTAGGCAGGAGCGCGAAGACCATTGCGACATTTTGTACGTGACAACGGACGGTGATAGTCACTACGCCTACATCAAAGACCTTAGTCGACTGATCCGTCCCCAACTCACAGCACATAAGGGCAGGATATTCATCTGTAAGCGGTGCTTCGCGCACTTTGATAACCGTCCGAACAAGCTTGGTCTGACAGGTGCACAGCGTCTGGAGGAGCACAGGCGATACTGCTCCGCTTCAGCCCCTATTCGCATGGATACGCCGAAAAAGACAGAAATCAAATTCAGCCATCCAGAGTTCACCCGACGCGAGCGTTTCACCATCTACGCGGACTTTGAGTGTGCTCTACTACCGACCGCGGAGATGGATGAACAAGTCGACGAACCGCACGGAGGAGTAGCCACCCACATCCACATCCCATACGCCTTTGCGTACCAGATCATCGACTCGTACGGACTTGAGGAGTTTGAGCCTCGAGTCTACTTCGGGGATGATGCGACAAAGACATTTATGGAGATGTTGAAAACTGATGTTGAGCGATTGTGGAACTTCCTGTACGAAGCAAGAAATCTGCGCCCTGTCCTGACCCCAGCGGAAACGATGCAGTACAACTCGACAGCGAATTGCTACCTCTGCGGATCGGCATTTTCAAGCGAAGACCCAAAGGTTCGTGATCACAACCACGCGCCGCCCTACGAGTTCCGTGGCGCTGCACACAGATCATGTAACCTACGCTACAGGGAGCAGAGAGTAGTCAACTGCTACTTCCACAACCTCTCCAACTACGACGCTCACTTCATAGTGCGGGAGTTGGCGGTCGACCCCGGTGATGTTGAGGTGTTGGCTCACACGGAAGAGCGGTACATCGCTTTCACGAAGCGGTTCCTGTTCGACCGAGCAGCGGCACCGGTTGGGATGCAAGGGCGTGGAAAAAGACAGCCAGGATTCAGAGTCAGGTTCCTCGACACCTACAGGTTCCTGGCTTTGAGCCTCGCCAGCCTCGCAGCCGCACTTCCACCAGCTCAACTCTTGGAGACGAGGAAGAGATTCCCCGAAGACCACCTCTTCGATCTAGTCCGTAGGAAAGGCGTGTTCCCGTACAACTTTGTAACGTCGAACGCCGTATTGGAAGATACTACGGAACTGCCTCTGCAGCGAGATTTCCACAACGACCTGACCCTGGAGGACATAACGGATGCAGACTACGAGCATGCTCGCAACGTGTGGGAAACCTTCGGTTGTAGGAACCTCAAGGACTACGCCGAGAAGTACCTGCGCTGTGACATTGCGCTGTTGACTGACGTCTTTGAACGCTTCAGGGACACGTCGATGGCTGAATACGAACTAGACCCTGCGCACTACTACACCCTACCGTCATACGCCTGGGATGTCATGTTAAGGACCTGTCGAGTGGAGCTTGATACGATACAGGACTTTGATATGTACCTCTTCTTCGAGCAAGGCATCAGAGGAGGTATTTCCCAGGCGATCACCAGACACGCCAAGGCCAACCATGATGGATGTCGCCCTGAAGATCGACGACCTGAAGAGCCAACGAATCACCTGCTATACTTGGACGCCAACAACCTTTACGGTTGGGCCATGTCCCAGTGTCTTCCACAGGGAGACTTCCAATGGCTCAGCCGCGAGGAGATCGCGTCCCTGGACATTGCAGCGTTGGACCCCGAAGGACCCACCGGCTATGTCTTGGAAGTTGACCTTCGCTACCCCGCCCACCTGCACGACCTTCACAAGGATCTCCCCTACTGCTGCGAGACCAAACGTCCGCCAGGAGGGAAATTCAAGAAGCTCGTTACGACTCTGGATGACAAGAAGAACTACATCTGTCATTACAGAATCCTGCAGCAGGCGCTGGAAAACGGACTGGAGCTTGCGAACGTGCATCGCGTCATCTCGTTCCGTCAGTCTCGGTGGTTAGAGAGCTACATCCTAATGAACACCGAACTGAGGAAGAAGGCCACGACCAAGTTTGAACAAGACTTTTTTAAGCTTATGAACAATGCGGTCTTTGGCAAGACGATCGAGAATGTTCGCAAGCGAATGAACTCTAAGCTGGTGTGTACGCCGGAGATGTTCAGGAAGTATGTAGCCAAGTCAAACTTCCTGGACCGAACCTACTTCAACGAGGACGTTGCCATTGTACACATGTCGAAAGTCAATATCGTCCTGGACAAACCGCTCTACGTCGGAATGTGTGTCCTCGATCTGAGCAAGTGGCTCATGTACGACTTCCTTCGAAAGATGAAGAACCGCTACGGCGACCGTCTGAAGGTTGACTACATGGACACTGACAGCTTCGTGTTCGACATCCAGACTGAAGATGTTTATAAGGACATGATGGAGCATCTGGACGATTACGACACCAGTGCGTACCCCCAAAACCATCCATGCTACAGCCCCGTCAACGCAAAAGTCATCGGAAAGTTCAAGGATGAAGCGAACGGTCTTCCGCTGCTCGAGTACCTCGGTCTCCGCTCGAAACTATACTTCATGGATATAGTCGAGTTCGAGGAGAGGACTGAAGATGACGAGTTGCAGGTCATGACAGTGAAGCGCGCCAAGGGAGTCGCTAGAGGTGTTGTAAAACACAATCTAACCTCTGACGACTATCGGGAATGCCTCTTCAATGGCGTGTTGAAGAGAACCATCAACACCAGGTTCCAGTCCCGAAACCACCGCGTCTTCACAGTTCAAGTCGACAAGCTATCCTTGAGCTGTAACGATGACAAACGCTACATCCTTCCGGACGGTGTAAACACACTGCCTTGGGGACATGTTGACGTGCCACCTCAGCCCGAAGACATCCCTCAAGACGATGAAGAGGCGGAGGATGAGGAGCGTTGAGTGGTTGTGTCATATTACCAAAGACCCTGACTTGACTTGTAAATTTCCGATTTTGCTAAACCTAGTCATTAGTTTGTATCGAGTCTCGTAAAACTTAGAAATGTGCTCCTTTGTTCTTTTTGTTCTAGTCGTTAGTTTGTGTCGAGTCTCGTTTTGCTAGCCAAACACAAATGTTCAGGAGCACATACTCGATGTAAAATATATATAAGGTGTGTAAATAAATAGCCAAATTGTTCGTATATACATTTGTCTTTTTTTTCCTCCCCTCACATAGTCTTAAGATTCAAAAGTAAACTACCAATTCAAATGTCTGACTACTTGCTAAAAGTGTAATTGCTAAAGGAGGCTAGGATATGAATGTTACTTTAGAATCATTGTATGATAGGTATGTCCAAAATTGGGTCAGACCTAGTGTTTTCACCAACACGCAAGGGGGGTGAAAGGGGGGTGTATCGATACACCCCCTTTCACCAACACGCAAGGGGGGTGAAAGGGGGGTGTATCGATACACCCCCCTTTCACCCCCTTTGCAGTATGTGTTCAAAGCATTACATTCATCTTTTACGTCAAAATTTGCATCCAATATCTGTTTTGCTCGTTCAATATGTGTCTGTCTGACTAATTGCTAAAAGTAAATACTAAAGGAGGTGAGGATGGGAAATAATAAGAATGTTTCTTTTTTTTATTCTGAGTACACAACTAGTTTATTGAGAAAAATGCAAAATTTCAAAACTCAATTGGTATACATTTGTGCAAAGAGTCTCCTGATCAGTGCATCGTTGTGGCCGACAGAAGAGTGTTCAAAGAGCTGCACAAAGTCCTTCATCTTCATGCCGTAGTGGGTGCGGCAGTACAGGAATACAAGGCAGTATTGACCGCAGACCAGAGTGTTGTCACTTTGAAGGCGATGCTCGTTGTACAGGTAGCGACGAGCGTTGCGTCTCAGGAATCCTTGGTAGAATTGAAGATGTGGCGGTTGACCGTAGCTGTCAAAGAATTCAATTATTCCTCCTCCTTTGTTAAGGTAGAAAGCGACCCAGTGAGTGCCGTCTTCATTGTGTGGATCAGTGTTCACAATCATAGCAGTAGATGGTGAAATATAATGGGGCAATTGATCCGCAGCGTAGACACCAACATTCTGTACGGGCAGTTTAGCCATACACTTTTGTATCTCTAAGGTATTCATTCTACTGTGTCGACGCCACAGTCAGTAGTAGGAGTAGTAGTACTAGTAGCAAAACAAAAGCAGGAACTGGTATCACTCTCACCATCGTCAGCGTAATCATCAGCGTCAGCGATATTTGTACTTAGATGTAACCAACTGCGTAATGTGATGCAATTGGCTAGAGCGCATCGTGTGTGAGCTGTTCTGTGGTGGCGACATCGCACTGCGTTTGTTGATAGTAGACTGTTGATTGACGATAGTGATCCGCAGCCAATATCGTTGATATCCATGACATTAGTAGTACAGTGATCCGTGATGAAATTGTATCGTACAAACTCTTTTTTCTCAGCACCTTTGACGTAGACAATCGGTCGTTTGGCGATACATGCACGTAACTTTTCCTCTAGCACATGATACCAGATATCACCTTGGTCCCATTCCAATCCGTGACAGTGTTTTGTGAGCCAATAGCTTTCACGCAGTTTCTCTTGTGATAGGAAATCTCGACTGAATGGTGATTTGGCGATATGATGCATTAGCAGTGTTCCACTGACCAATTCCAAGACGCACACTTCCTTCAGAATGTAGTCATTTGCGTTGTCCTTGAAACATTGAAAATCTACAATAATTGGAGATGCGGAATTTTTACGCGGTACTCTGCATAAACGATCCATCTTGTGCGAATGTTGGTTGTAGACTGAGGACGATGACGCCGCTGCCGACGATCTAACCACCAAAGTCCGCAGACACGTTGCGATGACGATCGATTTCTATGACGTTGTCAAACTCTGCGTATACCAGACAGTTGACAGTCTCTGTGAGCCCCGTGTCGAAAGCAATCTCCATACGCACACTGCCGTTGCGCACTAGGTTCCAATGAGTCGTATCGCTTGCTGACATATCAGGTGTTAGATTGAATGCCATCAGACAGTATCCATCGTCGTAATCGTCTCTATTTATGAGATTACCAGCATCGCTAAAGTGTATGCCGGAGCCTGAAAACAGACTGTGATACGCCATCACGTATTTTCCCTTGCCGGTTTCGTAGTGTGGTTGTAGCGGTTTGGACGGCACTTGTTCACCGTCCACGTACAGCGAGAAGTAGTTGGTTTTGAAATTTTGAAAGTTAAATGGATTCTTTTTTAAATCGCCATTATAAGCGGCGTTGGTGACCAGTCCGACAATGATTCGTTTCGGCACTTGACCTAGAAACACATTGTCCAAAGTTTTGCTCCTCACTCCAAACGGCAGTGTGAATGTTTTCAATTCCACTCTGGTGATTGGGTATTTAGCTGTGCCGGTCTGAAGCGTCTTGCTGTGCGCCAACAGTACAGTGGGGCTAACTTTACACCTTCGTATCCAGAGATTCGCATCAACAATGTGCACCTTGTAGTCACCGTCATCCGACATAATGGAGAAGGAATCTTTTGATCGGATCAGTTTAAAACGCAGTTCCACACCGTTCAACAGGAACTTGTTCTGATTACACATGTCCACATGTAGGCGACCGAGCATATCGATTTCACGACTTTTATTTGTCATTTTTCGTCTCGCCTTTAGCCCATCGTTATCGTCCAGAGTATTGTCCATGTGGCCGGCATCGTCCGCGTTCCACAATCCACATGTTAAATGTGATTTCCTAGCATCATATCCGTAATTCAGCAATGTTTCAATATACGCTCGATATGCATAAGTGTTGTTTTGTGGTGTGACCAGTTTCTGATTCATACTCATATCGACTTGACTGAATAACGTGTGCAGCCAATTGTTGACTGGGCCAATTTTGTTCGATTCATCGGCATCTGCGATTGCCGCTCCTGTCGACTTGACAATAGACGCTGTAACTTCCAACATTGTTTGCGAAAGATCGGTGTATTCTTCGCCGTTGCCGGGCACAACAAACTCGATGGGCGAATCATCAGTCAGTGTGGAGATTGGTTTGTACTGAATCCATTTGCCGCTCTCGATACTGGTCTGCGTCGGCGGTAGGGAGAATAAGTCCAATTCCGTCTTGACGCATTCACACGACTTTTGATGTAGAAACGACATTGCTAGCGTGTGTGTTAATTGAATATATCACGTACGGAAGTTCTCCTCACTGCTTTCCTCGTCTGCCTCGTCTTCTTCCTAACTGTCCTTCTCTTCTTGCTGCTGCTCTTGCCCTTCTTCTTGGATGACGACGACCTTCCTCGAAGGAGTTTCGTCAAAGACTGCGGTGTGACACGACGGCCGCCGAACATGGCGCGCTTCGCGTTCCTCTTACGCGAGAGTCTCGCGTTAGTCTTTCGCGCAGGAGTAGCGCGTCGGTGTTTCGCGGTATTCTTTCGCGTTACGCGACGGTGTTTCGCGCGAGAGCCGCCGCCGCCACTTAGCACACGTTGAAGTTTGCCATCCGCCCTGCGTTTTAGCGAGTCTGTAAACTGGCTGAAATGATCTCTAGCGGCTTCTTTGGGATCCCGCTGGTGCATGGCCATGTCGCCCAAGAATCCAACACCGGATTTCAACGCCTCTTTGGCCACAGCAGAGGCTCCCGACTTGAGCAGCGGTGTGATGGTGCGGAACATACCGCCTAGGAAACTGCCAATTCCATGTCCGCACTGGTAGGGTGCACCGCGAAATACCCTATCGATACTGCCGCCGGTCTGCTGCAACTGTTGGCGACGGTAGTAAGCCAAGTAGGGATCGTTTGTATTCATAATTGCTGAGCTACTCTTTTGAAATGAAGCTTCACGTACGACGTCCCAAAGAGGAATGACGCTTTTTTACTAGCGTGATCCCTTAGGTCAATATCGATCGTTTCAAATGTTCCTTTCATAACTGGCGCATAATGAGGACTGATGAAATGCACAGTCTTATGCGCGCCGTGTGTGTAGTTATCTCTGTCAATGTTGATAATCTTCAAAAGCGGCGCTGTAGTGTCGCCAATCAGCTGCGGTTCAATCAGATCACAATACACGTACAAGTGTGTCGGCAGTCCCATAGTCAGATTTGGTGGCCATATCGCTGTGAGGTCATTTGTCAAAACGTTCTCGTACGGATCGAAACCCAACTGGAGAGACAGCGCTTCGGTGAAATGCACTTTGCTTATACCGTCCACCATTGTCGTGATCTTGACTCTGTCCTGCTCTTTGTCATACTCAAAGTACAAGTACTGGGTTACATCCTTCGCTTTATTGATCATTTTCAATAAATCGGTTATGTTCTTGTAATAACCGGGTTTCATCTTTAGCATAATGTGCTCGACACTGAGTGTGACGGGAATACTAGGCAGAACGAGTTTATAGTCGAGCCAAATACACGATTCCTCGTCCACAGTCATAAAGGAGCATGGATAATGCGCTTCGACCAAAGCCATCTCCCACTCGCCATCGCCTTCTAATCGAATTTGTCTCGGCAGATGTGTAGTGTACTTGGACACTGTGTTTTTTGGAAAATAATCCTTTGAGCTGTTGCTGGGCAATGTCAAATAGAACTGGTTGCTATTAGGCATTTTGCAAATCTTGCGCTCCTACCCAAGAATTGAACTCGTCTCCGTAACCTGCCCACTTGACGAAATAACGCTTACTGCGACCGCGACCCTTAGCGTCTAGTATTTCAGCAATCTTGAACAGATGGTCGTTGTATATTGTCACTTTTTGTAATTCGTATTCGTAAAACTGACCAGTCACTTGTTCACCGTTGAGATCCGCCAAAGTGTACATTGGCAGAGGCATCAATGTGTTTACACGACGCACCACAAACACTTCTTTACTCCAATTAGTCTCGTAACCTTTTGCGAATGTGCCCTTCTCCTTAGATATGCGCACTGTGGTGCCAACTGTCAGTTTTGCCTTAACACGACGCGGTATCTTACCGAACATGCGACGCCATACCTGATGCAATATTCGCTTGTTGTCAACAGTCACATCGACTGGTCGTATTCTGTTGCCTAGACTCTTGTGAGCGCTGTTGTTGTATGCGCTAACCAGTTTGTCCAACGCATCTACATAACGATATGTGTTTTTGTAAGTCAAATATCGCCACATGCGTGTTTTCAAAGTGCGATTCACGCGTTCCACTACGGCCGCTTTAACATCTGGGTTTTGTGTAGTGACATAGATGATTCCGTATTGTTTGAATAACCTTTTCGTCTTGGCACCGGTGAATTCAGTACCTTTGTCAGTTTGTAAACAGCGAGGTGTGTCGGTCGCTTCGGCAAATATCTCCTCGAAAGCGTTGGCCACTTCAGCTCCTTCTTTCCGCCTCAACGTCCGCACATACAGGTGTTTGCTAAACACGTCTATTACAGTCAGTAGGTAGTTGACGCCGTCGTTGTGTTTACTAAGACCACGCATATCGTTCAAGTCCGCTTGCCACAATTCAAATGGACCATACACTATGTAAGGATTGCGCGGGAAACGCTTGCGTGCCGGTTTGTGCAATGTGTAAGTGTCCTGTGTTTGTAACCATTCAATCACTTTGCGTTTTGAAACTGGTTTTGCAGCTCGCGCTAAAGGAGCTACACCGCCATACGACGAAGGTTCGATGGGATTGTAATACAAACGCTCCATAATACTGAAAACCTATCCTGTGTACGTTTCCCACTTGTCCAAATTTGACGACGGCTTGTTTCTAGTTAGAAGATCAAACTGCCCTGTCGGTGTAGATGTTACACGTTTTCCTCTTGCCGATCGAAGCCGATTTACTAGCGGTGTTCTCAGTATTGATTCAGTTGACGTGTCTTCCACGTCATCGTCTGATCCTTCTCCTCCTGTGAATGATGATCGATATTCGGCATTTATTTCCTTTAGTGCTCTTAGATTATTCATATAGTCCTTTGGCACGTTCATCGCTTTCAATGCGTTGAGCACTTCCCGCCATCCTGGCGGTATGTAATCACGCATACGCACCTTTACTATGCAATTTAAGATATCCACTAGATTTGAGTCTGGGATTTTTACACCGTTGATGTACACTGAATAGCCACTGTCCCATCTGATTAAGCTGCCGTCACGTTTCATGAAACGTAAAAGATTGCGGGCATCAGATCTGTAAGTTTTGGAAAACGTTTCCACAATCTCTTCCACTGGACCACCTTCCGCAGCGGGGTGCGATCGTTGACTATGTTCAATCCCACCCGTCTCCACGATTGGTATGCTAATCGGTTGGCGTCTATTCTCTGCAATATGCAAGAAGCGATGTAACGCTTGTTTGTACAATTTCCACTTTTCACTATCGTCCATACGTTTGTTATTCAATATTTGTTGCATCTCCGCGTCGAGGCTGTTTTCACTGGATAGATTAGTCGGTCTGTTATCCGTAGCATTTGATTGCAGTCGATCAATCAACTCTTGCGGCACAACTACCATCTTCTTTGCATGTTCCATTTTTGTGCTAATGGCTAGCTACTTTTCTAAAGTGTAACTTCACGCACGACGTTCCAAAGTGGAATGGCAAATGATTACCAATGTTATCTCTTAAGTCAATTTCCACACTGTCAAAAGATCTATTCATAACAGGCACATAGTGCGGATCGATGAATGATGTTGATTTATGCAATCCGTATACATAAGAAGACGTGGATATATTGACAATTTTCAATAACGGTGCGACTGTATCGCCGACCATCTGCGGCTCGACTAAATCACAATACACGTACATGTGTGACGGTAAGCCAAGACGAATGTTGGGCGAACGGATGCTTTTGTTAACTGCATCACCTTCCAGCGTCAATTCATTCGGATCGAACCCCAATTGAAGCGCTAACGTTGGACTTAATGTAATTTTTCCAACATCAGTTCCCATCGATACTTCAATGAATTTGTTGTATGGGTTTTCAACGGTGAACTTTACACCAAAAGTAATCGCTAGTTCTTGTGAATTGATATGATCACACAATTCTTGAATATTTGCGTAATCACCAGTCTTCAATTTAATTCTGTGGTTTTGTTTTGGAGTAGCAGACACTACCGGCGTTACATCGGCAGTGCTGTCCATAACCCGCGCCAACGCTTCTATGTTCACTTTTGCTTCCTCTTGCGGTTGTATGCAAATGTCAATTGTTTCGTCATTACCGACAGATAGAAATGTCATTGGATAGTGCGCTTCCACAAGTGCAATTTCCCAGTCGCCAGCGTCCAGTTGAATAGCTCTCGGCAAATGTGTTATATAATTTGCAACTTTGTTTTTCGGATAATACTGCATCGAACTGTTGCTGGGCAGTGTCAAATAGAACTGATTGTTGATGCCAGTCATTTTTATCTACTCAGTGCTGCTTGTAGTACTGCGCTCAAAAGTAATGGTATAAAGATTCCACCGCCTTTTTGTATGAGATACTTTCGTTTCTTTGACCAGCCTTCGCCGCGTTTCACCAATCGACGTAGCGTCGCCTTGTGTTTGCTTAGCTGACTTTTACTCTTCTTCGCCAGAGGAACGTTACCTCGCAACACGTTGTATGCGCACTCACACACTGAGCGAATGCGGCTCTTGTCACACACCTTTAACAGTGCCTTCCGCTCCTTGGGTGTTGCGTGTATGAAAGCCGTAAGCAGAGCTGCGTCCTTCCGCAAGCACGACATGATTACTACTGATGGCGAAATTACCTTTTCTTTGGCAAGTACACATAGTTGGTAGAATCGTCTGGAAATATGCAACTTCGTATTCGCATATTTTCGTCTGTTGATTGTTTCAAGTCTATCAGTAGGTAGCCGTGTGGATTCCTAGTAGCGTCAGCGTACGCCTCCTCGATGAATTTCGGGCTGTCTGGATATATTTGTCTGGCCAAGTACCTAATCTGAACTCTATCTCTAGGATTCTTAAAACACACAATGTAATGCGCATTCAGTGAGATGTCCCTCTGCCCACGTCCTTGATGAAACAAATTTTGTGTAATGAAAAACACACTAATGTTGCGATGATGGCAACCTTTTGTGAAAAGATCCACGACACGGTTGTCGGCCTCACGCATCATATCGTCTATAATCACAAGTATCGGCTCGTTACCAGAAAAATCCTCCAAGTTTGGTAGACCTTCTACGTGGTTAATGGTGACATTTTTCGAGTCACCACCACCACCATCACCACCACCACTACCATAATGCCAGTTTATACTGGTAAATGGTGTGTCACACATTTCTGTAATGTGTTTTATAAACTTTGACACAAACTGTGACTTGCCACAACCCGAAGGTCCCGCCACAATGGCTGAGAACGGATGTTTCCACATCAAGCCCATGATTACTACTGAGCTACTAAACACCTCACAGTTACCATACTCACACTCTTAAACTTACTACCAAAGGACATTTTTGGGGTTAAGTGAAATAAATAACACAGTGGTTATGTTCTGAACGTGACTATAAGTATTGACTACGAAAACTAATTTACAAAGGTATTAACAAAATCTTCAAGTCTTGCTTTACATAAACTCCAACGGTGTGAATCTGCTATTGGAACCCCTAGGGCTGCGCTTCACCAAGCGAAGGCGTTCTCCAAACCCGCTGTTGTAGCGCTCGATGTCGGTGTTGCTGAGGACCTCGTTGAAGCGCCTAGGCAGGTAGACTCGCAGAAAGAAGTCATCCCCGACCTGCCCCTCCAGGATCACGATGATTGTCTCGCCAAAGGGTGTAGTGGCTCGCTCCATCGCAGTGATGAGATAGCCGCATTCCTCTCGGAGATCGGCTATCCTGGTGTAGAGCGGAGAGTCAGACTTGCAGTTGTTGAGGGTAGCTCTAAGGTCCGCGGTTGCTGCAGTGCCGTTCACGCCCGGAAACTCTAGCTTGAAAGTGCTGCTGCTCGACATCTCTAGTAGTAGTAGTTGGAGTAGGTCTATGTGAGGTGGTGGTCTGGTGGCGAATGATGTTCAATCGGGCGGGGCCCCGCCTTATAAACCCTCGCCGCCATTTTCTTCTACGTGGGTGGTCCGAAGGGTCGGGCGCAGGTGTTCACACAAAAAACCGACTCGTCGAGACCTGTCTGGGAATGCGGATGCTCTAGTTGAATGCCGACGCCACTCGTTGTTTCTTCCTCACAGCTCGCTTCTTAGGCGGTGGCTGCGAAACTGCACTGCGTTGTGTAACAGTTTGAGTTAAGCCTGTAATTTTCGGTACTCCTGTTGATTTATAGATCCACATGTTTTCCACTTTATCAACTACTTGTTTAACACTTTGGTGCATTTCACCATCTTTGTCCAAAAATAAACCGCACATGAACACCATATCTGTACCATCGTACATTTCCATTTTCAATAAAATTTGTCCTTTGTTTCCTGGGTTTTGAACTGCGAAAGTATTCCCATCGTCCATCCATGACACTATGGGAGAATCATCTGTTGGTTTTGGCACCCATCCTGGTTTCTTGGTTTCCACTTCGATGGGAGTTGGTCTCCTTCGTCTCTTGCAGGCAGTTGTCGGTTTTACAAATGACGACTGAGGTGATGCCAACGTCTGATCACTAGCATTATTGTTCATAACCTCAATCTCCTGAATAAACGATTTGATATAGTCGTCCGCAGAAGCGTAAGCGTCCATGTTCACGTCCTTACCGTGTGACTTCAACCGTACTACTGACTGGTGTTGCGTCTGCTCACCCTTGAAGTAAACTGTACGCACTCGCTGTCAGACAATATTTCTGTTTGGCGTTCGCTTTTATTCACCCGCTGAAGTCAACTGTTACGTTACGGTGACGATCGATCTCGATGACGTTGTCCAGTTCGGCGTACACTATACAGTTGACGGTCTCGGACAACGCTTTGGAGAATCCGATTTCGATACGTAGATTACCGTTGCGCAGGAGATTCCAGTGACTCGACTCAGCCGCGGACATGTCCGGTGTCAAGTCGAACGCCATAAGACAATTACCGTACGGATAGTCACCTCTCTTGATCTCATTACCTGCGTCGGAGAACTGGATTCCGGTGCCAGTGACCAATGTGTAATAAGAGAGTATATACGTCTCACTGTTCAATGTGTAAACGGGCTGTAACGGTTTGGCCGGTACTTGTTCACCGTCCAAGTACAATGCGAGATAATTCATATCGTAGTGTTGAAAGTTGTAAGGATTCTTCTTGAAATCTCCGTTGAACGCAAGATTACTGACCAGTCCAATTATCACACGTTTCGGTAACTGACCGAGAAATGCGCTGTCTAAAGCTTTACTCATTATACCGGAGGGTAGTGTGAAGGATTTCACTTCTACACGCGTGATCGGATACTTGGCCGTGCCGGTCTCGAGAGTTTTGCTGTGCGCCAACAATACGCTCGGATTGATCTTACATCGACGTACGAAAAGACTAATCTCTTTAATTGTCACCTTGTAGGTAGTTAGCGTTTTGGACATTATACAAAACGCGTTTCTGGATCTGTTAAGTTGCAATCGCATCTCGACACCGTTCAACATGAATTTGTTCTGATTGCACAGATCGATGTGCAATCGACCGACCATATCGCAAACATCGCTTTCTTTCGTGTGATCGCGACGCTTTTTCAATCCCTCGTTCAATTCGTCACAATCGTCCATTAGTCCGGCCGAATCTCCAAAAAACAGCTCGCTAGTCAGGTGCGAATTCTTCGCACTACATCCGTAGTTCAATAGGTTTTCCAAGTAGGCACGGTAAGCGTACGTGTTGTTTTGTGGTGACACCAGTTTATGATTGAGATAGAGATCCACTTGACTGAATATCGAGTGGAGCCAATTGTTCACCGGGCCCACCTCTTTAGCAGGTTGCCCACCGTCAGCTTTAGTGTCGTCCTGTTTCACAATAGCGGCTTTCACGTGTAATAACGTTTGTGTCAGGTCCGTGTACTCGTCACCGTGACCGGGTATTACAAACTCTATTGGCGAATCGTCCGTCAGCGATGAGATCGGTTTGTATTGAACCCATTTACCGCTCTCGATGCTGGTCTGCGTAGGCGGTAACGAAAACAAGTCCAGTTCAGTCTTCACACATTCACACGATTTCTGATGAATAAACGACATTGTTATCGAATTAATGTAGACGTCCGTCTTCGAAGAAGTCTATCAAGAGACTGTGGCGTGTCGCGACCCGCGCACCGCTTAGGGGGAGATTTTTGCTCCCCCTAACACATAATGGTTTAGGGGGGAGATTTTCGCTCCCCCATACGTCAGGAATTGTTGAAGACTAGAACAAGAATGAGACCGTGACAACTGGTGTTCTGTTGATTTAATTACTAGGGGGAGATTTTCGCTCCCCCTAACACATAATGGGTTAGGGGGAGATTTTCGCTCCCCCATACGTCAGGAATTGTTGAAGCCAAAAACAAGAATGATACTGTGGGTGTTTGACAACTGGTGATTTATTGCTCGGAATTCGATACGGGCGGACTATAATGGGTTCCTGGAAGGGTCGCATCGCCCTCCCGTCGGGGTATCAAATTACAGCATCCGCATTCCCAGACAGGTCTCGACTTGTCGGTTTTTTGTGTGAACACCCGCACCCTCCAGTCGAGGTATCAAATTACAACATCCGCATTCCCAGACAGTAGACTGGACGCGTCAGTCGGTTGTGCGAACAGCTGCCTCGGTGCAGAGTACTTGAAGGGGGGTGTATCGATACACCCCCCTTTGCAGTATATGTTCAAAGCATTGCAATTACATTCTCCTCAAAATTTGCATTCACTGGTAGTTCAATTGACCGCAAGCGCTGATGGGCTAGCTCTGTTGGTTGTAGCGTTACCCTGTTCAACTCTTGTATTAATTATCCAAAGTATGTCATGCGGGTACTGAGAATACTCGGCTTGACGAGGAGATTCCAAAAATGCAAAAAAAAAAAAGGTCAAAAGTGTGGTGCGGGCCCCTTTTTTGTAAACATCATCCAAAGTGTACGATGTGGGTACTCAAATGACTCGGCTCGACTAGACGAACAAGAATCTGCAATCAGAAATCTGATCCGAGGTTAGGTTAGGTTAGGTTAGGTTAGGTTAGGTTACGTTAGGTTAGGTTAGGTTAGGTTACCTTAGGTTAGGTTAGGTTACGTTACGTTAGGTTAGGTTAGGTTAGGTTAGGTTAGTATTCGCAACAACAAAAATTCGAAAAAAAAAAATTCGCAAAAAAAAAAATTCGCAAAAAAAATTTGGCAAAAAAAAATTCGCAAAAAAAAAATTTCGCAAAAAAAAAAAATCGCAAAAAAAAATTCGCAAAAAAAAAAATTCGCAAAAAAAAAAAAAATTCGCAAAAAAAGTTTGCAAAAAAGTTCGCAAAAAAAAAAATTCGCAAAGTGTCACAGACGAGACCTCGGGGGGGGGGGCGTCCCTCCTGTCCCTCCTGCCCCAGAAACCCCCTCCCTTCCCTACTGCTATATATCACTTAGTTATTTATGTATTTTTATGAAACTTGGTAAGTGGCTTTATGTGGTTGTAAGAAATATATTCATGCATAGGAAATTCGCTGAGTACGCAGGTTTGCTGCGACGGGGGTATTTACAAACTGTCATGTGTTCCTTCTTATTTGGTTTTATTTTCCTCAGCATGTAAATAATAAAAATATCAGATGAGGCAGAATATTGTAGGAAGATTATGGGCTATCGCCCCTTCAAGCCACTAGTAGAAAATATTTTACGAATCCTACTATGTCTATAAAAACCTTTAATCATAGATGAAAACAAATAACGTTTTGAAGAAAAATTGAAACCTATTACAACATGAACCAATAAGCGCATGTTGTGTAAAAAAGATAATTAAAGGAGAAGGGTTTTTAATTTAACATAATCATAAAATGATTGTATCGTAAATAAATAAATAAACAATTTAATATCAAAACATCTAGATCTAAACATTTGCACGAATAAATACAAATGGCATCCTTCTAACACTGCAATAAAGAAACATTAATTAAAACTTAAAAAATTTGTTTCATAATTTACTTAAAATATCACCGATCGCATATAAAATATTCTATCCAATTTAAGGAGTAAATAAGAAGACGGATCATAACCTAAAATGCTCTCTAAAACTCAACAACTGCATGTTATACTAAGAATGTTGGGCACAAGAATAAATTTGCAAGCGCATTAAAACAAAACCAATCATATAAAACAGCTATGGAATGATTTTTTAACACAAGACAAAGGGTGTATATTGAAAGGTAAACTCTTTTGAAGTATATAACATTAAAAAAATCCTAAATAATTCCCAGATGTTCTCACACTATACTGTGTACATTTACAAGTCCAGTTCAACATCTGAAGTGGGCAAAGTAAAATTTAAGAATTTTAATTTCAGTACATTCATTAATACATTCAGTAATTAGTAAATATATTTATTTTAAACTTAAAACCCAGCTCTAGCTTTGAAGTTAAAAAATTGCGATCCATCTCTTGTATTAATTTGAAATTTCAATTTTACTAACTCGTATACTTCTTTTATTTTTTTTAATTTAACATAATCTTAAAGTAAGCAGTTTTTTGAAGTTGTTGATAAACAATACATATTCTCAAAGTATTTACGATTATTTTTATTTCAAATTAGGGTTAATTATCGACGCAATTGATACTATAATTTAGTTGTCTGCAGGATCAACCAAAGTTAGACTAGTGTATTAGCAAAGTTTGGTAAGTGCCATTACTCATTGGCTACTGATGGGGTTAACGGATGAGCTAACTACTACTGGAAAGTTGTTACAACGCTATAGTTATTATGGGGGCTAAGTTGCGTTGTGTCGGAGACAAATTAGTTAAACTACTTTCTATCTTAATTTTATTCGAGCTTCAGAGCTAGAAGAGTTTGTACATACTACTAAAAACGAGTTTGTGATACATGTGGTAAATCTACTTTGAAATGCAATCATCAATAAATAAATACGTAATGTGAGTGCATATTTGAGTTGGGAATACCTTAGAAAACAATTAAAAATTGTTAACAATATAATTTCACAAACAAAATCACAAAAATTATTTCGAATTTCTTTAATTTGACCAGTAATAAAATTCATCATATTTAATTCAATGCTCGTATTTGGTGCTGAGTTTCTAGTAAAAATGGTTTTAGACGAAAATATCTAATATTAACTATATAATAATTGTATTATCCAACGGAAAAATATAATCCGGAAAATGTTAATAGTATAATAATAATGTAAAAAAGTTAGATGACGCATGCATACAAATATATGTAAAATCAGTACACTGTAGGAAGTAAAATGTGTTTTGAAAAAGGAAAAAAATATTACCTTAAAATACAGATAACTAATCCTTCTAAATTAACATAGAGTAAGATATACGAGAAGTGATGTAATCCAGACAGACACACTCCCGGGCGTCATCTAGGCTTAATGGCGTCACAACCACGTCAGCCATATTGGGGTGGTGAGGCTATTTCTCAGCTCGGTATTATTCTTTATTTATCTTCGTTGGATTAACACAGGGTTTGCAGGGTTAATAAATTAGGATTGTAATTCCAGTATGTATTATGAAAATGTGCAGCTCAAAGGAAACAAAAAATTCGAATGAATTTGGATCTTATAGTTTTACCAATAAACTTTATAAAAGTATATACCTGTTCTCGACATTTCCTTAATAAATCACAGTACTTTTGACAAAGCATATGTCTTAAAATAATATGTTATTTTACTCAGTTCCTTTGAAAAAATCTTAGTTTAACAAATCTAAATTAACCTTTCATATACTACGTATAATTTATAACTTAAATATTATGCTATTCGTGAATTAATGGTTCAGGTAAACAATGAGTATGTGACGGAACTGCTTTAGATCAATCTTCCTTAAAATAATACTATTTTAGGCTCTCAGGACTTCAAGAACAATATTCCCTAAACAATTATTGAAATAAGTCGATACAATACATAACATTGTTGTTCGCACAACACACCATTGGTAGTCACCATGTAATTTGAAAGTGATCCAACCAATTATAAGATTACTTACAACTTGCGATCGTAAACAAATAATAGGCTGGAACATATAGTGGTTAGTCACTGCATAATCTGAGGTTTGCCAGATCGATCCTGAGCAAAGTAATGAAAATGTTGTGAAGTTTTAGAACTTGACCCAGCTGCCATTCGTCATTCGGGTATTATAAATTATATTATCAGGTAAACTCAGATAGTAACAAGACCACGGTTTGGACTTTGTCATATAAAAACAGAAGTAAATTTTCATGTATAAACCAACAATATTAACAAACTCTCGGAGAAACCCTTTTAAAACAAAATACCCATATTTCAGCACACCTGCAGATAGGACTGGGTATGCAGGTTTGCTGCACGAAGGACCACAAATATCCAATTTTAGCGAATTTCCCCTATAGGGAAGAAGCTATTACCGTAGTCGGCATGGTAAGACCTAGGCCCGGGACCATGATAACTTTTCGTTTTGAGGACCCCAGACCCCAAAAACACCATTCATTCGAAACTGTATATATATCTATCTATATATATATATATATATATGTGTGTGTGTGTGTGTGTGTGTGTGTGTGTGTGTGTGTGTGTGTGTGTGTGTGTGTGTCCGTGAGCACGATAACTCTCGTAAAAATGATCCGATTTTGATGAAATTTGGTATAAACGTGTAAAGCAGCATTTATGACTATAAGTTCGAAAACCAGCCATATCGCTCCATCCGAAGGGGTATTTTGGGGGGGTATGTCCGTGGGTTCTTATGGAGAATAATCAAAAGTTATATATCGCTTATTTATGAATTTATATTGATGAAACTTCGTATGTGGCTTCACCTAGTTGAGTAATATTGATATTTACATGAAACCCCACATTTGTTGTTCCTTGTTGCAGCAAATCTGTGTACTCATCCCCAATGTTATTCTTATGGAGAATAATTCAAATTTGATATATCGCTTATTTATGAATATATTTTTATGAAACTTGGTAACTTTGCGGCTTTATGTGGTATTAAGACATATTTTTTGCATTGGGAATTCGCTGAGTACGCAGGTTTGCTGCTACGGGGGTATTTATTTAAATGCCAATGGATCACCATCAGATGAAGCAACATTCCAAGTTTTACCAATATGTGTTAAAAATACCCCCGTAGCAGCAAACCTGCGTACTCAGCGAATTTCCAATGCATATATAAGTATATTAATACCACATAAAGCCACATACCAAGTTTCATCAATATACATTCATTAATAAACGATTTATGACATTTTAATTATTCTCCATAAGAATAACATGGCGGCTGAGTATGCAGGTTTGCTGAAGCAAGGAGCACAAAAAATGGGGTTTTATACAAATATCAATATAGCTCATGTAGGTAAAGCCATATACCAAATTTCATTAATTTATTTTCATAATGAAGGGAGATAACACGTTACTTATTCTCCATAAGAGTAACATGGGGCTGAGTACGCAGGTTTGCTGCTACGGGAGCCATTGGTAAAAACTTTTTTTGAGCAAATATCAATGGTCCACAACCAGATGAAGTCGTATACCAAGTTTCGTCAGTATACGTTCATAAATAAGCGAGATATAAAATTGTTATTTTCCTCCTTAAGAATAACATTAGACAACGTACTGTGTTTAGCACTTTCAATATCTCGGTAACCAATTGACGTAGAGAAATGATAAAAATACCAAATTGTGTGTTTTTTTAAGCTAAATCCAATGCTCAAAACTAAAATTTGAATATTTCAAAAATTATATGTGAAAAATTCAAAAAACCCATTTTTGGGGTACAAAACCCCCCAAAATACCCCTTCGGGTAGAGCGATCTGGCTGGTTTTCGAACTTAGTCATAAATGTTGCTCTACACGTTTATACCAAATTTAATCAAAATCGGATCATTTTTACGAGAGTTATCGTTCTCACGGACACACACACACACACACACACATATATATATATATATACAGTTTCGAACGAATGGTGTTTTTGGGGTCTGGGGACCTCAAAACGAAAAGTTATCATGGTCCCGGGCCTAGGTCTTACCATGCCGACTACGGTAATAGCTTCTTCCTTATAGGGGAAATTCGCTAACAAGTTATTTATCACGTTTTGTATTCTCCATAAGGATAACATTATAGCTGCTGAGTACGCAGGTTTGCTCCCATGGGAACCACAAAAAATGGGTTTTATATGCAAATATCAGTAATTCCAAACCATATGAAGCTATATACAAAGTTTCTTTAGTATATGTTCATTAATAAGCGAGATATAACATTTCATTGTCATTCATAAGATTAACATTGGACAACGATCTTGAGTTAAGCTCTTTCAATATCTCAGTAACCGATTGACATAGAGCAATAATTGAAAGTACTAAATTATTAATTTTTTTAAGCTGAGGTCAATGGTGCAAACCAAAATTTGGGATTAAAAAGAATTATATGTAACAAGTTTAAAAAACACATTTTTGTGGTACCAAACCTCCCCTAAACCCCCTTAAAATTTCGCGACCCGAATGGTTTTCGAACTCATGAAATTAAATTCTGTCTTACTCGTTTATACAAAATTTTATAAATTTCAGAAATTGTTTACGAAAGTTATTGTGCCTACGGACATATATGTGAATTTGAATGAATGGTGTTTTTGGCATCTGAGGGCCTCAAAACGAAAAGTTATCATGGTCCCGGGCCTAGGTCTTACTATGCCGACTACGGTAATAGCTTCTTCCCTATTGGATAAATTCGCTAAAACAAAACAAATCGTGCGGGTAAAGTTAATCAAGTAGTGTGTCATCCTGTCGTCCTGGTCTAGTAAATGCTTCGTATTATTCGTATGCGTTTGTTATATGTGTAAATGTAGTAATCTTATCTTGACAAACACGGAGGGGTGCAGAACTGATAGTGTCTTCGTGAGAGTAGTGGCAGAAGATGGATCGTTATTTGATCCGAAACCCGTACCACACTGTATCAATTTAGTTGACACCATTAGCTACTTTAGGCTTTGTTAACAAATAACTATTTAATGTATGTTATTAGAAGAAACTTCAACTATAAAAGAAAATGTTAAACCGATCTCAAATTGAAAGGAAGTAAGGCAGTTTTATAGTATTTCAAAATAACTAAGTAATTAATTTTAGAGAGGCATATTCATCTAGGCATCAATTTGATAGCTATACCTAATCGATAGATACCTAGATGCTAATTTAAAGTCGAGGCTATTGCAACAGTAGTCAGACAAATTTGATTTTTATAACTTTGACACAAAAATGGCTCATAAGGGCATTTTTATATGGACAGATTAGAGATTGTCAAGGTCGTCAAGGACACGAACTGACCTACAATGTATAAAACTAATACAGGCATATAAAATCAGCTACTATATTACATAGCTGTTATAGTCGTCAACGTTACGTTGCTACTTCTTTGCCTTATTTTCCAAGATTGATGGATCCATTAAAGAAAAAAAAACAAAAAAAACATTCTCCTTATAGTATTGACGTGAATATTTAAGTTGCGTTCTGTAATACTGCTTTATCACATTTAAGTTTCATTTTTATTGTTGAAGCTCCTAATCACTTTATCACTTACTTTTTAGCCCTCACACAAGAACGTAATTAGCGTAGCTGAAGCCGTCATATATAAAAATCCTTACTCCACACACCGAAACACAAATACGGACGAAAAACACAAAACCCCTGATTTTTAATTAGCGGACGACTCGACCCAGGAAAGATGCTGGTCTAGAGCAACGCTGAAGATGAAGCTTTTACGGTTTGAAGCCAGAGGCAGCCAGTAAGACTAATCTTTCTTACTAAAAGGTAATGTAATCTTTCTTTGTCGAATCTTACATTTAATTCGATACGAATTTAATCTTACAACTTAATAAGCATTTTCAAATGTTCTAATAGTGTGTTAAAGTTATATTATTATGTGTTATAGGTGTGTTTAATAAAATTTTATCTCATGAAAAATAAAAAAAATCACTAACGTATGAGTAATGCGGAAAACTCACAGAACTGTTAAAATTATTAAGTCAAAAGTGTTCATTGGTAGCGGGTCTACAACGCTAACCGTTAACGTGTCTTAATACAGTGTGTAATCTTACTCAACGCCGAACCTCAATATCATAAAACTTGAGCTCATTCTCCACTCTACAAGTATATTGTTTTCCATTACCTCTCGTTCATAAATCTTCAAGTCGATGTATCCTGTTGCGATACCACGTTGATAGCCTTTATACTCTTATGAGTTGGTATAATTTTACCCAGTATCGTTTTTATTTAGGATAATGCTGTAGGAAAGTTACGATAACACTTGATGAGCCAAGCGGGCTCATTAATGTTCAAATCACTAAACACTTTTTATAATATAGTTTGAATCCAACAGGAGTCCATGCTTATAATGTAGGATAAAGTAAGTGTGTATTTTAAACTGCTTTTGTTTACAATACTTCTAAATCATGCAAAAAGATAATAATTAGTGGGATTGGTCCACAATCTACGTTAATCAATAAAACTTGTCTAATGGTTGCTAATAAAAATACACTTTATGCGATTACATAAATAAGTTATAGAGAATTTAAAAATCAGCGGATTGCCAGTTATTTTGAATTATATCCAACAAACAACTGCTAATTGCTTTTATAACAGTATAATGCTTTATGGTATGTTTCGATAAGTGACTAGCTAGTCAGCATGTCATGGGTATGATACAAAAATAGTTTTTCTCGAAAAAAAAATAAGCATTATAATATTCAAACAAAGTATTATTATTTTTCCAATTAAGTCCACCTTGTTTAGTGATAAATATTTGAGCCTAACGACGATCGTACGAAAAATCAAAATTACCTTTGATACTTACATTGAGATTTTAAAATATCCAGGGAGTCGAGCTCTTTTATAATTTTACGGATTAAAGACAAGGAAAATATTATGAAGCCATAAAACTCACCTTCAATAAATAATTTGTTTTATGGTTTTTAATTTAATTTTAGTCGTCCTACAGCTTTGGAATTTTTGACGTTTTGATATGGAACGATACAATCCCTGGTTTTGTTGTTTTCCAACGACAACTTATTTTTTTAGAAAGCTCCATAATAATTTCTCACCCAGTGACAAACATTTTGCTGAAAGGAAAATAGCTTTGATTTACAGAAGCATTTTATGGAGGTGTCTGGTTTATATCATGCACCAGGTTTAGTTAAGGACGTATTATTTGTTCATACACCAAAGCCAATGTTGTAGGTTATTGTAGGATGCAGGATTAATTTAAAGCTAATGTAAAAAAATATGATTAACACAGCGATAACCGTATTTAACGTTGAGTTTTTAACAGCATACAGTAAAGAATATATCAGTTATATTAAAACTAACTATGATATTCACGACTTCTGGTTGAATTAGATTAAGAAACTAACAATGTATTACAACGATTTCTATATAGCGCTTTCATAAGGGACACTACAGTGATGGACAAACCCAGAGACAAGCCAAGTTTGATTAAATTTCGGTGTAAAGTAAGTAAGCTGTTAATCCCCGGCTGATCCACTGTGGGGCGGACGGCATACGAGATATGTTGCCGATAACTCTCCCATTGTGTTGGGCCATCTCCGCTTACATTGCGGCTACATGGATGGGGAAAAATAAATTTTGTTACTTCTACAACAATATTTTTCGATTGTGTGTGAAATAAAAAGGTAAAGATGTGCAAATAAACCTCTGTAATTGTATTTAAGGATGTAGCAAATCAGCAGTAGGATGATTAATAATAAAGTTTTATATTTAGATAATATTAATAATTGTGAATGAGAATAATAATGAACCTAAAACGTAAGCGTTAGTTTAATTAATCACGCAAGCATTAACAAAATGATGTTTCCAGAAAAAACCGGGTTCCAAAACGGGTTACAAAAATAAGTCTCTCTTACTAAATGCAACAGGGTTAATATCGTAAAATTTGGATTTGAGATTAAAATAACAATCTTTTTTAGCATTGTATTTTTCTCGTTGAAAGACACAAGTTAAATCAAGTTTTAAAATGTGTTGTTGATGAATTTTGTTTATAAATTAGTTGTTGAGGGGATTTGTCATAGATAATTAATTACTAAGTTACAATAGACAATAGAAAAGAGCCGAAAATGGCATCCAGGATATAAAAGCGAAGCACCCTAAACCACCAAGATGGCGGCCTATCATTTCTGAGAGTGCCAATAGATAGTATTACTTTTGACGTGACATTAATTAATTAATGTCATTAATTTTTTAAATTCCCAAATTAAAAATACATGTTATACTGGCTGATTGTTATTAACTGGTATTACTGCAAAAATACCTATAATCATATACATTATTATAAACATCACCATTTAACGCTATATTTATTCATACAATATTTAATAAAATTATCTGAAATCAAACTCTATACAAAACTCTTTAAAACAATATGAACAAGTAAGGACAACCTTCTGTCTGTAACAATAATAATATAGTAGTGCCACCGGTTATATAGCATTGGAATCAGTCAAAAATCAAACTATATTACTCCTTTGTGGTTGGGAAGAAAAACTATTTACTACGATATATCTGAAATGTTCACTTAACTGAATACATTTTTGGATCTAACAATTAACAAAAAATTGCTTAGTAACCTTTTCCATAACTCAATAAGATGCTGAGAATTATTTTCTCTCTAAAATTCAATTTTAGTATTTTATAAATTTGGAATACCAACATTCACTATTCAATGCTAAAGAAACAGAGATAGCGTATACTTTTGTCTATGGTCTGTGAGAAAGTGTAGAGATGTATCCTAATTAAAACAATTTCAGATCAATATAGTGCATTTAATTTACCGTGGTTAAATGTACCTTGTTTTTATTAATTTACGTTATAATAACAAATAACAAAAATATATTCGTTTGTTTTTTATATGCTTATTGTAAGTGCAAATTGATAGTTCACAGCGCATTGATTTGACTGTCTTTGCATGATCAATAACACTGACTACTGTAAACGTACTACGCTGTCTTCATCTAAAATATGCAATAATTTGTTAACACATTTTTTAATGGTAAAATGCTATTTTTATTATATATCACTTTAATATAATTGTAATAATAAATTTAATATTTTCTAATTGGCATAAATATACTAAACATATCCACTTACAAGTTACTTGATGTTCCTCAACGTCGTGTTACGTTTTACACGTTCGATTCTTATACTATTTACGGTATATCCTGGAACGAATAAAATTGTTAATTATTTAACCGTTCAAAATGTAAAATCATTTACTTACTAGTACATACATATGATACATATTTTGGGAGCCCTGTATTATTTTTATTCTAATTCGCAAAAATCAAATTTACATATTTTACAAATTATTGTAAATTATTTATTTACAAACATCTCCTAAACAAAAAATCTGTACTAAGATTAAAACGATAATTAGAAACAGGTAAGCCTAGTTGTTTATCAGCCGACAACCAACAGATCACTTCATGCACATGGATTTTCGCCAATAGGTCTTTGTTTAAAGTCATAACTCAGTGTACAACAATAAACACCATTTGAGTTATAGAGGGTTCTATAATGCGAAGCTTCCATCCTTAGTTGTATTGCGTTTTCGATCACGGGTCGTAGGCAGTATGAATAATTAATATTGAATTAAACAGATTTATCGATATTTCAGTAAGTAAAACGATTGATTTGTCAGTTGATCTCGATGTAATGAACAAATTGAAAATAACTGAGAAAGTTATCGTATTTAGAGATGCCGATTAAATTATCTTAATAGTATATTATCTTTCAAACTTAAATAGACTTTTATTAATATTGCCGTTTTATATTTTGGACAAGAGACCAAAATATGCCAAATAAACCAAATAGACCATATATTCAATAGACCTATATATATATGCCAAAATGACCAAATAATAAACATTACATGGGTTTGTACACCCATACCTGCTCTTCCCAGTCGCCAACGCCAAACTCCCTTATTCCCAACATGACTGGATGACATCGTTGAGTTGACCTAAATAAACCCGTTTCGACTTTAAACTTTTCCCCAGCAGATAGGTTAGTTACTCAAATCATATTTTCGCAGGAATTTTAGGAGCTGAAGGTTTTTAATTTTTAATTTAGGTGATATTGAGAAAGTGTGTTTTAGTGAACAGATGTAAACAAAGTTAGCAAAGTGTGTTTGTTTGTTTGGGTTAGTAAGTAGGTATGCTAATATAAATATGTTAAGCACTGATGTGTGTGTTTGTATGAATGCATATATTTAGTGATTGGGTGTATATATGTGTATTTGATTATAACCGAATGAATGTGCTAAACAATATTTTTATGTCAATATTTTAGAAAATGGTTTTGCAAGTACCTTGTTGGAGTGATGGAAATAATTAGGATAATGTAAAGTGGGGATAAGAGTGACTTTGAACATATGTAATAAAGGCTACAATTAATAAATGTAGGCAATTAGTATTTATTGTTAAGATTTTGTTTTAAGTTTATTATGTACAGCTGTGAATTTGATGTTATATTCAAGTATATAATTTGATTTGTCTAGCCACTAAGTTTATCTATTTCTGTAATAGCTTCCCTACAGAAAATACCTTGGAAGCCAAAATCCTATTATCCAAATTTATAATGATAAGCTAACTTGTGGCATTTTATAATTCCAAAGTCAGCCTTGATATTTTTTTTATTATTTATGTGTACTTACTGTGTATATATTATTGAAATGTGTTGTAATTATTGGAATCACTGATCTCAGCCCTGCTGACCTATGTATTTGTGTATTTTCTGGGATTGTAAACATGTAAATGTATTATGTTTAGAAAATAAAGTTTATTATTATTATTATTACTGGTATTATTATTTTGAAGAATCACGATCCCCGTTAATCACAAGTTAATCAAATCGTATAAAAATAATAAACAATTTTGAAAATTGCTAAAGTGAGCATCTTGCTCGCCTAACGGTTAGCGTATTTATTGGACTCTGGTTCAAGGGGTCACCAATATCCCTTTTGATCCCGGGATGTCCACAAAGGTTTGAGGTGTTTGGTCCGTTTTACCTAAACGTATTTGTGTGTTCTCTTAACAAAAATTCCGTTGGCATTGATGCAAAAAATAAAAAAAATGAGTTTGGATAAACGTTTGGTTTACAGTGCATCAGGGACAATGTGTAAATGGTGTCGGTCATTCAACATTTCTAGTAGAATGGAAGTTAGATCAATATAAGTAATAAAAGTAAAATAAAGTATTATTATAACTGCATATGGGAATGAAGTAGTAAAAAATAATAAACATTTAGGTCAGATATATGTAAAAATAATTAACAAATGAGATAATTTTATGCAGTAACTATTTTATTTGATCTTTTTGACCCTAATACTTATAACCACGTACAATTTGAAACTAAACCACTCAGAGTTTATAGTTTTCCGATTGTTTTGCCCAACGAACTTGTACAACAGATTACCGAAAGGAACGTCCCTACCAAATTTGAAGTAAATCGGACTAAAAATGCGACCGCTAGAGTGCAAACACACACACACACACACACACACACACACACACACACACATATATATATATATATATATATATATATAGACATATATATATATATATATATATATATATATATATATATATATAACATTTTGATCGACCCCCCAAAACGTGTTCAGGGGGTCAGGGGGTAGGATTCAGAACTAAAAGTCTTCTCACCTCAACACTCAGGTATAGAAGAGAAATATTGCCCTTTTAGATTTATGGCCGGGCGATATTGATAACAAGTATAAGGACGTTAGATAGGTTATTGCAAAAATTGAGCAGTTTGTGGGGAAAGGGATATGTAAACGTAAAGACACAAGATCATAGTATTTAAACACAATGTTTAATCCAATTTACCCTTTGTTTCAAGTAACATTATAGATAATATTATAAATATATGTAAGTTAATGATGTTATCTGAGAAATGTTTATAATTTACTTATAAACTATTAGATGTATAAATCTTAGTTTTAAAATAGTTAAATCAAGCCTCTGTTTTTCAAGTAAACAATATTATACAATATATTAATGCAAATCTTGTACTGCTATCAAATATTGCTAATATTTAAAACACAACCCATTATTCTGAAGACATCTTAAAAATAGGTTATAATATTGTGTAAATAAACATATAAATAAATCCTTTCCCTAAATACATTCATCCATTTTGAAAAGCACCCTTAAAATGTAAAAGTTGCATTCGAATAAGGGCGACACGTATTTACATTAATAAATTTATTTTGTTTTTAAATGAATGTTCCTAATCTAAAAAAACAATGTTTTTATATTACGGATGTTTTAAATCATTTAAAAATTGTTCTAATACGTAATGTTCGTTTTATAACAAGTAAAAATATGTAGAAATACATATATTTCTTTCTCAATAAAATAATAAACCGCCTTATTTGAATTGTGTTCTTACTTTGTTGCATAATTCACAAAAAAGTCCGTGTTTTATTTCCCTCGCATAGAAGTTCAATATTTCTATACAGTATGATGAAGTAATGACATTATATTATTATATTTATAAAATGTTTTATTTACTTATATTCCATGTTTTAATTTAAATAAATTAAAGTAAATTTCCTGTGAGACATGCAATGGTACAACGGTTTACATCATGACGATGGGTAATTTCCAAGTTCTCAAAACTATTTCATCTAACGGAATAATTTAATTATTAATACCTTTCTTTATTAATTTACCAAAAGACTAACAAATAAGATCATTCGTTTACGTTCACTGTTACTAGAGAGATATTCTTAGAATAAAGCGTACCGGTTGATTTGGAAACGCTTGTTTAAATCAATACTGTAAAGTGATTTTTAATGTTACCTGGACATGCGAACGTTTAGTTGAAGAGACTCCAGTGGGAGATTCTTGTAACGATACAGTGAGTTGATTTCCTAGTTTTTATGAGAACAGATTTTTTTAACCTTCAAAGATACCTTCAAAGATTTTAAACAAATAAAAAATACCATGGGGTCCCATTTAGTAAAAAGACATTTTCCTTGCTTTTTAAAAACTATACGTATTATACAGTGCAATTTAAAATAATGTGCAGATTTGATTCAAAGTTAAGGAGACAAATAGAACATATGTAGTCAATCTAGTACAAAATAAGAAATGTTTGCATTGTTAGAATTCCTGAAACAGTTAATTTTAAAACAATCTACACGAATTGACTGTTTTTTTTGTTTTATTCATGTTGTATGCCTCCTGAATCGAGATGATTAAATATAACAGGTTACTGACATAAATCCGTCGTCGATTATTTTTCACATAATTGTGACTCGAGTTTCAAACTTAAGGGTTTGATAATGGCCTTTTAAGGTTGAAACTCTAGTCACCATCGTGTGAACAAAGAATCAACGACGGATTTAGGTTAGTATCCTGTTATATTTTGTATTAGTTTAGGCCAGAGGTTATTCCAGGAAGTGTTAACTATTTTCCTCCGTCTTTTAGAGAAGTTGTTCTTTCGTCTATTAGTATTTATTTGGACGTACACAAATATTCATAATGGCGCACTTTAGAGGGCTATGCCACACAGAGACTGTGCATTGAATGCAATAATCTTAGACGGCACCTGGGGAGACCAACTCCGGAGCAGGTCTCTGGGGAGGGTCATGAGCTGCGGTGCGGTGTGCAATTTGAAAGAGCAAACCTTCGAATTTTATAATACCGTTACTTTAGTAGTTTGTGGTAGTTTAAAAAATCAACTTGATGGGTTCTTATTTGATTGCAGTAAACAAGACATGAATCAGATTTTTCTTAATATATCGTATATTTTAATCGCAAAATAAATAATCACTTTTATCTATAAGACTAATTTATATTTTATGAAAATCTTTGGGGAAATTCCATTTGAAATGGTTGATAAATTTAAATTGGTTTAGGTAAAGAGACGTAATATTGTATCTTGAGTAATAAAAACGTGTTTTAATTCACAAAGAGAGCGGTATACGTTTTGCACGCTATGTTTGCGTGTTATGTTTTTTTTTGAGGAAAGAAAGAAATTTACAAAGGTGGAACCAAAGTGTTGGGATACGAATTGTATTTTTATAATATGTAAATATATGTGTTTATTTTATATGTTAGTTTAATTATATATTAATTTAAGTAATATTAAATTTAATAATCACCACATATCCCATTTCACTTCTTGCAATTAACAATTATTCAGCATATTATTATATAATATAAAATATTATATAATTATCCTGCATATTCAGCTAAAATATTACAGAACTGCGACATTCTATATTTGCTACAAACGCTGCTAGTTCCAGATATAAGGGATAGGCAGCAGCACCAACAAGAGAATTCACCAATCAATAAGGCTTTGGTTAGTGGCGCAGCTCTAACGGATTGTTTTTGAAACACCGCTGTGACACAGACGAGACAAAACGGTTGACTGGTGCTGCCCCTATCAGAGGATGCTAGTTCTAAATAAGCGCTTAAGTTTCTACAGTATCCAACACTGTCTAGGTAAGTATTTGTTTCCATTTAAACACAGGCTACAAGAGTATTGTTGTGTTGCTATCCAAACATATTTTAACCAAGCTTCTTATCAAATCTTCATCAATTATATAATCATAATTTCTGTAAGACTTTAAGGTTAATTTAAAGTTAAGATACAATTAGGGAATAATTTTTATTTTTGCACGAAGGTCTATTACTTGTCTGAAAACAATCAACAGTAAAGGTGTTATATGATATTTAAAAAGGGGTTTCCAAGATCTCTTAAAGAAGGGTTTCGAAATTATAAACCTAAGGTGAATATAATACAATTAAGTATTTAATTTAAGATTTTTGTATATTATATTTTTTATGACTCGCTCCTCTGTGTGTAAGTTTATCATACATCCAAACATTTTAGAGTTTAAAATCCAGGAGCGCTACACTTAAAGGTTGATAAAATAATTAAAAAAAGGAATCCACATGAGCTAAGTATCACCCAACTCAAAATGTATAAATTCATATATATTTAAGGTTGTGGGGTGTTTAAATCTTTTTTATGTGAGCTATGATATATATATATATATATATATATATATATATATATATATATATATATATATATATATATATACATATATTTATATTTATACATATAAATATTTATGGTATGTTTTGGGAGACATAGGCCTAATGATGCTACTGTGTTTTCGATTTCATTCGTATCGTAGTTTAATACGTATAATACGTTTAATAATATATGTTATAAAACGTGGGGTTCAAGTCGTATTTTGATTTTTGATTTGATTTTTTATTACTTTAATAGGCCTAATGATTGCTTGGTAAACAAATATATAATTTATGAATATCTTATATAGTTCATGCTGTTGGTTCTTGTTGTTTTACAATTTGAGGTCCATTATAGAGTGATTGTACATTTCACGACTGAAGGCCGTGTATCTAAACTGAAGGTGAAAATTGAAACATTTTGACACATCTTTTTAAATGTATAATTGCGAAGGGTTAGAGATACCCAAAACATTACTTCATTTCTTATTACTAATCATTAAATGATTTTCTTTTCCCTCTTGTGTAATTTCCTTGCTATGCACACTATACTTAGGTCTATTTTAGTATTACACATAATTTAAAATATATGTTATACGATGTACCCCGCTTTAAAACTTTTCTATTCTTTTGTTTTTAGTCTTTTGTTAATTTGACTCTTTGCTACTTAAAAATCAAACGGGATGTAATAAAAGACGTCTTACAATACTTAAAAATATATTTATACTTATACTGTATTCACATAACAGGCGGTAAACATATATAACACCGTCGCACCGTTGGTTATATATTTACCGTCTGGAATGTGAATACAGTATAAGTATAAATCTATTTTTAAGTGTTGTAAGACGTCTTTTATTACATCCCGTAAGTAATAACAGCATGTAATATGCTAATCAAAAAGTTGTTTAAAAAACAAAGCAATGAAATGTCGTTTTTATTTCCTGCTTCAGATTTGTATGCACATACATATGTAAAAATAAAATGTCGCGTTGCTTACCTTTCAACGCTTATATGGTGGGTACATCTTAAGAAAAACATTGGGATACACTAAACTGTCCCACATTTTCACCCTAACAACCTTGAACGTTAAAAGGTATTCATGAAAGAAACCATTCAGAACCGCCGCCTTTCATTCGATATTGGCATCTTAATTCTTTATTTCCGGTCGGTAAAAGGTTTTTTACGAAGTTCCATTTCATCCAAGCATTCGTTTCGTCGCTTTTATCAGCGGAAAGTAATTCCGTGTTTTAAATTAAACGGCCTATTTTTCTTCGTCAACCTTCCCATGCGAAATCTTTCTCCGCTTATATAATATATATAAAAAATGAATGTTGCCTTATATATTTTATTTTAAATGTAGAATTAGGGAGTATCCAAAATTGTTTTCATCTCATTATTATTACTTAAGACATACTGTTAACACTCTCAAAACGTCTTTCCAAAATGTTATACAAACCATTTTAATTTTAAATATTTTGAAAATTTGTAAGAAATATGACATTTCTAAATTTGTTCATGTAAATAAACTAAAAAATACAAATTAAAGTGAAGAATGATTTATATAGTTAATTTAAATTGAGAACAAAGATTTCATTTTATAAATTTTATTATTTAAAGTAAAAGAATATTTGTTTAATTGTCATCAAACTCGGTTGTAAATAAAAACATAAAGTTAAGAAACAGCTAGATACGTACTGGCAAGAAACTTCTGAATATTATAGAAAGTTTGATAGATATATCATTCTTTGTGGGATTTCGAAGTTTCCATGTCGTAAATCTTCAACGTTCTAATGAACAAGGAAACTTCCCTCGCTACCTAGTTCTAAACATTTACCCGTAACTCACTTGGAAACGGAGTATTGGTTTTAACATTACACATTATTGGACTTATATTAAGTTATAATTTGAAGCCTTGAAAACCATTACATCAATAGTTCGACTTTGCCAATTTGAAATCTATAGCAGAGTTGGTAAGAAACTTACTTATATATTGTAAATTAAGTTTCTGGATTTTATAAATAGTTTTACAAGATATTAAATTAAATTCCTTACACATACTACATTTTCATAAATAATTTTATCTAGGAAATTAAGAGAATCTCTGAGTAAAATATTCATTTAAACTTACACCGGTGTCTACAAACACTTTAAAAAAAGTAAAATGTCACAAAGTGTATTGACAGCCATCACAGGTTATCAGTTAAACGAGCTTAATATTCATTCTTAAAAGTTGTGATAAGATATTATTATTTTATTTCACATTTTACGGTCTTGCAACTTCACTTCTCGCGTACAATGGGATTACTAAAACGTGAAAAAGGTTGAAGGTATAAACTTGGGTGCAATTCATAGTAAATTTCCGTAGTAAATTGTGGTTTAGATCTAAATCTGTACAGATATAATTCAGAAGTTGTAAACTTATCTTTGATTTTAACATAAAATATAAGTAAAAAAATAGCTTAAGAATTATCGAATTCAAAAATTAAACACAGAAAGTATTTGCATTAGTAAAGAAGATCTGCTCGGAGCATTAGCTGGCTATCAGGATCTTAATTCCTTGTTTCCGGTCGGTAAATGCTCTCCACGGAAAAATTAATTCTTCTAGTTTCACGTAGGAAAATTCCCGAAATTATTTGGAAACAACCTATCTATTTTTATTAAATATTACTTTTACTGTATTAATGTCTAAAGAAGAAACAAACATAGGTTTAGAATAAATAGAAACATGTATAACAAAACACACGTTATTAACTTTCATAAGGACATTTATAACTTGTCCGATTAGTTATTTACATTCTATTAATTATTAAGTACGGTTTGTATAAGCTGTTTTAACAAGTTAAGACTTAATTTAATTTACATAATATTAAATTTAATATTAACCACGTATCCTATTTCACTAGGTATGTTGGGGTCTTTCTGTCTCTTCACAAAGTTTCGAAAACATTTGTTTTTATTTTGAGGTAGATACTAAAAGAGAACAAACCATCAACAGAAACAAAATAGTATTTTAAAACAACAAGCTAGTTTTATTTATCTAGAATAAAACAACGCTTAGATATGACCGGGCATAAATGTTATTATGATGATAAATAACAGCTCAAGAAAATAGTACGTGTAACATGATACATGGTGTTTATTTTATTCCTAGGCGTTCTAATTAACTTAAGAAATAAGAGAAATTATATGGCTATTATTATTAATATTTGCATAATGTAACACATATTATGTCTGATAATAATAAAACAGGATTTCTATTCACTTAATAATTTAAATTGATTTAATAACTCAATAATTTAATAACACAAAAGATGGGTCTACCAAAAATGTAGTAAAATATAAGGGAAAACAAAGCGAAAAAGGCAACGTGTTTCTTACTTATTATTTCAATATACTCTCTCCTAATGAGACACAAGCCAACGTCTCACACAAAATTAAACTTTAAAATAAATATTTTAAAAAATTGTAAAAAGCGTCTGGTTATCTATTGTAAGATCTTTTAAATCTAAAGCAGATGGCTGGACACTACTTTAATTTTTTGTATTATATTTTACATTTTCAAAATAAAGTTTGATTTAGTTCTACTAGAGAAAGGAACCAAGTAAAATAAAACTTGGTTAGTAGAAACATCAAGCTTTTTATTAAGAATGATGATAAGATTAGTTACATCTAACAAACGAGTTTTATATCAACCAAAGCGATATATCTAAACTGGTTACATTATACCCAGTTAATACTTAGGACGTACCCAAATGTAGATGAATGCAATTTAATTTAGAGAACTATACGAATGTAAACTTAATTATAACCACTCAATAGATTATTAGTAAAATAATCAATTTTTAAAGTACAAAGGTAGAATGTAGTGGTATCGAACTATTAAACATGTACTTTTATATTTTCACGTTCAGGCAGAATACCACATACCAAAATTCAACAATTGTGTATGTGCACGATACAGTGCACAACAGTATGTGTGCACACATAGTGTAGAAGTTAAAACACAACCACAACAGTAAGTGCAAACATAGTGTAGAAGTTAAAACACGACCACAACAGTAAGTGCACACGTAGTGTAGAAGTTAAAACACGACCACACCAGTATGTGCACACATAGTGTAGAAGTTAAAACACGACCACAACAGTATGTGCACACATAGTGTAGAAGTTAAAACACGACCACAACAGTATGTGCACACATAGTGTAGAAGTTAAAACACGACCACAACAGTATGTGCACACATAGTGTAGAAGTTAAAACACGACCACAACAGTATGTGCACATGTAGTGTAGAAGTTAAAACACGACCACAACAGTATGTGCACACATAGTGTAGAAGTTAAAACACGACCACAACAGTATGTGCACACATAGTGTAGAAGTTAAAACACGACCACAACAGTATGTGCACATGTAGTGTAGAAGTTAAAACACGACCACAACAGTATGTGCACACATAGTGTAGAAGTTAAAACACAACCACAACAGTATGTGCACACATAGTGTAGAAGTTAAAACACGACTACAACAGTATATGCACACGTAGTGTAGAAGTTAAAACACGACCACAACAGTATGTGCACACATAGTGTAGAAGTTAAAACACGACCACAACAGTAAGTGCAAACATAGTGTAGAAGTTAAAACACGACCACAACAGTATGCGCACACGTAGTGTAGAAGTTAAAACACGACCACAACAGTATGCGCACACGTAGTGTAGAAGTTAAAACACGACCACAACAGTATGTGCACACATAGTGTAGAAGTTAAAACACGACCAGAACATAAATTTTCAGTCAACATGAACTCGATACTTCAAATTAGTTCTGAGTTTAAGGAATTCCCACACAAATTATTCCCTAAGTTAGAGCAAGGTATCAAGCCGTGTTTCTTCCTGTAGGAATTTTGCGAAGGGAAATTACCAATATTTTTTAATAAGACATCGTAAACTACAGAGCTTGCGTTTAGTGCAGTATTTGTTGTTTTATTATAAAAAATGCATCATGTAAAAACCTTACGTAGGTAGGGTTAGTTTACCTCAAAATTCCCCTTTATTAATTTTACACATAATTAGTATACATAGGGGTTTATACTATAATAATTAATTTAGATTATTCTTTTTCAATTTAACATTCTATCTCTTTTTCATGCGACATGTTGCAAGAACCAACGTTCTGTTATTAAGCGTCGTAATAACAGAAAAGATTAACATGTTTGGGATTAACAATATAATCGACTAAACCAGTTTGATTGTTTTAATTGCTGTGGGTTTATTTGGTAACCAAGCAATCATTTCAGTTCAACATTTCCAAACATATTATTGAATACTTTTGGAGATACACACAATAGTTTTGTATTTTATTTTATTAATATTTTTTGTGGGAAGCGGACAATGCGGACAATGATTTTCTGATTGGGCCTGATAATGACCGGTGTAACTGGTTGAAATCGATCGCCTTGTACCATATTTTTTGTATATTTTACCGTCTTGTATGTAAGTACAGTATAAGTGTAAATATACTTATAGTGTTGTAAGACTATTTTATTTATCCTGTTTAAATTATTAATGCATACAGGCGGTCAACCTGTAATGTGTGACTCATAGAATAGAAGACGACCCACTAAAACAGCTACTCTATTATTTTGGACTGTAACTTTGAAAGGGTGGATGACGTGGCTCAGGCTAGGCCTACATTAGGCGTACATCCTCAGAGCTATCTCCATTCTGGCCGAAAAGCTAATTAAGGCCTAGCCCGCACCGCATCCCGATATAGGTCTAACTTCTTTGTACGGAGGATGTCCTGGACTATTCGTGACACTGAGTCCCAGTTGCTAGTTGTTATATTGTTACCAAGTCCGGAAAGTAACACCTAAATGCAATTCGTTTGTTTAGCCATTACACATTTAAATACCCCCGTATATTGCTATTGGTATATTGCTTCATATCGCTGTGGTCTATTGATATTTGCACTAAAAAACATTTGTTGACCGATAGTAGCAGCAAACCTGCGTACTCAGATAAATTTACAATGCATATGTATGTATCTTAATACCACATAAAGCCACATACCAAGTTTTATCAATATACATTAATAAATAAACAATTTATGACATTTTAATTACTCTCCATAAGAATAACATGGCGGCTGAGTATGCAGGTTTGCTGAAGCAAGGAACACAAAAAAATGGGGTTCTATACAATTATCAATCTAACTCAAGTAGGTAAAGCCACATACCAAATTTTATTAATTTATGTTCATAATTAAGGGAGTAACGCATTAATTATTCTCCATAAGAATAACATAGGGGCTGAGTACGCGGGTTTGCTGCTACTATCGGTCAACAAAGGTTTTTTAGTGCAAATATCAATAGACCACAGCGATATGAAGCAATATACCAAGTTTCATCAGGATAAGTTGACAAATAAGCGAGATATGCAATTGTTCTTATTCTCCATAAGAATAACATTGGACAACGTACTGTGTTTAGCACTTTCAATATCTCTGTAACCATATGACGTAGAGAATAATCAAAACACCAAATTGTGCGCCTTTTTAAGCTGATTTCAATGAAACAAATACAATTCGATTTTTTTCAAAAATTATATGTAAAAACTCAAAAGACCCATTTTTGGGGTACAAAACCCCCTCATAATACCCCTTCGGATAGGTCGATCTGTCTGGTTTTCGAACTCAAAGTCATAAATACTGCTTTACACGTTAATACCAAACTTTTTCAAAATCGGATTATTTTTACGAGAGTTATCGTGCTCACGGACACACACACACACACATATATATATATATATATATATATATATAACTACTATGGCCGCCCCCTGACTGCTTTTCGACCTTTGACCCCTGACTTCACGCCCGCGCCCCCTCCCCCCTCCCCGCCCACGCCTCTCCCCCTCCCCCTCCCCACCCGCCCTTCCCCTCCCCCGCACCTCCCCTCCCCCGCACCTCCCCCACCCCTCCCCTCCCCCGCCCCACCCCCTCCCCCGCCCCTTCCCCTCCCCCCTCCCCCCCTTCAGTCCCGGCCTCTCATACCACTTTACCTAACCTACACTAGGACCGTGTTGCCAACCTGGTTTTTTTTCTGTGTAGTGCTGCCAACCTATTTTTTTAAGATTACTTCACCCTAAGTTATACTGTTTGTTATATGTATATAATTATGACGTCACGCTACTTTCGTTTGCTGCGCTCGGCCCCCTCTCACCCGCTTGTTTACTTATCCGAACATCTTACTTACCCGAACATGATACTTGTCCGAACCTGTTACGTATCCGAACATGGTAGTTATCCAGCCAGCCCACTGGACCACCCCTCCGGTTGTTTTTCGATCTTTACCCCCTGACTTCACAGATTCCCAGACCCGCCTCGCTCATATCCTCGCACCGTGCCGGCACCCACAGTGGTGCCAACCCAACATATGTAGATCTTTATTTTACTCTCAGAGTTACCGACCGAAACTTAGACAACGCGATACAGCCTCTATTGGTCCTAGTCTCGCATACTCCTACTACATGAGTATTTTAAAAATATATTTTAAAAATAAGTTTTAAAATTACCCATTCACCTAGGGATAGAAAACAAACTAACTAAATTTTTTTTTTTTGTGCAAAACTGGGAGCCGGAACTTGGTTGTTATATATACACAAACTCATACAACCAGCTAACTTGTAGCCTGATTTCCCTTACCCGATGATATCTTAGTATTAAGGCGAACCCGCTAGTTGTATGATTTATGCATACACACCAACCAAGTTTTTTTTTTTTTTGGTCTCCAGACGGGAATCGAACCCGTGCCTAACGTAACCTCTGGCCAGGAGGAATACGCCGCTGACAACTCAGCTATGGAGACCAACGACTATCAGCGCGATTTAAGGTAAATGGGACGAGATATGGCTAAACAATAAAACGATATTTATCTAAATAATACTGTACAGCCGGCAGGCTTAGATAAGACGCGAAGCGGCCTGAGGTACTGCCCCTGCACTCTAGTAGAGACAGTTTAAACTAATAGTAATAGTAATTACCGAGTCCCGCCGTAGCGCTAAAATCCACCTAACCCTGCACTCTAGTAGAGACAGTTGAAACTAGTAACTAATAGTTTTTACCGTAGCGCTGTAATCGTTGAAACTGCGCTAGTAGAGATTGTCGGCAATAATTGTATTTGTGGTAAATGTTTTATGTTTCGTGAAATGTTTAGCTAGAAGACAAAATGACAGCAGTCGTATTAAGTCTACAATATGAACATTGCACTTATTGTACGGTTTCCCACTAAAAATGGTTTGTTTCATATTAATGACAATTGCTTCGTTGGTCGGACAGCATGTAGTTAGACAAACTACCGTATTTTGCATGTCAGTAAGACGAATCGAGTTTGTAAAATATTGTATTTCGTCTTAAATACTGGTTTTATCCCGAGCTATTCTTACAATGTCAAAAGGACGGGATAAAGACATCAAACACAAGAGATAACTCAACACAGTTTATTTGCGACTAACGTATACATAGTTTACTTCGTCAGAAGGAAATATTTTTGTTCTGAAACGATATTCATCCGGGGTGTCTTGTTTTAGATCCATTAATAGGTATCCATGAGGTTCTGATGTCGCATCAGTGTAGGCTTCCAGAAGAAATCGGGGATTGTCAGGCCAGATTTGATTAGCAAGATGACGGATTTGTGCCTTGTCACGGGGGTTCTTAAAACATACAATGTAGTGGGCGTTTAGTGAAATGTCGCGTTGGCCTCTGCCCTGATGGAAAATATTTTGAGTTATGTAAAACACGCTGATATTACAGTGATGACACCCTTTGGTAAATATATCCACTACATTCTCGTCAGTTTTGTTCATCAAGTCGTCTATAACAACGAGTTTTGGTGATCCGGTATCCTCCAAGTCTTCCATGTGGGGTAATCCAGGTTTGAAACGTACAGAAACATTGATATTTGAAGGCTTACAAGCCCCATAATACCAATAAACCTCGGCGAACATTGAATCACACATTCTGTTCATATTTTGTATGAAACTTTTAACAAACCGCGACTTGCCCGCCATACTGGCACCACTTATGATGGCCGAAAAAGGATGTTTCCACCTTGGATCCATGTTTATTACTGACAGGATCTTTAAGACTAGCCAGTATTTATACTCTACAGGATGGTGTAGTATTTATTCGCTTAAATTATGTTTTTATATTTACTGGTTATTTAAATTGGATTATAACATGCGCAGTTCGACAATTCATAGCGGCAGTTATACATTTACACTTCCTATAGTATAAGCTAAAACCGTATAATTTTCCATTTACTGGTTCCCCTCCACCACCAAATCCTCCCCTCCTCGAATTCCCTCCTCCATGACCAGATTGTTTCATTCGGTTGTTTCATTCGGTTATTTCATCCGGATGTTTATCGACTATAACATTGCTGTTAGCAATTACTTTTATCGCTTCTACTATTGGTTCTTATGGGAACAACCGAATCGGCATTCGATTGTTTTCGGTGGTTTTAACTCGGTCGTTGTTCGATTCGACCCGATAGTTTTTATAAATAGAGGGGGCAAGCCGTCCCGGAGCTCATTTGGGTTCTTGCTCTCCTAGTGGTAACATCGACCTGTCTAATCATGTCTGCGACACCACCTCTACCTCCTCCTGAGGACAAACAGCCCTTTTCAGGGCTACAACTCTCCTCGCAAGATGTGGCAGATCTTGTCGAGGGAGTTGACTTTTCTGAGCCCGTTCTAGAGGGCGAAGGCTTCCGTCCGCCACGGCCTGTGGACAAATCACCCTTTTCAGGGCTAGAACTCTCCTCGCAAGATGTGGCAGATCTTGTCGAGGGAGTTGACTTTTCTGACCCCGTTCTAGAGGGCGAAGGCTTCCGTCCGCCACTCCGTATGGATGTGGTACCCCTTCCGTCTACCTCCCGCTCAATGCCCGGCCCCTCCTTCACCTGCGCCATGCCACAACTCGGCAGCCCCGACCCTATCCCTGTACCTGACTTTGATGTTGTAGGGGATGTGCTACCTGTAAATCTTCCAGAACCCAACTACCGCATTATCGATGAGCGTGCTCGACAGTACAGAAACTTTGAACTGTTGGCACGCGAAGTCACTGTCCTAATCGATCCTCCCCAACCTCATGACAACCCTTACGGTTGGTTGCGTGAAACCTTTGCTGGACTGATCCGTCATCTGATTGATGATAATGTTGCGCCCCAAGACAGAGTGGGTTTTACATTTAATAGCGCTGCACGTGTCGGCCAGCGCCCTATCGGCATCAGTGTGCGTCGCATGGACCAATTCTCCATTGACGTTCTGTTGCAACTACTTGAGCGTTGCATTCAAAGCAACGAGCGATTTATTATTGCTGGTCCCCTAAGGGTTGTATTGCTTCATGTTCGAATGCCTATGGGAGGAATACGTCATAAAAGGATTGATTATACGTCCAGTTTCCATACGTTTTGCTAAAAGAAGAAGGCAATAGTTACAATAATAAATAAAAATGACAACCTGTGCTTAGCTCGTGCCCTAGTTGTAGCGATAGCATTTCTAAAGAAACACGAGTCACCCGCAGCTGCTACCGAATACAATAAAATTTGGTTTTCGGGGCGACATGGGCCGAGAAGCTTGCAGTTAGCACTGGCTCAACGTTTGTGCCGTGAGGCTAATGTCGACCTGACTGTGAACGGCGGTGGGGTGGAAGAGTTGCGACTCTTCCAACAATACTTAACCGAGTATTGTATTACGGTGTTTACCGACCGAAGAGGTCGCGAAACAATGTTTGAAGGGCCTGTAGGTACTCCTGACCATCCGCGAAAACACATCGACTTGATATTTGGCGATAATCACTATAACGTGATTACGTCTGTTACCGGCGCATTCACTGCAAAAACATACTGCCGCCCCTGCAAATATGCTGATTCTTCCCGTGTCACACGTCATCGTTGCCCCACCAAATGTCCTGCCTGTATACAGTCGGGGCTTTGTGAGGACGATGAACGCGTCAACTCTAACGTGTGCAATCGTTCCTTCTATGGCCGGGCGTGTTTTCAACGCCACTTTCTTCCATCGTTTGGAAACCAGTCGGCATGTCAGACTTTGAAAAAGTGCGGTCACTGTTTGAATACATACAGTCTAGAACGCAAGAAGAGAGTCCATGTTTGCGGGGAGTCATTCTGCACTATTTGTGACAAATTTGTCCCACCGAACCATCTGTGTTACGTGCAGCCAGCCAAACTTTACGCACCCAAAAAACCCTTTCTTTTTGTGTTTTTCGATTTTGAGTGTACACAAGAGACCCCTGTCCCTGGCAACCAAGGTGTATTCGAGCATATTCCCAATCTGTGCATCGCGGAACAAGTTTGCCCGACCTGTGTAAACGTTCTTGATTCTGACCACAATTGTGGATTCTGCGGCCAACGGCGCAGCGTCTTTGAGGGTGTTAACACAGTCAAGGATTTCGTTGCCTACCTTGCCGAACCGCGTCCGCAGTACAAGGACGTTGTCGTCATTGCTCACAATTTTAAAGCGTACGACGGCCAATTTGTTCTGCGTCACATGATTGAGGAACTCGGCTGGGCCCCAGAGTTGATTATGACCGGGTCGAAAATTCAGTCGTTGAAGTATTCACACCTTCACTTCATCGACTCACTGAATTTTCTCCTCGAGGGTCTGGCAAAGTTGCCAAAAACGTTCAATCTGCAAAATACGGTAAAAGGGTACTTTCCTCATTTTTTTAATAAAATTGAAAACTCAAACTACACCGGCCCCATCCCCTCTCCTGACATGTACGGCTGCGATGATATGTCCGTGGAAGAAAGAAAAAGGTTCTTCGAGTGGTATACTCCTTTTTCACAGGACCCTGGTTATGTATTTGACTTCAGGGCGGAACTACTGAATTACTGTTCTCAGGATGTCCGAATCCTACGGCTTGCCTGTCTGAAATTCAGGGAAGGTTTTCTTTCTGAAAACAGTGTCGACCCGTTCAGGCAGGCAGTGACCATAGCCGGGGCCTGTATGACAGCGTACAGGACAAATCACCTTCCACGAGACACGATTTCCGTCCTACCTGCCGGAGGATATCGCCTCGCTGACCGCCAGTCTCGTGAGGCGCTCTGCTGGTTGATGTGGGAAGCTCACTCGCAGGGGATATACATCCAGCATGCAGGGAATGGACGCGAGAAGAAGATTTGTGGCCGGAAAGTGGATGGTTTCAGCGAGGACGGCGATGTCAAAACAGTGTGGGAGTATCACGGTTGTTGGTATCACGGGTGCCCTCTCTGTTTCAAAAGCCGTGACGCCCCCATCAAGAGTGGACCCTCAGGGGAAACTATGAATTCCCGGTACGAGAGGACACTCGACAAAACCGAACTACTGCGCCGCAACGGGTTTACAGTAGTTGAAATGTGGGGTTGCCAATTTTCAGCCATGATGAAAGGTAACCCAGCGATTCAGCAGTTTATCGACTCCAGACATGACATCGCCGCTCCACCTCTCGATCCTCGAGACGCTTTTTTCGGTGGCAGGACCAATGCCACCAAATTGTATCACAGGGTGGGAGAAAATGAGAAGATTTTGCACCTGGATGTTTGCAGTCTGTACCCGTACATCTGCAAGTACGGGACATTCCCGGTGAAACACCCAAAGATTCACTCGGGTACAGACTGTCCGCAGGATATTGCAAACATCGAGGGGCTCGTTCATCTCGATATCCTCCCCCCTGGTGATTTGTTCCATCCAGTCCTCCCTGCGCGTTTCAACGGCAAGCTTTGTTTTGCGCTTTGCCGCACATGTGCCAAAACCATGCAGCAGGGGGACTGTGAGCATAGTCCAGAACAGCGAACTCTCTCGGGGACGTGGGTGACATGCGAAGTCCGAAAGGCTCTGCAGCTCGGCTATCGCATAGTAAAAATCCACGAGATTTGGGAGTACGAGACGACTACGTACGATCTCAACGCCAACTCAGGAGGCCTATTTGCCTCCTATATTAATAAATTTTTAAAACTGAAAGTTGAGGCTAGCGGCTGGCCCGAGTGGTGCACTACAGACGCACTAAAAGCCCGGTTCATTCGTGAATACGAACAGAAGGAGCGAATCAGGCTCGATCCCGACAATATTTCTTTCAACCCCGGGAAAAGAGCCATCGGCAAGACCTGCCTAAACTCCTTCTGGGGCAAATGGGGTCAACGTGACGACCTACCCCATACGTCTGTGGTGCGCACACGAGGCCAGCTGCTCGATGTCCTCACGGATCCCAGCATTGAGGTCGATGAGCTCCTTCCGGTCAGTGACGATCTGATGTTCGTCAACTGGCACGACCTGAAGGAAGCTATCGTTCCGCATCCCTACACAAATGTAGTGATTGCGGCATTCGTTACCGCACAGGCTCGTCTGAAATTGTACTCCTACCTCGAGCGGCTGGGTGAACGCGTGTTATATTTTGATACGGACAGCATTTTGTTCACCCAGAAGCCTGGTGAGGAAGTAATCGAGGCCGGAGAGTTCTTGGGGCAAATGACTGACGAGTTGGCAAAGTACGGGCCGGATGCCTACATCGTCGAATTCGTATCAGGCGGTCCCAAGAACTACGCGTATCTAATACGCATCGGCCCCAACGAGTACAAGACGGCCTGTAAAGTACGTGGAATTACCATGAACTACAGGAACCGGAGCATCGTGTGTTTTTCTACCCTGAAGGAGATGATTCTTAACGATGCCCCGGCGTCTGTAGTTCGGATACCCAAAAAGATTGCTCGGCCAACAACAGGCTTGGTTGTGACACGTCCTGAGTCTAAAACGTACAGGGTAGTGTACAACAAACGTCGTCGTGTTGGCGAGTTTGACACACTACCTTTTGGTACGAAACGACCCAGGGTGTAGTTATTCTACCCTGAGACTTTTTTTCTGTTTTGCCTGTTATTATTTTCTTCTTTCATATTGTCTTGCAACAATAATCTATGATTATGGTTTGAGTGTTGTCTTTGCATGGTATTCTTCAACTGCCTGTTTGAACAAAATATTTTCTATGTTATGCACTTATTTTTGGAGGACGACGTACACCCACCTCCTCGTGGTGTCCTCTGGGTAACGCTAAGAGGTGTGCGCAAATGTTCCTTAATCTACTTACAAACATTACAACTTATACTAAGGATTAAAACTACGCTTTTACAACTACACATTATTTAAAAACTACTCTTTCTACATTAATTATTCTATCAAAAACGACTCATAATTTATATACATCATACTAATTATTCCACTTTCTTTTATAGTACACACCTACCTCCCTGTGACGAAATTGACCTTTGATCCCTGACGTCACGTGTTTCCCTCTCTCACGTCACTCACCCCTACCTCCAAATACCCCCTCCACAAATACCCCCTCCACAAATATCCCCTCCACAAATACCCCCTCCACAAATATCCCGTCTTTGTATACCCCCGCCATGATCAGATTGTTTCATTCGGATGTTTATCGAATATAATTTAACTTTCATCGCTTCTGTCATTGGTTCTTATGGGAACAACCGAATCGGCATTCGATTGTTTTCGGTGGTTTTCACTCGGTCGTTGTTCGATTCGACCCGATAGTTTTTATAAATAGAGGGGACAAGCCGCCCAGGAGCTCATTTGCGTTCTTGCGCTCATAGTGGAAACATATTCTTCCTGTTTCTTCCTGACCAACCGTTTATTTCTTTCTCCTACTAATTCTTTTAGTAATATATTCATAGTTTATATTTCTTTATTCTCCTCTTAGTGATTCATAGCTTTTCTTTGAAATGATTTTGCATACCCTGCGAGCTCGCCGTAGCATAAACGATGGCGTTGGCCCATCACACGTTATGATGGTGGAGACCATCGACCTCAATGCCCAAGACATCTTTGTCAGGGGTTACCGCCTACGGAATGGCCTACTGACGCTAGATCTCCTGGCAGATAACAGGAAAATGAAAGTCGTGGTCTCTGACGTGCGGATTGAGGACCGCGTCGAAATTATCCTCAAGTTTGGTAGCCCGTATTTGTGGTATGTGGCAATTGTAAAGCCCTACCACGAGGGTGTGCGGGTAATCCCGCTGCACCGCCGTCGCCTGGCGCATGGCGTGATGAGGGCAACGTTACGTCGCCAGATGTTTTTAGGCCTTGACGTTGGCCTGGCCGGGGTGAACCGGTACGTCCAGTCAGACGAAGGGTACGAATCGGACGCCTTCAACGACCATGAGATGATCCAGCAGATACAAAACGTTGAGCACCGGGATTAAAACCTATGAGTAGGCAACAATACTAATCCTGCTGATGGTGCTCAGCGACTTGTATCTGTTGTTTTTACAATTTTTTTTTTTTTTTTTTTTTGTGTTGTAGAAGTATTTAGTTTTGTTTCCTTACGTTTTGTTTTGATAATTACATGGGCAGATGCCATGTTGGTTTTACATAGGGGTGTGTGTGTCTCTTAGGTCCTAATAAGTTACTCGTGTTATTATAACAGCTGATGTTAAAGGTCTTATAAGTTGTTTTAGATTTTAAGTTTTTATTAAATATTACAGTTTTATTAGTTTCTGAATTTAAAGGATTTTAATATTTTGATTCTAAAATTAAAATATTACTTGTGTGCGTGTGTTTTGTGTGTGTGTGTGTGTGTGTGTGTGTGTGTGTGTGTGTGGAGGGCGACGTACACCCACCTCCTCGTGGTGTCCTCTGGGTAACGCTAAGAGGTGTACGCAAATAATTTTAAAATAAATTCCAAAACATACAGAAAAATGAAGCTATAAAACTACCCACCCAGTAGTTCCTAGCTAAATCAAATTTTATTTTACTGTATTTTGTTAAAATTATAACTAGTTAACCTGCAAGTTTGAATTAATTACTCTGTATTTTGAGTGTTATTTTTTCCGTCTTGTGAGCGTTTGTGTAGTTTGACGTACGCCCAACTCCCATCATGTTGCCACACATGGTGATGTACATTGTGCCATCTAGGTAATGCTGAGAGGTATACACACATTTATTTATTTATTTTTTCTCAAATTAATTTAAAGAAATTCAATTATTACTATGAAACAACTACTCGTTCACCAACTTACGACTACAATTACACTTCCAACAATTGCAAATTCTTTCAAATTTAAGTATAAATCCAATCATTTCTTAAATCTGCCAATACTCTCCTTGTACCAACATCATTACACTTACTCTACTTTCTTTTAGAGTACACACCTGATTCCATGTGACGAAATTGACCTTTGATACCTGACGTCACGTGTTCCCCTCCACCACCAAATCCTCCCCTCCTCGAATTCCCCCCTCCATGATCAGATTGTTTCATTCGGTTGTTTCATTCGGTTATTTCATCCGGATGTTTATCGACTATAACATTGCTGTTAGCAATTACTTTTATCGCTTCTACTATTGGTTCTTATGGGAACAACCGAATCGGCATTCGATTGTTTTCGGTGGTTTTAACTCGGTCGTTGTTCGATTCGACCCGATAGTTTTTATAAATAGAGGGGGCAAGCCGTCCCGGAGCTCATTTGGGTTCTTGCTCTCCTAGTGGTAACATCGACCTGTCTAATCATGTCTGCGACACCACCTCTACCTCCTCCTGAGGACAAACAGCCCTTTTCAGGGCTACAACTCTCCTCGCAAGATGTGGCAGATCTTGTCGAGGGAGTTGACTTTTCTGAGCCCGTTCTAGAGGGCGAAGGCTTCCGTCCGCCACGGCCTGTGGACAAATCACCCTTTTCAGGGCTAGAACTCTCCTCGCAAGATGTGGCAGATCTTGTCGAGGGAGTTGACTTTTCTGACCCCGTTCTAGAGGGCGAAGGCTTCCGTCCGCCACTCCGTATGGATGTGGTACCCCTTCCGTCTACCTCCCGCTCAATGCCCGGCCCCTCCTTCACCTGCGCCATGCCACAACTCGGCAGCCCCGACCCTATCCCTGTACCTGACTTTGTCAAATGTGAATTATTTCACTTGTTCTCATCCGGTCATGATGGTGAAACGGTGCTACCGGTCATCTCCTCCCAAGATCTGGAGGAAGTAATAGATCTAGAATCGTTCTCCTCACCAGTTTACGAGGGTCAAACGAGTCTGCCGGAGGACTGTGTGGATATTTTACCTTTTTCACCCGAGGTTAAACAGTGTGGTTTGCCGCACAAGTTTGATGATCTGGTCTGCCAGTATCACATATTACTCGTGAGAGGATGCAAAGAATGTATGCTCTGCAGTGACGTATTGTATCGGTTCAAGCATCTGGAGCCTAACAGTAATGACTTTTCGGCCGACTGCATGCGCGAGATACCTGACTCCCCATCCCGGGTGTGGTCCTCAATCGACTCTAGCATTCATGAGTTTCTAAGCAGATGGTGTGGGCAACCGCGTAACGATTTAGAGTGGTTGTGTTATAATGAAGAGAGCGAGACAGCCACTATACATGACAACATCGCGTCGGTATATTTGGCAGAGATTGAGAACGAGATCCGGTATTTGATGGTTTGGGAAGAAGAGTACCGGGTTGGGGAGAATTTTAGGCCCCGCAAACGGAAAAATCCGTATACATTCGAGGCAGACTGGCGGGGAGAAAAGTTTGTTTGCATTTAAAATAACTTTAGAATTTGTGGTCTTTGGGTTTTAGATTTTTAGTTTTTCCCATTATCATCTATATTCAGTATAGATTAGCTGTTTTTACAGCTGAATAGGGTAATGTTGTTTTGTTTTTTAAGCTATCACTTATTATTTTTTGTGTGAGGTTTCAAAAATAATCTTTCTTTACTATTTCCAATATCCACTTTTTGGTATTGGAAACTTTCAGGGTGTATCGCCTGATTTTGTTATTCAAAAACATTAATTTTGTGTGTGTGTGTGTGTGTGTGTGTGTGTGTGTGTGTGTGTGTGTGTGTGTGTGTAAAAGGCGTATATATATATAAGAAGATTTGATTTATTAAATACGTACTTGTGTCTGTATTTGAAACGTTGTTATTATTATTAATCCTTGTCCCTGTCCAGTTTTTGAAAAGATTTTGAATATTAGAAAGATAGTTGGTTGTAGTTGGAGGAGGAGGAGGAGGAGAACGGGTGGGGAGGGGGCAATAGTGGTGGGGAGAGGTATTGGAAAGGAGTTAGTGGTAGGGAGGTAGTAGTGGGGATAGAAAACAAACTAACTAAATTTTTTTTTTTGTGCAAAACTGGGAGCCGGAACTTGGTTGTTATATATACACAAACTCATACAACCAGCTAACTTGTAGCCTGATTTCCCTTACCCGATGATATCTTAGTATTAAGGCGAACCCGCTAGTTGTATGATTTATGCATACACACCAACCAAGTTTTTTTTTTTTTTGGTCTCCAGACGGGAATCGAACCCGTGCCTAACGTAACCTCTGGCCAGGAGGAATACGCCGCTGACAACTCAGCTATGGAGACCAACGACTATCAGCGCGATTTAAGGTAAATGGGACGAGATATGGCTAAACAATAAAACGATATTTATCTAAATAATACTGTACAGCCGGCAGGCTTAGATAAGACGCGAAGCGGCCTGAGGTACTGCCCCTGCACTCTAGTAGAGACAGTTTAAACTAATAGTAATAGTAATTACCGAGTCCCGCCGTAGCGCTAAAATCCACCTAACCCTGCACTCTAGTAGAGACAGTTGAAACTAGTAACTAATAGTTTTTACCGTAGCGCTGTAATCGTTGAAACTGCGCTAGTAGAGATTGTCGGCAATAATTGTATTTGTGGTAAATGTTTTATGTTTCGTGAAATGTTTAGCTAGAAGACAAAATGACAGCAGTCGTATTAAGTCTACAATATGAACATTGCACTTATTGTACGGTTTCCCACTAAAAATGGTTTGTTTCATATTAATGACAATTGCTTCGTTGGTCGGACAGCATGTAGTTAGACAAACTACCGTATTTTGCATGTCAGTAAGACGAATCGAGTTTGTAAAATATTGTATTTCGTCTTAAATACTGGTTTTATCCCGAGCTATTCTTACAATGTCAAAAGGACGGGATAAAGACATCAAACACAAGAGATAACTCAACACAGTTTATTTGCGACTAACGTATACATAGTTTACTTCGTCAGAAGGAAATATTTTTGTTCTGAAACGATATTCATCCGGGGTGTCTTGTTTTAGATCCATTAATAGGTATCCATGAGGTTCTGATGTCGCATCAGTGTAGGCTTCCAGAAGAAATCGGGGATTGTCAGGCCAGATTTGATTAGCAAGATGACGGATTTGTGCCTTGTCACGGGGGTTCTTAAAACATACAATGTAGTGGGCGTTTAGTGAAATGTCGCGTTGGCCTCTGCCCTGATGGAAAATATTTTGAGTTATGTAAAACACGCTGATATTACAGTGATGACACCCTTTGGTAAATATATCCACTACATTCTCGTCAGTTTTGTTCATCAAGTCGTCTATAACAACGAGTTTTGGTGATCCGGTATCCTCCAAGTCTTCCATGTGGGGTAATCCAGGTTTGAAACGTACAGAAACATTGATATTTGAAGGCTTACAAGCCCCATAATACCAATAAACCTCGGCGAACATTGAATCACACATTCTGTTCATATTTTGTATGAAACTTTTAACAAACCGCGACTTGCCCGCCATACTGGCACCACTTATGATGGCCGAAAAAGGATGTTTCCACCTTGGATCCATGTTTATTACTGACAGGATCTTTAAGACTAGCCAGTATTTATACTCTACAGGATGGTGTAGTATTTATTCGCTTAAATTATGTTTTTATATTTACTGGTTATTTAAATTGGATTATAACATGCGCAGTTCGACAATTCATAGCGGCAGTTATACATTTACACTTCCTATAGTATAAGCTAAAACCGTATAATTTTCCATTTACTGGTTCCCCTCCACCACCAAATCCTCCCCTCCTCGAATTCCCCCCTCCATGACCAGATTGTTTCATTCGGTTGTTTCATTCGGTTATTTCATCCGGATGTTTATCGACTATAACATTGCTGTTAGCAATTACTTTTATCGCTTCTACTATTGGTTCTTATGGGAACAACCGAATCGGCATTCGATTGTTTTCGGTGGTTTTAACTCGGTCGTTGTTCGATTCGACCCGATAGTTTTTATAAATAGAGGGGGCAAGCCGTCCCGGAGCTCATTTGGGTTCTTGCTCTCCTAGTGGTAACATCGACCTGTCTAATCATGTCTGCGACACCACCTCTACCTCCTCCTGAGGACAAACAGCCCTTTTCAGGGCTACAACTCTCCTCGCAAGATGTGGCAGATCTTGTCGAGGGAGTTGACTTTTCTGAGCCCGTTCTAGAGGGCGAAGGCTTCCGTCCGCCACGGCCTGTGGACAAATCACCCTTTTCAGGGCTAGAACTCTCCTCGCAAGATGTGGCAGATCTTGTCGAGGGAGTTGACTTTTCTGACCCCGTTCTAGAGGGCGAAGGCTTCCGTCCGCCACTCCGTATGGATGTGGTACCCCTTCCGTCTACCTCCCGCTCAATGCCCGGCCCCTCCTTCACCTGCGCCATGCCACAACTCGGCAGCCCCGACCCTATCCCTGTACCTGACTTTGATGTTGTAGGGGATGTGCTACCTGTAAATCTTCCAGAACCCAACTACCGCATTATCGATGAGCGTGCTCGACAGTACAGAAACTTTGAACTGTTGGCACGCGAAGTCACTGTCCTAATCGATCCTCCCCAACCTCATGACAACCCTTACGGTTGGTTGCGTGAAACCTTTGCTGGACTGATCCGTCATCTGATTGATGATAATGTTGCGCCCCAAGACAGAGTGGGTTTTACATTTAATAGCGCTGCACGTGTCGGCCAGCGCCCTATCGGCATCAGTGTGCGTCGCATGGACCAATTCTCCATTGACGTTCTGTTGCAACTACTTGAGCGTTGCATTCAAAGCAACGAGCGATTTATTATTGCTGGTCCCCTAAGGGTTGTATTGCTTCATGTTCGAATGCCTATGGGAGGAATACGTCATAAAAGGATTGATTATACGTCCAGTTTCCATACGTTTTGCTAAAAGAAGAAGGCAATAGTTACAATAATAAATAAAAATGACAACCTGTGCTTAGCTCGTGCCCTAGTTGTAGCGATAGCATTTCTAAAGAAACACGAGTCACCCGCAGCTGCTACCGAATACAATAAAATTTGGTTTTCGGGGCGACATGGGCCGAGAAGCTTGCAGTTAGCACTGGCTCAACGTTTGTGCCGTGAGGCTAATGTCGACCTGACTGTGAACGGCGGTGGGGTGGAAGAGTTGCGACTCTTCCAACAATACTTAACCGAGTATTGTATTACGGTGTTTACCGACCGAAGAGGTCGCGAAACAATGTTTGAAGGGCCTGTAGGTACTCCTGACCATCCGCGAAAACACATCGACTTGATATTTGGCGATAATCACTATAACGTGATTACGTCTGTTACCGGCGCATTCACTGCAAAAACATACTGCCGCCCCTGCAAATATGCTGATTCTTCCCGTGTCACACGTCATCGTTGCCCCACCAAATGTCCTGCCTGTATACAGTCGGGGCTTTGTGAGGACGATGAACGCGTCAACTCTAACGTGTGCAATCGTTCCTTCTATGGCCGGGCGTGTTTTCAACGCCACTTTCTTCCATCGTTTGGAAACCAGTCGGCATGTCAGACTTTGAAAAAGTGCGGTCACTGTTTGAATACATACAGTCTAGAACGCAAGAAGAGAGTCCATGTTTGCGGGGAGTCATTCTGCACTATTTGTGACAAATTTGTCCCACCGAACCATCTGTGTTACGTGCAGCCAGCCAAACTTTACGCACCCAAAAAACCCTTTCTTTTTGTGTTTTTCGATTTTGAGTGTACACAAGAGACCCCTGTCCCTGGCAACCAAGGTGTATTCGAGCATATTCCCAATCTGTGCATCGCGGAACAAGTTTGCCCGACCTGTGTAAACGTTCTTGATTCTGACCACAATTGTGGATTCTGCGGCCAACGGCGCAGCGTCTTTGAGGGTGTTAACACAGTCAAGGATTTCGTTGCCTACCTTGCCGAACCGCGTCCGCAGTACAAGGACGTTGTCGTCATTGCTCACAATTTTAAAGCGTACGACGGCCAATTTGTTCTGCGTCACATGATTGAGGAACTCGGCTGGGCCCCAGAGTTGATTATGACCGGGTCGAAAATTCAGTCGTTGAAGTATTCACACCTTCACTTCATCGACTCACTGAATTTTCTCCTCGAGGGTCTGGCAAAGTTGCCAAAAACGTTCAATCTGCAAAATACGGTAAAAGGGTACTTTCCTCATTTTTTTAATAAAATTGAAAACTCAAACTACACCGGCCCCATCCCCTCTCCTGACATGTACGGCTGCGATGATATGTCCGTGGAAGAAAGAAAAAGGTTCTTCGAGTGGTATACTCCTTTTTCACAGGACCCTGGTTATGTATTTGACTTCAGGGCGGAACTACTGAATTACTGTTCTCAGGATGTCCGAATCCTACGGCTTGCCTGTCTGAAATTCAGGGAAGGTTTTCTTTCTGAAAACAGTGTCGACCCGTTCAGGCAGGCAGTGACCATAGCCGGGGCCTGTATGACAGCGTACAGGACAAATCACCTTCCACGAGACACGATTTCCGTCCTACCTGCCGGAGGATATCGCCTCGCTGACCGCCAGTCTCGTGAGGCGCTCTGCTGGTTGATGTGGGAAGCTCACTCGCAGGGGATATACATCCAGCATGCAGGGAATGGACGCGAGAAGAAGATTTGTGGCCGGAAAGTGGATGGTTTCAGCGAGGACGGCGATGTCAAAACAGTGTGGGAGTATCACGGTTGTTGGTATCACGGGTGCCCTCTCTGTTTCAAAAGCCGTGACGCCCCCATCAAGAGTGGACCCTCAGGGGAAACTATGAATTCCCGGTACGAGAGGACACTCGACAAAACCGAACTACTGCGCCGCAACGGGTTTACAGTAGTTGAAATGTGGGGTTGCCAATTTTCAGCCATGATGAAAGGTAACCCAGCGATTCAGCAGTTTATCGACTCCAGACATGACATCGCCGCTCCACCTCTCGATCCTCGAGACGCTTTTTTCGGTGGCAGGACCAATGCCACCAAATTGTATCACAGGGTGGGAGAAAATGAGAAGATTTTGCACCTGGATGTTTGCAGTCTGTACCCGTACATCTGCAAGTACGGGACATTCCCGGTGAAACACCCAAAGATTCACTCGGGTACAGACTGTCCGCAGGATATTGCAAACATCGAGGGGCTCGTTCATCTCGATATCCTCCCCCCTGGTGATTTGTTCCATCCAGTCCTCCCTGCGCGTTTCAACGGCAAGCTTTGTTTTGCGCTTTGCCGCACATGTGCCAAAACCATGCAGCAGGGGGACTGTGAGCATAGTCCAGAACAGCGAACTCTCTCGGGGACGTGGGTGACATGCGAAGTCCGAAAGGCTCTGCAGCTCGGCTATCGCATAGTAAAAATCCACGAGATTTGGGAGTACGAGACGACTACGTACGATCTCAACGCCAACTCAGGAGGCCTATTTGCCTCCTATATTAATAAATTTTTAAAACTGAAAGTTGAGGCTAGCGGCTGGCCCGAGTGGTGCACTACAGACGCACTAAAAGCCCGGTTCATTCGTGAATACGAACAGAAGGAGCGAATCAGGCTCGATCCCGACAATATTTCTTTCAACCCCGGGAAAAGAGCCATCGGCAAGACCTGCCTAAACTCCTTCTGGGGCAAATGGGGTCAACGTGACGACCTACCCCATACGTCTGTGGTGCGCACACGAGGCCAGCTGCTCGATGTCCTCACGGATCCCAGCATTGAGGTCGATGAGCTCCTTCCGGTCAGTGACGATCTGATGTTCGTCAACTGGCACGACCTGAAGGAAGCTATCGTTCCGCATCCCTACACAAATGTAGTGATTGCGGCATTCGTTACCGCACAGGCTCGTCTGAAATTGTACTCCTACCTCGAGCGGCTGGGTGAACGCGTGTTATATTTTGATACGGACAGCATTTTGTTCACCCAGAAGCCTGGTGAGGAAGTAATCGAGGCCGGAGAGTTCTTGGGGCAAATGACTGACGAGTTGGCAAAGTACGGGCCGGATGCCTACATCGTCGAATTCGTATCAGGCGGTCCCAAGAACTACGCGTATCTAATACGCATCGGCCCCAACGAGTACAAGACGGCCTGTAAAGTACGTGGAATTACCATGAACTACAGGAACCGGAGCATCGTGTGTTTTTCTACCCTGAAGGAGATGATTCTTAACGATGCCCCGGCGTCTGTAGTTCGGATACCCAAAAAGATTGCTCGGCCAACAACAGGCTTGGTTGTGACACGTCCTGAGTCTAAAACGTACAGGGTAGTGTACAACAAACGTCGTCGTGTTGGCGAGTTTGACACACTACCTTTTGGTACGAAACGACCCAGGGTGTAGTTATTCTACCCTGAGACTTTTTTTCTGTTTTGCCTGTTATTATTTTCTTCTTTCATATTGTCTTGCAACAATAATCTATGATTATGGTTTGAGTGTTGTCTTTGCATGGTATTCTTCAACTGCCTGTTTGAACAAAATATTTTCTATGTTATGCACTTATTTTTGGAGGACGACGTACACCCACCTCCTCGTGGTGTCCTCTGGGTAACGCTAAGAGGTGTGCGCAAATGTTCCTTAATCTACTTACAAACATTACAACTTATACTAAGGATTAAAACTACGCTTTTACAACTACACATTATTTAAAAACTACTCTTTCTACATTAATTATTCTATCAAAAACGACTCATAATTTATATACATCATACTAATTATTCCACTTTCTTTTATAGTACACACCTACCTCCCTGTGACGAAATTGACCTTTGATCCCTGACGTCACGTGTTTCCCTCTCTCACGTCACTCACCCCTACCTCCAAATACCCCCTCCACAAATACCCCCTCCACAAATATCCCCTCCACAAATACCCCCTCCACAAATATCCCGTCTTTGTATACCCCCGCCATGATCAGATTGTTTCATTCGGATGTTTATCGAATATAATTTAACTTTCATCGCTTCTGTCATTGGTTCTTATGGGAACAACCGAATCGGCATTCGATTGTTTTCGGTGGTTTTCACTCGGTCGTTGTTCGATTCGACCCGATAGTTTTTATAAATAGAGGGGACAAGCCGCCCAGGAGCTCATTTGCGTTCTTGCGCTCATAGTGGAAACATATTCTTCCTGTTTCTTCCTGACCAACCGTTTATTTCTTTCTCCTACTAATTCTTTTAGTAATATATTCATAGTTTATATTTCTTTATTCTCCTCTTAGTGATTCATAGCTTTTCTTTGAAATGATTTTGCATACCCTGCGAGCTCGCCGTAGCATAAACGATGGCGTTGGCCCATCACACGTTATGATGGTGGAGACCATCGACCTCAATGCCCAAGACATCTTTGTCAGGGGTTACCGCCTACGGAATGGCCTACTGACGCTAGATCTCCTGGCAGATAACAGGAAAATGAAAGTCGTGGTCTCTGACGTGCGGATTGAGGACCGCGTCGAAATTATCCTCAAGTTTGGTAGCCCGTATTTGTGGTATGTGGCAATTGTAAAGCCCTACCACGAGGGTGTGCGGGTAATCCCGCTGCACCGCCGTCGCCTGGCGCATGGCGTGATGAGGGCAACGTTACGTCGCCAGATGTTTTTAGGCCTTGACGTTGGCCTGGCCGGGGTGAACCGGTACGTCCAGTCAGACGAAGGGTACGAATCGGACGCCTTCAACGACCATGAGATGATCCAGCAGATACAAAACGTTGAGCACCGGGATTAAAACCTATGAGTAGGCAACAATACTAATCCTGCTGATGGTGCTCAGCGACTTGTATCTGTTGTTTTTACAATTTTTTTTTTTTTTTTTGTTGTGTTGTAGAAGTATTTAGTTTTGTTTCCTTACGTTTTGTTTTGATAATTACATGGGCAGATGCCATGTTGGTTTTACATAGGGGTGTGTGTGTCTCTTAGGTCCTAATAAGTTACTCGTGTTATTATAACAGCTGATGTTAAAGGTCTTATAAGTTGTTTTAGATTTTAAGTTTTTATTAAATATTACAGTTTTATTAGTTTCTGAATTTAAAGGATTTTAATATTTTGATTCTAAAATTAAAATATTACTTGTGTGCGTGTGTTTTGTGTGTGTGTGTGTGTGTGTGTGTGTGTGTGTGTGTGTGTGTGTGTGGAGGGCGACGTACACCCACCTCCTCGTGGTGTCCTCTGGGTAACGCTAAGAGGTGTACGCAAATAATTTTAAAATAAATTCCAAAACATACAGAAAAATGAAGCTATAAAACTACCCACCCAGTAGTTCCTAGCTAAATCGAATTTTATTTTACTGTATTTTGTTAAAATTATAACTAGTTAACCTGCAAGTTTGAATTAATTACTCTGTATTTTGAGTGTTATTTTTTCCGTCTTGTGAGCGTTTGTGTAGTTTGACGTACGCCCAACTCCCATCATGTTGCCACACATGGTGATGTACATTGTGCCATCTAGGTAATGCTGAGAGGTATACACACATTTATTTATTTATTTTTTCTCAAATTAATTTAAAGAAATTCAATTATTACTATGAAACAACTACTCGTTCACCAACTTACGACTACAATTACACTTCCAACAATTGCAAATTCTTTCAAATTTAAGTATAAATCCAATCATTTCTTAAATCTGCCAATACTCTCCTTGTACCAACATCATTACACTTACTCTACTTTCTTTTAGAGTACACACCTGATTCCATGTGACGAAATTGACCTTTGATACCTGACGTCACGTGTTCCCCTCCACCACCAAATCCTCCCTATCCCTGTACCTGACTTTGATGTTGTAGGGGATGTGCTACCTGTAAATCTTCCAGAACCCAACTACCGCATTATCGATGAGCGTGCTCGACAGTACAGAAACTTTGAACTGTTGGCACGCGAAGTCACTGTCCTAATCGATCCTCCCCAACCTCATGACAACCCTTACGGTTGGTTGCGTGAAACCTTTGCTGGACTGATCCGTCATCTGATTGATGATAATGTTGCGCCCCAAGACAGAGTGGGTTTTACATTTAATAGCGCTGCACGTGTCGGCCAGCGCCCTATCGGCATCAGTGTGCGTCGCATGGACCAATTCTCCATTGACGTTCTGTTGCAACTACTTGAGCGTTGCATTCAAAGCAACGAGCGATTTATTATTGCTGGTCCCCTAAGGGTTGTATTGCTTCATGTTCGAATGCCTATGGGAGGAATACGTCATAAAAGGATTGATTATACGTCCAGTTTCCATACGTTTTGCTAAAAGAAGAAGGCAATAGTTACAATAATAAATAAAAATGACAACCTGTGCTTAGCTCGTGCCCTAGTTGTAGCGATAGCATTTCTAAAGAAACACGAGTCACCCGCAGCTGCTACCGAATACAATAAAATTTGGTTTTCGGGGCGACATGGGCCGAGAAGCTTGCAGTTAGCACTGGCTCAACGTTTGTGCCGTGAGGCTAATGTCGACCTGACTGTGAACGGCGGTGGGGTGGAAGAGTTGCGACTCTTCCAACAATACTTAACCGAGTATTGTATTACGGTGTTTACCGACCGAAGAGGTCGCGAAACAATGTTTGAAGGGCCTGTAGGTACTCCTGACCATCCGCGAAAACACATCGACTTGATATTTGGCGATAATCACTATAACGTGATTACGTCTGTTACCGGCGCATTCACTGCAAAAACATACTGCCGCCCCTGCAAATATGCTGATTCTTCCCGTGTCACACGTCATCGTTGCCCCACCAAATGTCCTGCCTGTATACAGTCGGGGCTTTGTGAGGACGATGAACGCGTCAACTCTAACGTGTGCAATCGTTCCTTCTATGGCCGGGCGTGTTTTCAACGCCACTTTCTTCCATCGTTTGGAAACCAGTCGGCATGTCAGACTTTGAAAAAGTGCGGTCACTGTTTGAATACATACAGTCTAGAACGCAAGAAGAGAGTCCATGTTTGCGGGGAGTCATTCTGCACTATTTGTGACAAATTTGTCCCACCGAACCATCTGTGTTACGTGCAGCCAGCCAAACTTTACGCACCCAAAAAACCCTTTCTTTTTGTGTTTTTCGATTTTGAGTGTACACAAGAGACCCCTGTCCCTGGCAACCAAGGTGTATTCGAGCATATTCCCAATCTGTGCATCGCGGAACAAGTTTGCCCGACCTGTGTAAACGTTCTTGATTCTGACCACAATTGTGGATTCTGCGGCCAACGGCGCAGCGTCTTTGAGGGTGTTAACACAGTCAAGGATTTCGTTGCCTACCTTGCCGAACCGCGTCCGCAGTACAAGGACGTTGTCGTCATTGCTCACAATTTTAAAGCGTACGACGGCCAATTTGTTCTGCGTCACATGATTGAGGAACTCGGCTGGGCCCCAGAGTTGATTATGACCGGGTCGAAAATTCAGTCGTTGAAGTATTCACACCTTCACTTCATCGACTCACTGAATTTTCTCCTCGAGGGTCTGGCAAAGTTGCCCAAAACGTTCAATCTGCAAAATACGGTAAAAGGGTACTTTCCTCATTTTTTTAATAAAATTGAAAACTCAAACTACACCGGCCCCATCCCCTCTCCTGACATGTACGGCTGCGATGATATGTCCGTGGAAGAAAGAAAAAGGTTCTTCGAGTGGTATACTCCTTTTTCACAGGACCCTGGTTATGTATTTGACTTCAGGGCGGAACTACTGAATTACTGTTCTCAGGATGTCCGAATCCTACGGCTTGCCTGTCTGAAATTCAGGGAAGGTTTTCTTTCTGAAAACAGTGTCGACCCGTTCAGGCAGGCAGTGACCATAGCCGGGGCCTGTATGACAGCGTACAGGACAAATCACCTTCCACGAGACACGATTTCCGTCCTACCTGCCGGAGGATATCGCCTCGCTGACCGCCAGTCTCGTGAGGCGCTCTGCTGGTTGATGTGGGAAGCTCACTCGCAGGGGATATACATCCAGCATGCAGGGAATGGACGCGAGAAGAAGATTTGTGGCCGGAAAGTGGATGGTTTCAGCGAGGACGGCGATGTCAAAACAGTGTGGGAGTATCACGGTTGTTGGTATCACGGGTGCCCTCTCTGTTTCAAAAGCCGTGACGCCCCCATCAAGAGTGGACCCTCAGGGGAAACTATGAATTCCCGGTACGAGAGGACACTCGACAAAACCGAACTACTGCGCCGCAACGGGTTTACAGTAGTTGAAATGTGGGGTTGCCAATTTTCAGCCATGATGAAAGGTAACCCAGCGATTCAGCAGTTTATCGACTCCAGACATGACATCGCCGCTCCACCTCTCGATCCTCGAGACGCTTTTTTCGGTGGCAGGACCAATGCCACCAAATTGTATCACAGGGTGGGAGAAAATGAGAAGATTTTGCACCTGGATGTTTGCAGTCTGTACCCGTACATCTGCAAGTACGGGACATTCCCGGTGAAACACCCAAAGATTCACTCGGGTACAGACTGTCCGCAGGATATTGCAAACATCGAGGGGCTCGTTCATCTCGATATCCTCCCCCCTGGTGATTTGTTCCATCCAGTCCTCCCTGCGCGTTTCAACGGCAAGCTTTGTTTTGCGCTTTGCCGCACATGTGCCAAAACCATGCAGCAGGGGGACTGTGAGCATAGTCCAGAACAGCGAACTCTCTCGGGGACGTGGGTGACATGCGAAGTCCGAAAGGCTCTGCAGCTCGGCTATCGCATAGTAAAAATCCACGAGATTTGGGAGTACGAGACGACTACGTACGATCTCAACGCCAACTCAGGAGGCCTATTTGCCTCCTATATTAATAAATTTTTAAAACTGAAAGTTGAGGCTAGCGGCTGGCCCGAGTGGTGCACTACAGACGCACTAAAAGCCCGGTTCATTCGTGAATACGAACAGAAGGAGCGAATCAGGCTCGATCCCGACAATATTTCTTTCAACCCCGGGAAAAGAGCCATCGGCAAGACCTGCCTAAACTCCTTCTGGGGCAAATGGGGTCAACGTGACGACCTACCCCATACGTCTGTGGTGCGCACACGAGGCCAGCTGCTCGATGTCCTCACGGATCCCAGCATTGAGGTCGATGAGCTCCTTCCGGTCAGTGACGATCTGATGTTCGTCAACTGGCACGACCTGAAGGAAGCTATCGTTCCGCATCCCTACACAAATGTAGTGATTGCGGCATTCGTTACCGCACAGGCTCGTCTGAAATTGTACTCCTACCTCGAGCGGCTGGGTGAACGCGTGTTATATTTTGATACGGACAGCATTTTGTTCACCCAGAAGCCTGGTGAGGAAGTAATCGAGGCCGGAGAGTTCTTGGGGCAAATGACTGACGAGTTGGCAAAGTACGGGCCGGATGCCTACATCGTCGAATTCGTATCAGGCGGTCCCAAGAACTACGCGTATCTAATACGCATCGGCCCCAACGAGTACAAGACGGCCTGTAAAGTACGTGGAATTACCATGAACTACAGGAACCGGAGCATCGTGTGTTTTTCTACCCTGAAGGAGATGATTCTTAACGATGCCCCGGCGTCTGTAGTTCGGATACCCAAAAAGATTGCTCGGCCAACAACAGGCTTGGTTGTGACACGTCCTGAGTCTAAAACGTACAGGGTAGTGTACAACAAACGTCGTCGTGTTGGCGAGTTTGACACACTACCTTTTGGTACGAAACGACCCAGGGTGTAGTTATTCTACCCTGAGACTTTTTTTCTGTTTTGCCTGTTATTATTTTCTTCTTTCATATTGTCTTGCAACAATAATCTATGATTATGGTTTGAGTGTTGTCTTTGCATGGTATTCTTCAACTGCCTGTTTGAACAAAATATTTTCTATGTTATGCACTTATTTTTGGAGGACGACGTACACCCACCTCCTCGTGGTGTCCTCTGGGTAACGCTAAGAGGTGTGCGCAAATGTTCCTTAATCTACTTACAAACATTACAACTTATACTAAGGATTAAAACTACGCTTTTACAACTACACATTATTTAAAAACTACTCTTTCTACATTAATTATTCTATCAAAAACGACTCATAATTTATATACATCATACTAATTATTCCACTTTCTTTTATAGTACACACCTACCTCCCTGTGACGAAATTGACCTTTGATCCCTGACGTCACGTGTTTCCCTCTCTCACGTCACTCACCCCTACCTCCAAATACCCCCTCCACAAATACCCCCTCCACAAATATCCCCTCCACAAATACCCCCTCCACAAATATCCCGTCTTTGTATACCCCCGCCATGATCAGATTGTTTCATTCGGATGTTTATCGAATATAATTTAACTTTCATCGCTTCTGTCATTGGTTCTTATGGGAACAACCGAATCGGCATTCGATTGTTTTCGGTGGTTTTCACTCGGTCGTTGTTCGATTCGACCCGATAGTTTTTATAAATAGAGGGGACAAGCCGCCCAGGAGCTCATTTGCGTTCTTGCGCTCATAGTGGAAACATATTCTTCCTGTTTCTTCCTGACCAACCGTTTATTTCTTTCTCCTACTAATTCTTTTAGTAATATATTCATAGTTTATATTTCTTTATTCTCCTCTTAGTGATTCATAGCTTTTCTTTGAAATGATTTTGCATACCCTGCGAGCTCGCCGTAGCATAAACGATGGCGTTGGCCCATCACACGTTATGATGGTGGAGACCATCGACCTCAATGCCCAAGACATCTTTGTCAGGGGTTACCGCCTACGGAATGGCCTACTGACGCTAGATCTCCTGGCAGATAACAGGAAAATGAAAGTCGTGGTCTCTGACGTGCGGATTGAGGACCGCGTCGAAATTATCCTCAAGTTTGGTAGCCCGTATTTGTGGTATGTGGCAATTGTAAAGCCCTACCACGAGGGTGTGCGGGTAATCCCGCTGCACCGCCGTCGCCTGGCGCATGGCGTGATGAGGGCAACGTTACGTCGCCAGATGTTTTTAGGCCTTGACGTTGGCCTGGCCGGGGTGAACCGGTACGTCCAGTCAGACGAAGGGTACGAATCGGACGCCTTCAACGACCATGAGATGATCCAGCAGATACAAAACGTTGAGCACCGGGATTAAAACCTATGAGTAGGCAACAATACTAATCCTGCTGATGGTGCTCAGCGACTTGTATCTGTTGTTTTTACAATTTTTTTTTTTTTTTTTTGTGTTGTAGAAGTATTTAGTTTTGTTTCCTTACGTTTTGTTTTGATAATTACATGGGCAGATGCCATGTTGGTTTTACATAGGGGTGTGTGTGTCTCTTAGGTCCTAATAAGTTACTCGTGTTATTATAACAGCTGATGTTAAAGGTCTTATAAGTTGTTTTAGATTTTAAGTTTTTATTAAATATTACAGTTTTATTAGTTTCTGAATTTAAAGGATTTTAATATTTTGATTCTAAAATTAAAATATTACTTGTGTGCGTGTGTTTTGTGTGTGTGTGTGTGTGTGTGTGTGTGTGTGTGTGTGTGTGGAGGGCGACGTACACCCACCTCCTCGTGGTGTCCTCTGGGTAACGCTAAGAGGTGTACGCAAATAATTTTAAAATAAATTCCAAAACATACAGAAAAATGAAGCTATAAAACTACCCACCCAGTAGTTCCTAGCTAAATCGAATTTTATTTTACTGTATTTTGTTAAAATTATAACTAGTTAACCTGCAAGTTTGAATTAATTACTCTGTATTTTGAGTGTTATTTTTTCCGTCTTGTGAGCGTTTGTGTAGTTTGACGTACGCCCAACTCCCATCATGTTGCCACACATGGTGATGTACATTGTGCCATCTAGGTAATGCTGAGAGGTATACACACATTTATTTATTTATTTTTTCTCAAATTAATTTAAAGAAATTCAATTATTACTATGAAACAACTACTCGTTCACCAACTTACGACTACAATTACACTTCCAACAATTGCAAATTCTTTCAAATTTAAGTATAAATCCAATCATTTCTTAAATCTGCCAATACTCTCCTTGTACCAACATCATTACACTTACTCTACTTTCTTTTAGAGTACACACCTGATTCCATGTGACGAAATTGACCTTTGATACCTGACGTCACGTGTTCCCCTCCACCACCAAATCCTCCCCTCCTCGAATTCCCCCCTCCATGATCAGATTGTTTCATTCGGTTGTTTCATTCGGTTATTTCATCCGGATGTTTATCGACTATAACATTGCTGTTAGCAATTACTTTTATCGCTTCTACTATTGGTTCTTATGGGAACAACCGAATCGGCATTCGATTGTTTTCGGTGGTTTTAACTCGGTCGTTGTTCGATTCGACCCGATAGTTTTTATAAATAGAGGGGGCAAGCCGTCCCGGAGCTCATTTGGGTTCTTGCTCTCCTAGTGGTAACATCGACCTGTCTAATCATGTCTGCGACACCACCTCTACCTCCTCCTGAGGACAAACAGCCCTTTTCAGGGCTACAACTCTCCTCGCAAGATGTGGCAGATCTTGTCGAGGGAGTTGACTTTTCTGAGCCCGTTCTAGAGGGCGAAGGCTTCCGTCCGCCACGGCCTGTGGACAAATCACCCTTTTCAGGGCTAGAACTCTCCTCGCAAGATGTGGCAGATCTTGTCGAGGGAGTTGACTTTTCTGACCCCGTTCTAGAGGGCGAAGGCTTCCGTCCGCCACTCCGTATGGATGTGGTACCCCTTCCGTCTACCTCCCGCTCAATGCCCGGCCCCTCCTTCACCTGCGCCATGCCACAACTCGGCAGCCCCGACCCTATCCCTGTACCTGACTTTGTCAAATGTGAATTATTTCACTTGTTCTCATCCGGTCATGATGGTGAAACGGTGCTACCGGTCATCTCCTCCCAAGATCTGGAGGAAGTAATAGATCTAGAATCGTTCTCCTCACCAGTTTACGAGGGTCAAACGAGTCTGCCGGAGGACTGTGTGGATATTTTACCTTTTTCACCCGAGGTTAAACAGTGTGGTTTGCCGCACAAGTTTGATGATCTGGTCTGCCAGTATCACATATTACTCGTGAGAGGATGCAAAGAATGTATGCTCTGCAGTGACGTATTGTATCGGTTCAAGCATCTGGAGCCTAACAGTAATGACTTTTCGGCCGACTGCATGCGCGAGATACCTGACTCCCCATCCCGGGTGTGGTCCTCAATCGACTCTAGCATTCATGAGTTTCTAAGCAGATGGTGTGGGCAACCGCGTAACGATTTAGAGTGGTTGTGTTATAATGAAGAGAGCGAGACAGCCACTATACATGACAACATCGCGTCGGTATATTTGGCAGAGATTGAGAACGAGATCCGGTATTTGATGGTTTGGGAAGAAGAGTACCGGGTTGGGGAGAATTTTAGGCCCCGCAAACGGAAAAATCCGTATACATTCGAGGCAGACTGGCGGGGAGAAAAGTTTGTTTGCATTTAAAATAACTTTAGAATTTGTGGTCTTTGGGTTTTAGATTTTTAGTTTTTCCCATTATCATCTATATTCAGTATAGATTAGCTGTTTTTACAGCTGAATAGGGTAATGTTGTTTTGTTTTTTAAGCTATCACTTATTATTTTTTGTGTGAGGTTTCAAAAATAATCTTTCTTTACTATTTCCAATATCCACTTTTTGGTATTGGAAACTTTCAGGGTGTATCGCCTGATTTTGTTATTCAAAAACATTAATTTTGTGTGTGTGTGTGTGTGTGTGTGTGTGTGTGTGTGTGTGTGTGTGTAAAAGGCGTATATATATATAAGAAGATTTGATTTATTAAATACGTACTTGTGTCTGTATTTGAAACGTTGTTATTATTATTAATCCTTGTCCCTGTCCAGTTTTTGAAAAGATTTTGAATATTAGAAAGATAGTTGGTTGTAGTTGGAGGAGGAGGAGGAGGAGAACGGGTGGGGAGGGGGCAATAGTGGTGGGGAGAGGTATTGGAAAGGAGTTAGTGGTAGGGAGGTAGTAGTGGGGATAGAACGAGCCGCTGTCTAGCCCGGCAGGCCTCATTCTCATTCTAACCTCAGGCGGTGCCAGTCGCTTCGGGCGGAACATGGAACTGTTTGTTGATTTTCAAGGCTTTAAAAACCCAAACAACGAATTCGTAGTTAAGGAATTTGCAGTTGCCACGTCGGACGGAACCACCATTCAACATTGGACAGTGAAATCTCCGTGCCCATACACCACTTTGGACGCCAAAACCAAGAAACAGTGTACGTGGACGACCAATCACTATCACGGGCTACGCTGGCAGGACGGTGACACAACCATTCAAGCGCTACACAGACAGTTGTACTCCATTCTGTATTCTTCGGTAGTGTACGTAAAGGGACTGGAAAAAGCAAACTATATTAAAGAATTTTTCAGATCGTGTCTAGTGATCGACCTGGAAGCCTACCCTTCTTTAAAGGTGCTGACGACATCGAATGTGTATTGTTTTTTTCACGGAAAATCAAAAAAGATGTGCGCATTGAATAACGTGTTGAAACTGGTTCAATACCACAACCAATAAAAAAGAAGTATATCGGAGGGAAATATTCCCTGCATCTGGGACTTTTTTTTTGTCCCCAAACCATTCCCCCACTCCCTCCAACCACCCCACCACCACCACTACCAAAAGTAAATTATCTAGTTGAGATTCAGTCAGTTCCACGCCACCTGGACGAGAGGCAGCAGTTACGGGGAGATAAAATCAATCGACAATGGACACTGCCGATTTGAAAGTACACTTGAACAGTTGTTACGTGCCGCAATATACCAGGATCAGCGATCTCAGCCCGATGATCCCCTACAAGATCATCCAGTTTGGAAAAGCGCAAACACGTTTCGGCGAAACAATCCGCACCACCGTCGTTGAAGGTATAACCGGCGATGACCTACTCCTGAACGTCTACCTCCCACACAGGTTCCTCGCTATCCTCTCGAACGCCGCCATCGAGAGCTACAACAAAGGAGAGGGTGACAGACTGTCTCTGGTATACCGGGGAATCGGAAAAGGAATTGAATTTGTTTGATTTTTCACTTAATTACTGTTTTTGTAAATAGTAGACCAATTAAATGTATCAATAAAGTTTGGTTTGTAATTTATTACTTATTATTTTCCCTTGTTTGCATAGTTTAGTATTGGACTTACACAAGGTACAATTTAGATGAAATTAGTTTTAAAAAGCATATAATGAAACAGTATTACAAGTGAAAAAGGTTTGGCATAGCAAATAAGTTATAGAGCTCTATAGGGGTCATATCTACCGAACAAGTAGTGACAGGTCTGGACAAGTTGAAACAGGAGTGGTGAACCCGATAAGGATATAAAATTATCCACAAGGTATGATTTCCACCGTAAAGAGAAATCACTACTTTCAAATATCAACTTTTGTTTTATAAATGCATAGATTTTATTTCAGTCTGATCTGATACACCTGGTACTAGGCCTACTTCATATTTTACTAATATATTTTAACAGAAGAAGGGTATTAAAAGATTTAGGGGGCCAAGCGTAGCAAATGAAAGCAGTGTGATGTAATACACACACACACACACACACATATATATATATATATATATATATATATATATATATATATATATATATATATATATATATATATATATATATATATATATATATATATATAAACTAATTTGTTTCGATTAAGTCACCCTTAGTTATACTGTTTGTTTTATATATATATATATATATATATATATATATATATATATATATATATATATATATATATATATAAACAGTATTACAAGTGAAAAAGGTTTGGCATAGCAAATAAGTTATAGAGCTCTATAGGGGTCATATCTACCGAACAAGTAGTGACAGGTCTGGACAAGTTGAAACAGGAGTGGTGAACCCGATAAGGATATAAAATTATCCACAAGGTATGATTTCCACCGTAAAGAGAAATCACTACTTTCAAATATCAACTTTTGTTTTATAAATGCATAGATTTTATTTCAGTCTGATCTGATACACCTGGTACTAGGCCTACTTCATATTTTACTAATATATTTTAACAGAAGAAGGGTATTAAAAGATATATAAACAGTGTGAGGGGGCCAAGCGTAGCAAATGAAAGCAGTGTGATGTAATACACACACACACACATATATATATATATATATATATATATATATATATATATTAGGGGGCCAAGCGTAGCAAATGAAAGCAGTGTGATGTAATACACACACACACACACATATATATATATATATATATATATATATATATATATATATATATATATATATATATATATATATATATATATATGTGTGTGTGTGTGTGTGTGTATTACATCACACTGCTTTCATTTGCTACGCTTGGCCCCCTCACACTGTTTATATATCTTTTAATACCCTTCTTCTGTTAAAATATATTAGTAAAATATGAAGTAGGCCTAGTACCAGGTGTATCAGATCAGACTGAAATAAAATCTATGCATTTATAAAACAAAAGTTGATATTTGAAAGTAGTGATTTCTCTTTACGGTGGAAATCATACCTTGTGGATAATTTTATATCCTTATCGGGTTCACCACTCCTGTTTCAACTTGTCCAGACCTGTCACTACTTGTTCGGTAGATATGACCCCTATAGAGCTCTATAACTTATTTGCTATGCCAAACCTTTTTCACTTGTAATACTGTTTATTTATATATATATATATATATATATATATATATATATATATATATATATATATATATATATATATATATAAAACAAACAGTATAACTAAGGGTGACTTAATCGAAACAAATTAGGTTGGCAGCACTACACAGAAAAAAAACCAGGTTGGCAACACTGTCCAAATGTAGGTTAGGTAAAATGATTGGAAGGGTCGGGAGGGGAGGGTTGTGGAGGGGAGGGGGGGACCGAGCTTTGCTCAAGGAGTTGAGTTTCGCCTCGGGGGGTGGTCCAGTGGGCTGGCTGGATAACTACCATGTTCGGATACGTAACAGGTTCGGACAAGTATCATGTTCGGGTAAGTAAGATGTTCGGATAAGTAAACAAGCGGGTGAGAGGGGGCCGAGCGCAGCAAACGAAAGTAGCGTGACGTAATAATTATATACATATAACAAACAGTATAACTTAGGGTGAAGGAATCTTTAAAAAATAGGTTGGCAGCACTACACAGAAAAAAAAACCAGGTTGGCAACACGGTCCTAGTGTAGGTTAGGTAAAGTGGTATGAGAGGCCGGGACTGAAGGGGGGGGGAGAGGGGGGAGGGGCGGGGGAGGGGGTGGGGCGGGGGAGGGGAGTGGTGGGGGAGGTGCGGGGGAGGGGAAGGGCGGGTGGGGAGGGGGAGGGGGAGAGGCGTGGGCGGGGAGGGGGGAGGGGGCGCGGGCGTGAAGTCAGGGGTCAAAGGTCGAAAAGCAGTCAGGGGGCGGCCATAGTAGTTATATATATATATATATATATATATCTAAAGCTATGAACAAATGGTGTTGGCATCTGGGGACCTCAAAACAAAAAGTTATCATGGTCCCAGGCCTAGGTCTTACATGCCGACTACGGTAATAGCTTCTTCCCTATAGGGGAAATTCGCTAATATCCTATATATTAAAAAACTTTTGTCAAAACTAAAGACAGCGACCCTGACCGTTCTACTGGATTGATTTGCATGATTCTTTTTTTTAAATGACAGGTAATTATGCCTAGATACGTCATTACCCATCCAAACTAACATATCGTCAATGGGCTTTGCTCCAGTGGCTCTTAAAGTTCCCATGTTATTGATGTATAGGATTGTATTAATGATGTGTGCTACTATCATCCGATTATTATTTGTTAGAGAATTTCCTAAGGAAAGTGAACTATTAGCATGACCCGAATGGATAAACTTAAGCCCGGGACCACCATAGAAGTTCCTAACGTGACCCCCTGAACACGTTTTGGGGGGTCGTTCAATCTAGCGGTCGCATTTTTGTCCGATTTACTTCAAATTTGGTAGGGACGTTTCTTTCTATAATCGGTTGGACAAGTTAGTTGGGCAAAACAATCGGAAAACTCTAAACTCATGTTTTGGGGATTATTCTTTCAAAATTTTGAGTTTTTGGGCCCAAAAAGGGTCAGAAAAGCTCCGGACGTAACATTAATGCATGTGTTAATATGGGAATTAGTGAAGCGAAAGTTTTAAGTCACCTCTCGTCATTCTAGCATATATATTTATCGAGTTATTAAGGAAAATGTGTATCGGCTAAACACAGTACGTTGTCTTATGGGGTTATGTTATTCATGTGTAGGTTATTTGTATCATCCCCAGCAACCTCGTGCCTACTTTCAAGCCTGACTGGACCTTCTTCTAACATTATTATGCGCAAAATTGTATTCCTAGCATTGCAGGTAAATGCAACCAGGAGCATTAGAACAGCCAAAAAATCAATGTTTTCAGATTTCAACAAAATTGGAATAAATGTATTTTTTACACTGGTTTTGAGTTTTAAAAGTTTTGCATATGGAAATTCACTTCCCTCACGTCAGCGTGCAGCGTGCGAACTTGTTTTGAAGGTAACTGTGGCATACTTTTAAATATCAGCTGATAAATTAGCTATACTAAAAATATTTTCATCCCAATCTCCCTTCACTAATCTTTCATAATCTTCAGATTTATTAACTACCCCTTAGCAGCAAACCTGCATACTTAGCGAATTTCCAATGCATGTATTTGTTTACCTAAAGCCAATCACCAAGTTTCATAAAAATATGTGAATAAATAAGTGATATATAGCATTTTTTATTTATTCTCCCTAAGAATAACATTGAAAGCTGAGTACGCAGGTTTGCTGCAACAAGGAACACAAAATATGTATTTTTATGCAATTATCAATACAACTTAACTAGTCGAAGCTTCATACCAAGTTTTATTCATTATTATCGTATTATTATTTGTTAGTGAATTTCCTAAGGAAAGTGAACTATTAGCATGACCCGCATGGAGAAACTTAAGCCCGAGACCACCATAGAAGTTCCTAACGTGACCCCCTGAACACGTTTTGGGGGGTCGTTCAATCTAGCCGTCGCATTTTTTGTCCGATTTACTTCAAATTTGGTAGGGACGTTGCACATAAACCAAGCCAATTATCAATACAACTTAACTAGTATAAGCTTCATACCAAGTTTTATTCATTTATGTTCATAATTATGGCTTTACCCATCCATTTTCCTTATTCTCTATAAGAATAACGTTATGGCTGAGTATGCAGGTTTGCTGCTGCGGGGGAAATCGGTAAACAAAATTTTCTGTCCAAATATCAATAGACCAGTAGCCACATGCCAAGTTTCATCAACATACATTCATAAATAATCGAGTCATCAGATTTTAATTATTCTCCACAAGGATAACATTGGGCAACGTACTGTGTTTAGCACTTTGAATATCTCTGCAACGGTTGGACTTAGAATCACAATTTAAACACCAAAATGATTGTTTTGTAGAGCTGAACTGATTGGTGAAAGCAAATGTGAGGTTTATATTAAAATGAACTGAGGAAAACTAAAAACCTTTTTCCCATAAGATTAACATGTTAGATTTTATTAGCACTTTTTTTGGCTTTTCTCCGCAACCACTTAACCTAGGTTAATGATTAAAAATACTATATTATTTGTTTTTTAAGCTCTATAAAATGGTCGAAACCTAAATTATGTGTTTTAAAATATTTAGGGTGACATTTTGGAAAATTGTAAACCACCATAAAACCTCCTTCCCAAGGTCAGATTTTTCTTGTTTTCGAACTTAAAAGTCATGAATGTTGCTTTACATATTTGAGCCACATTTCATCGAAATCAGACGTTTTTTACTAAAGTTATCGTGTTAATGTACCAACACACACACACACACACACACACACACACACACACACACACACACACACACACACACACACACACACACACACACACACATATTTCAACGAATAGTGTTTTTGGCATCTTGGGACCTCAAAAAAAGTTATTATGGTCTCGGGCTTAACTCTTACCATGCCACCTACGGTAATAGCTTCTTTCCTATAGGGGAAATTCGCTAAAACTTATAAATTCAACATGAAGTCCTCCTTATTTCGAGCTAAGCAAGCAAGCGGCGCTTTGCGCTGCACAGGGGTACCCTAGTTTATGTATCTTCTTTTATCACCGCACAATACGAATAAAGTTAAGGGAGTAAACTATTAGACTCGTAACAGTTTAAAATTTACATAGAAAATTGTCCCTGTCTTTTTGTGGAAGGCAACCTAGTTCTGAAAGTTTTACTGTGTCTGAAATGTACTTTATTTAATTAAACTCTTAAAGGAAGAAGCTCAACCAAGTTAACCGAGTTAAGTTAGTTAACCTGAGCTATTTATGTACATTATTTTATGAGAGCGGTAACATTTATTATGGCAGACACTGGAATTTATGTATTTGTTTTTAGATTTATGTTAATAGGTATAATAAAATAAAATAAGCAAAGTCAGAATATGTTGCAGTTTTAAAATCAAAAATCTTTTACTCTGTAACCCTCGTTGCTTTCAGTTAAATTGTTTTCTAGCTTACTTACTTATATATTAATTGAACTACAGATAACTACATCGGCTGGTTAATTGTGAGGGATATTACTGCCAAAATAATTGTAAAACCTTTTAAAAATCTTTAAAGTAAGTAACAACGTTTAATATATGTTCGATTATAGAATTCTAAGCGTGAGTTCAGACTGCAGGTTGCCTCTAAGCTTTAACATACAAAATGTAGAGATGACTGGGGAGTGACAAAATTCGAGTCTTTCCAAGTTTCGATTACTATAATTATCTATAACTACATAACTAGTAATTAACAATAACTATAATTTAGACTCGTAATTAATTTAGGTATTGTGCAGATGAGCAGAAACCTCTTATAATTTACATCGGCCTTCACGGCTACGCCCCACAGGCTTTTGAAGTTTCAATGTTAATCTTATGGAAGAGCAGTATTCAATGAAGTTGAAAATTTGACAGCTGTTGTTATAATAACAAATGCTAACACAATAGCAAGAACAGCTATTTCATACATAATGTAAATAAAAATACTAAACTACTTGAATGGCAACGCCCTTCAGTTATATGCTTTAATTACACATTTAACCAATTTCTGTGGGTGATGGAGGGAAAGGAGTAGTGGAAAGGGGTGAAGGGGGAGGGGTAGGGGAGAGAGAGAGAGAGAGCAACAGCAACCAATAGAAATTAAACAAATTTATTAGTTATTCGTGAAATTAAGCATCATGTCACTGGAACAAATGATTTGGTTCAACTGCTATTGCAGCATAATGTAATAAACATTCACGCTAACAGCCATTAGTCATCAAAACAATTTGGTCGAATTTCAATCATGGGGGGTGGGAGGGTGCTATTAATTTATTATTAATCACCTCTATTTTTCCTCTGTTAATTCAATCAACACCTCAATAGTTTTTTTAGCGTACGGTTTTATCGCGTGTTTAAATACTAAATTGCTAAAACCAGGTTATGATTATAAAAGTAATATTCATGATTATGATTAATTTATCCAGAAAATAAACCGTGAAAATTATCTGCATACGATAGGTTATTAAGTATGTAAAACTAGTGTGTTGCACACAAAAATAAAATATGAACAAATAGCACAGTATGTGAGTTTTTGCAAAAAGAATTTATTTGATTCAAGAAAAAAATTGTCTGTTGTCAAAATAAGTAATACACTCCGTATTTTAAAAATTATACATCAACAGTAATCATCATACTATAAATAATATTAGTATCACTACATATCAGATATTGGTTTCAGTTTGAGATTTGTCTAATTGTCGACGAACGTAATTTGATTGCTTTAATCACCTCTGTTTTAGCGAATTTCCCCTATAGGGAAGAAGCTATTACCATAGGTCTCATGGTAAGACTTAAGCCCAAAACCATGTTAAATTTTTGTTTTAAGGTCTCCAGATGACAAAAACACTATTGGTTCAAATTTATATATATCTATATATATATATATATATATATTAATTTTACTATCATTATGTATGTATGTATATATGTGACCGTGAATGCGATAACATGAGTAAAAAACGTTCGATTTCGATGAAATTTGGCTCAAATGTGTAAAGTGATATTTATGACTTTAAGTTAGAAAACCGGAAAAATCGGTCAATGGGAAGGGGGGTTTATGGGGGTTTTAAATTTTCCAAAAATCAGTTTTTTGGATATTTTACCTTAATATTTTAGAAACACGTAATTTTGATTTAGACCACGTTATAGATCTTAAAAAAACAAACAATGTGGTATTTAAAATTGTTAACCTAGGTTAAGTGGTAGCGGAGAAAATCCAAAAAACCTGCTCATAAAATCTCCCATGTTAATCTTATGGGAAATAGGTTTTTTGTTTTTCCTCAGTTGATTTTAATGCAAAATTCACATTTGCTTTTACCAATCAGTTTAGCTCCACAAAACAATAATTTTGGTGTTTATATTTTGATTCTACGTCCAACCATTGCAGAGATATTCAAAGTGCTAAACACAGTACGTTGTCCAATGTTATCCTTATGGAGATTAAATAAAATTTGATATCTGCATTATTTATGAATGTATATTGATGAAACTTAGTATGTGGCTTCATTTAGTATTGGTATATTGATATTTGCACAAAAATAGATTTTTTGTTGATTATCTCCGTAGCAGCAAACCTGCATACTCAGCCCTAATGTTAATTATTCTTATGGAGAATAAGTAAAGTTTTATATATCCCTTTATTATGAACATAAATTAATAAAACTTAGTATGTAGCTTCACCTGGTTGATTTATATTGATAATTAAAAAAAATGTTTATCTTCCTCGTTGCAGCAAACCTGCGTACTCAGCCCTAAAAAATAAAATGCTATAGATCACTTATTTATTTATGTATTTTTATGAAACTTGGTAAGTGGCCTTATGTGGTACTGTAGTGAGAAACATATGCATGCATTGGAAATTCACTTAGTACGCAGGTTTGCTGTGACGGGGGTATTTTTTTTATTACTATCCAATTAACAATCAATCATTTCTGTTGTCCATATATTGGTGAACTGTTGTAAAGCCATAGTCATATATTCTTGTATTTTTTAAATTTTATTTTTTTTTCTGAGGATTTTACCATTGATAAAAAGCTCAATGGACTTCCCGTAAAAATGTACATTGAATTATATAAACAAAAAAATCATATAAATGAATATACCATCGTATACACTTCCCAAACAAAAAAAAGTACAAATGTTAGAAAAACGAGTTATGAAAGGAATCAGGCTAAGACAGTTACTACATTTTTTAAATGAGAATGAATGTCATGCAAGTAAAAGGTATTAAAACTTTGTTATATATGTGTTTTTATTTATTGAGTAAGGTAGTCATTACAAATTGTAATTACATTTTTTATACACATAACAAAATGAAAATCCTAGTTGAACATTATTTTCAGCGGTAAAAAGTGACTTTATATTAGTTTTAGCTTTAACCTTGTTTAGTTTCTTACTTTTTACCTGAAAGTAAACATTAGTAAATGAATAGCACTTTTATAATTGACTATAAATACTATTTATTGCCATTATAAAATCTGTACCTAGTTTTGTGTGTGCCAGGATTCAAAGAGGACGGCGTTAACAATAATCACCAACAGAGTATACTGCTGTCAACTATTACCTACCCTCTCAATGAGGGTATAACACAACAGTTGGTGTGTCAGGAAGTAAACATAAGTTGTGGATTATCACTTGGTTTCTGGGGTGGAGATATTTTAAAAGTTAACTAAATAATTAAAATAAATAGTTGACAGCAGCACAATCTGTCGGTGACCTAATCAAACAACGTCCACTTAAAATTCTGGCTAACACTAAATGTAAATGTAGGACATCTGGGCCATATAGATTGGGAGTCTCCTTCAGTAGTCAATGCTTTTATTAAGTTGGGAATGAAGAACTATATAATGCGTTTATAATATTTGTTTGCCTGGATGTAAAAAAACCCAGAGACAACACTAACGGACCGATGTTGGAGAAATTTGGTATATATAGTATTGCCTTATGTAATGTAACAAACATAAAAAAAGACTCTATGTTAGAGGGAACATAGAGTGTTTTTTATGTTTGTTACATTATATAAGGGCCATTATTACGAAAATAAAAACACCAAAAAATACAAAAAATCAATGGCTTTAACGATTTAACTGTTTAAAGTTCGTTGTGTCCCTAACATAATGACACAAGACGACCATATGGGAAAATTTAGGCCAGCAATTATACAGCTTAAAATGTTCCAAAATTAGATTTTATTACAAATAAATTAACCGTTAATAGAAATATATAAATTATAATTTGTTAGTAATAATCCTGTATTTATGTATGTTTATTCTTAATATAATTGAAAGGAGGCCAAACATCTGATTCAATCCGCACCGGGATCTTGAATTCCTGTTGTACGAATATTGTTTGAGGATAAAATTTATTTTAATTTTCCGGTAAATGCAGTGTATATTGTCCAAAGTTAATATTTTAAAACAACTTATTAATAGATCGGTTTCAATCAAGCTTAATATATATTAAGCTAAAGGAGGGTATTCGGAAGGTTTTGCCACCTAACACTTGGGGGAGGACCAAATGGTTTTACGTTACAACATGCATTGGCCATTACCTTTTTAAAAACGTTCATTACAAGAAAATAATAATTAAATGAGGAATATACTATCAGTTTCATAAAACATTTATCAAATATTTAAACTGGGCATTATTATTAAATGCTCAGCTTAGTAATTTTACGATAGTACTGATACAACCTCTGAACTCTTAATACTATTCGAACTTATAAACGAGTTCGTACGCAGTACGCTGACGTGAGAGAACTGAGTTTCCACATAAAAAACATTTTAAAAATCAAAAACATGGACCTTTTTCCAATTTATATGGAAATCTGAAAACATTTAATTTTTTGGTTGTTCTGATGCTAATGGTCCTATTTAACTACAACGCTGGGAAAACAATGTTGCGCATTATAAGGTTGGGAGAAGGTCCAGTCAAGATTGAGAGTAGGCGTGGGAATACTGGGGATGATACAAATACACCAACGTATGAATAACAGCCTTTTCTAATGTAAAATTCCCATAAGGCAATGTACACTGTGGTTAGCCATTTTAAATATTCTTTAATAACTTGGAAACTATTTGTTATAGAATGATGGTTGAGGGCTTAAGGGTTTCGGCTTTTTAAGTCCTATAATTTAGTATGCATTCATTCTACATTTGGGGCTTATCTGACCCTTTCTGGACCCAAAAACTCATAATTTGAAAAATTAAAATGTCCAAAATAGGGTTTGAGAGTTTTCCGATTGTTTTGCTCAACGAACTTGTCCAACTGATTATAGAAAGGAATGTTCCTGCCAAATTTGAAGTAGATTGGACAAAAATAACTCCTGTGGTGATCCCGGGTTTAAGTTTCGCCGTGCGGGTCATGCTAATAGCTTACTTTTCCATTGGAAATTCACTAATAACCATATTGACAGTCTAGAAATACTAAACCTAATTGAATCCAGAGTTCAACGTATGACAAGGTCCAGGGACCTACCACAAGCTGCCAACATTATGATCCTATTCCGAAGATGGTGAGGGTGGGAAACGTTTGCTGCTAGTACTGACCTCTCCAACTGCATTAGCCCGCCCATGTTTATGTTTATGTCTATGTTTATGTTTATGTTTATGTGTTGTTGAAGGGACGGATTCAGAGATCCAAAGATCCAAATATCCTCACACGTCAACCGAAGCTTATTGTGTGTCCCTAGTACGTTAGTTTGGCAAACCAATGCCCGTACCCTTTACGAGATCCAGGAGGTTTTTACCAATACTAACGTCCCTTTCATCACCTGGTTGCTTACAACCAAACAGAGCCCTTCTCCTTGCCCCGAGTCTCTCGCAATCCAGTATGATGTGCTTGGCTCTTCAGACTGATTGCAAAGCCTACACCCCTGACTTTCATTTCTAAATCCGAGAGTGTGGAGATGTTTCCTGAAGTGGCCGTTTCCAGTTATCAAAGCAATAAACTGCTTAACCCGACCTCTGCCCAACCTCATCAATCAGTTAGTGAAGTAAGAGATAGTTTCTGCTAGCAGCCTTTTGCCAAGTGCTTGACCAGTGTAACCTTGCCACTGCTGGCGATGTAAGTCCCTGGACCATTTGTTTATTGTGTGGAAAGCAGTTGTTTTGCTTATGCCGCTCATGTTTAGAAGTGTGCGCAGGCTTCTTACTGGTTTGTGCTCAGTACGTTGCTTCATCTACATCATCTCCTCAGCTTGCATTCCGAGGTTTCGGCTGTGTATATGTTACAATATAATAGCAAGACATAAGCCCATATCTGCTTGTTAGCATGCATGTCCTTTCTTTTATAAATAGATTATATTCATAATGTGTTTCCATTGCAAAGGCACATCGTATCGTGATCATAGTTGTGTTGTAGGGTAGAATTCATTATAAATTATTCCATTCATTATAAATGTTTTGAATGTTCATGTTTATTTATTTTGTGCATTACAATTGTTATTATTCATCACTCTCACTTCAATGCCATATTTACACCCGCGTTGCAACCCGGCATGCATGCCGGGTCATTACCGGCATTACGGGCCTTTACCGGTATTCTGTATTAATATTATGTCAGATATTAATTTAGATTGAAAATGTTTTCTTATTAATAATTACATTCCCTCACGATTTAATAAATGAATAAATAAATAAATAAGTCCCAATGAAGAGTGGCGGCAAAGTGTCACATAAGCCCGAAGCGACTCATTCATGCAAATTGCTTCATTAACCTTGTGCATTCTCTTACCTCCCGCTTAATATGTACGCCATTTAGAGTTGATAACTTATACATTTTTATAACATTATAAACAATAGTTTAACATAAAATAACATATTATAGAACCTTATACCAAAGCAATTTTTTATCCATTGTTGAGGAATATGATAGTATAAAAACCTTCGATTAAAATTGAACTACAAGTCATTACAAAGTCTTCGTTAAAATGATATTTCCAGACTGTTCTTAAAGATAAAAGTTCAACGAAACGTTTTACGAGTGGACTCAAACAGCTGCTGATAACTCTCCATCTGTAACTGTTACCTTGTTAACAAAACTATTATTCAATTTAAAATCCTGTTTTTGTTACATTTTCTTTTTTTTATAATGAAAACAAATTTTTACTATACGGTTAAACTGTAAGTAGCCTAAATTTGTAGGTAAACAAAATTAAAATTAAATAAGCTTAAACTTAGGTTTTTTGCCATACGGGCATTTTAACATTATTTTAATTATACAAGAAAACAGTTAAACTCAATTTGGAACATTGCGATCTGGCCAGCTTTGCCCGGCAAACCAAACACTCTAAAGGGAATCTCATCTCAGCCCACAGAACAGATTAAGTTTGTATAGCCAGCAAGTACTGAAGTTGTGTGTTTAGTACAATGAACTGTAGAGAGAAAAATGTGAATAATTCGAATCTGTGTATTAAATCCTGTTTTATGTGTCTTTATCCAACACCAATTTTAAAATCGCTTTAAATAGTTTAGTGAAATTAAAAGAATAATAAAAAATAAATAACACTTAGGAATCTTGTAAACCGATAAACAAAATTGATTTTGATGTTATCATATTCCCACCTTAGTTAGCTGCAAAGACCTGAATAGTGACTCAACTGAATAGTGACTCAACTGAATAGTGATTCAACTGAATAGTGACTCAACTGAATAGTGACTCAACTGAATAGTGGCTCAACTGAATAGTGACTCAACTGAATAGTGACTCAACTGAATAGTGGCTCAACTGAATAGTGACTCAACTGAATAGTGACTCAACTGAATAGTGACTCAACTGAATAGTGACTCAACTCAATAATTTGTTCATATTTTTGTACAGTACTATACTCAATACATAACTTCGTATCCATACTAAGACATTCTTAAAAGACAATCGTAGAAAAAGTCGGAAAATCTCAATCACAATAATAGTAATAAAGATTAATTTGAAATTTACCCGTTTCTAATTATGGAATAATATTTTTGCAAAAAACCTTAACGTAAATGTCCGTAGTCATGGGGTTATAGTAACATTGTCGAATAGGATATGTGTTAGCATCGACCAGTAGCATTCAATAAACTAAACTACTCAATTTACTTTCAATTGGACACCTATTAGTGAGTCGCAAAAGAACATGTATTATTTTTATGACATTCTGCTAGTTTATTTTTAAAACAGAGTTTTATTCTTGGGTATGCAATAAACCACGTCGTTACGTGATGGATTAGGTAGGTACATTAATTAGGTAGTTACCTAATCAACTGTTGTTGATATACTTGAATTTTGCATCTATTTATCACCATTAAGAATTATTTCTGCAAAGAATTCTTGGACGAGCATGCTTACTATTTATATAATTTATGGTAGATTCGTAGAACCTGTCTTTAAACCTTTTATTAGGCTGGAACAGCAAAAAGGCACAAGATGCAAGGTACTGGTGCAATATGATCAAGATCAAGTTTCCTAAAACCTCCATTAAACTGGTTTAACATGAACCGGATCACAAGGATATGCATCCAAATTTGTAAATAGGATGTTTATCTTTTTAGATTACAACTGTAATTCTGGAGATTATCTTTTATAGTAATATCAACCATTCAGACAAAACAATAGTAATTAATAATTAAATTAGTAATTAATTACAGTGTGGTTGTCGTCACACTGTAATTGTTTTTTTATGTATATATAATATATAAAAAAACTACTAGGGGGTAATGCTAATAAGATAATAAAAGGTTTTCATTCTCAAATTAAATACAGATAATTAGTTTTTAAAGACAGAATGCAATAATAGCCTAATTTGAAAGAAATCCTGTCACAGAAAAAAATTATAATTAATGAATTTCTAATGCACATGTATTATATACCCCACAAACATTTGAAGCCACTTACCAAGTTTAATCAAAATATATTCATAAATGAACGTGATGCCAAATTTTATTTAAATACTAATCAACATCTAAATAACAGTAACCAATTGCCGTACAGCAATGATTAACATAACAAAGTATTTTCTTAAGCTATATCCAATAGTGAAAGTTAAAAAAATATATTTTTATTCGATGCTAAAAAGATGTTTTGGGTTCAACAACCCATTCGGATTATGTTATCTGTTATACTGAAACAACAGATGCTAAACTGGCTTAATTTATTTACCTGTGACTTTATTTATGCAAATGTATTCCTAGCCTCTCAAAGAGAGTTGGAACATGATTGTTTTGAAAAGCAGCTGTATTAAGACGGAGCGGTTTTTGGACGGCAATAAATATACGGAGTGTCCTTAAAATATGTGCTAACCACTTTGCATGAAGTTTGATAAATAAAAAATAAGTAAAATGGTTACTTACTTGTTTCGTTTTCCGTCTAACGGTCTGTACGTGTTTTTTAATTAACACATACAATGTTAGTAATCACTTGAGATATTAAATTGAAACTGGCACAAATATGTTTATATTTAAAGATCATTTGGGATAGAATTTTAAGTTTTTAGCTTTTACTAAAAATAAATAAAAAAGTGTAACTATTTGAACAAATTATACATAATAAAAAAAGTTCATTTTACGACATAAAATATGATATCAACATTTTAAAAATCACACAATTTAGATAAATGAGTGACTGAAATTTATTTTACCTTAAGCTTAAAAATAACTAGTAAAAATTACCAAAATTGAGTATGCTTTTATACTTTTATAAATACCCCCGTAGCAGGAAACCTGCGTACTCAACGAATTTCCAATGCATATATATGTATCTTAATACCACATAAATCCACAAACCAAGTTTCATCAATATACATTCATAAATAAACGATTTATGACATTTTTATTATTCTCCATGAGAATAACATGGCGGCTGAGTATGCAGGCTTGCTGAAGCAAGGAACACAAAAATGAGGTTTTATACGAACATCAATATAACTCAAGTAGGTAAAGCTACATACCGAGTTTTATTAATTTACGTTCATAATTAAGGGAGATAATAGGTTACTTATTCTCCATAAGAATAACATGGGCTGAGTACGCAGGTTTGCTGCTACGGGAACTATCAGCCAAAAAATGTTTTTTAGTATTAATAGACCACAACGATATGAAGCAATATACCAAGTTTCATTAGGAAAATTTGATAAATAAGTGAAATATACAATTTTTCTTATCCTCCATAAGAATAACATTGGACAACGTACTGTGTTTAGCACGTTCAATATCTCTGTAACCATTTGACGTACAGGAATGATCAAAATACCAAATTGTGTGTTCTTTTAAGCTGAATCCAATGGTAAAAACAAATATTTGGCTTTTTCAAAAATTATATGTAAAAAATTCAAAAAACCCATTTTTGGGGTACAAAACCCCCCAAAATACCCCTTCGGATGGAGCGATATGGCTGGTTTTCGAACTTAAAGTCATAAATGCTGCTTTACACGTTTATACCAAATTTCATCAAAATCGGATCATTTTTACGAGAGTTATCGTGCTCACGGACACACACACACACACACACACACACACACACATATATATATATATATATATATATATATATATATACAGTTTCGAACGAATGGTGTTTTTGGGGTCTGGGGACCTCAAAACGAAAAGTTATCATGGTTCCGGGCCTAGGTCTTACCATGCCGACTACGGTAATAGCTTCTTCCCTATAGGGGAAATTCGCTAAAAATAACTAACTCACATTAAAATACTACACATCAAGTTACATTTATCGTTTTAAAAGACGGTCGTTAGGTATAAAAGAAAAAAATTTGACTCCAACCTTAAATAAATTGTCTTACTAACATTTGCGCCATTTTAAATACAGACAACCGAAGTTAGAAAAACGCTGAAGTGAAAAACTTAGGGCTACTAACCAAACAACATACTATAATTTCACTGTAATATCGTTCTGAATTTTAGGTTATGATGCAACTTGAGTAGTGGGGGGTTGCGGCTTTTGCGCCGGAAGTGACGTCACATCCGGTCAGTGACCGGATGCGCTGAGTGAATAAATACGTCATCTGAGGCTGAGCTAGTGACGTAGGTGGTTTTGTGACGTAATGATTGAAAGTTTAAAGTTCAAGGTCACGGGGAGGGTGTTTTAAAAAAGTACTACCTCGCACGCGTAAAATCCAATTGTGATTCGATAGTTTAATCGAAATAAAATATTGATTAAACTATCGAATCACAATCGAATGATACGAGTGCGAGGTAGTACTATTACAAATATTACTTTATTTACAATAATTCATGTTTACAATAGTTCCCCATTGTTCGTTGTCATCGATGTTGTTGATCCGGACGAGTTGCGGCCATCACTTCGCTTTCTGATGAAAGACGGTAGATACTTCGATCCCTGCGCAGAGTCCATGTTGTTTTTTGATGCGTAAAGTTCCAAAGATAAATCGTAACCGGACGCAATGAGAAGTCTTAACTCTTCATTAAAAACCTCGAGGTCTTGGAAAGTCGCCAGATGAATAGAGTCATAATGAATACACCTAATTTTGATGGACATTTCAACAGAGAGCTCGATGTCCACTGGTCAAGAGCCGGAGGTGTACTGACTATTCGCTAGCTAGCGTTTTGGTATCAAACAAAATGGTGGGGGTAAAAGTGTGGTGGGGCGGAGCAGATGGCGGACGGTAGATGGCAGGTGGCAGCTGGTGCGAGGCAGATGGTTGCTACTACATTCGCCGCCACAGTAATGCAATCCTTCGGCGTAATTCTTGTATTTTATCTTGTCGGTTCATTTGATACGTTTTACATCTACATATGCAATAGCTGAAACACTTGCACTTACGACAAGCTTTCCCGTCAACTTGATCGCCTGGTATTTTAAAACATTGTAACTCGCAACAATATGTATTCAAATTGTTATCGAATGATAAATTGTTCATCGGTGGCACCGACATGTTAGCTGCAGCGTGTGTTAGACAAGACTGAGACTAACTTCACTGCTCCCTCTCTTTTATACCTCTTCATAATTTAACCCTAAATGAAAGTTCAAGGTCAACCGTTTGAATTTTAAAAAAAAGCAACACAGCAGTATATAATATAATAGACTGCTGTGTTGCTGTTTTTATTTTTTTTTATTTTTATTATTTTTTTATTTTCTTTATTAAACAAACATCTTACAATACAATAAGCTTAAGTCTATCATTGATGACTAGAAATACAAACAGAGAAATACAAACAAAGACATTATGTACAAGGATGCGTGATGTGCAGAGTGAGTTCCGTCGAGTTGTTGCCGCTTACACCGTGTGATACCAAATACAACGTCCCCGGTTGAATATCTCGCAAATCTTCATTTTGTAGCAGTTGAACAAATCGTTTTGGAAGAAATACTTGAAACTTCGGCTCATCTCCTGGAGTGAAAGGTCCTTCGCTCAATGAAACTAGAATTGCTTCTCCATGTGTGGTTTCCACTTTCTTGATGTTATGAATAATGTAGTGTTTTTGTTCTTTTAGTTCTGAACACTTTTTAGTTAGCAGAAGGTCGGATTTTGAATGAGTGTTGAATTGATCAACCAGTGTTTGTAGAAACTGTTGTGATGCCATCTTCGTCAGTGGTGGTTGTGGTGTCTTCTGTGATGTTGCTTCTTCGGAGTCTCGAATAACACTCGTGCTGGAGCGGTGCTGTCTCCTCGTATTTATAGGCCCCGCTACCCCCACCACATTTCTGTTCTCCGCTACCCCCACCACCTTCCTGCGTTTGTTTCAAGTAAGCAGCCAAACGATATGCGTTGTACAATGCACAGTTTGTTTGGCCGTGTTTAAGATCTTTTGCAGCGACACAAATATTACCGAGATTAATGTTAAAGTCCTTACTGATAGTTATATCGAAAACATCACCGTGCGTGTACTTTTGTATCCAGTTCTTTTTTTCTAATCCTCTTGTGTATATATGTGAATATTGTTTGCAAAAGTTAAACATAATACTGTGCAGATTACTGTAGCTTATAAATCCTTCATACCAATGTATGTGATGAAAGTAGTTTGTTATCCATTTGTTTGTACTTTTTGCTTTGGTGTTAAGTTTGTTAAAAGAAAAAGGAGCTTCAAACGTGAATGGGTAGGCTACAAATGTAAGCAAGTCTAAAATTACTAATTCCTTGATAATAAACCTATCATCATTATTTCGAAATGCTTGAAATTCTATTACACAAGGCTTTACACTCACTTCTTCGTCCCCTCCGCTCATCATGGCATCTAGCGATCAACTAAACTGTTTTCCACACCACGGTAGGTTAAATACCAGGCCGTACAGTTGCAGGCGCGTTGGTGTATATTTAACGTGGGCACCGTCCCCAATAGGCCTACCCCACGTGTGTTCTTCTTTACTAAGTCAAACTTTAGTCTTTTTTAACTTCTTCTTTTTGTGTTTCGTTTTCTTCTTCTTCTTGTTTCTCCGTTTCTTCTTCCTGTGTTGTTTCTTCTGTAGCTTCTGTAGCGATTTCTACAAGTGGTTCAAAATCCTTTAACTTTCTCCACATGCAAACTTCATGAGGTATTCTATTAAAAATAGATGTATCCACAGGTCCGTACACAATGGTGCTATCAGGTTGTTTTTCCAAAGTATCGACCAAATATTCTTTAATAATAGCGCTTGCAAATACCAACTGTCTCATGTACCTTGTAATAGGTTCTGTTGCGTAGTTTAAAACGTAGAATTCTTCACGTGACAGTAGAATCTTATTTTCATGTTGAGTCAAGTCTCTAATTCGCACTTGTAGTTGTCCGCGATGTTTAACAATATCGATTTCATTGTCACAATCCAAAAGTCGAATATGTGTTTTCCTTCCACACAAACTGTTAGTTAAATAACATTCTATTAAATGTACATGTTTCAAAAATGACTCCCAAGCATTTTGCGAAAATAAAACCTTTTTTGTTCCATGGTGTAGTATTACTGTAGGGGAATAATCCAATGACTTCATCAATCCAACTGATACACTTTTACTGATGCATGCTGAGATGGGGTAAAAGATTCGCAAAAAAACTTCAGTTAAAATGTGAGGAGGAATATTTTCTTCAACTTTCTTCTTCCTCTTTGATACTACCTTTGATGGGTCTGCATTACTTTCCTCCTCTCTATCTCTTTTACCAAACTTTAAAAATGCAGTTATTTCCTTGATGATTTCTGCTTCACTAGTATTATCACGTTCCAATAACGGTGCTACCTCTGCATCACCTTGTACAACAGATGGAGAACTCATTTTGTAGAAGATGTTACCCATGCGACGATAGACGATCAACTGAAGACCTGCATTGTTGCTCCGCTATTTATAGGTTAGCGACAGTGGCGGTGCCAGTGGTGGTACAACGTTTTACAATACTGTCTTTACAATACCGGTCAACGGTGTGTATGTAACAATTTTATCGTGCAAAATTAAACAATACGCAGATGTATTTGGAGGTACGTTTTCTTGAAATTCCATTTCTATTTTTATATCAACACTAGACGATTTTACAGATTCATTTTGTTTGGAACAATCAATTACAACAATCGGAGCTTTCGATTCAAACTGTACGGGAGATAGTAGAGGTGTATTTGTTTTGCCGTAATATGAATTTTGGAACCTAGCGTACATATCGTATAAAACACTGTACCTTTTTTTATCAAAAGAGATATTAAAGTTGTCGTAGGGAAAGAATTGTGAATTCAGGAACACTTTACAGTTTGTTAATTTACAATGGTCAAATTCACCAGCATTTTCAGTTATTATACTTTTCTTCTTCGTTTGTAATCCAAAGATTACATATCTCGCTTTTTCCAAATGAGTAGAAGTTTTTACAGTCCATGTATGCCGTTGTGTTGTAGGTAAAACGGGGTATTCATGAAACTCCCAGCTTCTGAATGGCATTACAATGTCTCGATCTGATTTTAACTTTCTTAATAATGTAATCCTGTGTTCATCATTTAGTCGCACATGTGGTACTCTCCAAACAATCTTGTCTAATGTTAATTTCCAGTCTAAATTGGCATCAGTTGTTCCAGCAGCTGCTTTAATAATATCATTATCGTTTGATGATCTTAATAAAACTAGTTCTTGTTTTACATTTATTATTATTCTTCTGTAGTCTTCAGCAAATCCTAGGAGTAATCTTAAAGGTACGTAGAAATCAAAGTTTCCCGAAGAGTCAGGAGCGATTGTACTTTTGTCTGGTGCAACCCATCCTGCAACAGCTAACAGATTCTTCTCATTTGGTGTTAAAGACGCTAATCCTTTCAATGTACTGGAAATTCCAACCTTTTTTGTTGAATCGACTGTAACTCCTGAAATTTCATATCTAATCTCGTCAAACAAAAATGCCATAGGATTATTTATGAACGGAACAGTGGTTCCAGCAGTACCATCACTTTTTGTTACTTTTCCTTCAATATATAAATAACTTTCACATGGAAGAGTATAAATGTCTTGTTGTTGTATAGGAATCCTAATTTCATCGTTATTGTTTAATTTGGACGAAGCGTAAGGGTTGTGCGTGTGATATTCCTTTTCCCATAAGGTCTCGTCGAATGTTGGACCCTGCGCTATATCCAGTATATCCATTGTTAATGACCTTTAATCCAATTTCTTCTAGAAAACGAATGTTGTCACTTGTTAATCCTTCTACAGCTGATGAGCTACTGACCTCTTTGCTGGTTGGCTCTCTCTTTTTAAATGATAACCCCATTGTCCAAGCGGATGATTTTATATGTATTCTTACAGTAATAGCTTCTCCTCTAAAGTCAATAAGATTTCCGTCTTGATCCACTATGTTCAGCACGATGTCTGAAATGAAACTGATGTTTAACGGTAGGTACACAAGGTTTTGAGGCTTTTCTACTATCTTGAAACCTGGTGCAACTGACGGGTAGAATGTGTGTAATATATGTCGATTTTCTCCATCTCTGTAGGATCCTTGTATAATGTTACATGTAATGTCTATGCTATTAACTTTGATGATTGTCACAGTTTTATTTCCAGAATGAGTTTTATTAGGTTCTAATACTTTTGTTTCCTTAGAAAACCCCAATAAACTACCAATTGAATGTTTTTGACTAAAATCAATATAATACTTAGAAGTAATTTCGGCTTTCATTGTATTGTTATTGCCTTTTATCGTTATATTTTCTTTTCCTATATGTTTTTGTATAACTTCATTTATATTATCAATTTCATAAGCTCCTGTTGGTAAACTGAATTCTTCCAAAGCTGAATACTTTCCTTTATCATCTTTTGTCTTGTAATAATGTATTTTGTTATTAATTCCTTCACTAACGTTTGGAATAGAGTTATATGTTGTTAAATCCAATAATGCGGCTTCCCATAGTCTTCCTTTTTGCAAACGTAGCGCTGGAAACAGAATACTGCGCAAAGTACATGAGTTACCGGTTAATGACACTGTATACGAGGACATCTTAAAGGTGACTAACACTTTTAGCTAAAAAGTCTAAACATAAATGACCGCAAATGGATGTATCATCAGGTTGTTTTCTTGTATGATTGTAAAAAACATGTTCTGCCGCACGAAAGTATCGTTGAAGTTCTTTCGGTGGTGGAAGGTCTCCAAAACTGTCGAAATAATAAATGGTTTTACCAAGTTTCTTGTAACACACCCAATGAGTGCCTAATCCTTCACTATTATCCAAATTTACAATACCAGCCTCATTTTTCCACATTTTAACCGGTAATTCATCTTTCATAAATACTCCTCTAAAAAATGGGATTTTCAAACAAGAAGCATATGTAATCAGTTCTTCATTGGTTAATTCTTTGTTTTTAATTATTAATTGCTCTTTCTTATTTAATACACACGATACGGTCTCAGGTATAATCCTCCTCCCTTTTTTATCATTGACCATATTGTTGGTTTTTTTTTAGCTTTACCACTGGTAGATCGACGTTTTCTTCTGATATTACCTCCTTGTTTCTTAGCGGGTTTTTTCCCACGCCTTCTTCTCTTTCCTCCTCCAAACGTAGTTTTTGCTTTCATTGCTGCTGTTACTGCTAAAGACGCTGCTTTTTCACCAATACTCGCGTCACTAGATTTTACTCTTTGCCAAGCTTTCTCAGCAAGTGCTCTATCTGCTATTGATCTATTTTTAGTATCACCAAATTTGGAATACGCTATATCGTGCTGTTTACAAGCCTGATCGAGCTTATTTATTCCAGGATCTCCTCTAGCAAGACGTTTCTCTAATTTGGTTCCAGGACCACAATATTGATATCCTCCAGGTAAATGTAATTCCACAGGTAATAAATCAATCGTCTTGTTAACTATAGCTCCAACCGGTTTACTCAATAGAGAAAATGCTGTTGATGCTATTCCCCTTCCTCTCTGTAATCTCTCTCGATTATGACTGATGCGTTTAACCCTCGACATGACTATTTATAGCAAAACCTACAATCAGTAGGTGCACTCTATAAATGTTTTACAATAAATGTAATATCAGTTTTGGTTTCTTGTATTATATACTGTTTAAAATCCATTTATTATATAGAAATGGATTTATTAATTAAATGAAGACATATTAAATAGAAGTAGTAAAAATTGAAATAAGTTGTAATTGAAGATGTTCCAGATGTTTCTCCGTTGGTAATGGTATCGTTGTCTTCGGTAAAATGAATAAACTTTAAATAGTTGTCATGTTTCCTTAGAAACTTGCCACTTAATCGTTGGTAATTGAATAACACATCCCAGTCTAGTTTATCTTTAAAATTGTCAATGTAATTCTCAGAGAGATTTTGATATTTACTTATTACTTCCCAACAGTTATTAAAATTTGATGTCATCTCTACGAGGAAGTCTTCTGAAAACTGTTGTCTTTGTAAAATATGGATCCAGTTAACTTTGTGAAAGTAAATTCTTAACATAGTCATTGTAAAGAGGTAATGTATGGAAAGTTGTTCCCAATCCATATATCTATCAAACCGTTGAACAAAACCATCTGTCAACACTCCTTGGGGAAATCTCGGCTCTTGGGATATTAAAATCCACGCAGTAATATTGGATTCCATCATCCTCTCTGTATCGTCTCTCGAATATGACTGATGCTTTATCCCTTATCATGGGGGTATTTTAAATTCTTGTTTCTCTTATGTAATCTTCATTGTTTTCTGTTGGTTCATTAATCACATTCACTTTATCCCCCTTTCCTAATGTCTTGACTTTAGAAGGCTCAGACGGTTTATCTCGTTGATTAGGTTTCTCTGGATTGTGTATATTTTTCCAGTCTAAATAATTGTGACTGTCAACATCTGAAGCTGCATCTCTTCCTGAAGCCCGATGGATATAATGGAATAGAGCTGCACCAAACCTTTCCAAATGTTTTTCATATTCCGTAGTCCATTTCTTGTGTACAATATCAAACATTTTCTTATTTACAGCGTCTCCATCCTGCTCACAATCACCTACATTTGATAATTTTAATTTTTTTACATCATAGCTTGTGTCAGTTTTATTCCTTTTGTAAATCGTTAACAATTTTAGAGTAGCTAAATTTACTGCTTCACCATCATAAATGGGATATTGTATATCGCTTAACCTTTTACCGGAAAACCCCCAATGATCTTCGTGTACAGTTGGGGTTCTTTTTTTCATGTACTGTACCGTAACCGCATCAGACGACATAAGCGGATCACCAACATTTTGAATTACTTTTCCTTCAAAATTATAGTTGCCGTCAGGTGTTAACGGAAACCCAGCTCTTTTTTCACTATATCCAGATTTTACTCCAAACTCGGAATACCGTCCAAACTTGTCCACACTCATGATGTAACTGAATCGCTATCGTTTAGGTTCTTATATATATACGTCTACTGAACAATTATTCCTTGTTTTCGCAGTTCATCAACCAAAGCTACCCATTCGTTTTCTAAACCAGTGTGCCCGGCTTCCATAGCTTCATGTAATAACCTCATTCGATCAACTAACTTATTTATATCGTTGTAATATATTATATTAGTTTTATACAAATTTTTCAATAATCCCCTTCCAGATGTGGTAGGATCAGTTGTTTTTCTCTTTTTATGCAAAACATTTAATTCAGCAGAAGATAAAGCTCTTATTTTAATTTGAGCTTTTTTTGATTTCGAGGGGAAAAGACTAGAAATAATACTTGTATATTTTATTGACCGATTTCTATGAATAGGTAGGTCTTTGGAATACTTTTTTCTATGTGCATTTGTATACTCTAATATATTTTTAAACAATTGTAAATCCCTTTTAGTATATTTACCAGGATTATTTTTAAAGATGAGTTCAAACAAACCTTTTGTACCTTTATATTTCTTATCTCCAATAACTATATCATCATTTTCGTTTATATCTAACTTGCTATCTCCAATCATTAGTCCTTTATCCTCTATTCTAGCTCCATAGGTATGATAATTTCGATTAGCATGTGCGGCGTGTAACATTTTTAACGTATATGTTCTTCCAAGTGTTCCTTTAAACATAATATCCGTGCCTAATTTGCTTAAGTTGGATGGGTTAATATACTCTTCTTCTGCTCTTGTATCTTCTACACTTGTATCTTCTGTACTTGTATCTTCTGCAATGTCCTTTTCCTTTAAACCCTCTATATCTCCGCTTTCTTCATACTCGTCGCTTTCTTCAGATGTTCGTAACTGGCCAAAACTTTCATCATTCTGAAATTCTTCTTCATATTTGGAAATTGGTAGCATTTTGTCTCCTTCAAAGCGAATTGAAGGTTTTTCCATATTTTGTGCTAATCGCTTTAAAGGTTCAGTAACAGGTTTGAATGTTGTTTCTAAAAATTGCTCTCTTTCATTTATACCTGATTTTAAAGCTCGGTTTTTTTGTCTAATAGAATCACTAAGTGATTTTATTTCCTTTAATAGCTTTTCCTGGTTAACCATCTTCACACCTTGACGACTTGTACAGTAATACCGCTAATCAGTGTATTAAAACAAATTTATCAAAACCTATTCTATAACGACCATCTTTTATAGCTTGATCTTTCATAATAACCAAAAATCCATACTTTTCCGCCCATGCTTTTCCGCAAAGCTCTTTAAACTTTTCAAATGGCATATCCGCATTCACATGATCGTTATATATATGTTTTAGGTTAGTATCATCTTGTTTGAATACAATTAGAATATTTGCATTATCTCTGATAAGTTGTTTTGGGATTTTGCTATAAGTTTGTCCTATATATATGCTGTCGATGTTATTATGTCTTCCCATGGCAAAGTAGTTTCTAATAGTATCCTGATTTTCACAAGATACATCGTCAAATATAAATACAGAATACGGTTTCGCTTCGTTTGGTTGCATAATGCTATCACTAGCGTTAAATTTGTAAAAATTAACATCAGACACTTCAGATAGGATTTTATCCAGCAATTGATACTTTGGTTGATGTAGAGACTTTGAAAAAATATATAGGTTATTAAATCTTAATCCCTGCGGATTAGTGATCAAATTAAAGACAACATTGGTCTTTCCACAGTTTGAGGGGCCACTTACTATACATCGAACAGTGTTTGGAAGTAAACTACCGTGCTTACCATTGTTGATTTTAACGTTATCCACAGTTAAATCATCTATGTTATTAATATTGAATCGATCTTTATGGTGAATAATCTCCATCCTGCTCAAAGGTCAACGATGAAATGGGTTGCTTGCATTAAACCAAGTCCTTTATAGGTATCCATGAATCCTCAGTTTTGTTAAACCCTAACCACCGCACTTTAACTGCGTCCTTTTTTCTTTGTAACACTTTTTCAACAAGATATACATCACCTACTGTTGACTTTAACATTTCATGTCCATAAAATGCACCTTGCAACAAATCTCCTTTGTTATCTTTTAGGATATACGTTTCAGGTACAGTCGGTTGCACTTTATACACTGTAAAAACTTCATTCGTCCAATTGGGAAGGTATTTCTTGGTAAACACTCCTTTATATTTACTAATCCGTACTTTATCACTTACATTAAATTTTCTTGGCTGCATTTTTTCTACTTTAGGCTTTGTATTTTTCTTTATGCGTTTTAATACATTTTTTGCATTTCTTCTATTTACTTTGTTCGGTTTCATACCAATAGTTCTATGAAACCTGTTGTTATAATCATTTATTAATTGTGGTAAAACATCATACCATACGTAAGAACCTCTTTTTGAAAATTGTTTATACAGTGCTCCTTTTAAGGTTCTATTGAATCTTTCTACAATAGCTGCTTTTTTATCTGAATTTGTAGAATAATGATTTATTTTATATTTATTCATTAACTGTGCAAAGTTTGTATTAAAGTATTCTGTTCCATCATCAGTTTGTAAATGTTTAATTTTGTTTTTATCTCTTTTTATGGCTATTTCCATGGCTTCTGTTACGCTTTTACCAGTCTTGTCCTTTAGAGGCAAAGCGTCTGCAACTTTTGTAAAACAATTAATAATTGTGAGTATATATTTAAATCCTTTGTTTATTCTGCTATGCGGTCGCATTTCAATTAAATCCGCTTGATATAGATCATTTATCCCTTTTATAACAGTATTTCTTCTTGGAAACTTTATTCTTGCAGGTTTGTGTAGTTCATTAATAATCTTCTCCTTCAGGTCTGACATGTTGGTTTCACGAAGGCAGCTGATATAGTATTAAATATTCTTCGGTATAAATCTGCTTATATATACAAATAGTTCAAGGTCATTCAAAACTTGTGTAAAAAAAGGGGAAACACAGCTTAACATTGCTGTGTTTCCCCTTTTTTTACGGAAAGGAAAAGGATAAAGAATCTAGGACGATGAAAAGGTTACTCGTCAATAGGGTTGAGGGAGTAGTGACCAAATGGCAATGTGTTGATTTTGTCTGGAAGGGTTTGTCTTTTATCGTCATTACAGGATAGCGCCTTTTTAACTTCAGTCACGCTGTACAGCTGATGGTTAAAACTTCTGATGGTGTTGAATTTAGCTGTAATGATGTTATCCTCAAATAAGCATTGCTTGTAGTGTTCAAAATGCACTTTCTTCTTTAAATATAAACTCTTTACACCTTTAGCTTTCTTAATATAGCTATTCTTCTTTTCTTCTTCTTCTTCTTTTTCATTATAGAGTTTCAAAGAATATAGTTTAGACATCAGTGCAACAATTTCTTCAAGTAGAACACCATTAGCCTCATCCTTGAATTTGCCTAGTACTTTTTTGTGTCTGCCATTGTCGTAGTTTGGATGATCTTTTGGATAATCGGAGAAATCAAAGTCGTTCTTGTAAATAAATGTACGTAAATCTTTATACATGTCCAATGTTACTATGCGATATATGAAAGCGTCAGTGTCCATATATGTAATAGATATATTTTCTCTTCCGTAGAACGCCACCATTTTGTTGTAGTGAAAATCGTACATGTGTGTTTTTGAGATGTCTAAGATTGACATGCCTATATATAAAGGACGATCCATCTTCACACTCGTCTTCTTCATGGACACTGCTACAAGTTTTTCATTAATAATTATAGATGTCCTAAAGTTTGGCTGTTGTACGAGTTTCTGTAGCTTTTTTTCGTCGGTAACAAGTTTAACATTTTTGTGTCTTCTTTTGTTTTCCAAAGTTTTTCCAAATATCGCATTATTCATTAATTTAAAAAAGTCTTTTTGAAATTCTGATGTAGCGGCTGCTCTTCTGGTGGTGTTTGAATTAATGTAAGGTTTTAACCAACATGACTGAGAAAATTCCAAAACTCTATTAATTTTTGTTATACGTAGTCCTAATTCGATGGCTTGTTGGACTACCCAAAAGTGAGCCACGTAGCGCTGTTTATTATTTAGGGTCATCATTAATTTAGGGTGTTTTCCAGTTGGAGAAACTTCTGTTTTAGCGAGAAGTGGGAGGTCGTAATGGAGATCGTGTAAATGTTCCGGGTATTCAAAATCGCAATCTAAAATATATCCAGTGTCACCATGTTTTGGAATTTGTGAAATATCGCCAATAGAATCGGGATTAATCCATTTGAAATTATCATATGGAAGTGGGTTTGACATAGCCCATCCATATAAGTTATTTGCATCGAAATATCCCAAATAGGTTGTTGGTTTAGTTTTGTCGTAATTAGGAAGGTATTTGTTGTTGGCTTTAACATGTCTGGTAACACTTTGAACCAATCCACCTCTTACACCCGCTTCAATCATTAAAACCATGTCAATATCTGTTAAAAGTTGGAGTTTGCATTTTGTTTCTTTTAACATGGCTTGCCAAGCTAATCCTGGAGAAGTATACGAATGTAAAGGGTCTAATCCATATGCGGCAAAACAGGTGTTTCGAAATTCTTCAATCACATCACAAAGAAGAGTCACATCTAGTTTGACATAAAAGTCTGAGTAATCCCCTAAGGTCTCCATATTCATCTCGTTCCATACTCGAAGTGCATGTTGATAATCTTCAGGTTTTATTTCTTCATCATTAAGTTTGTTTTTGAATTTATCTGGTGTAGGAAGTGATTTTTCATCAAATCTATGCAGTCCGTCGATGTAATCATAGGGGAAGACTCCTTTTCGAAGAGCTAAATCCATTTTATCATTAGGCACAATTTTGCTTGTTTCAATCAAATCTTGTCTTCTTAAATTTTTAGTTAATTTTGCAAGGCTAAAAGGCATAAATCTGAATGAATCAACAAATCTTAGTTTTATTTTACCAACTTTTTTAGAGAAGCTTATAAATTTCTCCATGGTTGTTGCCAAGACATCTATTTCTCCATTATCTCTGCCTAATTCTGGGATTATAAAGTGGGAGTCGTATCCACTAAGATTATGTAAAACAACGGGGATAAAATTTGGAAGTTTGTAGTTTAGATTGCAAGAGTTACAGGCTGCACCTCTGTAAGCTCCTGTTAGATGGTCATGGTCTCGCACTTTACTGTTATCCAGTGTAAAAGTGTTAATACACAAATAACATGTTGTTGCTGAATCGTGTCGTTGAATTTCATCTTCAGTCATAGTAATCATCGGCACCATATTTCTGTACATTTCTTCAACTTTCCCAGCTATGTTATATAAGTCATTGACAAAGTTTCGAGCTGCTTCTTCACCGCGGTATATCTTCGGTGTTGTTGTTAATTCATATCTTCGCAAATGTTCTTCAGATAGTGTTGATTTTATCATTAAACAATAGCTGTTTGGTGTGTGCTGCTGGTATTTGCTTCTTCTTGTTACGTTTTCTTCTTGATGATCGAGCGGATGTAAAGACGCCTCAAAATCAGCATACACAACAACGGGTAAACGGTATTGTTGGATTACTTTGTCGAATTTTATCTGCGCTCTGCTAGGATGTGGCAATTTAATTCTTACTTCATAGTTTCCATTACATAACCGTTGGTGTTCTACTAGCCAATCTGACCCTCCCCTTCTTAGTTCTTTGTTCACGTGACAAAAACATCTTTTGCAAATTGTCATCTTTTTTTTATGCTTAGATAATTGTTTAGAAACAAGACTTTCAAATTTTTTGATATACACAAAGTGTGAAATATCGCCTTTAGTAATCAATAACAAATCGGTATGATCTCTGCGCTCATTTGGTGTTATACGCAAGGGGTACACATTGTTTGACGAATCCAATCCGAATAGGTTGACAGAAGCTGAAGGATTTTGTTTCTCAAATTTTGAAACGTCTGTTATAGCAACAGGGTAAGTCATCCGTTGAAAATTATATCTATGTTGTACTTCTTCATAATAGTGACTTGGTCTTTCCGGATGAATTGTTACATATTTGGCCAACATAGCATATTTAAAACACTCAGTATCTTGGTTTTGTACGTTGACGCAGGATAAGGTATTTCTAATTTTTGTTGGTAAAGGGATGTAGCTACTTCCTCGAATTCCATAGCCATGTTTGTGTACTCTTAAGTCTAGCCCTGTGATGCTTAACAAACTCCATCCAGAGCCTCTTCCTTCATGTTCTTGTATTTTTGTCATTAGCTCTTCAAAACATTCAGACACGATTAAATCAATATCTGACGAAAACATAATAGTTCGGTTTTTTGTTAAAAACCCTCTCGGTGAAGTTTCATTTTGAATGTTTGTAAATAAACCATCTAGTAATAGACCAAATTTGATAAAATTTAATCTTTTTAATTCATTTTGCAAAGTTTTAATTACCAATCCTTTTGAGTTATTTAAAAATTCTTCGAGTTGTAATTTTGCATTGACGATTTTGAAGTGGGTTACTACATTACCCGGAAGTGCTTGGGCATGTAGTTCAACATTTACTGATGTTGATGCTGAATGACGGTGAAGTGTAGATAGAGCATGCGTAGAAGTCGATGCAGCTGATGATGTTGAAGGACGATGAAGTGTAGACAGAGCAGGTGTAGAAGTCGATGCAGCTGATGATGATGAAGGACGGTGAAGTGTAAACAGAGCAGAGGTAGAAGTCGATGTTGATGGTGCATATTGAATAACACTTGGTCTGGAATGTTGGTGTTGAGCTAACATTCGATCTATTTCGTTCAATTCTTCTTCTTTATATTCTTCATCTTGGTTGTTGTTATGTTTTAGTTCCTTATGAATCATTAAAAGAAATTCATCCTTAAATGAAGACTTGCAGATATCGCAGCGATGCATAATTTAGGTGTGATCTCCACAAGGGTCAACACAATAATGAAAAACACTGCAAATGCCTCTATATTTATACGATAGCAAAGGTGGTGGGGGTAAGTATCAGGTTAAGTTTACTATTTTTTTTACATTTTCTATTTACTATTGTAGCTGGAGGTTACAAAGTTCTATATTTTGGGTCAAGGTCATTGAACATATTTGCCAAAACGGGGAATAGGGCAGTAAATGATTTCATTTTAAACCATAAACTGATCTATTCCCCGCTCTGTATTTATCAAAGACAATTTTCTCCAACAGGAACATTTAATAGATTTTAAACTCGGATGTGAAATTGGATTGTACACAGTGCATCTCGATCAACTAAAAATTTCATAAAACAATAAGGATCTTCAGTTGTAGATTCATCTTTAACATATTCGATAGTCAACATTGCCGAACGAAGATCTTGTGGAATTACGTCGACTTTTATGAGTCGCCTTTCGAGTTCAAACCGTTTTGTTATTGTTGTAAGTTTTATCACATCATCGATATCGAGGAGGGGAAAGCTGTAACAAACGGAGTTTCCTGGTGGTTTCATCATGTCGATATGATAAATATACACTGTTGCATCGTCATTAAATAGACGTTCCCCCACCATTAAATGTATAAGTTACCCCCACTTTTCCAGTCATGTAAATAGGTCAAGGTCATACAACAATATTACCAAAACGGGGAATAGAGCAGTAAGTGATTCTCACTATAACCACAAACTGATCTATTCCCCGCTTTGTATTTAAAGTAAACTATTTGAAGACAATAAAAAATTATTCAGATTCTTCCGATGATAATGATGATGAGCTCATATCACTAAATAAGCGACGACAAACACTAAGGTTCCCTGTGACTGGATCTAGAACTACGTCATCGATATTAATACTGCTTGGAGGGGTTTCACTATCAACAAGGTCTATTTCCTCCAAACAGAGTAACTGATGATGAAATTCTGGTTCATTATCATCGTCGTCGTCGTCGTCGTCGTCAGTAAACAGCTCCATCTCTCCAAGATATGGTTCACTGCTAGCAAACTCACTCAGTAGTTCAAGATCACTTAATAGTTCATCTTCCATCTCTGAATCGTCTTCATCTTCGTTTATATTTACTGGAATATTTTGAATCATTTCCAGTATAGTCTTCTTAGAAGGGAAAATGTTATCTCTGGGCGACATGATTCCAAGTAGCAGACTGATTTTACCACTAATACGAAACCACCTTTTATACTCGATTCCGGTGGTGGTGGGGGTAAGTGTTGAAAGTGCAAGTGGTAGGGAAGAGGTATTATTGTAACACATGTAAGTCCAGTAAGTGGGTCAAGGTTACCTTAATCTATTACCAGAACGGGGAATAGAGCAGTAAGTGATTCTTATTCAAACCACAAACTGATCTATTCCCCGTTCTGTATTCCCCCCCCTTCGGCCTTGTATGTAGTTTATGAGGTTGTGTAATAAAGACACAGGATGTAGCCTTCTCGTAATAATTGGTCAATTTTGTTCTTCAAAGGGATTGGTTTTACATCTATTTTTACTTCTTCTGTTCCACGAATACCCAATCCTTTGACCTGAACATGTTCGTACTCCGTTAACAGTTGGTACACACGCTGGATAAAAGTATCCGCTTTAGCAGTAGAGTCAATATAGTGGAGGTATACCATAATAGATGCGCTCTTGATGCAATTCACAACCAAAGTGATAATTGTCTCTGCAACGTCGCGCTTATATACCCGTCTTTTTTTTTTGCTTTAGTTAAAGGTTTTGATTAATATAGAATGTTATGTTAATGTTCCATCCCTTACCATATTGCCAAAGATTTTATATAACTTTCTACTATAGTTTGTTTTAAATGCTTCATATTCACCACTATAAACTTCACCTGTCGGTCTCCACATGTACAATTCACAACTGACCTCTAAATCAAGATACCGTAGCAGTAATCTCCTTACAGCAAGCAACTGTAAGTGGGTCAAGGTCACCTTAACCTATTACCAGAACGGGGAATAGAGCAGTAAGTGATTTTTATTCAAACCACAAAGTGATCTATTCCCCGTTCTGTATTCCCCCCTTGTTCAGTAATTCTACAAATCTTTAGTTAGACAAAGCAAGTTGATTAATGTCCATTGTTAGAAGTTCTTCAGGCAGTTGAAATGATGTACCTTCTAATAGCATTTCTAACATATTTATATAATTTATAGCATGTGTTACAATTGAATGCTTTGAACTTTTTGGATCAACAAAAGGTAATTTTGATCGTAATAAATTATATGTTTGATTTAATTTTCTAACCCTTCTTCTCTCTCTAGCATTCCTTCTTCTTTGGCTATCATTCTTCTCCTTGTCTTTTACATTTAAGTTAGACGTAGACTGCATCGATGTTGAAAGCTGCATCGGTTCTGTTGGGCTATCCATAGCTGAATAATGTCTAAACACTGAAGCCGTCCGTCTTATATCTGTCTACCCCCACCATTAAAGTCAAAGTATCCCCCCCCCTTCCGCCCGTCTTTTTATTGCTTCAGTTAAAGGTTTGGTTTAATATAGAATGTTATGTTAATGATCCAACCCTTATTGATTAACCTTACCATATTACTAAAGATTCTATATAACTTTCTACTGTCTTTTGTTTTGAATGCTTCATCTTCATTACTAAAGACTTCACCTGTTGGTCTCCACATGCACAATTCACAACCAACCTCTATATCAAGATACCGTAGCAGTAATTTCCTTACAGCAAGCAACTGATCAATGTTTTCGACCCGTCTGCTGAATATTATAGTTGCTGCAGAGGTAGATGAAGTGGATGCACTCATTTTCAGCAAAGTAATAAGTTTTACTAACGATGGAGACCTCCTTTATACTCAATTTAGGGGGTGGTGGTGGTGGTGGTGGTGGTGGTGGTGGGGGGTAGTGAAGGGTTATTGTTGGAAGAAATAAGAAGATCTTTCATATTTTTTTTATCAAACAAATATTTTCTAAGTCCCAAGGTCATTTAAACCTGTTGCCAAAACGGGGAATAGAGCAGTAAGTGGTTCTTACTTTGACCGCAAACTGATCTATTCCCCGCTTTGTATTTCATAAGTCTTTAATTTGTAAAGTTAGTTATTCGTCTTGATCTTCATCCATGAGGAAAATTTGCTTGTAGGCTGAAGGCTCTTCAGCGAAAAAATGTTGATCCGCCAACTCATCCTCTTTCAGAAAAACGGCTTCAAACGGTGGAGGGGTGTTCAAGATTTCTTTGTGAATTAAGGACGGTTCTTGGAGCTGGGATTGAAGGTTTGCAATGTACTTTATTGTCTTTTGTACAGTGGTTAATTTAGAATCATACGGATTGGAGGATGGTAATATGCTTTTTAATACTTTATAACGGTCAGCAATTCTCGCTCTCAGTTTCCGAGTATTAGCAGTGTTTCTCTCGGTTTTGAGAGATCTCGAGATTAAGTTTGGTGAAGTACTACTACCTGACTCTGGTGGAAAAATGTGGGATAGAATCATAGCCTGGACAAGTATCGATGGGACAGCAGAAGATGAAACAGTACAAGGAGAGGCGGTAGAAGTTGGTTTTCTGTTGTGCTTCATGGTGTCCGAGGTGAGCAAACACAAGCAGCAGACTGATTTTACCAACGATGAGGTGCCTCTTTTATACCTAATGGAAGTGGTGGGAGTGCGAGTTTTAAGGAGGGGATTTTTTTTTTAAGAAATACATAGATATATATTTCAATATGTTTTTGCTAAACAAGAATTTTTTAAGTCCCAAGGTCATCTGAACAAGTTGCCAAAACGGGGAATAGAGCAGTAAGTGGTTCTCACTTTGACCACAAACTGATCTATTCCCCGCTCTGTATTTTAAAAGTACACATTAAATCTTGTCACTATTGAGCAGCCTTTGCTCTTTCGAGCTCAAGTTCTAACTCTGCAACCAGGCGAAAGTCTGCATCGTGCTCCTCCCATTGTTGAGGAGAACGCGGCTGTCCACACCACTTTGTGCAGGCGTACCCCATCGCCTCATTATACTCCTCCAGTATAACATGATAGGGTCTTGGTTGACGCGTTGTAGACTGCATCGATGGTGTAGTTTGTTGCGGTTGTGACTGAGCAACATTCTCCGCAATTTTATCAATCTTAGAAACCTCAGTCATTTCAGCAGCCTCGGCAATCGCGTACAACTCCTCTTCGCTAATTTCCTTTCCCCATGTGTTGCTGTTGACGCTCATGATGATACAACTAATAATTATATTCCGAATCGCTCGCTTAAATACCCGCTTACCCCCTCCCCTTTTTACTGTTGAATAATGTATTTAGTATAATATATCTCCTTTTTCCTTTTAAGTTTTATCTTTGACTTAGTGTAATTTATCTAAGTCCGTTATCTAGGTCAAGGTCGTTGTAACATTGTAAAAAAAAGTGTGTACAACCTATTTACCTTTTGCAGCATATGCTACAAAATCTAAATAGGTTGTCCACACTTTTTTTTTTAAATTTGGAAAAAATAAACATTTATTTTAATTTGGAAAATACATTTTTGAACGTTGGTTTTACTGTAATGTTTTCCACACAGTGCCTCCCGAATTACCTCGTATTAAATAGTTTTTTTTTGGTAGGGTGTTTGGGATGTTCCATACCTCTAGGTAATTTTAAAATGTAGAGTTGGTCTCCACATTTTAATATTACCTTTGCAAATCCCACTGACTTAAGGAAGAAGTATTGTTTATTTTTACAAAGTCTATTAATACGAGTTTTGGCTGGTTTCACTGTTGGACGTGGTGAAGAAAGGGAAACGCTATTGTTCTGTTTTAGTTTTAAATGAAACCTGCATAATTCTTCATTTAAAATACAGGATTTAGGACAACGTTCACCTTTCCTTGCACCTTTTTTGAAACTATAGTTGCATTGTTGTGCAGGGCGTATGCACTTCCTTCTCAAAGATTTTAGTTGTTTAAGTTTCTCTGAAGGAGATTGGTTATTTGTACAGATTACTGAAGGACGAGGAAGGCCACTTGCAGAGGATGTAGAAGGTCTGGTGGGATCAAAAGAATAGAAACTTGCAGAAGGGGTAGAAGGTCTGGTGGGGGAAGACCTTGATGTTGAACTTGAAGATGAACTTGAAGATGAACTTGAAGATGAACTTGAAGATGAACTTGAAGATGAACTTGAAGATGAACTTGACAAGTGAGAAAATTCGTCAAGAATTAAATTGGGTGATGGTGATAGAGGATCATCCACAATGGTAGGTGGCGGTGGTGAAGTACTATCCGTCTCTGGGAGAATGAAAGACATCACCAAAGCCTGACGAAGTATCGATGAGACAGCGGACGTTGAGGCAGCAGAGGTTGAAGCAGCAGAAGTTGAGGCACCAGAAGTTGGTATTTTATATGTTGAGACGGAAGAAGTTGAGGCACCAGAAGTTGGTATTTTATATGTTGAGACAGAAGAAGTTGAGGCAGCAAAAATTGAAGCAACAGAAGTTGAGGCACCAGAGGTTGGTATCATATAAGTTGAGACAGAAGAGGTTGAGGTAGCAAAGGTTCGTACTGATGGCGGTTTCAATTTTAGCGGAAGAGTTTGCTTTCTGATGTGCGCCATGGTTCTGAGGTGAGCAAGCACAAGCAGCAGAATGGATTTACCAGTGATAGGGAACCTCTTTTATACCCACTAGAAGTGGTGGGAGTGCAAGAGTTAGGGAGGGGATATTTGTTGTAAGAAATAAATATATCTTCCAATGTTTTGCCATACGTCAATTTTCTAACTCCCGTCAGTAGGTCAAGGTCATCTCAATATGTTGCCAAAACAGGGAATAGAGCAAGGATCACAGACTGCTCTATTCCCCGTTCTGTATTAGGGGGCAATCATTTTGAAGAAATTTTAAAGTTACGTACAGTAAACCTGATAACTGAGATTAATTTAAAACAAATATTAACCATAATAATCAACCGGTTTGCAGGCCGTATTGACTAAGGTGGTTTACAAAGACATAACAAAGTCGGTTTTACAATGGTCAACAACATACTGAAACCCAGTCGGACTTTGGACAGAACGGGCGTCAGGCTACTGCAAACCAAAGGTTTAACCAACTTAGTATTCACAAACGTTTCTCATACGTGAGGTGTAACGATGGGTAATGTCAATCGGTTTTCGTGCCATATTGACAGAAGGTCGGTTTTCGTGCCATACCTTTTTTGTAAGGGGTTAGGAAAGGGTTTGTTTGAGAAACATATTAAATTACTTATAAACATTTTACATTTAAAAAGTTTAAATAAGGAATATATTGAATTTTAAAGCGTGTAAGAAAAGTACATATTTCATTAATAAATCACTTCAAACCAACACCAAAAGGTAACATTTAATACATTAACTACATTTACTAGCAGCAAACTACAAGCGTTAATCTATCATGCTTAATAAACCAACATGCCTTAAACTCAGGTAGCATCTTTAGTGTACAGTGGTACCAACTCTATACTAAAGATACTATTGCGGACAGCGCAGGCAAACAGCTAGCTAGGCTGTTGGCCTGAGACTGTAAACCCTCTGCGGACTGGTCTTGCTTTTATACCCGACAACCAGTGGTGGGGGTAGGGTACATTGTAACGCTATAAAGTGCATACTATATGATTCCAAGTTCGATAACTGGGTCAAGGTCAAGTTAAGTGATGCGTAAAATAGCAAAGGTAAAACCTTTAGTAAGTAAGGGTTTCGTCTTTGCTATTTTACTTTTTAAAAGGAAGCTCTAGGTTCAAACAAGGGGGTTTAGCTCACAATTGTCCAATGTCACAGTTATACGTTTCACACAGAATTGATTGCGTGATCTTTGGATCAAATAGAAAAGCCTAATGCTAGAAGGCGATTTCCATTCAATCAAGACGCAATACACGTCATTTCTTTGTAACGGTCTAAGTTCTATCTTTACTTTTAGTTTAAACCCTCGATATTCATAACTAAGAATAGCCAGAAAGGCTTCTGAAAAAGCAAGCTCAACAGGAGCAAGCCAAGTGTTTTCGCCTACAGCTTCCATAGCGGTATGATTATATTTACCCCTCTGGTGCAGTATATAACATTTCCCCCACCATGGTCTTTACTACAACGTTTGTGTTTAACATGTCTAGATGGAGTATTTCTAAGTTCTAAACTAGGTCAAGGTCACGTTAATAAGTAAAGCGTTAAGCGTTAAGCAAACAAACAATCTACAAAGTTAGAATAAAGCGTTAAACAAGCAGTCAATATACGGGATTACTATAAAGCATCAATTCTGCAGGCATTAGTTTATACTACTACTCATGCACAAGAACAGACTACACATGCAAAATTAGCGAGGTTCGATAATTGCGAGTTGGGCCCTAACGCACAGTTATCGAACCCACACTGTGGCGAGTTGCACCAAGTCAGCCTTTGGACGGAACTGGCATCAACTGCGGAGAAACGCTCGAAATCTCGGGTTATATAGACGAAAAGTGGGAAAAAGGGATATAAAGGGAAAAACGGGATAAGGGATAACCCTGCCCTGTTGCGGGATTTTTTCCCTAACACGGGATTTTGTCTGGGATTTATCCCTGTTTTTACAAAAAGTTATCCCTTCATTGATTTTTAGCTTATAAATTTATAAATTATATATTAAGATAATTAATAAAATATGTATTGAGATAATTAATAAAAAATATATATAACATAAATTTTTTTATTAGGCCCAACAAGTTAAGCGTTGCTAAAACTGTTTTACACAGGTAACCTTTCAGCACATCCAACTGGCGGTGTAGGTCAACCGCGCATTGCCAGACTGATGTGCCTTTCACTGCAAGCAGCTGGCGGTGTTACTCAACCGCTTGATTACACTTTCACGCTGTTTAACAGCTTATGGAGGCTTCATTCTGCAGATAGTGTTTAGTCTAGAAACATGTCCTCTCCAGTTTTGAAAGAAAAGCTTGAGAGGATAAAGGCAAGTTTAAAGCCGGCGCAGGAGAAGAAGGTTTTTCGTAGATCCTGCTCGTTAAAAAGAATGGTGCAGAAGAATTTTATTAATCACGAGTTGTATTTCAAGAAGGGACATAAGAAGGAAGAGAAGAAGGAAGAGAAGAAAGGAAAGAAGAAGGGAGTTAAGAACAGGCGAATGAAGGAAGATAATGAGAAGAGGGAGAATGAAGAAGAAACTGTTTGGAATATATTGAATATTATGAGGCTAAGAAAGTTGATTGAACCAATTGAACAATGCAACGAGAAGTTCAAATGTTTAAAGCGGAATGGCATGTATAAATTTGTAGCAGAGGAGAGGAAGAACGTCTACTTGTTCGAAAGTGGTGGTGTACACATGATGGTACAGGTACCATCATGTACACCACCACGACCTGTACACAATGGGTGGAAGGAGGATCTTTTTTTTGTGAGGAAGGATAGGTTGATCCAGTGGGAGGTCAGGAGGAAGGAGTAGGTGGATTATTTGGAAGCTAAAAATATAAAAATCCAATATAAAAACTAAACAAAAAAATTTATAAAAAATAAAAACACAAAAAAAAAAACTGTCATGAAGTGGCTTTTAGTACGCCTACCTTCATCTGATGAGACCCAAAATAGGTCTAAACAGTTTTAAAAACAGTAGAACAAATAACACAACTATTTTCAAGGGTAAACATAAATGACTTTTTTTGTTTATTATTTAACCTATGTCAAGTGGGTATTCGCAATACGCGGATTAACAAGACGAACAAGACGGTACAATCAAAATTTAGATCCAACCAAGGGTATAGAAGCAATAGCGCACAAACAACTATTTTCAAGGATAGACATAAATAGCTTTTTTGTTTATGGTTTAAACTATGTTAAGTGTGTACTCAAATTACGCGGCTTGACATGACAAACAAGAAGGTGCAATCGAGATTTAAATATAAAAACAATTGTTAGAAGCACATGGTAACGTTGTGGTGTTTATTTTACACGCTAGCGGTACATCACTTTACTTTCAGCTCTTGACTAATAAACATCTACTTATAGAGTTTACGCAAAGTCTGATCATGTCACAGTTTTACAGAAACATGAGGAAGGTGACCTTCAGTAGTCCACTTGACACTACCTTCTACTTCTCTGACTATGAAGACAGAAGGTCTACGCTTTTAGTGGACAATGAGCGGTTTCGTCGAAGAATAATCGAGGTTGAAACACTTTTAGCCAGTTGTTTGCTACGCAAAAAGCATCATATAAATACATGCACCGGTTTAGATCATAGTAGCTGTTATAATTATACAGCGTTAAGCAAACATTATTGAAGTTTTTAGTTACGGAGCTAAAGTCTTGACAGTCTAAGAGCTAAACCCTAACTAACACATGTAAACTAGTTATTGTGCGATGTAAGACTTGGTGGGAAGACTGGTGTAGTGGGGGGGCCTGACATCTGCCGCGCACTTGACACCTGCCATCTGCCGTCCGCCATCTGCTCCGCGCCCACCATTTTGTTTGATACCAAAACGCTAGCTAGCGAATAGTCAGTACACCTCCGGCTCTTGACCAGTGGACATCGAGCTCTCTGTTGAAATGTCCATCAAAATTAGGTGTATTCATTATGACTCTATTCATCTGGCGACTTTCCAAGACCTCGAGGTTTTTAATGAAGAGTTAAGACTTCTCATTGCGTCCGGTTACGATTTATCTTTGGAACTTTACGCATCAAAAAACAACATGGACTCTGCGCAGGGATCGAAGTTTCTACCGTCTTTCATCAGAAAGCGAAGTGATGGCCGCAACTCGTCCGGATCAACAACATCGATGACAACGAACAATGGGGAACTATTGTAAACATGAATTATTGTAAATAAAGTAATATTTGTAATAGTACTACCTCGCACTCGTATCATTCGATTGTGATTCGATAGTTTAATCAATATTTTATATCGATTAAACTATCGAATCACAATTGGATTTTACGCGTGCGAGGTAGTACTTTTTTAAAACACCCTCCCCGTGACCTTGAACTTTAAACTTTCAATCATTACGTCACAAAACCACCTACGTCACTAGCTCAGCCTCAGATGACGTATTTATTCACTCAGCGCATCCGGTCACTGACCGGATGTGACGTCACTTCCGGCGCAAAAGCCGCAACCCCCCACTACTAACTTGGGAAGCTTATATTTAAGTTTTAATTTCACGCATAGAGATAAAGAAACTTGCTAAAAGAAAATAAATAAAATAATCGAATTATGACTATGTAATATAAAACAGAGTATTAACAAATGGAAACATCTAAATTTAACCAGTGAACTAAACACCATTTCTACAACTGTTTTGTTTTCAAATTCAGGAGCTAAACACAAACTTAACATTCTTACTTATAGAATATATAGTTATATTTTAAAATCATTTATAAAATTATTGGATGTAAAGAAAAACACTCCTTATTTTTTAAAAAGTTTTAATAATATGTTGGTGGATAAACTAATGACAGTGGGAGAACAACAACTAGGACTTGTCAGATGTAATGAATATAATTAATCCTAATGTCGTCACGGCTGCCAGTTAGACTCGCACATTGTCACTATTCATGTAACAGGAGTTTTAAATAGTGCTGCGTCCAGTTATTAGGTTATTATTGTAAGAAAGTACAATCCATAACTTGGATAATAGGTTTTACCAGTGTTTCCTGCATGCTCTTTATATCATTAATATTTGTTACGTCTATTCGCTGTCCCAAAAATATAAGTGGATGGTATGAGTTACAGTTTAATTTGACAAAGCGTTTGTGTAATAGTAAGAGAAATCGTTTTAAAAGACGTGTTAAATGTAAATTTATGTGAGAGATTTGTTGACGTAGTTCCATCATACGCCGCCAGGGTTCGTCGCAGTTTTGTTCATCATATTTTTGCTAGGAATGTTTTCGTAAAGATTTTAAAATATTTAAATAAACCTTTTTTGTGATGGTCATCAAAGTGATATTTTGATTACAGGGGTCGGGTACGGCGGACGAGTTAACTCGGTCTAACGACGCTGCAGATCACGTAGTTATCTTAATATGACGCTAGATCTCAGCACTGCTTTTACTAACTCTGGCTCCCATAAGGTGTCCCCTCTAGTAGATATAAAACCCAATGGTATTAGTATCTTCACAAAAAATAAGTTGTAATTTGTTTTCGATTTTTTGGCAGCCCACGAGAAATAAGTGAAACAATAATGTTGCCTCGTGGGGGGTAAATGATGATAAGTTTGGCTGGCAATGATGATCACTGCTGGAGCTAGCCAAACCTGTCTAGGCCTTGCGGTGAAGCTATTATATTGTGGCGCTGACTAATTGCTTTATTGTGGAAACGTTACTGGGGTAAAGAGGACGGGAACCTTTTACCCAAAGCTGCTCTAGCCAGCTTTAATTTTAATATGAAAACAGAACTACTCTAACCTAATAACACCTTCAAAAATATTACAATAATACCAGATAATTGAGGATACGTGAATATACAAAATTTTCATACTGAAACTAAATTGTCTGTGAATTTAACTTGTTACCACTAAACATTTCCCGTATGATTAATTTACTAAATTGAAACACGAATGGGCCGGTCGATCTAAGCGACCAAGCCCATTAAAAGTATTATTGGACACTCCTCATGTCTTGACAAAGGCCGCTAAGGCCTCCCCCCTATTTATTTAACTAGCTACCCATTATAATTCAACTACTTAATTTAAAACTAAACTATAGTACTTAGCACAAATATTGATGAGATGACGGAGCTTCCTGGCAGTTGGGCGAGCATATTTTGGATGAGGAGAGGGGAGAGGATTAGTGCTGGTTGTTGGATCGTCACTCTACCAGCCGGCAGCAAACAGCTGGCGGCTGCCAGACTACCAGTTCGCAATGCAGGACAGACCAGTGGGCAAAGTGAGTGTTTTACTAAGAACAGGAATAGAGTTGGAGTATTCCAAATGAGAATATGCACGATATGCGTTAAATAAGAAGAACATCTTTGATAAAGGAATAGGTTAAACCTTACACACATTTAAAAGCCTTAACCAGATGAACACAGCGGTAAAAACCTGACCTCAAACAGTCGATAGAGTCAATAACAACAGCCGGTCAAACCTTTCTTTTATATTCGTTACAATAAGTTTTCCTTTGAGTCAAGGTAAATAAAACATTTAAAATAATATACAATATGTCCTATGCCTACCGACATCAGACGTCCTGTACTGAACGAACTTTAATGGATGTGGTTTTAGACTTAGGTCATCGGTATTTTTGTCTTAGATATAGGTATAATGTATCATTTTATAGGTCTTACATAGCATTACATAATGCCCCAAATCAGAACTCAAAAGAATGATTTTAACAGATATAATAGCATTTTAAAATGCTGCAATCAGCGCTAAAATAAAAGAATGACCACCTGCCATTAATGTCTCAGGTAGTCCTCTTAAAGTCGGGTTTGCGGAAAGTGTACTACTAGGTTAGACCTTTAATTTGGCTTACAGTTTGACCTATGCTTTTATTAAAGTTTTTTTTCTGTCTGTTGGACGATCAAACAACCAGAAGACAAATTTAACCTATTTTATTGAGAAGCTTACTGTACAGCACTCTTTTTAAGACAATTTTTTTAACCAAAATTCCTGATTTGGTTTTATGACATATTTATCTAATAAAATGTATAAACAAAATATTTTAATCTGGTAAACCGTGTTGAGGAGGGACGAGACTGGTGGCCTTGGAACTACTCACGCTCGTGCGTGTGTGGTACGCGTGGTACAGCACTCTTTTTAAGACAATTTTTTTAACCAAAATTCCTGATTTGGTTTTATGACATATTTATCTAATAAAATGTATAAACAAAATATTTTAATCTGGTAAACCGTGTTGAGGAGGGACGAGACTGGTGGCCTTGGAACTACTCACGCTCGTGCGTGTGTGGTACGCGTGCGGGAGTCGCAGCCGATTACCTGAATTGCCAGTCTTGCGCAACGTGTCATTGGTTTTAGATTATAATCAAAACCATTATACTTAGTTATACTTGGAAGCAATGTTAAAATTGCTTTGCTACTGCTGATAGTTCCCCTATCAATTAAAACAAACTACGTTTTGTTTTATAATGCCATTCACGGTCAAAACAATTTGAGAACTACATTTGAAATAGCATGAAATGTTTTGTAGAACTGAAAGGGTAAATACATAAACACAATCTTACTAAATAAATATACTATTTAGTCACATTCAAGTTGTTTATATATACTTGCTAAAGAATGCTTAGATACCACATATTGGCTATTTGAAACCACTTAAACAATTTTTACAATTTGTCTACATTAATATTTTGTTTAATATTATAATAAACAAATAAAAGAACAAAAGACCAACAAAATATTGTAATAAGAAAATAGAAAAACAATTTACCAAGCCTTATTAATTTTAAAAATTAAACTGAGCTGAGTAGTATGCTGTTATATTGAAAATTTGAGGGATGTAACAGTTTCCCTTTGAGATAGTTTAGTCACCTTTGAGAACTCATGAATGAAAACTAGAAATCTAAAAAAAACTTTCTTATTGGCCCTCAAATAATATTTATATTTAACTAGCTGTTACTCGCAGCTTCGCTCTGATAAATTAAAACACATTAAAAATATTAACCTGACCAGCACTATCAAATCTTTGTTAGTTTTACCATATGACTTCCTTTGCCCTAAAGGGCAAACAACTACAGCTGGTAATTTTATAAATTATATTTTCTCATAGGATTTGCAGTAGAACTTACAGGACCAGTGGGGCGGAATCCTTAAGTTGGATTTGGGCATTATTAGGTCTATATGTTAATGCGATATGTAATCTATGTTCATGCAAAATCTTAGCACAATCGGTCCAGTAGTTTACGCATGATGGAACTCCAAATATCCTTAGATACATTCAAACTTTCACATTTATAATATTAGTAGGATTATTACATCTTGTTAAGCATGATAATCGAAAAACTAAAGTTGTGTGTTTGTTTGATAAAAATATATCTTGTAAAAGGTTCTGGCAGTAAACTATTTAAATGAAACAGCACCTTATTAAGTTAGAGTATTCCTGTTATTATAACGTATCCTCAGTCCTTTGAAATGGCATAGATGTAAATAAGAAATGATTAAACAACCAGTCGCATTGGTTTACCTAATTCGCTATTGGTTTACTTTTATAAAAGGTTAGTGTTGTTCCGTTATAATTAAACGGCAAGTTATGTTATATTTTTAACATGACATGTAAAATAACATTTAGCTGATTAGTTATCCAAATGAAGACTTAATAAACAAGAATACTTAACATTTTATAAGTTTAAAAAACAAATAAATAACTTTATAGGACATAAATGAATTATTTGCAGACTATTATCAGTTAATGTCTAATTGGTATTGGAAATTTGATTTGAACATTCGTTACAGTTAACTATATTAAAGGATATTATTAAAAAAAATAATATACAGTTCAAATTTAATGTCCTGAAAAATATTAAACAACTAAATATCGAATAGACAAACCTCAATGTCTTTTTTAAATTTGATAAATACAGTTCTAAAACTCAGATAGAAGCATCTAAGTTAACTTCTCATAGTCTGCCTTGTAAGTGCAGAGTATCACTCTCAAAAGAGTCGTGTCCGGGAGCGAAAGTTTCAGTATTTTACGAACAGATCTTGACCCCCTTATAAGAAGCTATGTATCAAAAGTTACATAAGTTACATACCGGAGTAGTTTATCTTTAAATAAAATTAAACCTCGTAAAAGGATTATTTCAGGGATAAATCAACAATAAAAACATACTACTTGCTCAAAACAGGTCAGTTTATATACAAAAATATCGTTTACATGGAATAATATTCCATCAATAATACACACTTTTACTATGTGCACACTCTCAATAGCCAGTAAACTGGCTATTGAGAGTGTGCACATAGTAAAAGTGTGTATTATTGATGGAATATTATTCCATGTAAACGATATTTTTGTATATAAACTGACCTGTTTTGAGCAAGTAGTATGTTTTTATTGTTGATTTATCCCTGAAATAATCCTTTTACGAGGTTTAATTTTATTTAAAGATAAACTACTCCGGTATGTAACTTATGTAACTTTTGATACATAGCTTCTTATAAGGGGGTCAAGAGAGTCAAGCGAGAGTTTTTCTTAAATAAATATGATGCAACGCAATATTAATGGTTGCAGCAAACACTATTTGTGGAAGGTGTGAGGTAAATTACAATTTAGATTAAATGCATGCGGAATGAGTTAATATATAACGAAAGACTACTTTAAACAATCATTAAAACAAGCAGCCTTAATGAGAACGAGTAAATGTCTTTACTCGAGTTTAGTCTTGGTTTCTCTCTCTTTGAGTAAATTGCAGCAAACAAATTAAATACTAAATACTCAACTAAACTACCTTTCCCAGAAAGAAAGAAAAAGAAACTAATCAAAACGTAAAAATTTAAGATCATTAAAAATGTAAAAATTAAATTTATCTCGACTCTACAACGTTTTAGATCTTAAGATAATATTTAGGTGAATAATTATAAGATTATTAAATACACCCGTGGCAGCAAACCTGCATACTCAGCGAATTTCCAATGGAGATATAAATGTCTTAATACTACATAAAGCCACTTACCAAGTTTCATAAAAATATATTCACAAATAAGCGATATATACAATTTTAATTATTCTCCATTACAATAACATTGGGGCTGAGTACGCAGGTTTGCTGCAACAAGGAACACAAAAAATGGGTTTTTATGCTAATGTCAATATAACTCAACTAGGTGAAGTCGTATACCAGTTTTTATTCATTTATGTTCATAATTATGGGAGACAGAGCATTTAATTATTATCTATAAGAATAACATGGGGGCTGAGTACGCAGGTTTGCTGCTACTGGAGAATTATGCAAAAACAATTTTTTGGAGCAAATATCAATAGACCTCAACGAGATGAAGCTGTATACCAAGTTTCGTCAGTATACGTTCATAAATAAGCGAGATAAAAAAATTTTCTTTTCCTCCATAAGAATAACATTAGACAACGTACTGTGTTTAGCAATTTCAATATCTCGGTAACCAATCGACGTAGAGGAATGACCAAAATACCAAATTGTGTGTTTTTTTAAGCTAAATCGAATGGTCAAAACTAAAATTTGACTTTTTCAAAAATTATATGTAAAAAATTCAAAAAACCTATTTTTGGGGTACAAAACCCCCCCAAAATACCCCTTCGGATAGGTCGATCTGTCTGGTTTTTGAACTTAAAGTCATAAATGCTGCTTTACATATTTATACCCAATTTCGTCAAAATCGGATCATTTTTACGAGAGTTATCGTGCTCACGGACACATATATTTATATATATATATATATACCCCCGTAGCAGCAAACCTGCGTACTCAGCGAATTTCCAATGCATATATATGTTTCTTAATACCACATAAAGCCACATAACAAGTTTCATTAATATACATTCATAAATAAACGATTTATGACATTTTAATTATTCTCCATAAGAATAACATGGCAGCTGAGTATGCAGGTTTGCTGAAGCAAGGAACACAAAAAATGGGGTTTTATACAAATATCAATATAACTCATGTAGGTAAAGCCACATACCAAATTTCATTAATTTATTTTCATAATGAAGGCAGATAACACGTTACTTATTCTCCATAAGAATAACATGGGGCTGAGTACGCAGGTTTGCTGCTACGGGAGCCTTGGGTAAAAAATTGTCTTTTTGAGCAAATATCAATGGTCCACAACCAGATGAAGCCGTATACCAAGTTTCGTCAGTATACGTTCATAAATAAGCGAGATATAAAATTTTTATTTTTCTCCATAAGAATAACATTAGACAACGTACTGTGTTTAGCACTTTCAATATCTCGGTAACCAATTGACGTAGAGAAATGATCAAAATACCAAATTGTGTGTCTTTTTAAGCTGAATCCAATGGGGAAAAATACAATTTGACTATTTCCAAAATTATATGTAAATAATTCGAAAAACCCATTTTTGGGGTACAAAACCCCCCCAAAATACCCCTTCGGATGGAGCGATCTGTCTGGTTTTCGAACTTAAAGTCATAAATGCTGCTTTACACGTTTATACCAAATTTCATCAAAATCGGATAATTTTTACGAGAGTTATCGTGCTCACGGACACATATATATATATATATATATATATATATATATATACAGTTTCGAACGAATGGTGTTTTTGGGGTCTGGGGACCTCAAAACGAAAAGTTATCATGGTCCCGGGCCTAGGTCTTACCATGCCGACTACGGTAATAGCTTCTTCCCTATAGGGGAAATTCGCTAATATATATATACAGTATCGAACGAATGGTGTTTTTGGGGTCTGGGGACCTCAAAACGAAAAGTTATCGTGGTCCCGGGCCTAGGTCTTACCATGCCGACTACGGTAATAGCTTCTTCCCTATAGGGGAAATTCGCTAAAAACACACTAATTGTATCATTTCTCATTCTTAATTTATCCCACCACAACATTTTAAGTTAAGATATTAATGTTGTCTCATGGCTAGAAGCTTGAGTAAAGATATATGTTGACAATAATGGGAAGACGAGTTAACTACACATACTGTCTTGTAAATAGAACTATAGCGGAGGTAAATGATGGAAGAAAATACAAATCTAAGCTCTAAATGGTATTCAGTAACTGAATTAGACTGATTTGAAAACCTTTAGTTGCAGCATGTTAATGGGAGATCATTAGTTTGGAGTAATAAAATATCAAAAAATTGGGTCGTTTTAGATACTCGCACTCTAGTATTTTTATTCTATATCTATTATCAAGTATTTTTACAGTTATCTGATACACAGTATAATTAGTTAAATATATATTAGATACTAACTTACAGAAAATATTTTACAAACTTTGACATGCATTAAAGTACCAACTCAGAAAGAGCCATAAAAAAGAATACCCCCGTAGCAGAAAACCTGCGTACTCAGTGAATTTCCAATGCATATATATATATATATATATATTAATATCACTTAAAGCCACATACCATGTGTCATCAATATAAATAAATAAATAAATGATGTTTGACATTTTAATTATTCTCCAGCTTAAGAATAACATTGTGTCAAGGAGGTACAAACAAATCTATTTTTATACTATATTTATTATAAAACAACTAGGTGAAGCCACATACCAAATTTTAATAATTTGCGTTCATAATTAAGGGAGATAACATCTTACTAATTTATTCTCCATAAGAATAACATGGGGCTGAGAAAGCAGGTTTGCTGCTACGGGAATTATCGGTAAAAAATTGTTTTTCTTGCAAATATCAATAGACCACTATGGTAGGAAGCAATATACCAAGTTTCGTCAGGATACGTTGATAAATAAGCAAGATAAACAATTTTTCTTTTTCTCCATAAGGATAACATTGGACAACGTCCTGTGTTTAGCATTCAATATCTCTGTAACCAATTGACGTAGAGCAATGATCAAAACAAAAAAATTGTTTGTTTTTTAAGCTGAATTTAATGGTGAACAATAAAATTGGATTAACTGAAATATTATATGTAAACAACTAAAAAAAGAAACATTTTTGGGGTACAAACCCCCCCCCCCAAAAAAAAACCCTTTGGATAAAGGGATCTGGCTGGTTTTCGAACTTATAGTCATAAATGTTACTTTACATGTTTGTATCAAAATTCATCAAAATCGGAAAATTTTTACGAGAGTTATTGCACCCATGGACATACATTCTATATATGTACAGTTTTGAAAGAATGGAGTTTCGGCATCTGGGGACCTCTAGACGAAAAGTTATCATGGTCCCGGACCTAGGTCTTACCAGGCTGACTACGGTAATAGCTTCTTCCCTATCGGGGAAATTCACTAAAAACAGTTATACCATTTTCATTTGACTAGCTTATACTCTCTTAGCAGTCATTGAAGGTCAAACTTTATAATGTTGCTGTAATGAGAAAGGGATGATAAATATTGGACAAGTTAAATGAAGCAATTTGCATGAATGGGTCGGTAGAGGTCTTGGAGTGAAATTTCCTTTAATATGCCTTCCAACACGACTTGATATATAATTATTTTATTTACCCTCTGAACTCCAAGAAACTAGAGTATATACCACCTGCTTTGTTTGAATCATTGTTTATTATATACACTGTATTTGTAACATAATAATATTATTATAAAAGACGAATATCATATAAGTACAACTACGCTACTCATTACGAATACTTATTTTTAATTAAGAGGTCAGACTAAACTCTGATTTGTGTTATTTAATCAACAAACCCTTTCGCCTTCTTCTAATCTTGTTTTTAATTTACTTCCTGTTTTCCCCACATATGTAGAATTTCAGCTTCCAAAATTAATCTCTTTGTTAAGCTTAAGCTTATTATACATTTGATCTTTTCCGTTGCTGAACATTTTTGAGTGGTTGCTTTTTTGTGTAAAACGCTGGGCGCTGGTTGTAAATTCCCCTCTCCCTCCATAAAAGAAACCAAAACACCCTTGGCAAAATATGTCAGCAAATCAAAAGATAAAATTAATAATAATAATTTTAACATAGAGATTAATTTAAAGAAAATTAAGTTTTATCCTCAAGAAAAAAACACGTTTTGTAATGCAATCCTCCTTGTACTTCAAATCTTAAACTTCAGAAGTAAGAAAACTAAAACTACTAAATATTCATTAGCAAACACCCGATAAGTGAAATAAGTATTCGGGATTTGCATAATTGGAGAAATGTATTATTCAGCGGAATATCTCTTTTTCCTGTTTAGGAAGAAATACCTTTAAGTTAATTAAATTTCACAAACACTCCATTGAATTTAAATTCATCAGTTTCTGGACGGTTGTTAAGTCAATTACGATTGCTTAATGGTACGATTTAACAATGTACTTTACTAATATGCGAATATACCAATACTGTACTAAGATACTAATACTATACTGATATACTATATTCTAATGAAAGCTGAACAAGGCTATTTTAAAATCAATACTTAACATACTAGTAATGTAATGCAACAAGCTAAACATCATCTTACAACATATATGCGTCAAGTGATGACACCAAATACCTGGTATTATAAAATCACCTCAAATTATATCAGCTATCGTAAGTTTAAGACAGTAAAACTGAATGGAGTTCACATTAAAATGCTCAAAAATATATCTAATACAAGGGTTACTAAGAATTTATGGAAAATAAAATTTGTTCAATCTTTAAATGAATAAAACATGTAAAATGTTTCACTCAACAATGACTTTTATTCGAAAAAAATCTGAATATATTTTGTCTGAATTGAGCGACTGAAAATTTCATCTTAGAATGCTAACAAACAAATTCTATAAGCATGATTAAAAAAATAAGAAAATTAAGTTTTCCTAGCAATTCAGTTTAGAGTTCTTTCTTTAGGTAGATAAAACTACCAAGGCAAGTTATCAAATTGATATTTCAGACCTTAAACCAGAAACTTTGTCAACCAAAAATTCGGGGATAGGTGGAAAAGTGCTAAATAGAGATAAAACAAACTTGTTTTTAAGTGCAACTGTCGAGAATGTCACAGTAAATATATATGTTGGCTCTTGAAACTCGTTAAAAAGTCACCTGGCTAAAGGTATTATAAACCAAAATCAGCCTTTGCTAAATAAGTTGTTGGTTTCAATAACTCTACGTACTAAACACGATTTTAACACATTTAACAATAAAAAAGTTAAATTGGTTTATTTATTCATGTGACCACGAAATAATAGCATCACTGATATGGAAAGGAGGGTAGACGATTCATAGTCTGCCAGTAGTTCCGGCACCGTCAGTGTATCGATAGCACGATCAGAAATGACTTTATTCGTGTCGTTGTGCACATTTCTGATTTCAGTTTGTATTTTTTTTACGAAAGCAATCTTTGAAAATGGTACGTTTAAAACGAAACATGCCAAAAAAATTTCTTTTTGACATATTTGACTCATTGATTGGTATAAAATTGAATCAATTTTTTGCTTGGAATATTTCCAGTCCCTCCAACCTTTAGGCAGTACTATTTTTTCGCCTAAATTTAAATATAATAAATACATAGATCAAGTTGGATTTAGCAAAGAACATTTATTTAGAATTGCATCACAGTTTCTACTTATTACGGTTTCTTTCGTTACACATTTATTAGTAATCTAATTTATATTTTAAGATGATTCGTCCATCAAAGTTCGGTGTAACTTTGACATCAGCGGAGACTAAGTATATCAAATAATACTCTCAATTCAAATTTCGCTCAATCCTTTGAGAAAGTTGGTTACCGACTATATTGGCTCTCCTTATGAATCTCTGAACGTGATGAACTAGTCCTCAGTATGATGTAAGGAAAATAAACAAACTCGCTTTTGGGCATGGGCAACGATTGCGAAAAGTTAAAATCTTTAATACTTTAGTAATAATACAAATTTAAATAAATTTTAAAATATTGTAATAAATTGATATTGCATGTCTTAAAATGGATATGCAAATCATCAAATGCAAAATGCTGGTTTTAACTCTCAGCTCTCAGGAAAAACCGGCAGATTTTATGTTACCTAAAACCATAATTTTAAAATGAATATATTTTAATTATTGGCAATTCGATGAATAAATTTTGAGGTCTAATCTACACGGGTTGTTTAGCTACCAATTCTGAGATATCCATTACACTTACAATAGAAGTTAAAATCAATGTATTACTACTACATTACTAACAAATGATAATATGAGATTTAAGCAGAAAATTATATCAAAAATAATAGTGTTAACATAAATGAAATGTGATACAATCGGTGATGCCAACTATTTGTTACAGTTTGTAAGAGTAGACTTTGGCCCTTATTATGACAGCTTTCACTAATCTCACCATCAGTCAAATCATATAAACTGGTTCGCTTGTCATTAGCTTGTTTAATCAAACACCTCCTTAGTACATATTCCACTTGTCTCCTTGAACAATTATGTAACTTAATCAATTTAATGTGTCTAATTCATACAAAATATGCTAATTGGATAATTGAACGAAGTGAAAGTAACTTTACTGCTTAGACTGGTAAGAGAATCAACTCAACTGGCGTGTCTGTGACCCCAATAACTCGATAATGCCTCCACAGTTAAACTTAAAATTTTCCAGAAAAACTTAACAGGTCAAAATCTCGGTCAAGTTCGTTATTCAGATAATTTCGTTCAGTATTAATCAAATTATCTTAAATCAAAATTTATTTTTTTCTCCATAAGAATAGCATTGGAAGCCATTTTAGTGGTACTTGAATCGTTAAAATTTAGCCGACGTCTATGTTTCAACAACAGAGTAACAATAGTTAGTTTACTAGAGTATACTTTATTATACTGGATAACAACAGTTTTTTTACCAACAAAAAACACAAGAGAGATAAATCGAAGTATATTTTTAAGTTGTGAGCATATTTATTATTTTATAAATTATTAAGTGTACGTGTTAAAAAAAATAACCATACAGTTAATATTCCCTTAGTACGCCTACTCTGTGTAAATACCGTCATTCGGTCAGAGGCGAAGATTGTAACGGTGGCAGACGACAGACGACGCGTGTGGCAGTCGAAAAACTCAAAACAACTTTTTGATGACTGTAGATACTAAGATATTAACTTAACTTATAAATTAGTTTGTTTTATTACATTTTCTTAGACAATTGGTAATATTGTGATTGTCATGTGTAAAAAGTATACAAAGCTTCAATTTGTCTTGAAAGCGTTGATGAAGTTAGTCACAGTAAGCGAACAACCTTAAAATTTATTTTGTTGGACAATTATTTGCTAGGTTATATTTTCACAAAATTAATAATAAAAATTGTCTACATTACCTAAAATACATTACCAGTAATGTTGTAGGTAACCACAATAAAAGCTATAGATTTTTCTAACCAAACAGCCTTTTTCGGAAGGTTATCTTGAATGATTTGACATAGCCAAGGGTTGGATTACACTAAGAGTAAGCCAACATTAAACTGGTAATACAACTTTTGTAAAATACTTTAAACTCATTACCAGGAATGTTGTAGCGAACCAAAATAAAAGCTTTAAACTACTCTAACCAAACTAAGCCTTTTATACAGGTTATCTGAAACGATTTGACACATCCTAGGTTTGGATTACAGTGAGCTGTTTTCATCATAAACTTGCACCTATGGCTATAAAATGTAGGCCTATACACTTAGGCTACTTGCAATTTTAGAAGTTTCATGTACGGTCTTGGACCAACCCATGTTTATAGAATTTAATTTCCTGATAGCCCAGGCTATAGCAACAATATATTGAAATATCATTTTGTAAAATACAACTGTTGTTAAATACTTTAAACATTACCAGGAATGTTGGAGCGAACCAAAACAAAAGCTTTAAATTATTCTAACCAAACTAAGCCTTTTATACAGGTTATCTGAAATTATTTGACATCTCCTAGGTTTGGATAATATTGAGCTGTTTTCATCATAAACTTGGACCTATGACTATAAAATGTAAGCATATACACTTAGGCTACTTGTCATTTTAGAAGTTTCATGTACGGACTTGGGCCAACCCATGTTTATAGCATTTAATTTCATGATAGCCTAGGCTATTGAAACAATATATTTAAATCTCATTTTTTCATCTAAATAACTGGACCTGGCGATTTATTGTTAATCCTTAAGGATATTTTGACTTGTCCTATAGAAATTGTTAACATTAGTTCATATAGGAAACTCGCTGTTCTCTTAAAAGTTAAATTAACCACACTGCTAAAGTCACTGCTTAGCCCAAAATGCTCCGTTTGTTCTAAGATAACTCACCCATACCAATCCTAACAACAAACCATGCCTGAAATCTTCAATTTATTTTAAAAGTAAATAAATTTACGTATTTATACAACATTTACTTTGATAAAAACAAGTGATAAATGTATGTATGTTTTTCTACGGATAAGATGTTAGGTTGGCGGCGGGAATCCGAACCTGCGACCTTTCGCTCCAAGAGCCAGTGCGATACCTCTCAGCTACCGCGATAACCGATTCTTAGAGAAGTGACTAAAACTATAGCTATATAGACATAAAATCCGGATTCTGATAACGGAATGTATTCTGATGATGTTACTCAAATCAGATATTGAATTTTTTATGAGACTCGATTTAAGTTTGATCATGTGTTTCAATTATCCTTATACGCGAGGAATGAGCGTACACCTAGTAATTTTTATATAATTGTTACACAATACATTTCTCTTGCCAGTATAAAACAATATCCATCGTAGAGAAGTTCAAGGTTCTAAGGCCATAATCAATATGGCTGACCTTCATCAAGTTCATGCCATGCAATCTAAAAATTCTCAAGCACACAAATTTAAAATTTATTAGTTGCAGTCTCTAAATTAAATAAAACTAGCGGACGCTCCAACACAACACGTCTACACTCTTCCCTGTAATGCAGGTGTATCACACAAATTAAAATGTCACTAAGGGCAATAAATAATTTGCGTAACTTGTGTATTTTAAGTAATAACTTTCTTATAGTAGTGATTAGTGCGCTAATTAAACATTATTAATATATTTCTAATTTCTGTTCGGGGAAAATAATAAATTAAAATGCTTGTTACTAAGCCAAGGCAAACCACGAATGTAAATATAAAAAATATCCTTTATAAAAGCTTTTTCCGAATTTTATAAGGTTGACAACACATGCAAATAAAGAGTGGAATGGGGAGAGCACTTAAGGCTTTTATATTAATAGACTCTGCTCTCCCGGACTGGTCTTGTTGTTTCACCGGTGTTTTGTATAACAGGCTTTTTTTCTGTTATCAGCTTCTTATCAAACAAATGCAGAGTTAATTTCATCTGATTTGTATATTAGCAAAAGTTAGTTATCAAATTCCAAGAGAATCCAAAGATGGTTTTAAGGTGTTTTTACATATTAGTGCCAACATATATTTGTGTCAGAAATATGTAACTGAATATAGCGAAACTTGCTCTGACTAACTCTAATTTAACTATGGGTGCTTTATCTATTTTATTTCTATTTGTTAAAACGTTTCGTATGTATTATTTGTTAAAAATAAAAACTAATATATACAAAATAAATAATTTTCTGGCTCTGCCTAGCACAAAAATACTCTTGCAAAACAGGCTGGAAACCATTGCCCATTGTACAATTCCATATTAATACAGTTTGATTGTTCACACACGTAAATGATGAATGGTTGAGCTATGAACAAAGAACATTGTTCAGAGTTCAATAACATGTTACACACAAGTGCTTAATTACTTCCGATAAATTATTAAACAAAGGGCTTTTTACTGCCGATTGGTTCGCCAAAATGTTATATATTGATTTTAAACTGAAAAACAATTAATTAATTCCCAGATTTCTAACTCGTTATAATAAATACAGCTAGCAATAGGTTGAATCTGAAGAAACATCTTAAGGTTATATTTAGTATTTTAAAATACTTTTTTTAAGGGTCAATTTATCATCACCATTGTTCGGAAACTGTGGTTTTGGTTCGTACTCTTGGCTAACTAAGGGTGAATTTTCGTGTGAGGGAAGTGAGGGATGTAGTCAAGTATTTTTCCCCATTGAGGAGTAGTGTAAAAGCGTATACAAATATAATTTAATTTATTAATTTCGATTATAGATGAAAGTAAATTAAAATGTAGGTTTAACGGCTAAATTGTAAAGGTTTTTTAAAATCTATATTTCACATAATGTACCTAATTTAGTTTGTTAAGTTTGGTACTTTTGTGGGTATAACTAGAAATTAACATTTAGTATAAATATCAAAATTTGTATGTAGTTTGTTATTTAATTATATTATTTTACAGACAGGTATTTTATTTTAATAAAATATTATATTTCTTAGCATTCAATTTATATTTAGACCTAAATCTACTTACATATCCAAAAAAGGTTGTATAAGTAAACTAATAAAACTTGTGACAAAAAAATCTTGTTATATTAAATTAATATTCAGAGAGTCTCATCATTTTTCAAATGATGCCTTGGAAAACATGAACATCTTACTTTATGGACACCGCGTTTCATATAAATAGTGTAATGCGAAAAAATAGCTGTATTAAGTTGTATATAACATTATATCAAGAGGTTAATTATTACCTTAAAACTGTCATGTGATCCACACGCCGCTGTATTTGGGCGACCGGTTTCGACCCGACTATGGGGTCATTGTCAATCTAAGAAGGCGTAAAATTTCACTTCGAGGAGGTTGTCAAAAAGTCTTGAAATAACTACACAAAAACACACAGACTCACGAACGGACAAACATACACAAAAACATTAACATGGTCATACAAAAAACTTCTATTTCACGGTGCTGCAGGTACGGGATGCAGGTCCAGACTGACCCGATAAATGACAACAAAAATGACTGACAGTAGACAACAAAAATGTTAGTAAACATTATTTTAATATGAATTTGTTCAAATTATGTTAAAATTCTTAGTAAACATAAGTTTAATATATAGTGTACAACCATATTAAAATTTAATTATGTTTTAAATGAGATTACTTGTTGTAAACTAATATAAGGGAGAGGTAGATTGAACTTATCAAATGAAAAATTATAGTCTTATTTCTGAGAATAATAAAATTCAGATTTTTTTGTATCCTTAGATTTACTTATGAATAGGATAAACCCAGGTAACATACACTACAGGTAACATTCGGAAATAAAGCACAAATAAGAAAACAAGTTGTTGAGTGAGAAGTGAGTTGAGAGCACCATGACAAGTTGTTCACAATCATTTCCATTCCTCACATACTCTTACACTGTAAAGTATCTTAGTATCTTTAGTATCTTTTTAAGACGCCAACGCAACCTGGGCGTATTTTAAGGCGAATATGAATGAATGATGAGTGTAGAATGGGTGAGATACCTTGTGTAGCCTTGTTACTGACTAAGACCGACTGATTATTTAGCCAGGATCCTTAATTAATAGCCCAATGAATGACCAATGGCAGCTGGATCCAGTATCGAACCATCACAAAATTTTCTCAGAAAGCTGGAGAGAATAAACGGAACTTCACGCAATTTCAGTTTTGATACTCACCTTAGAGAAGTCGTTTTAACTTAAGCTAGTCACTTGTCATGCCTGATTTTTATCATATACAGGATGGATACAAACTGCCTTTGAAATACTTTGTTTATTTGTTTCTTAGGGGAGGAAATAATAAAACGTCATATGATTTTAGACAACAAGGCTTTAAACTACCTGGTTTTCTGTCTGACGGTTTGCTTGTAATTTTTAAAAACTTTCTTATAACTCATACAAATCTTATTGCATTTGTTTTATACTTTTCGATTATAAAAAAAAGTCAAAATTATTTTTAACGGGAAGCTAACACTGTTTAGCTTTTGGTAATGAATAAGAAATTAAAAAATGACGGAAAGATGTTTATATACTATTAAAATTCAAACTATTTCTATCTTTAATTGTGGTAATGGTTACTTCAAGGAATCAGTTATACAAAGATTAATTTTAACTGTGTTAAAATATTTTCCTGTGTTAAAATTGTTTTTGGGAAGAACAGAAATACAACAAGGGATCTTTAAAATTTAATGGTTTAAATAATTTAGTTTAACGAGTGGGTAACGAAGAACAAAGGCAGAGAGGCGAGCAGTGGCCAAACAAGAGCCCTACACCTTTTTGCTTCGGTAGCCTTTCTTTGAAAAGAGCTTTCTCAAATGATATTTTCCTATTCTTAAAATCGGAAAATTATTAAATTAATGTTTAATTTATAGAGGTATGTTTTTATTGAACCTTAAATAATATTTGTGTGCACTTCTGGATATTGCTCAGAACAAATCAATAAACCTACCAAGTAACATACAAATTATAAACATTATTGTTAAAATAACCTAATATAGTTTCAAAAATAGTGTTTTGTATAACATAAGTTTGATACATTTTAAATTATTATTAGTACAGATGTAGTATTAAAATTTGTAAAAAGACAGAAAGTAAATTTGTATTATTTATTTAAATTATAATGAGTATTGTTAAGAATCACATTTAAAAAGAAAAAAAGTTTAATTATCTATTTTTATTTTCCGTAATATAGTTTTAAATTAATTAATTTCGCGTAATATAACTTTAAATAATTTAAGATCATTATGTTATTGATACAATGTATTTAAAATATATGGAGTAATTAGTGTTCAAAGTTATTCTTAAAGTAGTTTAAATGGTTTTTAATAACTTAAGAATTCGTTTTTATTTAATTTTAAACGATCAAAATATGTATTGTTATTATTTATCCTTCATTTAAAAATTATTAAGTATTTGTTATTGACTGCAAAGAAAATAAGGGTTACACAATACATGTATTGAGCGCTAGACAATTGTGACCTCAAAGAAAAAAAACTATTTTTACGTTTTGTCTAGTATCGCGGGGCTAAAAAATTTGATGCGGTCCGTCACAAAGATCTGAACACGGGTGTTGGAGAGAGAACATGTGTTTTGAAATAAAACGTTAAAACTACCAGAGAATAGACAGGACAAGTAAATTTACGCAGAATTAATTAATTCTGGCTACCCTACCACTACAAGGTCAACAGGACGAAGAAGAAGCGGGTATGCACATGGAAATTCTGATAAATTAGATTGATGAAGAAAGCTGAATCAACAAGAAAATTTAAAATCACTTCAAGCAACATACTTTTAAATTACAATTACTTAAAAGCAATACAAAATGTATCATAATTTATGATATATTATTCTTATAATGAAACAATACTACCGCGGTAAAATTACACATACACGCTTTAGATTAAAATAATATTATGTATAATTCAAAAAACAAGGCAAATAAAATGCAAACATTTCTCAATAATACCTTGAACTCAAAATAATGTTTATCTTTTTGCTTCGAGGGCAGTGTTATAAAACTTTTATTGTATAACAATTTTAGTCTGGAACAATGCGATCTGATCAGCTTTGTCCGGAAAACAAAAACATCAAAACAGAATCTCATTTCAACCCACACACATATTCAGTTTGTATAGCTAGAGCAAGTATTAAATTAATAAGCTTTGTGAAATAACTTGGGTAAATAAATATTCTAATAGGTTAGATTTAAAACCGACCATTCAAACCCGTTGATCCTCAACGTAATAAAACAATATTCAAGAGGTTTTCTACTTTATAAACGACTTTTCTCCAACATACAAAATAAATGGCTTAAAAAAATGTTTATTTTGTACAAAGTAACTCAATGAACCAGATTTAATCATGTCTCCTTTATATGTCAAAAATTGCTCCAAAGATCCGAATAACAATACATTGGTTAATTATTTCGTAAACTGAACTCAAAGTTTTAACTTCTACTTACAGTGGCGGCCAAAGTATATACATTCTTAGACAGTTGAAACATACCTGTAACAAAAAAGGGGAAGTGTTACATTTAAGAATTCAGTAACAATTTTAAATTTAGCTTTTTACCGTTTTAGCGAATTTCCCCTATAGGAAAGAAGCTATTACCGTAGTCGGCATGATAAGACCTAGGCCCGGGACCATGATAACTCTTCGTTTTGAGGTCCCCAGACCCCAAAAACACAATTCGTTCGAAACTGTATATATATATGTGTGTGTGTGTGTGTGTCCGTGTGCACGATAACTCTCGTAACAATTATCCGATTTTGATGAAATTTGGTATAAACGTGTAAAGCAACATTTATGACAATAAGTTCGAAAACCAGCCAGATCGCTCCATCCGAAGGGGTATTTTGGGGGGATTTTGGACCCCAAAAATGGGTTTTTTGAATTTTTACATATAATTTTGGAAAAAGTCAAATTTTGGTTTTTACCATTGGATTCGGCTTAAAAAACACACAATTTGGTATTTTGATCATTTCTCCACGTCAATTGGTTACCGAGATATTGAAAGTGCTAAACACAGTACGTTGTTGTCTAATGTTATTCTTATGGATGAAAATAACAATTTTATATCTCGCTTATTTATGAACATATACTGACGAAACTTGGTGTACGGCTTCATCTGGTTGTGGACCATTGATATTTGCTCAAAAAACAATTTTTTGCCAAAGGCTCCCGTAGCAGCAAACCTGCGTACTCAGCCCCATGTTATTCTTATGGAGAATAAGTAACGTGTTATCCCCCTTACTTATGAAAATAAATTAATGAAATTTGGTATGTGACTTCACCTAGTTGAGTCATATTGATATTAGCATAAAACCGCATTTTTTGTGTTTCTTGCTTCTGCAAACCTGCATACTCAGCCGCCACGTTATTCTTATGGACAATAATAAAAATTTCATAAATCGTTTATTTATGAATGTATATTGATGAAACTTGGTATGTAGCTTTATGTGGTGTTAAGAAAAATATATATGCATTGGAAATTCGCTGAGTACGCAGGTTTGCTTCTACGGGGGTATTTAATCAATGTTATATCAATACACGAAGTTATAGGTGTTAAAAACTTTAAATGGCAATCTATAAAGATTGGATAATTTGCCTTATGCCATGATTAGATGTCTTAGACATTGATGAGGTGTACCAAATTCTTAGTCATGTCACCGTTTGTCTGGTAGCATTGTCAACGTAATATTCATTTACAAACCATTTCGGCAGGGACAGATTTATCCATAGTCCAGAACACTAAACTGTCCAATTGATTATCTGTCAGTTTTGTAGGTCTTACTTTGGAAAAATGCAAACTTGTTGTAACACGTTGTCAACAGTAAATAATCAGTAGTTATTTCTTTATACAGTGTGGCAGAAAATTCCTAGAATGGTTTAATATTTTTTAAATCATTAAAGCTAAATCAATAAAACGTTGTATTTAAACACTAATCATAAATATCTACTTTTTGAAGCAACTATGAGTTTTTATCACATCAGGGGTACGGTCCACGAGGAGTAAAAAGAAAATCATAAACGAGTTCGCACGCAGCACGCTGACGTGAGGGAAGTGAATTTCCACATAAAAACTCTTAAAACTCCGGATCAGTGTAAAAACATACATTTATTCCAATTTTGTTTGAAATCTGAAAACACTAATTTTTTGGCTGTTTTGATGCTCCTGGTTTCATTTACCTGCAAAGCTGGGAATACAATTTTGTGCATTATAATGTTAGGAGAAGGTCCAGTCAGGCTTGAAAGTAGGCGTCAGGTTGCTGGGGATGATAAAAGTATTCTAACAAAGGAATAACAGGCTTTTCTAGTGTAAAACCCCCATAAGACAACGTACTGTGTTTAGTCGATACAAATCTTTTTTAATAACTTGATAAATATTTATGCTAGAATGACTAGAGAGGGCTTAACAGTTTTGCCTCACTAATTCCCATATTTTTACATGCATTAATTTTACATACGGGGCATTTCTGACCCTTTTTGGGCACAAAAACTCAAAATTTGAAAGATTAATCCCCAAAAAAGGGGTTTAGAGTTTTCCGATTGTTTTGTCCAACGAACTTGTCCAACTGATTAGAGAAAGGAATGTCCCTACCAAATTTGAAGTAAATCGGACAAAAAATGCGACCGCTAGAGTGCAAACACACACATATACACACACATATATATAAAACACATGTATATATGTATATACATATATGTATATATGTATATATGATATATATGTGTTTTATATATATATATATATATAACATTTTGATCGACCCCCAAAACGTGTTCAGGGGGTCACGTTAGGAACTTCTATGGTGGTCCCGGGCTTAAGTTTTATCGTGCGGGTCATGATAATAGTTCACTTTCCAAAGGAAATTCACTAATTACAGGATAGATCAAGACGTACATGAAGTTAAAAGTAGCATTAGTAGCTTTAGCTTTAATGGTTAAAAAATATTAAACCGTTCCAGGACTTTTCTCCCACGATTTATGTATGTATATATATGGTACAATCAAACGCCACTTTTGGTCACAGACAGAAATGGTTACTCTTTTCGAGTTGTAGTTATAGTAAAATCCACGTCGCAATGTGGGTATTTTATTCGGGTATTGGTCGGATAAAAATACCGACGTCGTAACATAGCTCGTCATAACTGAATTACTTAATTGCTGAATTAAACTAGTTCGTCATTATTGTAAGAAGGAAACAGATCCATCAAATGGTGTGTATCCTTAGGTATTCTACAGAACTGAATAATAAATTATATTGCACCCTGAAAGCTCATAAGAGGTGATATTAATCTCTTAACTTCTAACCGTAGGACGAGGCAGAAAATATAGTTGTAATTAAATGGTAGCCGTTTAATTGAATCCTGCTTAGTTTATTTTAATGCATGTGCAAACAGCCACACCATTGGATCAAAACATTCATATGAATCTTTAATTGTTTTTTACTGTTAGTATGACACGGTAAATTTGTTAAACTAATTCTAAGGGAAAATCCTTAGACGAAAATATTGATTTTTTAATAATGTTATGATTGCAAAAAGTTGTTCGTACTAAAACCTTTTTAACAAGGTCAGAACAACAAGGAGACTACAATACACCTCAAAAATGAGTTTTGAGTTTCTTGGGCAGTACTCTTAAAAATAACATGAGTACTTGCATCGCTTCGGATTAATCATAGTGAACATGAATCGTATGGACCGGATCTGTTGGTTACGTCTGCATCCAGATGTGGAAATAGTAATTTTTTGTAAAAGAACAGCTTATGGGTATTTTTTCTGGTTTAAAATAGAAATGATAAGACATACACATTTTTTACATTCGTATAATTTCCTTTTAAATCAAAATAATAAATTGTTCAACCCAATTTGCTATAACGTACTATATAGGGAGGTTAGGCAAACAATTTAATGATAGAAAGTGAGATTTTTCAAGAATTAATTAATAAAACATCACCTGTTTAGGTACCTAACCTTTGAATGTGGAATTTTGAAACCAAAAAACTAAAAAAATGCAAATGGCAACTTATGTTTGGAAATGGTAAAAAGTACTGTAAGCACTGAGGAAACAAAGACTAAACTGGCTTAATTTATTTGTCGGTGACTTTAACTATGCAAATTTATTCCAAAACTCTCAAAGTGGTCTGGCGCACGATTGCTTTGTAAGGCAGGTTCATTAAGACTCCCTTGATATATATATAGGAACATGCGAACTAAATTTGGCAATAACATTACTTAAACTGTTTTATTTTTATCTCTGAGTTTTTGATTACCATATAACCAAAATCAAAATCAAAACCACATGCGAGAGAAATTAAACAATGTACTGCTGTTAAATTATTACATATATTGGTGTTTTGTAGCTTTTGCAAGCTTAAAACTTATATTTATGTATTATTTGCCCCAACGAATGAAACTACATGGACTACCCCAAATAATAGGTACAGATTATTTATTGTATTTAACAGAAATGGTTACAACTACTTTAATGAATTATTGTATGCCTTTACATGTTTTCTATCATTGTCTATTGCATTCTCCATGCGTTTAAACATATTCAGAACCATATTTGAGAATTTTACTATTACTACAACTCGAAACGGGAAATCACTTCTTTCTTTGTTCTAGATTGGAGTTTGATTGTAACATATATAAATAAATAGTTACTGATTTCTTGCTGTCGACAACAACTTACGACATGATTGCATTTTTCAATGTAAGACTTACAAACCTGATGGAATAATTGGGCAATAGTCCTTGGGACCATGAAAAAACAAACAAAATTATTATTTATTGAAGCCTTGATACCTATCAAACACTCAGAAATATTTTTACCATTTTTGGAAACCTTAGGCTATTCAAAAAAGGTAAACATACTACTGAAATCCAATTAGTTTTGGTTGAGACTGGTGGATCAAAACAATTTGATGTCCTGCTTCAGATCCTTGAAACTTTTTAACTGTGGCCTGAATATTAGTTCTTTAGGACTCACCAGAAAAATGAGTCACGAAGTCAGGTATTCTTGGAGAGTTTGAACAATGAGTGGAATGAGGCACTAATCTCTGAGGAAACAGTTTTATGAGAAGCATTTATTTCCTCACCTAAAATGTGTTTTAGCTCCATGATTCTAGAGAATTTGAGTTTTTTACTTTTTAAATGGCTAACAACACGACTGTAATTCGTGATACCTACCTATCAGTTAATTGGCTTCCATGCAAAATTGAGTAAATATAATTTGTTTATTATTGCCAACTTTAATTATGCAAGGTCCAAAAACACCATCAATTGAAAATATGACCCAAACCATTACCTTTGAAACGATCTTTGTTCACATTCTTAAGTCTTCTTCCAACTCATATTTTGTTTATCTACATGACAACTTAAAATAACATGACATTCATTAGAACACGAACCATTTTCAATTAAAACTGCTTGTTATTACATTAGCTTTATGAGAAATTAATATATTCTAAAGTGTTCACAGATTGTTTACATATTAATACGAATATCTTGAGATTTGAAGAAAGAGTGGTTTATTTTACCTTGATGATTGACTTCAGGATCTTTAAATATCCTTTAAGTACTGGCCTAATGATTTTACCGGGTTTGAAAAATGCCTCCCTTTTATTTAACCTGTAAAGTCCTATTGAAAAATAGTAATACCAAAAATGCCCAATTATTTTTGTTAGTATTCATTTGCAACATTTTATGTAAATGGTTCGAAGGAGTAATTCATTGTTTGGATAAGTTAGTTTATTCAAAAATATTATGTTTAGTGAGGTCATACAAGTTATCTATTCCTTTCACCATGTTATAAATATACTCTTGTAAACAAAGTCCAATAAAAAAGGGACTTTAATGTACTACAAAAATATAGTAACACACCTTAGATAGTATAGATAGTAGTGATCTTTCTTCTCAATTTTGCAAGTATAAAATACTTTTAGAGGATCCATGTGCTGGGAGCAGAGAGTTTTAGTGTTTTACAAATGGAATTTGCCAGAGTATGTGGAGTGTCTATAAAGTACACACATACTAGGTTCAACTTATCATTTTAAAAATAATTACAGCCTTTTGTCAAACTTTTGAAATTAAAATTAAACTAAAACTCTTCTCTGGATTAATTTAGATACAATAAAATTAATTTCCTTTAAAACATGTTATAAAACATTTGACCTCCACATTGAACATTATCTCTATGTGCACAATGTCTGTAATAATTTATCGAACCAAAATATTCCCTCTAACATTGATTTGGAAATTTATGTATTAGGTTCTTAAACATAATTTTATGAGTAATTTAAAAATGAAAAAGAATTTGTTTAACTCTTATTAAAAATGTAAGTACGAACAAATTGTTTACAGCTTTATATAGTGGTTGCTAATGCAATTTGTAGCCGGTAAGAACAAATCTAAGTCTACATTTAAACTATTCTAACCAACTAGCAGATAAACTTTACAAATAACATGTTAACATACAACGGAGTACTCGTTGGAGTAATCTTTTAAACAAACAGCCCTAATGAGAACGAGTAAACTTGAAATCCTTATTGGTAATTCTATCTTTTCCAACTTCATCCTCAAAATACTCAACCATTTCCATAAATTGAATTATTGTTTAATAGGAGTACAATATGCAATTTTAAACGTTACATATTTTGAAAAACCATACGTAGTGAAGTGACAAAGAAAATATTGTTTAAATCTGATGATAAGTTACTTATCTTGTTCTTGTTACGGCTCATCCGTATTTACTCCCCACGAAATTCTATACAAATATTCTTCCCTTATAAAAGCAAAAGCTATGCCATAAGATTTAAGTTAGATTGGCAAAGTTGTTTTTATTAATTGTTGGAGAAATTGGTAATTGTTGGAGAAATCTTGAAAAGAAACAGTCTTTATGGGAAAAATTAAATATCTTTGAATTTTGTTTTGGTTTCTTTGTCTTTGAGTAAATTTGCACCAAATAAATTTGACAACTAAATGTCTAAAATAACTTGACTACAACAGATTATTCAATACAATATGTCAACTACTAATAATAATGTGAAATAGTAGTAAATACTAACTTTTAAACCGTTGTTGATAATATTAATACACAATTCACAGTTTAAATTGTAAAGTAAATATAAATAAAATCTCTTAAATTCTAATTCTAAATATCTATACATCCCCGATGTGTAAGTCACTCACTCACTCACGGATACGAATTTTAGCCACTTCTAGGTGAAGTAGAAACAGGAAATTTGTCATACAGATGCAGGTCGCTCGTACCTAGTAACTCCCGGGATTTACAATTTTTAAACCTCTAATTTTTACATTGACAATTGTAAATTTTAACATTGGGCTTATAGATATTCAGATAAAAACAAACGAATCATAACAGCTGTAGCAAAATATCCAGTAAACTGTCAATGCAACTAGCACATGGTAGAGTATAAATACCCCCGTAGCAGCAAACCTGCGTACTCAGCGAATTTCCAATGTGGATTTATGTATCTTAATACTACATAAAGCCACATACCAAGTTTCATCAATATACATTCATAAATAAACGATTTATGAAATTTTAATTACTCTCCATAAGAATAACATGGCGACTGAGTATGCAGTTTTCTGAAGCAAGGAACAAAACAAATGGGGTTTTATACAAATATCAATGTAACTCAACTAGGTAAAGCCACATACCAAATTGTATTAATTTTTGTAAAATAAAAATAATAAAATGTTCATAATTAAGGGAGATAACAAGTTACTACTTATTCTCTATAAGAATAAGATGGGGGCTAAGTACGCAGGTTTGCTGCTACGGGATCTATCGGCAAACAAATGTCTTTTAGTGCAAATATCAATAGACCACAACGATATGAAGCAATGAACCAAGTTTCATCAGGATAAGTTGATAAATACGCAAGATATACAATTTTTCTTATTTTCCATAAGAATAACATTGGACAAGGTACTGTGTTTAGCACTTTAATATCTCTGTAACCATTTAACGTAGAGCAATGATCAAAACACAAAATTGTGCATTTTTTTAAGATAATTCCAATAAAAACAACTAAAATTTGAATTTTTCAAAAATTATATGTAAAAAACTTAAAAAAACCCATTTTTGGGGTACAAAACTCCCCCAAAATACCCCTTCGGATAGGTCGATCTATCTTGTTTTTGAACTTAAAGTCATAAATGCTACTTTACACGTTTAAACAAAATTTCGTCAAAATTGGATTATTTTTCCGAGGGTTATCGTGCTCAAGGACACACACACACACACACACACACACACACACACACACACACACACACACACACACACACACATATATATATATATGTATACAGTTTCGAACGAATGGTGTTTTTGGGGTCTGGGGACCTCAAAACGAAAAGTTATCATGGTCCTGGGCCTAGGTCTTACCATGCCGACTACGGTAATAGCTTCTTCCCTATAGGGGAAATTCGCTAAAAAGATGATAGGACAATTGAATAAAGATGAGATCTAGAGTAAAAAATGCAAACCAAATGAATCAAAATAGTATACCATATAAAAAATACTTAAAGTGACATTGAGTTACAGTAACAACTGGAGCAACTCAAGCGGGGGTCATGGAGCGGGACCTCAGCGAGCGAAGCGAGTGGCTCATCTGTAGCTCAATTTGTTTTAAATGTATTAATCAGTACCATTCATCAGTAATGTCACAACTTTCAGTTACGTCAAGGTAGCTAGGTAGCTTAAGAAAGGAATTATTTTAATTTATTTAATTAGTGAGAAATGTACTACATGCAACTGTCTCTTCAATAGAAATTCAGAACAAGTAAATAATGTGTGCATTTAATCTACTAATGACCGTTCATTTGAGCTGCAAATGACTGATGAAAACTATAGTAAATGAAATTAGAAAACCTTTTATTGGCAAAGGATAATCGCGGTTTAACTATATTAACTAATTAGTTCAGGCCAGTAAAACCTTCCATACGTGTAATTGGACGAAACGAAGTGAGTCCTTATACGTTAGTTGCAAGTTTTTGTTGAGTCGAAGTAGTGTAACTCTAACTATATTTTGACGGTTTAATGGATTGTCATGAAATTTGCAGGGTAACATTTTGATGATTTAATGATTCTAATAAACTATAAACGGAGAATTAATCTTACATTTTAATAATTATTAGTTTTTTAACTGAACTATATTCAGTAGCTGATTTGGTTCATGTAGTCAAGTTCTAGAACTGTCAAATATCCAGTTGGATTGCTGGTGTCAAAATATCAAATTTCAATTTCATGCTTGAGGTTATGTATAGTTTGATGGATTCTAATAATTGATCTACACCTTCCTATTCTTCTACGAAACGTGACTTTTAGTTTCTTAATAATAATTTTATTGATGTTACTTAGTAAATTTATATTTTTCACAGAACATACCTTAGGTACCAAAGTGCACCATTGAGAAATAATATAAAAATATTGTATGTACTGTTTTCCACTAGATAGGCCTACTCATTCCTATAACTTATCCTAGAACAAACTTTTTGTTTTTAATCGCTCCGATCACGTTGCCTGAAGCAGTGCAGTTTGTAGTACTTTCTGTAAATACGACTGTGCTTTGAAATAGGATGTTATAATACGAAAGTCTTACTATTGGCGAGAACGCCAACATTTTTAGGTGGGGAAATTAAAAACGTTCAAGCATAATCATACCGATACATCCTTTATATGGATAGTTGTAATGAAAGGAAGAGGATGAGTTATGGCCTAGACCTATTTCAACCTAATTTATGGTGTTGTCGATATATTTTAAAATCTGTCTTCACAGTTTAAATTGGTTGGTTTGGTGTAATGAAGGATAAACTGTATCTCACAACACAAACTTATTTACCTTCAATTTAATAAGGGTAGGTCTATGATATTTTTTGTGTAACTTTACTTATATAGAGCTATATCAGATCAGTCAGTAATTTCAAGCTGGCCAAGATACATATATATCACAATGTTCTTATTTTAGCCTTGCCATAAGTTTATTCTACCTTTAATTAAGAATTATCTAAAAGCTAAATTTGATAAAAGGCTTATACATTGTATTTAACTTAAATCTATTCATATGTCAACTTGCTTTTCATAGGAAACTACTTGAAAGGGGTCCATAGGTTCTAGCTTTGATCTCTTGTAATCTTGTACTTCAGTAACTTTTGATAGGTTATAAAAGAGGCAGTTAGCCTAGGTCTAGATTCTTTGAGGGAGAAAGTAAAGTGTACAATTTTGAATAATAGGTGGCATCCTCAGAATTTTGAAAAAGGAGCTAAAGGCAGTTTTAATGAGTAAAGCCTACAACTGTATTTTCAGTTAAGTATCATTTCAGTATTTTAAAGCCGTAAAGAATAACCCAACAACTGTAGCGCTCTAATGGGGTGCAGTATGATAAACGTTCACTAACTATTCGGATGTGATATAATGGTATAGGCCCTAATATATTCAATAACAGTATATCAGAGTTCTACGATCTATTAGGCCTACTATAAATATATATTCTGATATAATTAATATTCCCAAATTATTAATCAAGAATAATATTTGCAACAATATATTGTTGCATGACACTCAAAAAGTTAACATTTATTTTTACCTTAAGAAATTTAATAACATTAGGCCTTTACGAACATAACTCTTTGGTTATCAGCAAGATTGTATGCTAGGTTATAGCTGCTTTGAATTTTTGGCCTTTCAAGTTGCTTGAAAACAAGAAAAAATGAAATTCCAATTCAAGATTAATAGCATCGCCGTATTGCAATCATATTATTGCATCGCAACCAACGCTGATCAAATCCCATTAATGGGTCAATATTGTATAAAACCAATGTTTAATAAACTCAATGATTCGTGACTTAATCATGCAAAGCCCTTCTCATGGAGTAACACCACACCGGCAACCTTAAGAATCACTTGTTTAGGCCTATCTCCGACTATCTTCATGAGGGAGCATTGCAATTTTGAAATGTAAGACAAATTGAATTCTCCTAAAAATGTAGACACGAGTAATGAAATAAGTTAATGATGCACACATTACAGAACAATGTAATGTTAGGTATCGCTTTTATGGCCGTATTTGTCTAATTTGCTGATAAGATGTCAAAGAGTAAGGGGACAACCCGTTTTTCATGAATTTCATGGCGAGTTTCCTTGGTGAAAACCACCATGTCAAAACGAATTTTGTTTTCCTTTTTGTTAGGCCTATGTGTTTATTTTAATACAATACAGTAGACCCTCTCTTAACCGACCCCGGATCAACCGCCGCTGTGGACCTGTAGATGACCAGATCAACCTGTGGATGCGCAGTGGACGGATCGACGGTAGAGTGGTGATAGTTAAATTCAAATGATACGTATTGTATGTCAAAGATAAAAAAAATCAAAGATACGTATTATATTGCCATATCGCGATAAAACCGTATTGCACGCCAAATTTTTAATAATAGGTAATAACAATAATTATTTAAATACGATTCAGTCCAGCACTCTAAGCCTGTAAATAAATTTTTCATTTACATTTATTGCTTAATTTCATTCCAATTCTGTAGTTTTATTAACCACCACTTACAGTACATGTACTACAATCTAAGACATTCTCTCGGTTATGTCAGTGAAGTCAGGGTTTTTTCTTTAGGAAAGCAAAGACGAACTTGAGTCTGTAGATGGGTAGTTCGCCTCCGCTCATGTTATTCCAGCTGATTATTTATGTTGTAAAATTATAAGGTGAGAAGTTCATCCATCACATATGCCAGTATGAAGAGCATAACTGCTGCATTTCTTACTACAGTAGTAACAGCGTATGCAAGTAATATTTTTTTTAAAAATAACTTCTAAAAAAAATTTTTAAACATTTATCCAAAAGCGATTCGGGAATATCCTGATAGTTAAAAATGCCAAATACAGACAGTTTTCCTTTTTTAAGCTTTGTACGATAACAATACATTCACAGTACCAACAATACAAAATACGGACCTGTGGCAACTATTTATATTTGGTGGAATAATTACCAACATTATTGCACCTGATATTTTCCATAATTATTAACAACATAAAATATTGAAAAGTAATTTATCTAAAGCAGGACCTGCTATGGATAAATTACGCCTCTGCGGTGTCCCACTGGGCGAGCGACGCGAAAGTGACAAACTGGTTTTTCTGGCGGGGATGTCCTATATAGTGAAGCGAGCGACCGATGCGATCTCCACGCGACGCAAAGAGAACAAACTTCTTGTTTTTAATCGCTCCGGTCGCGTTGCCTGAAGCAGTGCAGTTTGTAGTTGTGTATCGACGTTTGACTTTTGGAAATTTGTCTCTTTTTGTTTAATTTCACTTCTTATGGCATCTGCAATATAAAACGAATTTGCACGCAGCACGCTGACGTTAGGGAAGTAAATTTCCGCATTAAAAACTTTGAAAAACAGCCTTTTCCAATGTAAAATCCCATAAGACCACGAACTGTGTTTGCTCAATCTTAATTTTTTTGAATAACTCATTATTAGTGCTAGAATGATCAGGGAGGGCTTAAAGTTTCCACCTTTTTAATTCCTAATTACTTATTACGAATTAATTTAACATGGGGCTTTTCTGACCCTTTTTGGGCACAAAAACTCAAAATTACAAATCTCAAATAAGAGGATTAGAATTTTCCGATTGTTTTGCCCAACGAACTTGTCCGACAGATTACATAAAAGAATGTCCCTACCAAATTTTTAAGGAAATCGGACAAAAATGCGACCGCTTGAGTGCAAACATATATATATATATATATATAATTTGAGACGATAGAAATGGATTAGTCAGGACCTCCCGCAGCGCCGCCCTTGCGCAGTAAAAATGTTCGGCGGAGAACTGGCGCTGTCCCCCAACCCCGCAGCCGCGAGTACTACGCCGGGGAGCCACGCTCTCGTTCCCACTCCATACATAACAACAGCAGTTCTGCCAACTTCCAGTATCCAGCGTTAAATTATGGGATCCTCAGAAACAATCGTGTTGTGTACGGCAATTATAGTAACCTAACCTAACCTAACCGTCGTAGCGCGCTGTTTAAGTTTTTAGCCTAAACGTTTCCTCCGAACATGTTTTATTTAATTCAGTAAAATCTTTTTTTGTGAAACGCGGAAAAAATCTGCCTTATAAACAGACAGACAGATAAACAAATTTAACACATATTCAAATATCTCCGCTGTATACAACTTTTTACTGCTAAAAGTAGAAACAGTATTCATTTAATTTATATTTATTTAAAGACAAAAATCGCCTTAGCATATTAATATATAAGATTTTGGAAATGACAGGATTCGTGGTTTGAAATTGTGGTTTTTTAGGAGTATAGGGCAATTCTGATGTTTATGTCAGTTGGAAGAACTGCTGTTGTTATGTACGGAGTGGGGAAGAGGGCGTGGCTCCCTGGTGTAGTATTCGTGGCTGCGGGGTGGGGGACAGCACCAATTCCCTGCCAAACATTTTTACTGTGCGAGGACGGTGCTGCGGGAGTTCCTGACTGTTCCAATTCTGCGCTCCCTACAATTTTTAACGACCCCCAAAACGTGTTCAGGGGGTCACATTAGGAACTGCTATGGTGGTACCGGGCTTAAGTTTCACCGTCCGAGTCATCTTCATGGTTCACTTTTCCAAAGGAAATTCACTAAAAATGTGCTTAGTAGCATTCCAGTATATGAATGAAACAATCACAATAGAAACTACAATAACTGAATTTGAGCTGGTTAATTACTGCCCAAAACCAAAATTACTGCTCAAATTTCAGCAACTGGATTCGCTTGTTATATTTATTATTTTAATTAAATCTCCCATGTGCAGTTTGTAAATTGATATGGACGCCTATTTTTAGTTATTTGAATGTGCTCATATAAGATGGTGCAATATTCAAAATGATAACTCATCCAGTTATTGGATCTGGTGAAGTAAGGGAGTTATGGCCTACCGACAAAAGCACCATTGAGAAATAATATAAAAATATTGTATGTACTGTTTTCCACTAGATAGGCCTACTCATGCGTCCAATTCGTACTGTTCAGTAAATATTGGTAAAATTATAGTTCTGGAAGAACAAAATTATTATTTTAAAATTAAATTGTTGATGCAATGATTGTTATTACATTTTATCTTCATCACATGTTCTTTTAAAATCACAATTCAGAAACTTGATTTACGTTGTGGTTCGTTCCTTCTTTGAAAAACGCATATCAGTTTTATTTTTTGGGATTTTTAATTTATGTAATATTTATAAAGGTATATGCTAGGGTCTTTCATAATTTCATAAAATGTTACTTTGAAATAGTGTAGGCAAAACGCCTGATTTTAAATGTATTACAGTACAATAAAACAATATTTGTAACTTTTAAGTATGTCACTTTGAATAAAATGCACGCTAATGGACACGCTACAGAGATAACTATGATCCCACTAATGTCAAAAATGATGTGGGTTTCTTAATTGCCAATACAAAGTGCCAGGGCCATTCTTCGGGGGGGGGGGGACTATGTCCCGGGGCCCGGGCAGCCGGTGTCTTATTTAGGACACTGTGGTGAACTTGAATCCGGTCGGCAACAAGGGCCCACACGGCCCACACCACCGGGCCTGTGTAAGCTGAGTAAGGACCCTGCAAAGTGCAACTTCTACTAAAGACATGGTATCAAATACCATTAAACCTCATTACATTTAAAGCTTTACTTTACTGTAATACATACTATGCTTTATTATGTATATAAATACAGGGTGATTGATATAAGTGTGCCAGCTGTTTTTATTTATAAGTAAAAGAGCTAATAAAAAAAGTTAAATTGCAACTTCCCTGGATTTTTGGTTCTGTATAATTTTGTGATTTTGAAATTTGGATTTCATCCGCCATTTTTCCAATATGGCGGCCAGCTTTATTTTTTCTTATGAAATGTTCATAGTTTTATTATTAAATCAGATATAAAATAACATTTTAAAATGTTTTAGCGAATTTCCCCTATAGGGAAGAAGCTATTACCGTAGGTGGCATGGTAAGACTTAAGCCCGAGACCATGATAACTTTTTGTTTTGAGGTCCCTAGATGCCAAAAACACTATTCGTTCAAATTAATATATATATATATATATATATATATATATATATATATGTATATATATATATGTGTGTGTGTGTGTGTGTGTGTGTGTGTGTGTCCGTTACCGTGATAACTTTTGAAAGAAGCGCCTGATTTTGATGAAATTTGGCACAAATGTGGAGAGTAACATTTATGACTTTAAGTTCGAAATCCAGATCGATCGGTCGATGGGAAGGGGTTTTATGGGTGTTTAAAACTTTTCAAAAATCTGTTTTTTGAACTTTTTACCCTAAAATTTTAAAAACACTAGATTTTGGTTATAGCCATTTTATAGAGCTTAAGAAACAAACAATTTAGTATTTTGAATCATTAAGATAGGTTTAGTGGTTGTGGAGAAAAGTAAAAAAAGTGTCCTTAAAATTTCCCATGTTAATCTTATGGGAATACGGTTTTTAGATTTTTCTCGGATGATTTCACTAAAAACTCCACATTTCTTTCTACCAATCAGTTTAGCTCTACAAAAAAATCATTTTGGCGTGTTAATTGTTGTTTTCGTCCAACCGTTGCAGTGATATTCAATGTGCTAAACACAGTACGTTGTACAATGTTATCCTTAAGGAGAATAAATAAAATGTTATATTTCGATTTTTTATGTATGTATATAGATGAAACGTGGTATGTGGCTTCATATAGTTGTGGTATATTGATATTAGCACAAACCTTTTTTTTATTTTTCCCGGTAGCAGCAAACCTGCATACTCGGCCCCCATGTTATTCATATGGAGAATAAGTAAAGCTTTATATCTCCCTTAATTGTGAACCTAAATTAATAAGACTTGGTATGTAGCTTCACCTGGTTGAGTTATATTGATAATTGCAAAAAACACATTCTTATCTTCCTTGTTGTAGCAAACCAGCGTACTCAATTATAATGTTATTCTTATGGATAATAAATAAAATGCTATATATCACTTATTAATGAATGTATTTTTATGAAACTTAGTAAGTGGCTCTAGGTAGTAGTGATACCCAAATATATATCCATTGGAAATTCGCTGAGTACGCAGGTTTGCTGCGACGGGGGTATTTATGTTTTGTATTTTTTCCCTAAACTTAACCGTTAAGGTAATTTTTATTGTTTTTAGCATTGAGTATCTCACCCTATGTGTAGCTCTGGAAGCTAAACAGTTAGGTTTATGAAAGAAACACCAAGAATAAAAACTTTTTAAAATTACATTTTATACTCTATTAGTTATTACAATTACAGGAATTTCATAAGAAAAAAATTAAATTGGTTGCCATATTGGAAAAAATGGCGGAAACATTTTCTAAATTATATTTTCCTAATTTTATTTATTAAATAGGGGGTAGAAAATGTAATTTTAAAACGTTTTTATTCTTGGTGTTTCTTTCCTATAACAAACTGTTTAGCCTGCAGAGCTACACATAAGGTGAGATACTCGATGCTAAAAACAATAAAAATAACCTTAACGGTTAGGTTAAAACGGTTTTAAAATGTTTTAAAATGTTATTTTATACCTGATTCAATAATAAAACTATGGGCATTTCATTATAAAAACTAAAGTCGTCCGCAATATTGGAAAAATGGCGGATAAAATTCAAATTTAAAAATCACAAAATTATACTGAACCCAAAATTCAGTGAAGATGAAATTTAACTTTTTTAAATAGCTTTTTTACCTTTAAAGAAAACTCTGTATATATGTTTAAAGAATCACTCTGTATATATATATATATATACAGAGTGATTGATATACATATATGAAAGTATTATTTATATTGTTATAATAAATAACTTTATTGGTACACTCTAGAAAACCCTTGGTCAACTATCGACAAACGGTACGGTCGATAAATGGTACGGTACGGTATTTGGTCAATGGGAATTGTAAAAGTTTTTTAAATACTTATATATATATATATATATATATATATATATATATATATATATATATATATATATATATATACGTATTTAAAAAAGTAATATAGTCAATATTTTAGTGTCATGGAAGACAATATTTAAACTGCCAATAAGTGTTTTAACAATTTAACTTAAAAAAGGTGGTAATTTAACTCTTCGCTTCGTTCTCTTACGCGACATTAGAGCGTACTCCTAGTTTTTAAGAAATCTTGGTATTTAATATTTTCTTGTTTCTTCTTTCTTTTATATTACCACTTCTAATTTTTAATTCACCTACTATTTAGGTATTCGTAGGACTTATATAAGACTTCAAAAGGTTTGGAGTACTAAACAAGAAGACAACAAAAATTTGTTATAAGTTACTGAACATGTTTTTATTAATATTTAGTTTACACTCTCCCATCATTTGTTGAAGGATGATAATCAAACATTGTAACTTATAAGGTATATTTGGCGGGATAATCACGTATCCTCCATGAATTAGTTGATAGAGGCCTAAGTGCGAATTTTTCCTCCGATTTTACTCTTAAAAGGACTGGCTGGGGATTCACATCTAATCTTTCTCAGCTCTAATAAACTAGAGTTTTAACTTCTTTTAAAGTACATATTGGTATACATTTGTATTTGTATTTTTAACTGTGAGCTCAATCCTCATACGCGATATAAGAGCGTACTCCTAGTAAATGAATATACTCTGTAAGTCGTGTATTCAATTTAAAATCTTCAAAGAGAATTCAATAGGCTTCAGCCTATTGTCAGGTCCCCTTGTAGGGATTAAAAGATATATGTGAAATTAAATCTACCTTTGACTGAGATGAACATGTAATAAACTGATTCAACTTCGATATCTTTCTAGTTCAGAAAATTGAGTGCATCATGTTTAGTAAAGCAATAAACATTTTATTTTCAGAACACTGATGGTATTACATTTTAATTTTGCAAGTAATTATTAAACTAAAAGGTTTTTTTTACTAAACAATTCCTGAAAACTAACCACAACACATTAATTTACTATATATAATTTTGATATTTAATTAATTTTCTTCAATAATGTAATTTGTTGTTTTTTATGCTTACCGTTTTTTTTAATCGAATACATGGGTGAGTGACATGATCACTTCTATATCTTGGAAAATATTTGTATAGTTAATTTGTGATTAATTTATATTTCTTATTGATGTCGAAGCTTACAAAACAGCTCTAATCTGGTATATGCTATGTAGGTCAAAGACACCATACATAGGCATTGTTTTGTAGAAATGTCTATATTGGATACGGTCGTAACGCAGTAGAATGCTGGTGTGGGAGTGACAGATTTAATGAATATCATTATTTAGCACTCATGTCGCAACAGTTGTCGAACACAAAGTCACACTACGCTGAACTTTCATTCGCCCGAGCCTAAACAAACATACTTTATACTAATTACACGCTACTAATACCTTTAGACTATTATAATCAAAACTCCCTGAATTAACTTAAATAACAATAGGAATATTGACCCATTAATAATTTTAAAATATAATTACAAATTATAAAAATCTTTAAAGTTAGGGAATATTAAACACAGCTCCCCATCAAGATGCTAGTTTCTATGTTCTCTGTTTATGTTTAACTAATATTAATTTTTTATGGTAAAATAATTTGTTGGATGATTGCTAAAACAAGTTGACGTCTGAGGTAGGTGTAAAATAGAAAGTTGCTATAGGATTTACTGGACAACTTCGATGTTTTTAAAAATTTTGACCTTTTGACCTTGATGCTATTTGACCGTTGCGAATTTTGTTCATATAAATATAAAAAAAATTTAAAACATATTTATTCTTTTAATATGTTGCCACGTCTGACATCAGAGTAAAGTTGCGTTAAGCACGTTTAACAAATTTGATTTTGATTTAATATGCCATAAATTTGAAAAATAGAGGATATTCTTTCAATGTCAATATTTTAATTTATTATATTTATATTTTATATTTATATTTATATTTTATATTTTATAATTTATATTTTATTTTAATAATATATTTTATTTTAATTAGATTACAAGGGTATCCTCTCCCTTATTTTGGTATTGCCTGATTTCTAGTTAAGTTTAGGGTTAACCATTTTTTAACTAAGATAACTTGAGTTTTCATTCATGAAATGTAAAATTTGTTTAACATGTATAACACATAGTTAATGTTAAAAATAACCGTTAATTCTTGGTGTACACTGTAACATAACATGATAATTAGGTAATAAACAAAATACAAATACAACACTATGGATTTTACTTCTACAGAACTCGTCAAGAAGCGGGGTTGTTTACTAGCTGTTATGGGTCTCCTGAGACATCTTTGTTGATTAACTGGTTTGAAGAAAGAGAAGTAAACAAACACTCGTTTTAGCAACGGTTGCGAAAAGAAAAGGGAAATATAATCTTCCCTAATGTGATTTGTAAAGGTTGAAAATGTTAAATACCACAGTGTTTTTCATAACAAATAAACAATTATACTATACATAAAAAGTTAATATGCAAACAAAATAATAAGTATTTGATACATTAACCTTTACAGATAATACAGACAATTTTACAAATTTACAATTAAAATAACGAACAATGATATTTCGGATTAAAGAAGAAACTTACAAGGAAGGTATATAGTGTAATTTAAAACTTTCCTGACTTCTCCTGATCACCATAATTTGTTCCTTCTTTTCCCAGATTTTCCTGATTGGATAAGATAACTATGATGGCTGGTTTTTCGTCAAATTTAACTTGATGTCCGGGTCAGTAAAAATAATAAAAAGAACAACTTAAGCATCTCAATGCATGTGTTGAAACCAACTGTTTGACGAAAAGTAATTGTTACTCATCATCATGTTGTAGTCCCTAGGTCCGCACACATCCAGGAAAACAGACATCACGGGAAAACCACTTTTTGGGGTTAGTAGATAATTAAAACGCATATTTTTCAGAGATCACGGAAGTTGGAAAATGTTTATGAAATCAAAACTTCCTCAATATTATATATATATATATATATATATATATATATATATCATGCAGTTAAACAGTTTTGTATTTAAATATTATCCTTAGTGACTCTTACTTTAACTCACTCTCAAGTAACAAACACATTTGTCTACATCTACATATATTATGGATATTTAGGTATTCAAGTTAAACACTGAATGTGCTAATAAATTAATGTAGCAGATCCCAGGTTATCTATACAAATGTACATATATACTGTGCCTAAAACCCCTCTCGTAACCCAACAGCTCATGAATAATGAATGCATTCGAAACCATTGTCCAGAATTGACTATGAATTTACAGTTTGTTTTTGTTCAAACACGAAAAAGGTTTACTACGGGTCTGTTCCAAGTACAATAAAGAGTTGTTTACTCGACGGCGTTTCGTTTATAGTTCAATACCATTTTACAAACAAATGCCCAGTTAACTTGCAATAGGTTTATTTGGCAAACGATTTGTATTTGTTGTTTGATTTTCCACGATCGAAATTACTGATTTCTAACGGAAATACAATGTAACACTCTTGTGTTTAAACTTAATATTCGGAATAAATTGTAAACATTTTAAAATGTTACAAAAAATAAGTTGATAAATATTGACTGGCCGACCCCTAAAAAAAATCAAACAGCCATGGGCTAAATTTGTTGCTTCAATCTATGTTTTCTAAACTTGCTACCTATTGCAAGCCTGCTCCTTTCTGTAATCCCTTTAATACGATTCAATACTGATGCAACCTTTTTGAACGCGTACATTACCATTTAGGCCTATACAAATTATAAAATTACAGCATTAAAAGTACTTAGGGTACAGTAAATATTTATTATATTTTCTCCTTAAACTTCTAAAGTCCCATAATCTCTTTAAAGTCATTGCATACAGAAGTATAATTGAAAAAAATATATATATGTTTTCAATTTATTTTTTTGTAAGAGTTAAATTAATTTGTTATGCAGATCTAACTTTTACCTTCATCGGGAATTCATGATTGCTTCACGACCCCTTGTCTGTATGGTACCACATTAAAGAATCATTCACAAAAGTCATAAATAAACATGCCGTTACCTTATTTAAAATATAAATTTGACACAATGCCAGGAGTTATTCTGTTTCAATTTTAACAGATAGCTGAGATGGGATTGCAGTTATTGCTCAAGGTTTGCAATGAAAGATAGTAAGAAAAAATCAAAAGGACCAAAAGAACGGTTACGTTAATTTTTAGGGAAGGTTTATTTAGTTTTTTGTGATCTTAGTGATTAAGGGGCTGTAGCCTAATACTTACATTATTAAAAAAACCTTTCCCCTATAATGAAAGAGATATGTATGCAAAATATTATGCCTTTTTAATAAATATGTGTAAATAATACTTAAGTTTTTATTAATTGTCTAATTTAACTTGTATTGGTTAATTTATGTTTTATTTATTATAATAATTTGTAATTATTCCTACGCTCATTCATGGTTATGTTAGATGGTTTATATATTTTATATTTTGTTTATAAATTTGAGGCGATAACAAAATGTAGTTTAGAAAAAAAGGTAACTTAATCGTAATAGATTTTATGTTATTTATTAATTTTATAAATAGTTGATTATAGTTATAAATTATTATTATACGTTTGTCACAAAATAGTACGATTATTTATTGCTATATAAGGTGCGAGGTAACCGAAACAATTCAAGGATTGAATTGGAACGCCTTTACCACTGGGTACAATGACATTCCTTGGAGGTCAAAGGACAAAGTTTGTGCGTATGAAATAAACAAACAATCTAATACTTATTTAACGCATTGAGCCAGTACATTTTTAAGTGCTTGAAATGGAAACATGAACTTTAAAAAACGTAAAGGTTTAAATAAAATATCTGATATCAAAAACTAAACTTGTTACTTTGAACTCGAACTTATTAAGGTATTTTTGTTATAAAAGTTTGGTTTTCCCCCCTAACTAATTAAAATAGAATTAAAGTTAAAATACATATAAGACATAAAAAAGTAGTATCTTACAGCTTAAATTCCTAAGGAGTTTTTAGCCAGCTGCATATTACGTAATCAAGTGTTTATTTAATAATTTTGAAAATTGAAAGGATTTTCCGATGGATGATTCAAAACAAATTAATACTTCCCTCTATTGGGCCCCACTTATCCGGTCCTGAACGTTCCTATAATGCTTTTATGGAAGAAAGGTTTTACTGAGTTTATTTCACTTGTGTTTTTTCTCTTTTTTAAGTCCATTTAAGTAAACAGCTGAGGAAATATTTCAATTTATAGAATAAATATTTCTATTTATATTTTATATGTCTACCAACTTGTCATTTTAATCATTTACTAGGTCATATTTTATGCAAATATCTGCAAATTATCTGTAAGAAAGAACTAGTAAATATCATTAAATATAATTTACTCTTTTAAAATATTTAACTAAAACCGATTTGTCAATTTACATAATGAAAATTAGTTTTAATGTAACAATTTGTTTTCATCGAATCCGTATTTACATGAGTGATAATGATGGTTCTTTATAACTGAAAACAACTAACCTTTTACTCTTTTCAAACATGTTAGTGCTTCCACTCTAGGAAAATACATTTAAGTTGTATGATTTATTGTATAAAATAAGTGTTTAACTTTAATTTTCAGCTTGATATAAAAAATATTAAAAAGCTAAGTCACTCTCAAACTATTTTATGAGACAAATATTATTAATTTTCCTTATAAAAAATAAATGGTGTGTTAACGTTACATTTATAGTTGTAGATAAATTGTATAACCAAGGATTTTTTATAAAATAATAATATAAAAACTCCAAGTGGGTAGGCAAAAACAAAGAGAACGAGGAGGGCAATGGCCCGACGAGAAAATCTTGGCTATTAAGAACAACTTGGCTTGAATAGTCGTTCCTCTAAATCAACTTCCCCAAATTATTTATTACCAAAAGTATACGCTGCAATCGTTTTTATAGAGTTTTATTTCATGGAAGTATTTTTTTAAATAGAATATCGGATATTTGTTTAATGATATGATGTTTTGTAACATAACCTAGGTTTTGGAAGTAAATCCAGTTACTGGTGTAAAAAAACCGAAAATCCATCCTGGTTGAGTACAAGTATTATAATAATTTAAAAACAAACACTATTCGTCAAACTACAAATGTTTGAAATAACCAAAATATGTTTTTGTTATACTGCTTCAAAAACAACTGTTTTTGACAGATGCGTTGAGATTCAAAAGTTCTTCTTTTTAGTCTTTGGATAATGACATATGTCGTACTAGTACTAAAAAGATCATTGTTGATGATACTTTTGATTCGAGGTCGTCATAAATCGATTAAAATTCATTCGATTATAAATAATCTAAACATTCATTGTTATTATCGAAACATTCATTGTTGTATTGTTATTATTTTTGCGTTCGTTTCCCGTACACCACTGGTGAGTGACAACTGTGAGTGACACGATGGACGAAGTTAGTAGGCCTAACGATTCGTATCGAAATATAATATAAAAAGCCCAAACACAACCAATATATTTCCATGACAACCGTGCCTAAATCGAATGTTTGTGTTGAAGAACAACCGATTGATTCGACCCACAATCATTGGATTGAAGTGATCGACTCAACAACCGATAGATATGAATGAACCGAAGTTATGCATGTGCAACAGCTGATTGTTTCAAGAGACAAGCTGAAAGAAACATTTGAGGTTATGAAGACACAGTACGTAAATTTTACTTTTGTTTTTATTTAAACCTTAAGTTTTTTGGCAGTATGACGAAAAATATAGTTCGTCACTCGGATCAAAAGTGTCTTTTTTAATACGAGCTCCAGTTTAACTGCCGAGGTGAAGCCGAGGCTGGGAAACGAGCGAGTATTAAAAAGACACTTTTGATCCTAGTGACGAAATATACTATAACAGTGTGTGTGGCACATAATATATTTAAATCCTATATTCACGTTTAAAACTTTGATTTATAGACTGGGTGCTCAAACAAACCCCTTCTAAACTCATGCAACCCCTCTTTTCCCCTCTTTTCAGCAAATTTGAACATAAAAATTTGTATTTTCAATGCAATAACTTAAAAATAACAGCAAAAATAAAATAACTAACAACCCAATAGTAAAAAGGATAAAAAGTAAACAACACAATTATCGTTTGTTTGTATTGTTTTTTTTTTCAACAACAGTGATGTGTCAACTTATAAATTTGGATTGGACTTCAACAGTAAGATTTGGTACTTTGGAATTTTATTGGTTTTAAAAAATACCATGGATGATAAGGTGGTATTATTAAAAATCAAAAACTAAACTGCATAGTAAACGAGGGCAAGTGTGAAACAAATAAATTGCTGTACCTGCTAAAAAGGTTGTTTAACAGTAAAAAGATATGTGATGGAAAATATTGCGTTTTTGCCTCAAATAATTTGCTCACTTTTTGTTGTTTATATTTTCATGAATGTCTTTTTTTTCAAAAGAAATAAGAAATTTTCCGTTTCATAGTTTTGGTAATTCTTAGCTCAGAAATAACTCTACATTAGCAATACCACAACATAATAAAACCTTTTTTGAAATACACTCATATTACTACATTATCAAATTCTTCAATACTCTCCCCACAGAAATAAAAACAAAGACAGACAGTAAACGACTCAGAGCCAGACTTGGATCTTTTCTAAAAGCAAAGGAGTATTACTGTGTTAAGGAGTTTTTTACGGAAAATCAATATATTTAGTTAGAAGTTTAGTTTGTTATCTTAGGTTATTTATTTATTGTTCATAATGTATAACACCTGACAATTGTCCATGCTGTTACAGTTGATGACAATAAACGCATCTGATTCTTGATTGATTTAATGTTCATAAATTGTAAAATAAAATAAAATAAGAGAGTACGTCCAGTTAAGAGATAAAATTAATTATGTTTTATCGTGTTCAACAAAGGAAATTCATAAAAACTAACAACAACAAGAAATTTAATTTATTATTAATATGAACATTTACGGACGTCACTATCACGCCATGGTACAGACCATTATTTTAACTAATAACAACAGACCGTTATGGGTGCTAGATAATAAAATGGGGTCTTCATGTATGTGCAATGGCACTTAGACCTCGTGAAAATAGCTGATAAAACCTAAGAGAGAATTACCCTCTCTCCCTCTCTGTCTCTCCCCCCCTTTTTTAATATGCATATTTGCTATCATGGGTTTATTACAGAAACGCTTTGATATTTATACTTATGTCAATTTGTAATACTGTTTTGTGTCCATACAAGCATCGTAATGTAGCTAACCAAAAATAATAATATACCTTTTATATATTTACTATCCATATTTAATGAAAACCATAGTTTCAAACTGTATATCCTGAAATGTTGTTGCACTAGATACTGATCGTATGAGGTGAAATGTATTTACCAGAATTTCACCAGTTTAATATAAAGTATCTGTTCCTAGATACGTTTTGATACTTAACAAAGTGAAATGCAATGCTTGTTAAGGATAAATAATAATTAACAATGCTTCAATTGCTGTTTATTTGAATTATACACTTACTACTGAAAGAAATTTAACCCTACGTAAAGGGGTGAATTACACCGTGTATTGTAATGTTAATTTAATATTTTGTATTCATAACAACTCTCAATATGATTTTTACATCACAAATTATAATTCTCATGGCCGAAAAACTCTAGATGATTGAGAAATATGTTATCCCCCGTAGTGTGCATGATTACTATAAGATGAATGAGTTGTATCAATTCAACACAAAACATTATATCCTGATATCACGAGCAGAGTGTTTACTCTCAGTTACTACCTGATGCCTTTCAAACTTTCCCTGCCGTAAAGATGGTAGGATTACACCAGATTCAAAGTGAAATTACAATTTTGATTCCCATAAAAATGATCTTTAGACAAGTAATTATATTGTTTTAATTACAATATTTATAAATTAAATAATAAACTTCAGTTTAACCAAACAACAACAATAAAACGTAGACAGCGTTGCGTCACCACCATAATAATGCGTGGGTAAAAATATACTAAAAACAAAGGGCCTAACTGGACAACCCAACCCAACCCAACTGCATATTCTTTATGGCTTTTTTTATTCTTTGAATAGGTGTTTTATTTGTTACTAGCTCCGGTTCTGGGTATTGTTAATGAGTATTTGCATGAAATGAAAAGTTAGGCACCTCATATTATTTATTCGTATTTGTTTTTGTTTCATTGTCTGTCATTGACATTTTGTAAATTTGTAAAGGGGATGGTCAAAACTGTGATCTTCCTATCGAACTAAAATCATTAGATCAAAGTAAAAGTAGCAGTTGAGACCAGTAACTAACCTTACCAAATTTAGGATTTGCTCATAATCGATTCCGAATCTTAGATTATGCAACTCTAACTACTGCGTTTTACGTTCATTTATGAATTAACATGATTATGTAACCTATATTCTATAGTATAGTATAGCCTTAGTTTGTTCAGAAACGTTCTGTATATTTAAAATGTTATTTTTATTTTTTAAATTAAATTAATAACAAGGAAGGAATGTTTGTACCTGGGAGATAGACCGAGCACCCCCCTATGTCAGAGACTTTTCCAACTATGTTTTCAATTTTGGTGGACCTGTACCAAACTACCGTCATTGACTATACACCTGTAGTAGACGGTAAAAGCAATGCTAAAATTGATTAACCAAGAAACAGCACAACCTATTGAGTGCGGTCAGCAACAGGAGCTATCGAATGTGCTTCCTCCTAGTAAACATTACGCGAACTACTTGGAATCGCATAGGCAGACGAACAGACAGAGCTCGCTTGATTGACGCTGGTGAAAGACGGTTATGACGTCGACACCAATTTTATGACAAGTTTGTATCAGTTATTACAATATTATTTTTACTTCACACAACCTTTGTTATTATAGCCTTACAGCCTTTGTTAAATCGTACATCACAACTTCCAAGTTGCGAGGAAAGCGAGACAGCTATTTTATTAGCAAAGTGAGATTTTAAAAACCCGCCAAGGCCGAGCTGAGTGTATGAGCCAGAGTTACGTCCGCCATTGCTTGCGATGGTGGTGATTTATATCCAGTGCTGTCAGAACTACGTGGAGAATCCCGCTTCTTTTGTTATCAGACGGGCCCATAAAGTTTTAAGTCTAGTACAGGAGTATAGTCAATGCTACCGTCAATATAAAAATAGCTAACAGCCATTGTTGATTAGCTATGATCTAACCCAGAACTTTGTGGCCCTAAGTCAAGTGACGTGTATATATATATATATATATATACAATATATACAATATATATATATATATATATATATATATATATAAATGATTGAGAAATAAGTGGCTCTTTTAACCTAGCATTGTAGCCAGCCTATATCGTTTGTCACATGTGTTTAAAAATAATAATTGGAATCAATACATGGTTAAAATGGTTTGCTAAACTAATTAACACAAGGTTTATCCCGTTTTCATTTAGAGTTTGAATATAAGCATTTAATCCGAGATCTCCATCCAGATTGTTTTGCTATTACGGCCCCTCAGAAATAATCCTAATACATATTTAGTCTTATTTCCATATGACATAATGTATTGTTCTCTATGTCATGCCGCTGTGTTTTCAAACAGATAATAAGGTGCCAATCTGAAACCATGCATTCACGACTTTCCTCAAAAGCTCGCCCGATGAATGGGGACGCTGAAAAAGAAATATGTATACCCGGGTACATGGAAAGTTATTCAATCAAAATATAATTAAATAAACATATCAACGTAGAATGAATAGTGCTAAAATGGTGGAAACTGTAAGAAATAAACAAGTCAAAAGCGACTCGCGGAATGCATTAATTTCCTTCGAGAATACAATTCTAGATTATAAATGCAATAAACGACGACGAAGTGTTTCTCATAATACATCAATGTCAGCCGCCACTATTTGTCACCTTTTGTACTAACCTAAGCAATTCAATTGAATGTTTTTTTTGTGTCTGATAAATAACATAATTGTTATTCGCTTTGCAAGATTTTGTTGAACCGCCAAACGATGAATGCGTTTTTATAATGATAATACAGGTATCATATTTTAACTAAAATTTAAATATATTCAGAGTGATAACTTTAGTTGGTGCACCATTGGCATATCAGAAACCACAAAATGTACAGAAAAGTTTAAAAGAAAACCCCTCATCTACATTAAAGTGACCATTCAATATATTACCTTGTAATTCGATGAAATTTCCAATATGGTGGTTAGCCTGACAATTTTAAATACAAAAAAATAGGTGAATGACGTAAAAAGATTTTAATGATTTTTTATTTTATAAATATTATTTTAAGACTGAAATGACAACGTCACATATATTTCTGCAAAACTTTGTTTATTTACGACTTCAATTACAACTACAGAACGTAGCATAGAGTACAATATTAGGAAAAGTAAAGCACTACCGTGTTTGGTACTATGGTAAATTAACTATATTAATCCCGAAAACAAGTGTGATTTCTACCGAAAAGTAGTTATATACTTGGATGAGCGTAATGTATGAATCATTTTGTAAATAAATGGATTTAATGTTTCAAATACATTTTTATACTTTGTAAACTTTATGGGTAAGGAGATAGTGACGGCCCATGATCCAATTTCGTACCATTAGAAAATCCAAGGGCACAATGTAACAGGATTTATCTCAAAAACCATTAAGATCAATAAAACTATTCCTACAGTGTAAATGTCTTAAAATCAAACTTAATTTATGTTAAATAAAAAAAATCTAGATTCTAAAAACATGTTTAATACTTAATAATTTTTATGCAATAATTAATATGAATAATAATTTTATAAACAAAATCATATGGCTATGTTTATGCTTCAATATTTACAATTTGGTTTAGTATATCGACAGCTTAATTTTATGGTAAATGAAAAATGTGAAAATCGATTCTCATTATTCTACAGGAGAGTTCAAAGAGTCAGGCTTGATTGCGGTTACTGCCCCATTGACCTAGTTAGTTGGTCCACCAATGATGAATAAACAAAGCGAAATTCAATAGTCCACAGTAAAACATTTTAGATCTCTACTAAATGAAATCGGATGGTGCAGTCATAGAAGCTGGTTAAAATACGTACATCAAATAGGTTTAATAGTATCACAATGAATAAATTAACACTATTTCAATATTTCAATATATTTTCAAAATTTTAGAAATGGGCCTGATGATGACGAGCCAAACTTTCTCAATCTTCATTGGGCCTGATGAAGATCCTTGTGACCAATCGAAATCGAAGCCTTGTACCATACTTTGTATATTTTCTGTCTTGTAATATTGTATGAGTGTAAATATATTTGTAAGTATTATAAAACGTCTTGTATCAACTTATTGTTTCTTGTTTTGTATTAACGATTCAAAAATTGAAAGCAGAATATAAACTGTGTAATAATTGTTGTATTCATTAGCTAAATTATTTTAAATGATAAGTACTATTCAGTAAATATCCTAGTTAAACCAGTGCTGCTTTACACAATATACTGTACACATATTGCCAACAGCAACTTTACTGATAACGCGACAAGGCTGAAGGAGTATTGTTTTGCTCCAACTTACAGGAATATTGCTAAAACGTTGGTTCTACGACGTTTTATAAAACAAGAATTTAAATAGCGATTTTGACATCAAAATAGTCAAAATAGTAACATCGAAAAATGCAATGAACCAAAGATTTATATCGTAGGCTTTACATTACCTTACATTACAATAATATTTAATTAAAAGTTTTAATAATACAAGCCAAAAATAAATCCAATGTATGGAGTTGAACTGAAACTGTCTCCCAAACAGAAAAATCTTGTTAAAAGTTTAACTGGCAAATTGACAACGATTCTATCTTTCCCTTTGTTCTACGAGCCTCTACTCTTAGAACTTAGCTCCTGTTCATAAAACTTACTCAAGAAACTTCACATTTCTTTTATCTGGTGTGTTTTAGAAAACCACTCTTAAATTGTAATCAAGTTAAACCATTTTAGTACAGCGTAATGGAACATATTCAGTTCGTTTTAAACGAGTAAACTACTATTAAAAACACAATACAACAGATTGGACCGTTCCATTACAAAAAGTAAAACATACCTCTAAATGTAATTGTTATCAATTGTTATAAGTATGACCTTGTAGTGTGTATTTGGTATAACCCTTTATCAATATCTTGCCAGGTTTAAAGAGATTAGTAATATTTTCGCTAAAGGCGGAGTTTTACTATCGTTCAGAGTCGTTTCAAACACATTTACGCTTAGTGTGCTATTGGGGAGTGTTAAGTTTGAATAACGACCCTACTGGTGTGTTAAAGAATAAGGATGCCCCGGTTTGATAAAACTGACCCGCTAATCGCTTCAAGATTTTACAATAAAATGAAATAGTTCGTCCTTTAAAAAACGTGGTAAAATTACAATATTTTCTAAAATTACATCCACCTGTTGACAGCATCATGATTATTTAGCTATTCTCAGGAATTTATACTTTGGAATTTAACCGGTTATATTTTATTATACGCACACAAATTGAGGGCTTAACGGCTTTAATAACTACCCGAACCATTAAGATAGAGCTATATATCATTTTAAACTTTTACTGTATTGTAATATGGAGAGAAATGTCTTCAATTAAATAAGTTATATTTTATGTTAATTTTTACAGAAAATAAATATTTCTCATTTTAAAAAATATACTCTAATCATATATAGGTTTCCTTTAAAAAAATAGAATTAATAAAACAATATAGAAGTTCCACAGTGGCTATAAGACGATAATTAAAATTCATTTTACTTAAACAAATACTTATTAAAATATGATTCTTTACTATGGAATAAGTTCAATTACATTTTGCCGAATATAAATAAATAAAATAGAGTATTGAAGGCATTTATAATTAATTTGTAGTCGTAAAAACATAGGAAAAGGAAAATAGCTTTGTTCATAATTTAGTGATTATTCTAAGGAATAAGCTGTTAGATAAATAATAATAATTAATTTTATTACTAGTTTCCTGTTACCAATAGCAATGTAGTTTTAAAAGCCTAAAATCCAGCAGCAATCAATGTAAAATAAACATATAACAGTAAGCTCTATCACTACGAAACATAATATGAAACTTTTAAGAAAACCAGGCACGTATTGAGGTTTAAGAGCATAAATTATTGACATCCTGGCAGGTATTGTCAGGGGAATTGTCATCAATAAACTGCAATCATCTCGCCAGAGGCGGGATGGCGCCAGCTTTGTGACTTTGATACTTGTGAAATATACCACCTAATGTTTATAGACATCCCTTGTAAAAAGTTAGTAAACATACTGATCTATTTCGTAATACGTCTAGCTTAAAATCTTTATCAACCGTGATTTAAATAATAATAAGAAATATAACACAGAATTATACAACTATACGGATAAACTTTATTATAGTCTAAGTATGATAGAGAGTTAATTTAATTCCTTTCGGGCTTCTCAAGCAAATCATGTATATAGATTTATTGTATAGATTTTTGTATCTAGATTTGTGCAAAGGCAAGTTCAGAGAATTGTAGATCATAAACGCTCCTTCGTTATGTTTGAAATCATTCCATGAAAAGGAAAATAATATGATGAATTCTCATCAACACCCGTATTTTACCGGAAATTGAAATGTAAATTCATCCATCCCACATAATTTAAATCCTTCTGAATCAAAATCATGTTAAGCCCTAGAATATTACTCACCTTCAATATTTTAAGAAATTTGCGATATAAATTAGTTTAGTACAAATCTGAAACTGTACCTCTTATCAGGTGTTACTATGGTCTACCAAAATTGTCCTCCCATTTTATAAAACTGACTCGTATTGTTTAGTTTGCGTTCACTATCTCATGGGAAGACGTTCAGAGTAGAAGGCACGTACGTTGGCTCAGCGGTGGTTATTTCAAAAATGTCTGGAATATTAGTCACATGGAAAAATGTACAAATATGGTAAAGTATGATTGCAATACTCATTTATATTAATTTCCACGTTGACATGCCTTTTAACTAGGACTGAAATTAAAATATGGCCTTAATAAATTAGAAAATAATGTACATTGAAAAAATACAACTATGTAAACAAGTTTTTATATTAAAATACCCCCGTCGCAGCAAACCTGCATACTCAGCGAATTTCCAATGCATAAAATATGTCTTAATACCACATAAAGCCGCATACCAAGTTTCATAAAAATATATTCACACATAAGCGATGTTAATTATTCTCCATAAGAATAACATTGGTAATGAGTACGTAGGTTTGCTGAAACAAAGAACACACACAATTGGTTTTTATGAAAATATAAATAGAATTTAACTAGGAGAAGCCACATACCAAGTTCCATCAATATTCAATCATAAATAAGCGCTTTATAACATTCTAGTTTTTCTCCATAAGAATAACATGGGGGCTGAGAAAGCAGGTTTGCTGCAACAAGGAACAAAAAAATGGGTTTTTATATAATTATCAATATAACTCAACCAAGTGAAGCTGCATACCAAGTTTTATTCATTTATGTTCATAATTAAGGGAGTCATTACAGTTTACTTATTCTCCATAAGAATAACATGGGGGCTGAGTAAGCAGGTTTGCTGCTACGGGAATAATCAATAAAAAATAAATTTGTTGTGAAATATCAATATACCAGTACTACATGAAGCCACGTACCAAATTTCATCAACATACATTCATAAATAATCGAGATATCAAATTTTATTTATTCTCCATAAGGATAACATTGGACAACGTACTGTGTTTAGCACTTTGAATATCTCTGCAACGGTTGGGCGTAGAATCACAATTTAAACACCAAAATGATTGTTTTGTGGAAATGAACAGATTGGTAAAAGCAATTGTGAATTTTACATTAAAATAAACTGAGGAAAAGCCAAAAACATTTTTCCCATAAGATTAACATGGGAGATTTTATGAGTTTGTTTTTTGGATTTTCTCCGCAACCACTTAACCTAGGTTAATAATTCAAAATACTATATTATTTGTTTTTTTAAGCTCTATAACATAGTCGAAACAAAAATTAAGTTTTTTAAAAATTTCTGGGTGAAAAATACAAAAAACTGGTTTTTGGAAAATTTAAAACCCCCATAAACCCCCCTTCCCATGGTCCGATTTTTCTGGTTTTCGAACTTAAAGTCATGAATGTCATTTTACACGTTTGAGCCAAATTTCATCAAAATCGGACGTTTTTTACTCAAGTTATCGTGTTAACGGACACACACACATATCTATATATATATATATATATATATATATATATATATATACATATATATAAATCTGAACGAATAGTGTTTTTGGCATCTGGGGACCTCAAAACAAAAAGTTATCATGGTCTCGGGCTTAAGTCTTACCATGAGACCTACGGTAATAGCTTCTTCCCTATAGGGGAAATTCGCTAAAAAGAGGTTGGCGGGCTTTTTCCCTATACTTTGCCGGTCTAGATGGGCCTCTGGCCTGTGCGTGAGACGTATCAAGCTAAGCAAGCGGTAAGCCGCCACAAAACATGCTAGATAGACGTGATAAAATGTTTAGGGTCGGACTGGGAACGTCAGAGCCACTGCCATGGTTCCCAAGGCCGTCACCTTGACCACTACGCCAGCTCACGTTATGCCTACGTTTTGAGGAAAAATAAATGAACTAACTTCCCAGATCAGCTATTAGCTAATCAACAAAATAAATACAAAAATAGGCCACCAGCCAGCGAGCACATAATAGAAAATTATTATAGAAAATTATTCTATGATGTGCTCGCTGCCACCAGCAGTACAAGAAACAATAAAATGCTCCTACTAAAAACAGGGAGGTCTAGCTTACCAGCAGCAAAAAGATAGCTATTAAATATCAGTGTACAAAACATACTATGAACAATTTTACAAAACATACTGCGTATTTACGACAAAATAAAAATACAAAATTGGAATGAAGGAAAGTTTTAAAATCAAGTAACACTAAGAATAATAGTGCACAGCAATAGTCATTATCAAATGAATTTTAGTATAACTTGTATTTCCTATTCTACTCCTAGTTTATTACAAAGCAGGTTCAATCGATGATTGGTTTCTAAATATATCTAAACTCTCTAGAGTTTTAGTCTTATTCATTTAGGGAAATCAGATTTTTCAGATAATAGTTAATGGTTGGCATTTAAAGCTTGGTTGGCTAAAAATATATGTTTTTATTATATTGCACAAAAAGCAGTGTTTTTGGGTCTGTAATTAATTCGTAAAATCACATAAATTAAAAAAGAAAAACACAGAAATTAAAATATTTTCTTAGTTTAGCCTTGCTGGCCTGGATAATGCTACCTGTAAGGGTACTCTTAACTTTATTAATTTAGTGATTACTAGTTGAACTAATCAACTAATAAATGACACGATTACAATAATCATTAAGGTGAGAAGGTAATTTAATCTCCGTGGCTAAAATAAGACGCTCCTTAACACTCTTTTACAATTCAGAGACTACTGTTACAAAATCAACAAAAACTGTGTTGCATATTTTATAAGCAAATATAAGTTCTTTTCATAAAATACGGTAAGAAATAAAATTATGCGACATTTTATTAGTTACTAATGATATTTATTACATAATTAAACTTGTAATATTTTATAAAAAAAAAACTAATGAGAAATTTTACTTCTTAATTACTGACTATATTAAACTGTACATCAGGATTAAAAAAAATTACCGTGTCCTGGAAAACAAATTAAGTCAAGTGCAGACAAGCGCTCTTGTAATATAACGCTGGAACTCTTTCGCTTTTAATTACCTCACTTTAGAACGAAAAATATCAAAGGTACAGTACTAGTGTCTTACAATATTGTCAAAAATTGAATTTTTGGTTATGTTAGTTGTAATCAACTATGCGTCACTATATGTAGACCCATTTTAAGAAAATGGGTCGGATCGGTTAAGTAAAAAAATCTTATGTTGTTATGTCCATCGTGCGTATCGTAGATCGTTATGTAGAAATATATGTTTTATAGTATTCTAAAACTGTTATAAAAACAAAAATATTTGTTTCGATACTTTTTTGAATATTGTATTAGAAAATAATTTAATTGAGGTTTAATTGTGCTTTGATGACTTCTATATAGGGGACATTGGGTATTAAATTAAATGATTCCTTGTTTGTAATGAAATTATTGGTAGAATCTTCAGCTGTAAGGTGAGCTCATAGAACACCCCCAGACCACTTAAATTGTAAAAATTGAATATACTATCGTGTAAAATAGTAAACATAACAGAGTTAGTAGTCATATGTGATTTTCTTAAGCAATATAACAAATGCCTCTAAAGTTTAACTAACAAGTATTTCTAGGGATAAATTACTGTTGATAAAATACCTTTCTTTTTATTCACCTGTATCAGATTTTCATTACCTAAAATAAAGATGACTTTCAAGTGAAGCATGTTCTCAAGAGGCTAGGAGTGAGACTGGAGTCTGGAGCTGGCAGAGGACAGGCATATATGGAGGCCAATGGTTGGTGAGGCTAACAATCCCTTGGGATTTGTGTGGCCAGGGACTAAGAGTAACAAGTAAAATAATGTATAAGTTGAAGGATGTTTGGATTGACCTAATATATTACATTGTTCAAGACCTATCGGCAACCGTTTACTGTTGATTTTGTAATCAACTAGACAATTGTTGTTTTTAATTCAATATGAAAAAGTATACAATATGTCATGTATAATTGGTAGGTCCAATACAAATATCTAACTAGAACACCATTACACACCGATATCAAAATTAGCTATTTAATTTTTTTATTAGTAACAAGGGAATTAATTTTGAAATTTTGTGATGGAAGTGTTTGAAAAGAAAAATAGACTAAATTATAATTGCTCTGTGTCCGAGGCATAAATGACAAATGATCCTCTGAGAATGACAAAATATATTATTATTTTAAACGTTTTTACGATTACGCTTGATAAATTACTTGATGAAAATAGATGACAAATAATCCTCTGATAATTACAAAATATATTATTATTTTAAAAGTTTTTACTATTACGCTTTATAAATTACTTGATGAAAATAGATGACAAATAATCCTCTGATAATTACAAAATATATTATTATTTTAAAAGTTTTGACGGGTATTCTTGATACGTTACTTTATTTTAATACATTTTAATAACATCAAACTGAACTGATTTTTAAGAATATCTTGTGTTACAAATGTATACTTAAAACTACAGTATTTATTTGTTATTAGGATTAATTTTACATTAAATGTTTCTCTGAATCTTAAGGTTTAAAGGGGATATGGGAAGTTAAAATACCCCCCGTCGCAGCAAACCTGCGTACTCAGCGAATTTCCAATGCATTGATATGTTTCTCACTAGTACATAAAGCCACTCACCAATTTTGACAAAAATACATTCATAAATAAGTGATTTATTACATTTTATTTATTCCCCATAAGAATAACATTAGGACTGAGTACGCAGGTTTGCTGCAACGAGGAAGATAAGAAATGAGTTTTTATGCAATTATCAATATAACTGAACCAGGTGAAGCTACTTACCATGTTTTATTAATTTATGTTCATAATTAAGGGAGATATAAAACTTTACTTATTCTCCATAAGAATAACATTAGGGCTGAGTATGCAGGTTAGCTGCTACGGGGACAATCAACAAAACATTTCTTTTTTGTGCAATTATCAATATACCAGTACAACATGAAGCCACATACCAGATTTCATCAATATACATTCATAAATAATCAAGATATCAAATTTTATTTATTCTCCATAAGGATAACATTGGACAACGTACTGTGTTTAGCACTTTGAATATCTCTGCAACGGTTTGACGTAGAATCACAATTTAAACACCAAAATGATTGTTTTGTGGAGCTGAAGTGATTGGTAAAAGAAAATGTGAAGTTTACATTAAAATTAACTGAGGAAAAGCCAAAAACCTTTTTCCCATAAGATTAACATGGGAGATTTTATGAGCATGTTTTTTGGATTTTTTCCGCAACCACTTAACCTAGGTTAATAATTCAAAATACCATATTATTTGTTTTTTTAAGCTCTATAACATGGTCTAAACCAAAATTAAGTGTTTTAAAAATTTTAGGGTAAAAAATGCAAAAAACTGATTTTTGGAAAATTTAAAACCCCCATAAACCCCCCTTCCCATGGTCCGATTTTTCTGGTTTTCGAACTTAAAGTCTTAAATGTCAGTTTACACATTTGAGCCAAATTTCATCGAAATCGGACGTTTTTTACTCAAGTTATCGCATTCACGGACACATATATATATATATATATATATATATATATATATATATATATATATATATATATATATATATAGATATATCTATACATATATATATAAATTTGAACGAATAGTGTTTTGGACATCTGGGGACATCAAAACAAAAAGTTATCATGGTCTCGGGCTTAAGTCTTACCATGAGACCTACGGTAATAGCTTCTTCCCTATAGGGGAAATTCGCTAAAACAGTCATATGTGTACGGAAATTAACTTTTTTTCTAAAGAGGTTGGCAGCCTCTTTTTGTCTTCCTTTTCCCGTCCACATAGACTTTACATCTGTGTACAGAACGTATCCTGCAAAGCAAGGAGCGAGCCATTACAGTAGGAGTTGAACAATACTGATAATATATACACGCCAGGACTCCGATTTGAACCCACGACAGGACCACTGCCATGGTTCCGGAGTCCGACGCCTTGACCACTAGGCCAACGACTCACGGACGGCGATCATGGTCATGGTCATGGTCATGATCTTTCATGGACGGTTATTTAATACTGTCGAAACTCTTTTTGAAATTTTATATTCAAGATACATTATTTTGCATTTTTAAACAACTATAACAAAACATGACAAACACATAAATAAGTAAAACTATATAATATCTAGATAAAGCTAAATACGTAAAAAGCTTAAAAAAGATTTTAATAACAATATATAGCAGCAAATCTATCCAGCGATTTCCATAATTTCAGACTCGTACCTGCAGTATATTTCCAAAGTATATTTATTGTGTCTGCACTTTATCTCTTAAATTAAAATAATACTTTGAGACAAGGTACACCATTAAAAATTTAGTTTAAGTAATGAAGATAGATAAAGGAGAAACCTCAAGGTATGTTTTAGTAGAAGACTTTTTCTCAGAGAAGATCACTTGGTAATGACGCCAGCTAGAGGGCCGACAGCAGTAATTGTCCAGGTCGTTACAACTGGCGACATCTGTAACTGGTGATCAACGCGCTGAGTGAGTGTTTCTGACAAAAACAATCACTTAATCTCACGGACGGGTGAGCAGCTAGTCACTGCTCTTGTCTGAAAACAATTAAAGAGAGGATTTATCCATCCCATGCTAAAAGTCGTTTATATATTGTAAAAGAGTACTGGAATATAACGAAACGATAAAATAGGGGAAAAGTGTATTGGAACAAATATTTATTTATACAATATCCAGGAAGATGTGTTATATATTATGCCTTTGCAACTTTCTGTACAATCCCACTACTCCTTAGAGAAATATTTGGCAATCATAACATTAATGGTTAAAATAACAAAGTATAACTACGAGTAATTAACATACTTAACTGACTTAATAAAGTAACAAACAAATAATAGTCTGTAGAGCGGTAATAATGATAGTTTAGTACTTTTTTATCAATTATGTTTTTTCCTCTTACAACCGGCAAGATTTAAATTCACAACTAATGATATTTTTTAATTATTACAGTTTAAAAAATAATTCCTTTCATGATTTTACCCAACAGTTGTACTTACTCAAAACATATTCTAATATTTTATGGTTTTGTATATTTTAAGATTTTATAAGGGAAACCAAATAAAACTTCTCCCAAGAGTATGTAGTTTAAGGCAAATAGTATCTACAGAATAACAATAATATATTATAGGAAAATATTTAAAAGTCTAAACTCGCCGTCCACTATGTCTTAACGTAGCTTAGGTATTCCACTAATGTTAATCACCGTATTACACAGCAGCACAGCAAGTTTTGCTATTAGGGTAAAAGCGTCTTCCGAGCTCAGGCATTCCGGTTCATCCACGTTCAAACTACTTCTAACAGTATTTTACCTCATTACGTTTATCCGGTTCAACACAAGAAATATAAATATTGTTTGGTGCGTGGTCGACGAATATACAAATACTGGATGGCAATTTTATTTGTCAGTAGTAAAGCTTTAGGTACACCAACGCTATACACGGCATCTCGAATTTTAATATACGTCGTTATTTTTTCCCTCCCATATTCAGTGGATATGTTTATTTATATATTTATTCACTGAATGTGAATACTCATGTAGCCGTAAAAAGATGGCTGGTTGAGCTATTCACGTATTCACGAGTTTTTAGCGTTGTGCATTTGTAATACTTTTACTTGATAAACATGTTACTAATTTATGTTTACACCTAATTTGTTTACGTGTTGAAATATTTTACTGGGTTTAATATATTTCTTCCCATAATATAAAAATGTAATGTCCTAATACCTCCCCCTAGATGCACAACCGTAAACAGTGATAGGTATATATATTGGTGTATATATTCATGGGGATAGCTGATTTGTAATAATATCAAGTATCATGTGATATCTTTACCTCACCAAACTGTGTTGATAGATTTACCAAAATAAGCTCTTATTTGAATTACGAAACCGACTAACAACTCATGTGCCAATTTTGATTGTAGAAGTTGAATATTATGGAGAGAATATTTCCTTTTTAACTGTTAGCCTAAAGTCAACTACACGTTGAAGTGCAACGCAATACCCTTTTTCTTATAGTTAGTAAAATAAGGTTAATAATACGAGTTTAAACACGTAATTCGTGTAATCAAGTCGTAAAATGTTAAAATTAATTTTTAATTTTTCCTTATTTAATTTAACGAGTACAGAATGGTGGAAACTTATCAAATATGCTGCAATTTTTAATCATTCAAAAGGAAGAAATATCTCAGGTAAAGGCCTAGATAAGTAGTGTGGGTTTGCGGGTTTTGCGCCGGAAGTGACGTCATCCGGTCACGTGACCGGAAGTGCTGAGTCATGAAAGATGTTATCTGGGGGCTGAGCCAGTGACGTAGGCGGTTTTGTGACGAAATGAGTTAAAGTTCAAAGTTCAAGGTCACGGGGAGGTAATTTTAAAAAAGTACTACCTCGCACGCGTAAAATCCGATTGTGATTCGATAGTTTTAATTCGATAAAATATCGAATGAAAATTATCGAATGAAGCAATCGAATGATACGAGTGCGAGGTAGTACTAATACAAATATTACTTTATTTTATTTACAATAATTCATATTACAAATATTACTTTATTTACAATAATTCATGTTTACAATAGTTCCCCGTTGTTGGTTGTCATCGATGTTGTTGATCCGGACGAGTTGCGGCCTCGCCAGATGAATAGAGTCATAATGAATACACCTAATTTTGATGGACATTTCAACAGAGAGCTCGATGTACACCGGTCGAGAGCCGGAGGTGTACTGACTACTCGCTAGCTAGCGTTTTGGTATCAAACAAAATGGTGGGGGTAAAAGTGTGGTGGGGCGGAGCAGATGGCGGACGGCAGATGGCAGGCGACAGATGGTAGGCGGCAGGTGGCAAGTGCGCGGCAGATGGTTGCTACTACATCCACCATCATTAGTCAAACCCTATTAGGGATGACATTATTGCTTCTGCATCAGTAGATATTGTGCTAGAAACTTCATGTACTTGTATTTCATCATTTGTATTGTCAGCTTGCTCAATATTAAAAGAAGAACATGTGGAAGAAACAGTAGTGCCTTGTATTTGTGAATCCATGTGAACTATGCAAGAGCCGCAGGTATACTGAAGTGATACAAGCATGTAGGATAGACACTCGCCTTTACCCCCCACCACACCAGTTTCCCCCACCAAGTTTTCACATCGCACAATAACTACGGGACATGCATTAGTTAGGGTCTAGCTCTGACTCTGTGAGGATCGGAGCTCCGTAACTGAAAACATTATCAATTCTTGCTCGACACTGTTTTTACGCAATCATAACAGTCACTGTGATCTAATTTATTGCATGTACTCATATGATGCATCTTGCGTAGCAGACAACTTGCTAAGAATGTTTCAGCCTGGAGTATTCTACGGCGAAATCGCTCACAATCCACTAACAGCGTAGACCTTCTATCTTCACAGTCGGAGAAGTAGAAGGTGGTGGCAGGCGGACTGTTGAAGGACACCTTCGTCATATTTCTGTAAAACTGTGACATCTTTAGAATAACACAAACTCTATAGGTAGATGTTAATCCTGCAAGAGCTAAAAGTATAATGATATAGCGCTAGCGTGTATGATACCCACCCGACCTACCCGCACAACAACGTTACCTCGGTATACTTTAAACTATAAATAACTTGTCGTAGTTTAATCCATAAACAAAGTATTTATTAATGTCAGGCCTTGAAAGTGTTGTTTTCGCGCTGTTTCTTCCCTAATCTCAGTCGGATCTGAATTATATTCGCACCATCTTGTTCGTCTGATTAACCCGCGTAATTTGAGTACCCACTCGCTATACTTTAACCCAATAATAAAGAAGTTATTAGTATGTAACCTTGAAAACATTGGTTTTTTCGCTATTTCTGCTATACCGTTGGTCGGATCTGAATTCTGTTTGCACTATCTTGTTCGTCTGATTAACCCGCGTAATTTGAGTACCCACTCGCTATACTTTAACCCAATATTAAAGAAGCTATTAGTATGTAACCTTGAAAACATTGGTTTCTTCGCTATTTCTGCTATACCGTTGGTCGGATCTGAATTCTGTTTGCACCATCTTGTTCGTCTGATCAATTCGCGTAATTTGAGTACCCACATGACATACTTTGGACAAACTTTGTAGTTTTTTCGCTTCTGCTACTATACCCTTGGCCGGATCAAAATTCTGTTTGCACCTCCTTGTTCGTCTGATCAATTCGCGTAATTTGAGTACCCACATGACATACTTTGGAAAAACTTTGTACCCCCCCCCAACATGGGTCATGTTCAAGGTCAAGGTCAAGTTCAAGGACTTTGGGACTTAGAAAATTTCACAAAGTGGGCTGCACAAACAAACTCTCCTGCCTATGTACAGGCCAAGTCCCTAACTTGAAATGCTTAGGGTGGTCCTGAAAAGGACCGTTTGCGTGCTGAAGGTTGGTCGGGATAAGGATCAGTTCAAACTTTATTCTTCAAAACCCACTTTACCCTCCCATCTTTTCTGGTTAAGAATAACTCCTGTGTATCAGGTATCAGAGGAGGTGGCGGTGGGAGAGACTGCGGCAGACGCACCTCGATGTAGTGGATGGTGTGTTGAAACAGGAACACGTGGTCCCCGTTGGTTGCCACATATTTATACTCCGTCATCCGCTTCAGATTTCGAAACTCGACCTTGGAGACTTCAAACGGTGTCAACAAGTCGTTCAGCCCCATCACCCTTGTCCGTTGCATCACCTCATCGACAGTCGGTGTTGGAGACGAAGGTTGAGCCGCCGATGTAGAAGGCCGAGGCTGAGCCGATGTAGAAGGTCGAGGCTGAGTCGAGGGTCGTTGTTCAAAATACAGCGGATGACCATGGAGATTCCGTTTGAGAGACTTCAAAGTTGAAGGTCTCTTAAACCCGCTCCTTCTTTCCGTCGACCTCTTCAAAGATTCCTTTAAGCGCTGGAGTTTTTCAGGAGTCAGAGGAGAAGACATGGTGTAAATAGGATGGAAAAGAAAATGGATAAGATAGAGTTGGATAGAGCACGTGTGTACTGGTTGCAATCCAAAGCCGGAATGAGGCGGCTGGCAGAGTGAAGCAGGTCGTAAAGTGAAACCTTGCCCTATCCATATATGGGTAGAAAGCTGAGGACTGGTTTAGAACCGGCCCCCCCCCCAACCCCCCCGACGGAACACCCCCCCCCCCCCGGCGACGGACCCCCCCCCCCGACGGACCCCCCCCCCCGACGGACCCCCCCCCCCCGACGGACCCCCCCCCCCTTTTGGGTCATGTTCAAGGTCAAGGTCAAGGTCGAGGGAAAAATGTTCTTGGAAGTGCGGGATAAAATCCCGCAACGAAGCAGGGTTATCCCTTATCCCGCTTTCCCCTTAATATCCCGATTTCCCATTCTCCGTCTATATAACCCGAGATTTCGAGCGTCTCTTCGCAGTAGCCTGCCGCCCGTTGCGATGAACGTCCCACTGGGTTGCAGTGCCTGCTGCAGCGTAGGTCTGTTAAGTGTGCGTTGGGCCCGACGCGCAATTAAGAGATCCGCGCCCTTGCATGTTTAGTTAGTTTGTTTAAGCATGTTAGATAACGCTTGTAGTTTGCTGCTAGTTAAATATATTTAAGGGGATCTTGGTCAGGGGATTATTGTACTTCGGTTCGTAGTATTCTGAAGCCTACACAGTGATGAACGTCCTTGCGGTTTCAGAGTGCACGACTGTTGTAAACTGACCATATTTTGATGCTTTATAATAACATTGTAGATGGAATGTGTTTCCTTAACATTTAATGTTTTGTAGTTTGCTTAACACTTAATGCTTTTATCTTCAACGTGTCCTTGACCTAGATTAGGACTTAGAAAATATTCAAGAAACATTCAATGTACACAACCACGTTTTAGCACAAAATTTATGGAAGGGGAAATTTAATATATACTGCAACAGCGTGGTAAAAATCATCATATCGCTATGGAAGCTGTAGGTGTAAACACTTGGCTTGTTCCTTCCGAGCTTGCTATTTCAGAAGCCTTTCTGTCCATCCTTACTTATGAGTTTCGAGGCATTAAATTAAAAGTAAAAATAGAGCTGAGACCGTTGCATAGAAATGATATGCATTGTATTTTGGTGGAATGGGAATCGCCCTCCGGCATTAATCTTTTCCATTTTATCAAAAGATCGTGCAAGGAGTTTTGCGTAAAACGGATAACAGTCTCCCTTGTTTAAACGTAGTACAGATTTCTTCCAAAGTAAAATAGCAAAGGTAACACCTTTGCTATTTTACAAAATATTTTAACGTGTCCTTGACCCAGTTACCGGACTTGGAGCAATTCAAAGTGTGCTATACAGCGTTAGAACAAACTACTGTCGAAGCCCCCCCCCCCCCGATATATTCCTATAAAAGCGGGAGCAGCCCGCAGAGGGTTCGCAGTCGCAGGCCGACAGCCTAGCTAGCTGTTTGCCCGCGCTGTCCGCAATAGTATCTCTAGTATAGAGTTGGTACCACTATATATTAGAGATGCTACCTTAGCTTAAGGCATGTCTGTGTATTATTAAGCATGTTAGAATAACGCTTGTAGTTTGCTGCTAGTAAATGTAGTTAGTTTAACTGTAGTTAGTTTGGTGTTGGTTTTAAAGTGTTTTTGAAGTTTTTTTTATTTACTAATGAAATATGTACTTTTCTTTCACGCTCCCATTCAAAAAGGTATGGCACGAAAACCGACCTTATGTCTTTAAATATCTCAGGGGGGATTATGTTTCTCAAATAAACACCTTTCCTAACCCCTTACAAAAAGGTATGGCACGAAAACCGACCTTAAGTCATTACGGCGCGCAAACCGGATGACTTTACCTATCTTAACCCTTACTCACGAGAAACAGATTCAGTCAGTTTGCTTATTTTTGGTTAAATTTAAGGGGACCTTGGTCAGGTAATTATTGTACTTCGGTTCGTAAAACTCTGACGCCTACACAGTGATGAACGTCCTTGCGGTTTCAGAGTGCGCGACTGTTGTTAACTGACCATTTTGCTTATCTTGGAGGATACATCATCGGGGAAATAAACTTAAGGGGACCTTGGTCAGGTATTATTGTACTTCGGTTCGTAGTACTCTGACGCCTACACAGTGATGAACGTCCTTGCGGTTTCAGAGTGCGCGACTGTTGTTAACTGACTATATCGTTTGTGTGTTGGGTGAATAATTTTTCGGGGGAGAGGTTAGTGTTCCGTTATCAGGTTTATTTGCCTATAATTGCGAGCTTTAAGCTAGTCCTCTTCTCCTAATACAGAGCGGGGAATAGAGCAGTTTGTGGTCCAAGTGAGAATCACTTACTGCTCTATTCCCCGTTTTGGCAACATGTTCAGATGACCTTGACCCACTTCGGGACTTAGAAAATTTTCGTTTAGTAAAACATTACAACGATATTCCTTCCCTAACCTCTAAAGCCCCCCCCCCCTCTACAACTGGGTATAAAAGGAGGGTTTTCACCAGTGGTAAAATCATTCTGCTGCTTACACATCACGAGTGCAGTTCAGTTCCCGAGATGTCTGACCGTAGGAAGCAACTTTTGCCGAGGAAGGTTGAGCACTCTTCACCTGCTCCGTCATCTGCTCCGCCAGCTCCTTCCATCCTTCGGCAGGCGTTAATATTATCATGCATTGTTCCTGAGGAGCCTGCACCACGACCGCAACCACTTCAAGAAAACCTCGTTGCTCCCCCGTCCGCTTCTTCATCTTCTTCATCTTCTTCATCGTCTTCGTCGTCTTCATCTTCTTCGGCTACTTCTCGCTCACCTTCTCCATCACCGAGGAAGGATGAGCAAACAACTGCACCATCTTTGGCTTCACCTTCGCTTCTTCAGCAGGCGCTGGCAAGCATTCTTCCACCTTCTACACCAGGCTCTTCAACACCATCTGCAAGTCTACATTCTTCTTCTCCTACCAAACCTTCTACACCTTCTGTAAGTGTCCTTTCCCGTCCTTCAGTGATCTGTATTAACAACGAATCTCCTTCAGAGAAATTTCAACAATTAAAAACCTTGAGAAGGCAGTCCATACTTCCTGCACCAAGATGCAGCTACAGTTTTAAAAAAGGTGCAAGGAAAGGGGAACGTTGTGCTAAGTCTTGTGTTTTAAATGAAGAAGTATGCAGATCACATTTAAAACAAAATCACAAGGGCACCGTTTCTCTTTCTACACCCCATCCAACAGTGAGACCAACCAAAATTCGAATTAATAGGCTTTGTAGAAATAAACGATACTTTTTTGTTAAATCAAAGGGCTTTGCAAAGGTGGTGGTTCAATGTGAAGGTAAATTGTACTATGTAGAGTTGCCTAGAGGCATGGACCTCCACGTCAAAGAACTTACCAAACAGAACTATTTAATTCGAAATGATACAGGTTTCAGTGTGTGGAAAACATTTAAAATAAAAAAAGATTAAAAAGTGTATTCCAAATTAAAAATAATCTTTTCCAAATTAAAAAAAAAAAGTGTGGACAACCTATTTACAATTTGTAGCATATGCTGCAGAGTGTAAATAGGTTGTCCACACCTTTTTTTTTACAATGCTACAACGACCTTGACCTAAATAACGGACTTAGATATATTGTACTAAGTCAAAGATAAAACTTAAATGGAAAAAGGAGAAATATTATATTAATGACATTATTCAACAGTAAAGAGGGGAGGGGGTAAGCGGGTATTTAAGCGAGAGATTCGGAATATAATTATTAGTTGTATCGTCATGAGCGTCAACAGCAACACATGGGGAAAGGAAATTAGCGAAGAGGAGTTGTACGCGATTGTTGAGGCTGCTGAAATGACTGAGGTTTATAAAATTAATAAGGTTGCAGAAAATGGTGCTCAGTCTCAACCGCAACAAACTACATCACCGATGCAGTCTACAACGCAACAACCAAGACCCTATCATGTTATCCTGGAGGAGTACAATGAGGCGATGAGGTACGCCTTTACTAAGTGGTGTGGTCAACCGCGTTCTCCTGAACAATGGGAGGAGCATGATGCAGACTTTCGCCTGGTTGCAGACTTAGAACTTGAGCTTCAAAGAACAAAGGTTGCTCAATAGTGAGAAGAGTTATTGTTTACTTTAAAATACAGAGCGGGGAATAGATCAGTTTGCGGTCCAAGTGAGAACCACTTACTGCTCTATTCCCCGTTCTGGCAACTGGTGTAAATGACCTTGGGACTTAGAAAATATTCGTTTGATAAAAAATAATGAAAGATCTTCTTATTTCTCACAACAATATCTTTTCCTAACCCCCACCACTACCTAAACTAAGTATAAAGGAGGTTCTCCATCGCTGGTAAAAATTAGTACTCTGCTGAAAATGAATGCATCCACTACTTCTATCTCTGCAGCAACTATAATAGTTAGCAGACGGGTCGAAAACATTGATCAGGTGCTTGCTGTAAGGAGATTACTGCTACGGTATCTTGATATAGAGGTTAGTTGTCAATTGTACATGTGGAGACCAACAGGTGAAGTTTATAGTAGTGAAAATGAAGCATTTGAAACAAACTACAGTAGAAAGTTATATAAAATCTTTGGTAATATGGTAAGGTTAGTCGATAAAGGATGGAACATTAATATAACATTTTATATTGTTCCAAACCTGTAATTAAAGCAAAAAAAAAACAAAAAAAAAAAAAAAACGATGGGTATATAAGCCCGATGTTACAGAGACAATTATCACTTTGGTTCTGAATTGCGTCAAGAGAGCACCTACCATGGTATACCTCCACTATATTGACTCTACTGCTAAAGCGGATACTTTTATCCAGCGTGTTTACCAACTGTTAACGGAGTACCAACATGTTCAGGTTAAAGGATTGGGTATTCGTGGAACAGAAGAAGTAAAAATAGATGTAAAACCAATCCCTTTGAAGAAAAAAATTGTCCAATTATTACAAGAAGGCTACACACTGTGCCTTTATTACACAACCTCATAAACTAAATAAAACGCCAAAGGGGGGGGGGGAATACAGAACGGGGAATAGATCAGTTTGAGGTTTGAATAAGAATCTCTTACTGCTCTATTCCCCGTTCTGGTAATAGGATAAGGTGACCTTGACCCACTTACAGGACTTAATCATTTGTGTTACAATAATACCTCTTCCCTATCACTTTTCCCTACCACTTGCACTTTCAACACTTACCCCCACCACCACCGAAATCATGTATAAAAGGTGGTTTCGTATTAGTGGTAAATCAGTCTGCTACTTGGAATCATGTCGCCCAGAGATAACATTTTCCCTTCTAAGAAGACTATACTAGAATTGATTGAAAATATTCCATTAAATTTAAACGAAGATGAAGACGATGATGATTCAGAGATGGAAGGTGAACTATTTAGTGATCTTGAACTATTTAGTGGCTTTGAACTACTGAGTGAGTTTGCTAGCAGTGAACCATATCTTGGAGAGATGGAGCTGTTGGAGCTGTTGACTGACGACGAAGATGTCGATAATAATGAACCGGAATTTCATCATCAGTTGCTTTGCTTGGAGAAAATGGACCTTGTTGATAGTGAAACCCCTCCAAGCAGTATTAATATCGATGATGTAGTTCTAGATCCAGTCACAGGGAACTTTTGTGTTCGTCGTCGCTTATTTAGTGATATGAGCTCATCATCATCATTATCATCGGAAGATTCTGAATAAGTTTTTGTTGTCTTCAAATAGTTTACTTTAAATACAAAGCGGGGAATAGATCAGTTTGTGGTTATAGTGAGAATCACTTACTGCTCTATTCCCCGTTTTGGTAATATCGTTGTATGACCTTGACCCATTTACATGATTAAAAAAGTGGGGTAACTTATACATTTAATGGTGGGGGAACGTCTATTTAAAGTGTGTATATCAAAAAATTTGAAAGTCTTGTTTCTAATCAATTATCTAAGCATAAAAGAAAGATGACAATTTGCAAAAGATGTTTTTGTCACGTGAACAAAGAACTAAGAAGGGGAGGGTCTGATTGGTTAGTAGAACACCAGTGGTTATGTAATGGAAACTATGAAGTAAGAATTAAATTGCCGCATCCTAGCAGAGCGCAGATAAAATTTGACAAAGTAATACAACAATACCGTGTACCTGTTGTTGTTTACGCTGATTTCGAGTCTTCTTTACATCCGCTTGAACAACAAGAAGAGGACGTTACAAGAAGAAGCAAATACCAACTTCATTCACCAAACAGTTATTGCATACTAATTAAATCCACGTTGACTGAAGACCATCTTCAAAAATATGGACTATCATATTCTCCAAAGATTTATCGCGGTGAAGAAGCAGCCAAATACTTTGTCGATGATTTGTATGACATAGCTGCAAAGGTAGAAGAACTGTATGGAACAAAGGTACCCATGTCACCTATGGAAGAAGAAGAACTTCAACATTATGATTCAACAACAACGTGTTATTTGTGTAATAACACCTTTACACTGGATAACGTTAAAGTTCGTGACCACGATCATCTTACGGGAGCGTACAGAGGTGCAGCCTGTAACGCTTGCAACTTGAACTACAAACTACCATATTTTATCCCCGTAGTTCTGCACAATCTGAGTGGTTATGATTCGCACTTCATAATCCCCGAACTAGGAAGAGATAATGGAGCAATAGACGTTTTGGCTACTACAATGGAAAAATTTATAAGCTTTTCAAAAAAGGTGGGTAAAATTAAATTAAGGTTTGTTGATTCATTTAGATTTATGCCTTCAAGCCTCATGAAATTATCTGAAAATCTAAGAAGAACAGATTTGATAGAAACAAGCAAAATTGTACCCAATAGTAAAATGGATTTGGTTCTTCGAAAAGGAGTCTTCCCCTATGATTACATCGATGGACTGCATAGATTTGATGAAACATCACTACCTTCACCAGAACACTTCAAAAACAAACTTAATGATTCGGAAATATCACTTGAGGACTATCAACACGCACGTCGAGTATGGAACGAGTTAGATATGAAGACCTTAGGAGATTACTCGGACTTTTATGTCAAACTAGATGTAACTCTTCTTTGTGATGTAATGGAAGAATTCCGAAACACCTGTTTTGCTGCATACGGTTTGGACCCTCTACATTCGTATACTTCACCAGGATTAGCTTGGCAAGCCATGTTAAAAGAAACAAAATGCAAACTCCAACTTTTAACAGATATTGACATGGTTTTAATGGTTGAAGCTGGAGTAAGAGGCGGATTGACCCAAAGTGTTACCAGACATGTCAAAGCCAACAACAAATACCTACCCGATTACGATGAAACCAAACCGTCAACCTATTTAGGATATTTCGATGCAAATAACCTGTACGGATGGGCAATGTCAAACCCACTTCCTTTTGATAACTTTAAATGGATTAATCCCGACTCTATTGGCGATATTTTACAAATTTCGAAACATGGTGACACTGGATATATTTTGGATTGCGATTTTGAATACCCAGAAAATTTACATGATCTTCATTATGACCTTCCACTTCTTGCTAAAACAGAAATTTCACCAATTGGAAAACACCCCAAATTAATGATGACATTAAATAATAAACAACGCTACGTGGCTCACTTTTGGGTGGTTCAACAAGCTATCGAATTAGGACTACGTTTAACAAAAACTAATAGAGTTTTGGAATTTTCTCAATCATGCTGGTTGAAACCCTACATTGATTCAAATACCATCAGAAGAGCAGCAGCTACATCAGACTTTCAAAAAGATTTCTTTAAATTAATGAATAATGCGATATTTGGAAAAACATTGGAAAACAAAAGAAGACACAAAAATGTTAAACTTGTTACCGACGCAAAAAAATTACAGAAACTAGTACAGCAGCCAAATTTTGGAACATCTATAATTATTAATGAAAAACTTGTAGCAGTGTCCATGAAGAAGACGAGTGTGAAGATGGATCGTCCTTTGTATATAGGCATGTCAATCTTGGACATCTCAAAAACACACATGTACGATTTTCACTACAACAAAATGGTGGCGTTCTACGGAAGAGAAAATATATCTATTACATATATGGACACTGACGCTTTCATATATCGCATAGTAACATTGGACATGTATAAAGATTTGCGTACATTTATTTACAAGAACGACTTTGATTTCTCCGATTATCCAAAAGATCATCCAAACTACGACAATGACAGACACAAAAAAGTACTAGGCAAATTCAAGGATGAGGCTAATGGTGTTCTGCTTGAAGAGATTGTTGCATTGATGTCTAAACTATATTCTTTGAAACTCTATAATGAAAAAGAAGAAGAAGAAGAAAAGAAGAATAGCTATATTAAGAAAGCTAAAGGTGTAAAGAGTTTATATTTAAAGAAGAAAGTGCATTTTGAACACTACAAGCAATGCTTATTTGAGGATAACATCATTACAGCTAAATTCAACACCATCAGAAGTTTTAACCATCAGCTGTACAGCGTGACTGAAGTTAAAAAGGCACTATCCTGTAATGACGACAAAAGACAAACACTTCCAGACAAAATCAACACATTACCATTCGGCCACTACTCCCTCAACCCTATTGACGAGTAACCTTTTCATCGTCCTAGATCCTTTATCCTTTTCCTTTCCGTAAAAAAAGGGGAAACACAGCAATGTTAAGCTGTGTTTCCCCTTTTTTTACACAAGTTTTAAATGACCTTGAACTATATGTATATATATATATATATATATATATATATATATATATATAAGCAGATTTATACCAAAGAATATTTAATACCATATCAGCTGCCTTCGTGAAACCATCATGTCAGACCTGAAGGAGAAGATTATTAATGAACTACACAAACCTGCAAGAATAAAGTTTCCAAGAAGAAATACTGTTATAAAAGGGATAAATGATCTATATCAAGCGGATCTAATTGAAATGCGACCGCATAGCAGAATAAACAAAGGATTTAAATATATACTCACAATTATTAATTGTTTTACAAAAGTTGCAGACGCTTTGCCTCTAAAGGACAAGACTGGTAAAAGCGTAACAGAAGCCATGGAAATAGCCATAAAAAGAGATAAAAACAAAATTAAACATTTACAAACTGATGATGGAACAGAATACTTTAATACAAACTTTGCCCAGTTAATGAATAAATATAAAATAAATCATTATTCTACAAATTCAGAGAAAAAAGCAGCTATTGTAGAAAGATTCAATAGAACCTTGAAAGGAGCACTGTATAAACAATTTTCAAAAAGAGGTTCTTACGTATGGTATGATGTTTTACCACAATTAATAAATGATTATAACAACAGGTTTCATAGAACTATTGGTATGAAACCTAACAAAGTAAATAGAAGAAATGCAAAAGATGTATTAAAACGCATAAAGAAAAATACAAAGCCTAAAGTAGAAAAAATGCAGCCAAGAAAATTTAATGTAAGTGATAAAGTACGGATTATTAAATATAAGGGAGTGTTTACCAAAAAATACCTTCCCAATTGGACGAATGAAGTTTTTACAGTGTATAAAGTGCAACCGACTGTACCTGAAACGTATATCCTAAAAGATAACAAAGGAGATTTGTTGCAAGGTGCATTTTATGGACATGAAATGTTAAAGTCAACAGTAGGTGATGTATATCTTGTTGAAAAAGTGTTACAAAGAAAAAAGGACGCAGTTAAAGTGCGGTGGTTAGGGTTTAACAAAACTGAGGATTCATGGATACCTATAAAGGACTTGGTTTAATACAAGCAACTCATTTCATCGTTAACCTTTGAGCAGGATGGAGATTATTCACCATAAAGATCGATTCAATATTAATAACATAGATGATTTAACTGTGGATAACGTTAAAATCAACAATGGTAAACACGGTAGTTTACTTCCAAACACTGTTCGATGTATAGTAAGTGGCCCCTCAAACTGTGGAAAGACCAATGTTGTCTTTAATTTGATCACTAATCCGCAGGGATTAAGGTTTAGTAACCTATATATTTTTTCAAAGTCTCTACATCAACCAAAGTATCAATTGCTGGATAAAATCCTATCTGATGTGTCTGATGTTAATTTTTACAAATTTAACGCTAGTGATAGCATTATGCAACCAAACGAAGCGAAACCGTATTCTGTATTTATATTTGACGATGTATCTTGTGAAAATCAGGATACTATTAGAAACTACTTTGCCATGGGAAGACATAATAACATCGACAGCATATATATAGGACAAACTTATAGCAAAATCCCAAAACAACTTATCAGAGATAATGCAAATATTCTAATTGTATTCAAACAAGATGATACTAACCTAAAACATATATATAACGATCATGTGAATGCGGATATGCCATTTGAAAAGTTTAAAGAGCTTTGCGGAAAAGCATGGGCGGAAAAGTATGGATTTTTGGTTATTATGAAAGATCAAGCTATAAAAGATGGTCGTTATAGAATAGGTTTTGATAAATTCGTTTTAATACACTGATTAGCGGTATTACTGTACAAGTCGTCAAGGTGTGAAGATGGTTAACCAGGAAAAGCTATTAAAGGAAATAAAATCACTTAGTGATTCTATTAGACAAAAAAACCGAGCTTTAAAATCAGGTATAAATGAAAGAGAGCAATTTTTAGAAACAACATTCAAACCTGTTACTGAACCTTTAAAGCGATTAGCACAAAATATGGAAAGACCTTCAATTCGCTTCGAAGGAGACAAAATGCTACCAATTTCCAAATATGAAGAAGAATTTCAGAATGATGAAAGTTCTGACCAGTTACAAACATCTGAAGAAAGCGACGAGTATGAAGAAAGCGGAGATATAGGAGATTTAAGGGAAAAGAACATTGCAGGAGATACAAGTACAGAAGATACAAGTGCGGAAGATACAAGAGCAGAAGAAGAGGATATCAACCCATCCAACTTAAGCAAATTAGGCACAGATATTATGTTTAAAGGAACACTTGGAAGAAAATATACATTAAAAATGTTACATGGCACACATGCTAATCGAAATTATCATACATATGGAGCTAGAATAGAGGATAAAGGATTAATGATTGGAGATAGAAAGTTAGATATAAACGAAAATGATGATATAGTTATTGGTGATAAGAAATATAAAGGTACAACAGGTTTGTTTGAACTCATCTTTAAAAATAATCCTGGTAAATATACTAAAAAGGATTTACAATTGTTTAAAAATATACTAGAGTATACAAATGCACATAGAAAAAAATATTCCAAAGAACTACCTATTCATAGAAACAGGTCAATAAAATACACAAACATTATATCTAGTCTTTTCCCCTCGAAATCAAATAAAGCTCCAATTAAAAGAAGAGCTTTATCTTCTGCTGAATTAAATGTTTTGCATAAAAAAAGAAAAACAACTGATCCTACTACATCTGGAAGGGGATTATTAAAAAATTTGTATAAAACCAATATAATATATTACAACGATATAAATAAGTTAGTTGATCGAATGAGGTTATTACATGAAGCTATGGAAGCCGGGCACACTGGTTTAGAAAACGAATGGGTAGCTTTGGTTGATGAACTGCGAAAACGAGAAATAATTGTTCAGTAGACGTATATATATATATATATATATATATAGTAAGAACCTAAACGATAGCGATTCAGTTACATCATGAGTGTGGACAAGTTTGGACGGTATTCCGAGTTTGGAGTAAAATCTGGATATAGTGAAAAAAGAGCTGGGTTTCCGTTAACACCTGATGGTAATTATAATTTTGAAGGAAAAGTAATTCAAAATGTTGGTGATCCGCTTTTGTCTTCTGATGCGGTTACGGTACAATACATGGATAAAAGAACCCCGATTGTACACGAAGACCATTGGGGATTTTCCGGTAAAAGGTTAAGCAATATAAAACATCCCATTTATGATGGTGAAGCAGTAAATTTAGCGACTTTAAAATTGTTAACGATTTACAAAAAGAATGAAACTGATACAAGCTATGATGTAAAAAAATTAAAATTGTCAAATGTAGGTGATTGTGAGCAGGATGGAGACGCTGTAAATAAGAAAATATTTGATATAGTACACAAGAAATGGACTACAGAATATGAAAAACATAAGGAAAGGTTTGGTGCAGCTTTATTTAATTATATCCATCGGGCTTCAGGAAGAGCTGTAGCTTCAGATGTTGACAGCCACAATTATTTAGACTGGAAAAAGATACACAATCCAGAAAAACCTAATCAATTAGATAAACCGTCTGAGCCTTCTAAAGTCAAGACATTAGGAAAGGGGGATAAAGTGAATGTGATTAATGAACCAACAGAAAACGATGAAGATTATATAAGAGAAAAAAGAATTTAAATACCCATGATAAGGGATAAAGCATCAGTTATATTCGAGAGATGATACAGAGAGGATGATGGAATCCAATATTACTGCGTGGAGTTTAATATCTCAAGAGCCGAGATTTCCCCAAGGAGTGCTGACAGATGGTTTTGTTCAACGGTTTGATAGATATATGGATTGGGAACAACTTTCCATACACTACCTCTTCACAATGACTATGTTAAGAATTTATTTTCACAGAGTTAACTGGATTCATATTTTACAAAGACAACAGTTTTCAGAAAACTTCCTTGTAGAGATGACATCAAATTTTAATAACTGTTGGGAAGTAATAAGTAAATATCAAAATCTCTCTGAAAATTACATTGACAATTTTAAAGATAAACTAGACTGGAATGTGTTATTTAATTACCAACGATTAAGTGGCAAGTTTCTAAGGGAACATGACAACTATTTAGATTTTATTCATTTTACCGAAAACAACGATACCATCACCAGCGGAGAAACATTTGAAACATCTTCAATTACACCTTATTTCTATTTTTACTACTTTTATTTATTATGTCTACATTTAATTAATTAATCCATTTCTATATAATAAATGGATTTTAAACAGTATATATAATACAAGAAGCCAAGACTAATATTACATTCATTGTAAAACATTTATAGAGTGCACCTACTGACTGTAAGTTTGGCTATAAATAGTCATGCCGAGGGCTAAACGCATCAGTCATAATCGAGAGAGATTACAGAGAGGAAGGGGAATAGCATCAACAGCATTTTCTCTATTAAGTAAACCGGTTGGAGCTATAGTTAACAAGGCGATTGATTTATTACCTGTGGAATTACATTTACCTGGAGGATATCAATATTGTGGTCCTGGAACCAAATTAGAGAAACGGCTTGCTAGAGGAGATCCTGGAATAAATAAGCTTGATCAGGCTTGTAAACAGCACGATATAGCGTATTCCAAATTTGGTGATACAAAAAATAGATCAATAGCAGATAGAGCACTTTCTGAGAAAGCTTGGCAAAGAGTAAAATCTAGTGACGCGAGTATTGGTGAAAAAGCATCGTCTTTAGCAGTAACAGCAGCAATGAAAGCAAAAACTACGTTTGGAGGAGGAAAGAGAAGAAGGCGTGGGAAAAGACCCGCTAAGAAACAAGGAGGTAATATCAGAAGAAAACGTCGATCTACTAGTGGTAAAGGTAAAAAGAAACCAACAATATGGTCAATGATAAAAAAGGGAGGAGGACTATACCTAAGACCGTATCGTGTGTATTAAATAAGAAAGAGCAATTAATAATTAAAAACAAAGAATTAACCAATGAAGAACTGATTACATATGCTTCTTGTTTGAAAATCCCATTTTTTAGAGGAGTATTTATGAAAGATGAATTACCGGTTAAAATGTGGAAAAATGAGACTGGTATAGTAAATTTGGATAATAGTGAAGGATTAGGCACTCATTGGGTGTGTTACAAGAAACTTGGTGAAACGATTTATTATTTCGACAGTTTTGGAAACCTTCCACCACCGAAAGAACTTTAACAATACTTTCGTGCGGCAGAAAATGTTTTTTACAATTATACAAGAAAACAACCTGATGATACATCCATTTGCGGTCATTTATGTTTAGACTTTTTAGCTAAAAGTGTTAGTCAACTTTAAGATGTCTTCGTATACAGTGTCATTAACCGGTAACTCATGTACTTTGCGCAGTATTCTGTTTCCAGCGCTACGTTTGCAAAAAGGAAGACTATGGGAAGCCGCATTATTGGATTTAACAACATATAACTCTATTCCAAACGTTAGTGAAGGAATTAATAACAAAATACATTATTACAAGACAAAAGATAATAAAGGAAAATATTCAGCTTTGGAAGAATTCAGTTTACCAACAGGAGCTTATGAAATTGATAATATAAATGAAGTTATACAAAAACATATGGGAAAAGAAAATATAACGATAAAAGGCAATAACAATACAATGAAAGCCGAAATTACTTCTAAGTATTATATTGATTTTGGCCAAGAACGTTCAATTGGTAGTTTATTGGGGTTTTCTAAGGAAACAAAGGTATTAGAACCTAATACAACTCATTCTGGGAATAGAACTGTGACGATCATCAAAGTAAACAGCATAGACATTACATGTAACATTATACAAGGATCCTACAGAGATGGAGAAAATCGGCATATATTACACACATTCTACCCATCAGTCGCACCGGGTTTCAAGATAGTAGAAAAGCCTCAAAACCTTGTGTACCTACCGTTAAACACCAGTTTCATTTCAGACATCGTGCTGAACATAGTGGATCAAGACGGAAACCTTATTGACTTTCGAGGAGAAGCTATTACTGTAAGAATACATATAAAATCATCCGCTTAGATAATGGGGTTATCATTTAAAAAGAGAGAGCCAACCAGCAAAGAGGTCAGTAGCTCATCAGCTGTAGAAGGATTAACAAGTGACAACATTCGTTTTCTAGAAGAAATTGGATTAAAGGTCATTAACAATGGATATACTGGATATAGCGCAGGGCCCAACATTCGACGAGACCTTATGGGAAAAGGAATATCACACGCACAACCCTTACGCTTCGTCCAAATTAAACAATAACGATGAAATTAGGATTCCTATACAACAACAAGACATTTATACTCTTCCATGCGAAAGTTATTTATATATTGAAGGAAAAGTAACAAAAGCTGACGGTACTGTTGGAACCACTGTTCCGTTCATAAATAATCCTATGGCATTTTTGTTTGACGAGATTAGATATGAAATTTCAGGAGTTACAGTCGATTCAACAAAAAAGGTTGGAATTTCCAGTACATTAAAAGGATTAGCGTCTTTAACACCAAATGAGAAGAATCTGTTAGCTGTTGCAGGATGGGTTGCACCAGACAAAAGTATAATTACTCCTGACGCTTCGGGAAACTTTGATTTTTACGTACCTTTAAGATTACTTTTAGGATTTGCTGAAGATTACAGAAGAATAATAATAAATGTAAAACAAGAACTAGTTTTATTAAGGTCATCAAACGATAATGATATTATTAAAGCATCTGCTGGAACAACTGAAGCCAATTTAGACTGGAAACTAACATTAGACAAGATTGTTTGGAGAGTACCACATGTGCGACTAAATGATGAACACAGGATTACATTATTAAGAAAGTTAAAATCAGATCGAGACATTGTAATACCATTCAGAAGCTGGGAGTTTCATGAATACCCCGTTTTACCTTCAACACAACGGCATACATGGACTGTAAAAACTTCTACTCATTTGGAAAAAGCGAGATATGTAATCTTTGGATTACAAACAAAGAAAAAAAGTATATTAACTGAAAATGCTGGTGAATTTGACCATTGTAAATTAACAAACTGTAAAGTGTTCCTGAATTCACAATTCTTTCCCTACGACAACTTTAATATCTCTTTTGATAAAAAAAGGTACAGTGTTTTATACGATATGTACGCTAGGTTCCAAAATTCATATTACGGCAAAACAAACACACCTCTACTATCTCCCGTACAGTTTGAATCGAAAGCTCCGATTGTTGTAATTGATTGCTCCAAACAAAACGAATCTGTAAAATCGTCTAGTGTTGATATAAAAATAGAAATGGAATTTCAAGAAAACGTACCTGCAAATACATCTGCGTATTGTTTAATTTTGCACGATAAAATTGTTACATACACACCGTTGACTGGTATCGTAAAGACGGTATTGTAAAACGTTGTACCACCACCGGCACCGCCACTGTCGCTAACCTATAAATAGCGGAGCAACAATGCAGGTCTTCAGTTGATCGTCTATCGTCGCATGGGCAACATCTTCTACAAAATGAGTTCTCCATCTGTTGTACAAGGTGATGCAGAGGTAGCACCGTTATTGGAACGTGATAATACTAGTGAAGAAGAAATCATCAAGGAAATAACTGCATTTTTAAAGTTTGGTAAAAGAGATAGAGAGGAGGAAAGTAATGCAGACCCATCAAAGGTAGTACCAAAGAGGAAGAAGAAAGTTGAAGAAAATATTCCTCCTCACATTTTAACTGAAGTTTTTTTGCGAATCTTTTACCCCATCTCAGCATGCATCAGTAAAAGTGTATCAGTTGGATTGATGAAGTCATTGGATTATTCCCCTACAGTAATACTACACCATGGAACAAAAAAGGTTTTATTTTCGCAAAATGCTTGGGAGTCATTTTTGAAACATGTACATTTAATAGAATGTTATTTAACTAACAGTTTGTGTGGAAGGAAAACACATATTCGACTTTTGGATTGTGACAATGAAATCGATATTGTTAAACATCGTGGACAACTACAAGTGCGAATTAGAGACTTGACTCAACATGAAAATAAGATTCTACTGTCACGTGAAGAATTCTACGTTTTAAACTACGCAACAGAACCTATTACAAGGTACATGAGACAGTTGGTATTTGCAAGCGCTATTATTAAAGAATATTTGGTCGATACTTTGGAAAAACAACCTGATAGCACCATCGTGTACGGACCTGTGGATACATCTATTTTTAATAGAATACCTCATGAAGTTTGCATGTGGAGAAAGTTAAAGGATTTTGAACCACTTGTAGAAATCGCTACAGAAGCTACAGAAGAAACAACACAGGAAGAAGAAACGGAGAAACAAGAAGAAGAAGAAAACGAAACACAAGAAGAAGAAGTTAAAAAAGACTAAAGTTTGACTTAGTAAAGAAGAACACACGTGGGGTAGGCCTATTGGGGACGGTGCCCACGTTAAATATACACCAACGCGCCTGCAACTGTACGGCCTGGTATTTAACCTACCGTGGTGTGGAAAACAGTTTAGTTGATCGCTAGGTGCCATGATGAGCGGAGGGGATGAAGAAGTGAGTGTAAAGCCTTGTGTAATAGAATTTCAAGCATTTCGAAATAATGATGATAGGTTTATTATCAAGGAATTAGTAATTTTAGACTTGCTTACATTTGTAGCCTACCCATTCACGTTTGATGCTCCTTTTTCTTTTAACAAACTTAACACCAAAGCAAAAAGTACAAACAAATGGATAACAAACTACTTTCATCACATACATTGGTATGAAGGATTTATAAGCTACAGTAATCTGCACAGTATTATGTTTAACTTTTGCAAACAATATTCACATATATACACAAGAGGATTAGAAAAAAAGAACTGGATACAAAAGTACACGCACGGTGATGTTTTCGATATAACTATCAGTAAGGACTTTAACATTAATCTCGGTAATATTTGTGTCGCTGCAAAAGATCTTAAACACGGCCAAACAAACTGTGCATTGTACAACGCGTATCGGTTGGCTGCTTACTTGAAACAAACGCAGGAATGTGGTGGGGGTAGCGGAGAACAGAAATGTGGTGGGGGTAGCGGGGCCTATAAATACGAGGAGACAGCACCGCTCCAGCACGAGTATTATTCGAGACTCCGAAGAGGCAACATCACAGAAGACACCACAACCACCACTGACGAAGATGGCATCACAACAGTTTCTACAAACACTGGTTGATCAATTCAACACTCATTCAAAATCCGACCTTCTGCTAACTAAAAAGTGTTCAGAACTAAAAGAACAAAAACACTACATTATTCATAACATCAAGAAAGTGGAAACCACACATGGAGAAGCAATTCTAGTTTCATTGAGCGAAGGACCTTTCTCTCCAGGAGATGAGCCGAAGTTTCAAGTATTTCTTCCAAAACGATTTGTTCAACTGCTACAAAATGAAGATTTGCGAGATATTCAACCGGGGACGTTGTATTTGGTATCACACGGTGTAAGCGGCAACAACTCGACGGAACTCACTCTGCACATCACGCATCCTTGTACATAATGTCTCTGTTTGTATTTTATTGTTTGTATTTCTAGTTATCAATGTTAAACTTAAGTTTATTGTATTGTAAGATGTTTGTTTAATAAAGAAAATATAAAAAAAATAAAATAAAAAAAAATAAAAAAAAAAATAAAAACAGCAACACAGCAGTATATTATTTTATATACTGCTGTGTTGCTTTTTTTAAAATTCAAATGGATGACCTTGAACTTTCATTCAGGGTTAACTTATGAAGAGGTATAAAAGAGAGGGAGCAGTGAAGTTAGTCTCAGTCTTGTCTAACACACGCTGCAGCTAACATGTCGGTGTCACCTATGAAAAATTTATTTTTCGATAACAATTTGAAGACATATTGTTGCGAGTTACAATGTTTTAAAATACCAGGCGATCAAGTTGACGGGAAAGCTTGTCGTAAGTGCAAGTGTTTCAGCTATTGCATATGTAGATGTAAAACGTATCAAATGAACCGACAAGATAAACTACAAGAATTACGCCGAAGGATTGCATTACTGTGGCGGCGAATGTAGTAGCAACCAGCTGCCACCTGCCGCCTGCCATCTGCTGTCCGCCATCTTCTCCGCCCCACCATTTTGTTTGATACCAGAACGCTAGCTAGCGAATAGTCAGTACACCTCCGGCTCTCGACTGGTGAACATCGAGTGCTCTTCACAAACGTAAAACATTGTATTAAAATGTCCATTAAAATTAGGTGTATTCATTATGACTCTATTCATCTGGCGACTTTCCAAGACCTCGAGGTTTTTAATGAAGAGTTAAGACTTCTCATTGCGTCCGGTTACGATTTATCTTTGGAACTTTACGCATCAAAAAACAACATGGACTCTGCGCAGGAATCGAAGTATATACCGTCTTTCTTCAGAAAGCGAAGTGATGGCCGCAACTCGTCCGGATCAACAACATCGATGACAACCAACAACGGGGAACTATTGTAAACATGAATTATTGTAAACATAACTTATTGTAAATAAAAATAAAGTAATATTTGTATTAGTACTACCTCGCACTCGTATCATTCGATTGCTTCATTCGATAATTTTCATTCGATATTTTATCGAATTAAAACTATCGAATCACAATCGGATTTTACGCGTGCGAGGTAGTACTTTTTTAAAATTACCTCCCCGTGACCTTGAACTTTGAACTTTAACTCATTTCGTCACAAAACCGCCTACGTCACTGGCTCAGCCCCAGATAACATCTTTCATGACTCAGCACTTCCGGTCACGTGACCGGATGACGTCACTTCCGGCGCAAAACCCGCAAACCCACACTACTTAGATAAAAGCAACAGTACTTTGCTGAGACACTCGGTGATATTGTCAAGAGTATTGTTATCATGGCGCTGCAGTCTGCTCACAGCAGTAGTAAGCGGGAATGGTCCGCTTTGAGACTCCCCATACAAAGGCGTGTCTTAACTTGTTTGGTGTTACATATTTACTACCTTAACAGCATGTTCTACTTGTACATCTGTATGCGGTTAAAACCATATTGTCAAGAAAGCATTGTTGTGCTTATCTGTGGATATTTTCTAAAACACGTATTATCATGGGTATATTTTATTTCGCTTAATAGTATTTTCAAAAGATAGATGAATTATATTTGGGAATTGGTACAGATCCTAATCATATTTCATATACTTGATAATGAAACCGTTACAGAAGGATTATTTAAAATTAAGTGACTAAAAACTGCGATTTGAAGTCCTGAACACTTTCACACTTTCACACACAAACACATTGTTGTCCTTAATCCCTTTTGACATGAATATTTTGCCATTAGTATGTTAACCCACTACAAGGACATAATTACTTGTATAATCCTTGTATTGATATTATTTTTATATTTATTTTAAAGGTTGGTAAGATATATTTTAATTTAAATGGACTTAAAGTGTGTCCAGTCAACAAAGAGTGTTAAAGGATGTTTGCCCCCAAGAGTCAGACAGCCATTAGTTGAAGAGGCTTGAGATACTTCTTCCTGTAACTAAAACCTTTCCTTGACTTAACCGGATGGTGTCATTATGGGGGTTTTTCACAAAACCTTGTACACATTATTATATAACTCATATTGCTGCACCGCCCTTTCATTCATATGAAGCAGCACAATTTTTTTCTTAACACTGTAAATAATTTATTATAGTTTATCGTGCATAATATGAGCATGAAATAATTATATTTAACTAAATTAGGTTATGTATATTATGTATTAAATTGTTTTATTGCAAAAAATTAAAAAATCTTTAATTGTTTATATGAAAATCATTGTTTTCTGTTTATTGCATTGAGACTAACCTTTACTTTAAATAATAGAAAATTTTGTAATAATTTGTAATGTCGATTAGGAACATTATTATCTTTTAATTTATTTCAGTACCTTTAATAAACAGTAATATTAGATCTGGACAAGTTAAGTATTAGATTGTCCAGGGATTAACAGGGCAGTCCCCGAACAATCAACAGGCAGCGGTAGTTTCGCTTGAATAACTTTTTTTTTGGTTAATGTCATGGCAGCCACTGCCATACTAGAGTCAGATATTTTGATGTTTACACATATATTTATGAACCCCAACTATGTATTATATATTGGAGTATATTTTCGTATAAGTGATTAAGTAGAATAGATTTTGAATTAAGATCAGAATGAATGTATTTTTGGCCCTTTTAGCGAATTTCTCCTATAGGGAAGAAGCTATTCCCGTAGGTCTTATGGTAAGACTTAAGCCCGAGACCATGATAACTTTTTGTTTTGAGGTCCCCAGATGCCAAAAACAATATTCGATCAAATTGATATATATATGTGTGTGTGTGTGTGTGTGTGTGTGTGTGTGTGTGTGTGTGTGTGTGTGTGTGTGTGTGTGTGTGTGTGTGTGTGTGTGTGTGTGTGTGTGTGTGTGTGTGTGTGTGTCCGTTAACCCGATAACTTGAGTAAAAAACGTCCGATTTCGATAAAATTTGGCTCAAATGTGTAAAGTGACATTCATGACGTATGTTGAAATATTGGACGATGGGAAGGGGGGTTTATGGGGGTTTTGAATTTTCCAAAAATCTATTTTTTGCACTTTTCACCCTAAAATTAAAAAATCTCAATTTTGGTTTTGAGCATTTTATAGAGCTTAAAAAATAATATAGTATTTTAAATTATTAACCTAGGTTAAGTGGTTATGGAGAAAATCCAAAAACCCGCTCATAAAATATCCCATGTTAATCTTATGGGAAAAAGGTTTTTGGCTTTTCCTCAGTTAATTTTAATGTAAACCTTTGCTTTTACCAATCGATTCAGCTCTACAAAACAATCATTTAGGTGTTTAGATTGTGATTCTACGTCCAACCGTTGCAGAGATATCCAAAGTGCTAAACACAGTACGTTGTCCAGTGTTATCCTTATGGAGAATAAATAAAATTTGATATCTCGATTATTTATGAATGTATATTGATTAAACTTGGTACGCGGCTTCACGTAGTACTGGTATATTGATATTTGCACAAACAGTTGATTTTTTGTTGATTATCCCAGTAGCAGCAAACCTGTATACTCAGCCGTAATGTTATTCTTATGGAGAATAAGTAAAGTTGTATATCTCCCTTAATTATGAACATAAATTAATAAAACTTAGTATGTAGCTTCAACTGGTTGAGTTATATTGATAATTGCATAAACACACATATTTTGTGTTCCTTTTTTGCAGCAAACCTGCGTACTCAGCCCTAATGTTATTCTAATGGAGATTAAATAAATTGCTATAGATCACTTATTTATGAATTTGTTTTTATGAAACTTGGTAAGTGGCTTTATGTGGTAGTGAGAAATATATGCATGCATTGGAAATTCACTGAGTACGCAGGTTTGCTGCGACTGGGGTATTTTGTGTCATTTACAGATTTAAAAAGTTTTAAATGTTGCATGGATACATGGTTTTAAAGGCGTTAGTTTTGACTGGCCATGTAAATTCGTCAGTGTAAACTAAAAACTAGAGGTTTGACAAATTTTAAACTCACAATTTATTTAGAAACATCAAAGAGTAAATATGATGTGGTAAAGATATTGTACACCTTTCATAGAAACCAGAAAGGCGAAAAAAACTGGATTCATACAGAGTATTCAGAGGCAACTTCCTTGCCCTTGATACTTTCTTAGCCTTGATAAGATGTTAAGGGAAATTTAGTTTAAACACTTCCAATAGTCACAGGAATTTAATTAACACAAATTTTATAATTATTATATTTTACTCATAGCTATGTATAATATGTCAAGCTTTATTAAAAATATCTAAATTAATAATTATTACAAATTAAAAATAGTTTTAAAATATATTCTTTAGTGCGATTAATTTTAATGCAATATTTGTAGGAATCTGGAAAGTTCCTTCTAAACGTAAAAGACACAAGGCGATTGAAGTGTTTGCTACGCAGGGTAATAAATTATTCAACCGTCACATTTGCCGTATTGTTTTGGAAACCGACCAACTTTTAGGCAAACCAGAAACTAAATTGGCTGATTTTAGTTCCACTGTGACATTTTTCTTTTTGGCTTTAATTTATTGTACCACGAGAATAAATTCAAGGAAAAAAATATCTAAGGTTTTTCATATAAAAACTATTTTTATATTTGTATATCGTGAGTAAATTTGTTTAAGATACAATATTTAGCTCATTTGGAAGTATACTTATAATATCAACTACAGTTTTTATCTTCTGAGGTCTTAAATTTTTAGTACTGATTCAAATACACAAGAGAATCTGGAGTCAGAACTTATACCTTTGATAAACTAACGTGTTAAAAATGTATTTCTACAAAAATATTTGACGGTGTTTTTACCTGTTCACATGCTTCAATTTGTACATAAAACATTTCCCTTAATTTAGTAAATTGATCCCAACAATCTCGTATGTGCACAAGCTATCATACTTTACATTCTTCATTGTGTTTTTGTTTTAATTTAATTTACAAAAAGAGAAAATAACTATGCCAACTTTGGAGGGATTTAAAGAAAACATTTGTGTGGGGATAGTTTAACTACAAATAAGATGATTGAGTAAAACTATTCATGTTTATACAAAGAGAGGAAGTACTTATAAGATTAAATTACAGAATAAAGTGCAGCTGATCGTCTTGTACCGTCATTTACATTTTGGATTTTCAATTAGCTTGAAAAAAATGTGATAAGCTATTTTAAATTCTGATAAATGATTTAATAACAGTAAATTATTTTACTTATTGAATTTAAAATGAAGTTTAACATTTCACAGATAAAAATTGTAGCGTACAGTCAGAGAGGTTTCAGGAAAAGTATATAAAGGTATAAATGAAATCTTTTCGAGGATTTTTTTTATTATTAGATACTTTGTAATCAATCAAGTCGAGAGATGCACGTGCAAAGCTGGTTTCCAGGACTGCAAACATTCACCGACAAGCGCTCACAGACGCAAATAAAAATTTCAATCGTGTTAAGTGTTTCGCAGGACCAGTGTTTTGTTTAATTTCACTGAAGATTCGTGGGACCGATGAATAAACCCCCCTTCTTCAGACCATCACAGCTTTTCTATTTTGGGTTTGTTCGTATTTAGTGTATTGTATTGCATTGTATTGTGTTATCTTTTGAAAAATTCCGCAATAAAACTAAGGTGAATACCACCCAAAAGTCCACTCAACAATTAAACGAGTTCGCACGCAGCACGCTGACGTCAGGAAAGTGAATTTCCGCATTAAAAACTTTACACAAATCTAATAAAGGGGTTAAAACAACACTGGTAACATGTTTTTGAAAAATTGAAAAATATTATATTTTGGCTGTTCTTATGCTCTTGGTTATATTTAAATTACATTATTAGGATAGCAATGTTGTACATTATAAGGTTAGGAGAAGGTATAGTCTGGATAACAAGTTGGTATAAGAGGTATTGGGGGTGATAAAGCTACAGATATGAAAAACAGCCTTTTCCAGTGTAAAATCCCCAAAAGACAACGTACTGTCACATAAAGTGTTATCACATAAAGCACGCTGACGTGAGGGAAGTGAATTTCCGCATTAAAACCTTTAAAAAAATCTAATGAAGGGCTTAACAAAATACTGGTAACATTTTTTGGAAAATTGAAACATTTTATTTTTTGGCTGTTCTAATGCTCTAGGTTATAATCAAATTGACCATTAGGATGGCAATGTCGTACATTATCAGGTTAGGTCGAGGTATATTTACGATAACAAGTTTACGTAACATTTTACGTGAAATAATGTAATATACAATAATGTTACGTTCGAGGCTTTTCTGACCATTTTTGGGCCCAAAAACTCAAAATTTGAAAAAATTAAATCCCAAAAGGGGGATAGAGTTGTCCGATTGTTATGCCCAACGAACTTGTCCAACCGATTACAGAAGGGAAGGTTCCTACCAAATTTCAAGTAAATCGGACAAAAATTGCGACCGCTAGAGTGCGAACACACATATATATATATAAATATGTATATACATACATATAAAGTTGTTAGCGCCCCCAAAACGTGTTCGGGGGGTCATGTTAGGAACTTATATGGTGGTCCCGGGCTTAAGTTTTACCGTGCGGGTCATGCTAATAGTTCACTTTTCCATAGGAAATTCACTAATAACTTCAATCTTCAAAGGTTAACCCTACCGCGTAGTGTCGGAGCCAGCCGTCCTCGTAGTTGCTGGGGTGATTCCCATCGATCTTCTTGCTTTTGAGCTAAAGCGGATCTTCGATGGGAACGGTGCTTTGAGCCGTGACGAAGCCCGAGGACGCACTATGGAGGATTGGCAAAATCGCTGGGAGGGGGACGGACGAGGAAGATGGACGGTGAGACTCATTGGGGATCTCCGGGAGTGGGTAGAGCGGGGGCACAGGGAGGCAGATTTTTATCTCACCCAGCTCCTCACCGGACACGGTTGTTTCGGGGCCTACCTCCACAAGATGGGAAAGTCAGCGAGCCCGGAATGTCAGTACGGTGACTCCGACTACGACGATGTCCTGCACACCTTCCATTGCGTGAGGTGGGAAGCGGACAGAAGGGACCTCGAAACGGCCGTTAGCCCGATCTCGCCGGACACACTCGTTCGTCGGATGTTGTCCAGTCCCAAATCGTGGAACTCTGTTTCTGCATTCTCCAGGAGGGTGCTGAAAGAAAAGAGAACAGAACAGCTGTGATGCACCGACGCAGCTAAACCCGGTGGAGAATCGTGGTTGAAATGCCATCTTTGGCGTACGAAGGCACCCTCTTGAAGTATTGCAAACAGCGTTTCCGAGAGGGCTTCCATTGCCTGGACCGATAGGTTTTTAGTGGGTGAGATTCCTACTCACCGGGGTAAACACCAGACCCTGACGGTGCATAATGCATTTTCCTATCGTAAATAGAAAACCCTACTGCACTGTACACCTAATGAATTTATATAACTACTTTAACTCTATATACATTATCTAAATTAGCTTCCTGTCATTTGAGATCACATCCGTAGTTCAAACTAAACCTTTTTAAAGCTTTAAACTGAAACACCATAAGCCCTGAAATGTGGTTGTAAATGCCTAGCGTTTGTTAGTAGCTTTGTGAATGAACTAAGATTATCAAAAGAAAATAATAACGATTTGTATTCTATCAGTACAATGCAAAATAGAATAACTGGAAATAGAAAAGAATAACCCCAAATTACATTTTTAATTTTAAATAAAGGTCCAATAATTATATAGCTCATCTGGTAATTGTTTCTAAAAGCTTAATGCAATTGAAAATAAATTAGGTTATAAAACTAAGTTTGAACATTAATGTATACATTTAAAAAAAAACATCTTCAACTTTAGCAGCTTCGGGAACACTTATTATCTTTCTAGTTGGTATCCCATTTTGATTACAATTTATTATTCAGGGAAATTACAGTAATTGTAACATATAAATTAAATTATAAATAAAATCATTTAAAAAAGATACATCGAATTAAAGTTTTTTTCAAAGTCCGTAAAAAGTGTAAACAATTGGGACACTTTGAAGTTAAATGGTAACACTCGAATGATTAAATCCAATGAGGTTGTATGGAGATCCGTCCGCCCGAAAGATAATCTTCATCTGCAATGAAGTCCGTCGTCAGCAGCACTTCCGTAGCAATGAATACTCTAAACCATTTATTTTAATTGCTATGTACACGTAACAATGGGACCTTCTAAGCAATTGATATTGCCTAGAAATAAAATAAATCGCGCAAATTTAAAATGATGTATTAAAAGCAACAAATTAATACTTTTTTTAGAGAATGAAAATTTAAATCTTTTATTTTTCTCATAACATATACAATATTTTAAGAGGCAGGAGATTTATTTTATCATTGCTTTCTATTTCAGGGTTTCCACCATTAGGTCCTGCTTTGTCCAATACCGGTAGTGACAATTGTTAATGTTGACGATAAAATTACCAACTACGGGGTTTAGCCTCAGTGATTGAATGAAATTCTCAAATATTTTAAAAAGAAATATTACATATTTTATCTAGTTAAAATCAATTTAAAATTTTAGTAGTAGTAGGTTTTTTTAGTTGGTCTGTCTCAGTTTTTATTAGTGAATTTCCTATGGAAAAGTGAACTGTTAGCGTGACCCGCACGGTGACGCTTAATTAACCTCCTAAACACGTTTTCAGGGGTCGCTAACAACTTTATACACACACACACACACACACACACACACATACATATATATATGTATATATGTATATATTTGTATATATATATATGTATATATATGTATATATATATATATGTATATATATATATTTATTTATATTTATATTTGAAATCTAGCGGTCGCAATATTGGAAAGATAGTAGGAATCTTCCCTTCTGTAAACAGTTCTTCGTTGGGAAAAACAATCGGACTACTCTAAGCCCCATTTTCGGGATTTCATTTGTCAAATTTTAAGTTTTCGGGCCTTAAAAAGGGTTAAAAAAGCCCCGAATGTACAATGATTGAATATTAAACTATTGGACCTACAAAGCCGAAAATTGTACGATAATTATAGCACCAATATTTACCAAGTTATTCAAGGAAATATGTTAATTGAATAAACACAGTACGTTGTCATATGGTAATTTTACATTGGAAAAGGCTGTTTTTCATATCTTAATGTAGTTTTATCAACCACCTACCCCGATGCCAACTTATGATCCTGAGGAGACCTCCTCCTATGTTTATAATGTACAATTGCCATCCTGATTGTGCATTTAAAAAGAACCTGGAGCATCAGAACAGCTAAGCACAATTTTCATTTTAAATAGAAATTTCACCAGTGTTTGTTTAAACCCTTTACTAGATTTGTTTAAAGGTTTTAATCCGGAAATTCACTTCCCTCACGTCAGCGTGCTGCGTGCGAACTCGTTTATATTTGAAACGAAAACCAAGCGACACATGTGATTAGCTTTCATCTTATCAAACTTTAACAGTTCAACTTTACCAAATAAACTAAAAGTCAAGTGTTTATCGAGTGCCAAGTTTTGATAAGAGTTGGAGTTTGAAACAAACCCATCCTAAACGTCCAAAATACTGTTTTTCGAGTCAGAAAAGTCTTAACGATATCCCTTATTTCAGTTTGGCAACTTATATTTTACTATTTAGGCCTCTATAGTAAATAATATTTCGGTCTGGGGGAGCAGTAGCTATTAAAAATCATTAGGCTCCTACTATTCAGGGAAATAATATTAAATGGATAAAAACCTTTTTAGTTACTTCACCAGGTTAAATAGTCCACAGAAATCCTTATTAATACCCCTTTGTAAAATGTTGTTTTATTATTCCCAAATACTGTACTTCGTATCTGGTTATTCTGGTTTTTATTTAATTTGACACACATAGAATCACTTCCATCCATCCTCGGTTCAAATCACATTATGGAAGATATGCTAAATTTTGTTCAGTAATTCAAAATACACTATTTTTCCTAAGGAATTATTGTAGTCATTAAGCTATGTTTCCAAACAAAACGATTCACGTTTTATTTTGTTGAAATCATTGGTTTGTATTTATTTAGATCACTATTTCGTAGAATGTTTGTTCTTATCTTAAAACGTTATTTATCTAGTAGATTGCTTTAGAATAGATAAAAAAAACAAATACACATAAAGAAGAAGGTAAACTTAACCCATGATTCCCGATCTTTGATTATACGTAAAACCGTTTTGAATTGCATTTTGCAATTTGTTATATTTACGTTTGTCTAATCTAAACTTTAATCTAATAGTTTATGTAGCTGCTATAACATGAAATCCAGTAAACTCTTGGCTACCGCTGCGCGGCAAAGGTAGAACATAGCCTTTATACGAGTAACTAGGTCAAGTTAAAACAAATAATAATAACACAGAAAAAGCGTCGATTCTATGTATTTAAAGTATATATTTATAGAAAGTTAAACTCACGTTAACTTTATTTTCACTACTGTTTAAATAAAGAAGACAATTTTACATTAAACGTACATCAAAAATGGTAAAGGCAATAATTTGAAACTTAAAACATATAATAGTAAAGGTCATGCACCACAACAAGGTAACGTTAACAAGGTTTTTTATTTAGAAAATACAGGTTTGTAGAATATAAGATTGTGTTCCTATCACATTTTATTTTTATTTAACAAAAGTAATCAAAACGTCAAATTTATTTGTAAAATGTGCTAATTTTCTCCTATTTATTTTGTAGTAATAAATCAATCTAGTTTTACTAACCTATATTTTACACTATTTTTGGCATGCATTTAATCAAATGAGGAGTCTCTTAAACCAAATTCGAAAGTATCATAACATAATACTAATATGTTGATATGCCTCTTAGAAATATATAATTTTAGAAATTATCATGAATTCTCGTACGGATTGGGCCATTGGTCCTTTAAATTCGTTGTTTTCACCTAACAGTATATCTATTCGTATTTCGAAATATCCTTAAGATTTTTACTCTATTAGAAATGGAGGTCATTAATATTACTGGACAATGGATACACATTAAGATCTTGTAAATGTGAAGTCATCATGTGATTACGTATCAATATGAAATCAAATTACTATTTAATATAACATTATAAGATCTGGCATTAGTAATAAAATATAACAAAAGTCGGATAATTTATAACGGTCAGTAAATCAATACGTTATGATATATTGCTCTGATTTCAAAGGGACGAAAAACGAAAAACTTTCCTTTAAGACATTGAGGCGATGACTGATGGCATGGCCGAAATGAAAACTTTGATATCGCTCTGTTGGAGTTAAGAACCAAAACTACACTTTGATATCCACTAAATCTTCCCAGCTTTGGTGTTGGAAGGAGTTTGTCAGGACATCAGCAATACTTAGTTGAAACCCAAAAATATTTAATAAAATACATTTAAAATAAATATTTTGTATTGTATAATAATTTTACTAAATTAAACAATAAAAGTTAAATTAAATTAAATAGTTAAATCTTGACTGTGTTTTACATTTGTTGTTATTGCTGTAAGTGAACATACGTTCACAGTAAATTAAATAATAAAACAAAACACAAATAATGGATGATTTGTTTTTGTTTGAAGGAAACAAATAAATTTTAACGTATGCAGGTTTAATTATGTTTAAATTACTTTGTTATCCAGCTGATTAGTCAGAGCGCTCGGTTCACATTCTTTGGTGACATAGTTGTCTTGAGTTAAGATCCAAGTCGTTAAACTATTTACTGCAATAATTTAATGAGCAGCATTGCTACCGACGTTGAATAATTTACTAAAATGTATAACTATTACTTAGATGCATTAGTGACTGGTTGGCTTTCTATGATCCGCCCATTGTTAGTCATTGATACAGCTCATGCTTAGTTTAAAGTTAAAATCACAGAAACAGTATAATATTATATTTATGTCATATTGATACATTAATGGAAGTTATGCAAAATATAAAATTATTATTATATAACTAAACAAGATTTAGGCCTAAATTAAAACATTAGTTGAAATGATTCATTACTACCACAAACGTTCCTTGTAGTGTTCAACTTTTGTAATAAACTGCAAAGGTTAAACAGTTCTCGTTGCATCTAAAAAATCTTTTTAATTTTTGTTTTAAGGAAATAATATTAGTCATTATTTTTAAAATAATAAGAAAAACCATTATATCAATAAATTAAACAACTTTAAACACGGAACGTATGTTTGTTATTCATGTTTAGATCAATTAATGGACTGAGGCATCCGAATTAAAATTAAACTAATCATTCTTTAGTTTTGAAAAATCAAAGGTAGGATATGTAGTGATATTGTATGTTCAGTAATCAGTGTATAACTTATACAAAATGATAAATGAATCATTGTTTAAATGAAACATACCTCGCAACCAAGTTATTAATGTTTATTTGGCAGAAACACAAGTTTGGTTCAAACAAGGCATAACTTGTTTTTAAAAAGCGTTTATTACATAACCAACAATTATTATCGATATATTGGTCTTGTAGTTTACTGAATTACCCATAACCCCACAAAAAAAGCTCATAATAAGTTTCTGAGTGGAGAGTAGAGTATAAGGATGTGTCATGGTTTCCAAAAAATATATCATAAGAATTAATTTTAAAGATTTAAATTATTAGACAAAACGAACAACTAGCTTATTTTAAAATATCATAGTCCAGAATCCTTTTATGAATATTGACTTCAATAAATTTGAACAAAATCACGTTTATAAACAAATTAAACTTCAAACAAAAACATAAAACAATTTATCCGAAAAAGTTTTACGGTTGACAGCACAGTTTAAATTATAACGCGTAAACATTATGCACTTAAAATATAATAGCCAGGAACCTAGAATGGTTTCAACATGAGAGTTTGCTGACGGTCTCTCATTTAAGATTATTAACCGTATAATACGAGATGCCTTTTAGGTGGTAATACTCAATATATATGTGCATATATTGCATGTTGAATGGTTATTTGGGATTTTGAATGGCAGGGACTTTGGTGTCAGGATTTACAGCCGAAAGGTAAACTTCTACCACAGGGATGTGATAACAACATTTAAATATACACAGAGTGTCCCACTTCGACTCCACCAAACTTTACCGGGTTATTTGGAAGGTCATAACAAACAAACCACGTAAGATATTATTTTTCCTTTGCACATCCGTTTTCTACCTGTGAGTTTGTAATTTTTACAAAAATCCTAATTTCTTCAGAACGAATATAGGTGCTTTAATAAAACCTAGTATGAATCTAAAAGGTTTGTAAATTCCATTACAACTTTAATTGCGTACAACATTCTGGTTTAAAACAGTGGTGGTTAGAAATGTTAAATAATTAGAAAAATGTAAGATATACAACCAGTTTTAGCAAATACTAATTAGGCAATTTAAAGAAAAATCAAACAATATTTCATATTTAAAAGAATGATGTGTAAAGGATAAAATTCATATCTAGTGCTCAAAAATGCTCAAAATTTTTAAAACATAACTTTTCCATAAAGGTTGAAGCAATTTGTCTAAATTGTAAAACCAAGAAATCTGATAACTTGTCAATCGTATTATTATCAGGGTATATATAATTTTAAATTTTATTCAACATATCATCAACATAATTTTGAACGACACAATCTGAACCCTATTAATCATTAATGATCCTGCCACGCAAGTATGTAAAACCCAGCCCAGCGGAAGGTTTTAATGATCATATCGGTAAATTAAGCATATATGTTGTTTAATAAGCGCGTTTTCAATCTTATTATGCAAAAACTTGAAAAAGTAAGTTTTATTTTAAAATTAAGGTAATAGTACACAAATAGTAAAATTTGTATTAACAATTATTCACGTAATAATTTGTTACTTCAAATAGTAGTTCTCATCACCCGGAGATAAAGGTGTTGTTTTTCGTGAGCAATCGTCTTTTACGAAAAACTAATAAGCACCGAACACACACTCATCACACTGCTGCATGTGATGAACAAATATTTTTATCATACTGCCCTATACAATCCTTTAATAGTTGACAAATTTTACAACAAATTAGGTGATTAGTATCGTTTTAGTAGTTCAAATAGGTTAACTTTACATATTTACATTTCTTTTACTTTCAAACAAAACCTTTGACTGATTTTACTTTATTTTTATTTCAATGCTAAAGGCATTTGGTTACAAGCACATCCACGTTTTGGCAGGAAGGCTGTTCAAACCCCTTAACTAGTGTGAACATCCTGGGAATCGAACCCGTGAACCCTTGAACATCCACGACACTAACCATCCTAGACACCCACCAATAAGCTAACCAGACGCCAAAAACTCAACATTTTACAAACTATTTGTTCTATATTTTATTATTTTATTGAATTTCATGCTACACCATCATCTCACTATTAAATTAAAAATGTGCATTGATAAAGTTCACAAACTATATTATTTGTTATATGCAGAAAGTTGTCCGACAATTACACTAATATGGAGACTTAATTAACGAAAATCAGTTAAACTACGCAAGAAAATCCGAAGGTGAAGAATTCCATTCAATTTATTTTTACTTGCAATTTCTTCTTTACTTCAAAGCAAGAGTTTATTTAATGGACGAGCGAGCGAAGTGTGTTCCGTAACCTTGATCACCGCTAGCTACAATTGCTTGTCTGACAGTGTATATGTATTTATGTATTAGAGGCTCTGACGACTATGAAAAATACTATACGATTTGTCTCTAAATTTTATTCATGAAGACATTTTACGTTTAGTGTTTTATCATGGTAAATATTGATTACAAGGTGTTTTATTAACTAATCTTTTAAATTATAGAAATGTGTATAAGGCGAGATTAAATTAAAACTACTTTTAGGTAAGCCATGAGTTGTAGCCATTTATCTGTGTCCAAAGTCTACGTAATCAACGTAAAATGGCACGATACGTTTGACTTATTTATGATCAATCCAAGCTTTTCCTATTTTTTCAGCAGCTTTGCTTCTATAGTTTATGAATAAAGATAAATGAATTTTCTACATTAAACCATGTGTGTTGTTTACCAACAGAGTGCAGCATTAAATTATCGAAACATTTTCCTTCACTACCAGTTTATTTATTTTGATTGACAGTCTTACCTCTTTAGACAACCGTATTGAGCTTAAGATTGCTAATTATAACAGATCTTTGAAACTAAGTAAATTTTAAAATTATATATTCAAGACCAAAGTCATGCATTTACGGAGGCAATGGTTCCTTATTTTGTAGGAATGTTCATGCTTGTGTTGAAATGACATGAAAACAAATCCACGGATCATTTTGCCGTTTTAACAATCAATTTATAATATTTTTTTAGAGGTTGGCAACCTATTTGTTACCTTAGTTTGCCAGTCCACATCTACTTCAGGCCTGTTCCTAGAACTAATCAGTACTTAATTGACTTGCCAGGACTGAGATTTGAACCCACGACGCTTGCTGTCGTGTTTTGATGTCCATCGCCTTGACAACCACTACGCCAACGACACTCTCAAATCCAAATATATATATATATATATAAACAAACTTCTGACGGTGTAGTTAGGAATACTTTATACAATGATTTGAATTAATTTATCATGAACAACCTACCGCGTATCCAGTTGACAGACTACATGTTGATTCTTGAAAACGTTTATATCTTGGAGTAACTTACATAGACAACTTTTTCTTATTACTCATGCATACCTAATGATTAAAATACTTTATATTCAAGAAACATACGTTTTTCTTGGTATTAGTAATTTGATAGTTTTACCTGAATTTTATTTTTTAATACGTCTTTGGAAGGAAAAAGAATAAATGAAAATTGTTAATTACTATCAGATTAGTGAAATTACAATCAATAAATCTACACGTAACATTAGTCAAAACTAACAAATCAGAACGTTTAATTTGTTTAATTGTTATTAATACTCTTCCAAGTTTTTGCACCTGTGTCTATTTTAATTTCAATAAGTTTCATGGATAACAATTTTGAAAAATTTTCGTATTTACATATTTTAAACCATACATACCAACAGGCGTATTCACTATCGATATGAATGCTAAATGAGGTCCACTGTAGACTTAAGCTGAGTTTAATAAAAACTATTGTTTTTAATTCGGATATTTTTTATAATAAATACTCAACAGATTTCTTATATTAACCAACCAACAAATTATTTAACTTGGTTAAATTGTATCACCCATATTTCAGTATGTTAGAAATTCCCAAACCTGTTCAATAAATTTGAAACTAAGTAAGATATAAATATTCTACTGCTAATATAAGGCAAAATAAACACCGTTTAGCGTATAGGATATTACTTTTCCTATTAAATTAAGATAAAGGTAAATAGAAGACTTAAAAACTGCTAACTGGATATTTAAAAGCCCGTTATTTGCATTTGGGAACAGATGCCACTCCCTAGTTTTCTGTGATTTGCTTTGTTGCAATTAAGTTGCCTTTTAAAATGAAATGTCACGGGTTACGTATTACAAACAATGGACAGCCCTCTTGATAACATTGGCTTTTACAACAAACAGTACTTTCCCTTTGCCAGAAAATATGTGCAATTTTTGTTATTATACCTTTCAAAAGCTATTTCCCTTTTCAGTAACTTTTTATGTTAAAATCGATAACCATTTGATAATTTTAATTGAGTGTAATTCAGGAAAAGAATAAAATATTGATCTCGAGTTTGATCTGTTTTAATTAATAATCCTTTCAAAAATAACGGTCAATTAACAGGGGTTTACATTTGGTAGAGGCAGCTTGGACTCTTTCTGCAAAAACTGAGTATTTTCAATCTAAAATTATAAAATGATTTAAAGTGTGTGTGTATATTTTTCTTTTAATATCTTGTTTACTTTAAAACCAGTTTCGTAAACATATTGAAATCCGTTATGAAAAATGTATGGCTCAAGCAGACTTTCTTCTATGTCTTTTTTACTTAAACATTTTCGAGCTAGGAGAACCAAATTATGAAAGTCTCTATTTCCATGTATAATCTTTATCAAAAAGTGCTCGTATAAGCATCTGGGGGTATCGTGTATCAGTATAAATATAATTACAGGCTGTACGAGTTTATGATTTAATTGGTTATCCCCTTTAATAATAAAATCAAGACCACGCTTTACATAATATTTGCATCTAGCTCTACGCTGTCAGATTTATATTGATACAATCTATAACATTTTAAATCAACTACTTCAAGTAGATCTGGTTTCATGAGAAAAGAATAGTTGCAATGTAAATCTAACAGAACAGGTCATTGTGTAGAAAATGGTGGAACTATTGAGTATAGTGAGAAAATTTGTATAAGATAATTTATAAATTAGTTACTAGTTTATGGCCAGCCTACTTTGTTTGAATAAACAACATGACTGTCTTGTTTTCGTTACGAATTTAATTACCATTATCTTATAAATTTTAAAGACGGGAACTAATTTGAAAGATTCTCGATATGATGCTGGAACGGCAACCTTTCCCTTGGAATCAAAGAAAAGGATCACTTTATGTATTTTTGACACTTCTACTTCTCAGGAAATGCAATTTCTACTTTAAACCTTGATTTCAAGATTAAGTAATTTACGATAAAAATAAAACCAATAAAAACAATACAACTCTGAAATTAACAATTATGGAAATACGATGAATGATTATTAGTATTATAGTATATAGTAGTATTGATATCTACTGAATGTTAACGCTATTATCAATATTTCGTTGTTTTCAGCAAAGAATTTCTGGGTTTTGAGTTCTGATTCCCTTCGATAAATCATTTAGAGAATGTCTTCACATTATTCAACATATTCTTATCACGAAGTTCATAGGACTCGAAACGCCTACGTTAAATCAACGTTCTGCATTTGACGAGTTGTTCAGAAAGTCAGGGGAGCGGAAGGGCTCAACTCGAGGAATACTGATTGGACCGGGAACCCTCCCGGTTATCTTATTGAAAACGCTGCGGCGATTCAAATTGAAAGAAAAAGTTCTTTTGAAAATGTTCAAAGTTTTGTAGGGTTTAGAATTGACCCCTTTAATAAAGATGAGCAAACCTTATATGCAACAAACTATTTAAGTTTACAAATCTCACTTAGTACCTTAAGACTATAAACACCTTTTTTTGTACTTAAATATATGTTTAGGTCTAAGTTGACTTCGTTGTTTGGCTTGTTATTTGTAATACAACCATATTTTATAATTGTGTTTAATTTTTTTTCTGTAATTTTAACTTAAGTTTGGTCATTAATTGTGCATTAGGTGTCTCATAAAACAATCTACTACCCTGTGTCACAGAACATTTAGGATCAACAATTGGTTATAACATAAAGTCTTCAAACAACCTTTTTCCTTTTGCAGAAAATAATTTCGCCATATCAAAATAACTGTTCAGTATCACAATTTAAAATACCGCTAACGTGATGGGCAATGCTTAACCTATGTCATCCATATTATTTGAGTGACTTTGTGTCTATGGAAACAGTCACTGTAACGACGCCAATTCAAGTTGGAATATCACTCAACTGTTCAGATCATTACATCTCAAGGGATTTGACACTAAGATGTAAATGTTCCTTGCTGTAATGAACAAACCTTACATTTCAATATGCCTCAATTGATAAAACAACAGTAATTGTGAGTTCACGCAGTAATAGTTGAATGCACTGATATATGATCCAAATCGTTACCAGAGCACAAACAAATAAATTAGCTAATCTAATGACACTATAACCATATTATAACCATTGTTTTTAAATATTATTTTATACTTAATAAAGGTTTCTGCCAGTTAACCACTAGTTTACGACGAATTTTATAAAATAAAAATTACGGTAGAGGAAAAGTTCAGCAAAAATACTTATTATACCCAAAGCTGCAAGAAGAATAAGAAACTCCACATCAACCTAATATGGTTTTGATGACCACTCTTAGAATCTTTAGCTTTCCCGATAAAGTAATGCAGAGCTCTAAGGCACTAAATACACAAAGTACCCTAATAGGGTTTTAAATACCACTCTTGAAATGATCAGTGTTTCATAATCAAATATGTGGTGCTCTGTGGCATAAAAACATGTTTAATAATGAATTGAAATTAACTTAGCTACAATTGTTAATAATATAGAGCACTTCAAATATAGGTTATACTACACTTACCTATCTTGATGCATTTCTTGACGAAAACGTTCAACTTAAATCTTGTTTGAGTATTCACATGTTACAATTAGCTTACTATAAATGTTTGTCTTGAAACTGACTATATTACGTTAGTGAAATTCGTGTATAAATTATTTATCCCAACCAAATAAGTCAGGTTTTTGTTGATAAGCACTACGGGGAGCATTCTGTTTGTAAAAAGAAGTTACTCGACTCATGTTATTATTTTGTCTATTTTAATGACAAAAATTAGTCACTGTTCACACATAATGGTAACTGTGATCAGTTTTCCCTAAGATGCAATTGACCCTCGACGGCTCTCTGACTGGTACAGAGGTCGACATTTCGTACAGCAAAATGAAGCTGTCACAGTATTGGTAGGTCTTTTGGCTATCCAGTGTGACAACTTCCCTTCCTTGGTTCCTCCTTGTCTCTTCTGGGGGCTTGACTCCCAGTTGAGCCTGGATACCCAGTCTAGTCCAAGTCCTTGGAGGAAGTAGTGGATCTTCCTTGCAGCCTGGGACGGGTGCCTGGGAGGGAGGGCCCTTACCCGACGGTCTTCGGTCCTGGGGCCACCCGACCCTTGAGAGGTTGGAGGCTCTGTGCGATGGCGGTCCCTGTCTGGTGGACTTAGGGGGACGTCGAGTTAGAGGGCCTGGAATCGTCCTGGGGTGTTGTCACCCACAGAGCCCGGGAGCTAGGTAAGGATCTCTCTCCCTTTCTGGAGCGAGGCAGATTGACCCCATCCTACCACCTTTCCCATCCATCTTTTCCCTCTTTCCAGTGGCTGTACAATATCCCAAGGGAGACGTGCCTAGCCGGCTATGCTGGGGCCTCCTAATCCCCCAATAAACAAACAAACAAACAAAACAAGATGCAATTTGTATCATAAAGAAGGAAATAAATAATGTATTCATCCACGCTTATAGTTACATCCACAGTCAGGCATATGTGCATCACCACATAACCCCATAAAATCTTCTGGGACATCCTCGGAACTGGTTTAAGATTGATAACATAAACCACAGATGGACACAATGACAGATACTGTAAAATATACAGTATCTATCAACAACAACATTCGTTGTTAGGAAACTGTTACTGGTCCAGTCTTGTAATTTAGCTAAGTCAGAAGATGTCTGGGATTGACCCCATCCAATCAAAACTCAATCGTTATCAATATAATAAAATGGCTACTTAAGCTACTTGCTTTTTTACCCTTCACCAGAGTTGACTATACATAAATTGGTAATATAAAAAACAAATAATTAGGGTAAATTTATTTTTCTACATATCCGTTACAATTACAATAAAACTGTTTACACCAATCAAAGTCATTATAAAGCTATCTTAAGTAAAAATGTGTTAACAATAAGTTTATCGTAACGTAACCACCGGTCAAAACCAAATATATTGTCTATTGAAATAATCAGTAGTTAGTTATATATAAGAAATGGGTGAGAGACATTCAATATTATCTGAAGAATCTGTAAAAACATTTTAAATATTAGTTAAAAACTTACTAAACATATATTAAAAATCATTCATTACGTGAAATAACCTATTAGGTGACTAGGTGTATTAGGTGGTATTAGGTATAAGTGTGACTTGAATAGATGAAGAAATAGATGGATTATAAAAAAGGTTAATCTCTGTAATAGGTCAAGTAGATAAGAGCAATTAAGCACGGCAACAGTTAATGGTGCCAATAAGGGCAACCAATCTCTTTTCTCGGAACAGCTTTAGAAATATACTGTTTATTTTACCTTGCCCCGCTAACTATCATGTCGATATCAAGTCATATCAAACAGATTGATATACACATTTGGTGTATTATTTGTGACTAATGTCATAAATCAATTAATGATATAGTTAAAATCCTGTACATAAAACAACTAATATTTTTCTGGTTGTCGATCCCCATGCGACCAATTTGTATTTGCTCTGCTAATATGTATGCCAAAATATAAAATTAGGTTCCAGATTAAAATGTTTCATAATAGTAATTTGAGTTGTTTCCTGATACAATTTTAACATTTGCAGTAAACTTAAACTCCATATAAATATTATAATAAAACAACAACAGAATTATGTAAGCTTCTAATTGAGCAGGGACTTCCAGTGACGTCCCGAAACAATTGTTGGAACTGTTCCAGTATCACAACTGAAACTGATTAGCATTGTATATGCACATTGTAAAACATTTTACGGTTTAGTGTTGTCTTATATAAACTCAGCCTTTTCTATGTAGAAGAAAGTATTATTAAGTGAGTGACTACCATTAATCTCAGTATTTTGTTAGTCGAAAATGCATTTAAGGAAAACATTCTGATTGTTGTAAAGAAATATATTAGGAACTAACGTTGAGCTACCTATTAATTAAATTTTACTGATTTAATTACTCAAAAAAATTGAATTTACAAGTGTAAAAATGACAATAAAGAAATTTAAAACTCTTTATTGATACAAATCAAGTATAAAAGAACACATTTTAATTTTTAAAATCAATATATACACAACCAATTAAGTAAGGAAAATCCCAGACATATATATATATATATTTATAAAAAAGGATATTGGTTTGTTTCTTTGTGTATATATTTGAAGTTTATGGACTCGGACACCTTTGGACCGTTTTCCATGAAATTTTGTATATATATGTAAAATTCCACGGAGAAGGTTTTTAAGCCTTCCATTTCAACCTAACTAAATTGGATTCCTCCCAAGAGACCCAAAAGTGTACCCATATAAACCTTATGGAAAGATATTGTTGTTTACATGACATGTTTACTTGAACAGGTGATCTTGGTGATATTGGTTTTAGTTTGTAATAGTGAAAGGCATGGCAATGTCTGCCACGTAACAGCTAGTATATATATATAAAGATTTAAAGATTTACCCCCCGAGTTTGGGTAACAATCTAAGATTTTCCTGTACTTCTCCTTGGTAACGTTGTGCGTGCTACTGTATACCTCTCAAAAGTAAAAATAAGGATATTTGTTTGTAAATAAACTAAGCAATGACACACACCTGCTAATACTTTCAGGATAGTCGCTATGGTTTTAGCAAATGGTTTGATCTGTAAAAAATCGAATCCCACCGATAAAACTAAATAAGAGATTGTGGCTTTATCTATTGTCGGGGGGAATATAATTGACTAGAAGTCAGTTTACTATAAATGTGTTTGTATTTATGCGGTTACGCATACATTTGTAAACAAGGCTACAAAAATAATTCGATGGTTTTAGATTAAGATACTCTCAACCTAATTTGTAAACTGATGCTGTATATTTCGTTGCATACGTAAATTAAGGCATTTATATCCGGATAGTAAATAGATAGTTTTCTAGAAGAATATAAATTTAACTTATTTATCAAATTTGGTAGGATATTAAAAGCAAAATTATCTGTAACATCGTAAATTTCTATATATTTACAGTAACTTATGTGATTGTATAGAACACTTTATGTAGGATTCAGTTTTTCAAACGTTTCTAAACACACGGTCCTTTTAAAGTGATGTTCTATGTTTTAAATCCTATTTAATGGCCATATATTTCTATTAATTATAAGGGGTTAAGCAAGAATAAAAATGTCTACAAAATATCCATACAGAAATGAATTGTTCATTAGAAACATAAAAAGTAGATTGAGTTTGGCTGCCAGCCTTTTAGAAACTTCAAAATCCAATTACCACCATCAATTCATTTTAAATTGGTCGATGTTGCCAAACAGTCTTTGTAGCTATCCTCTAGATAATGGACACTGTGTTAATGGTAATGGATCCTTTTTTATGATAAGGCTCACTGTGTTAATATGAGTTATTGCTTACGTAAATAACTTTTTAAGACAATAAAAAAATGCTGGATGCCAATTAATGATGGGAGAAATTTTCCCCCGTATATGTACATATCGAATACTAGGCAAGCTAACAACGTAATTTGTTTTATTGTTTGAAACTTTATAATAATATGTATTCATATTTTACGAACATATTACAAACTGATAAGGGCTCCGAGAAACTTCTAATTGGAATTGAGTGTGATCCTCTAAGGAAATATTCATGCACAGATTACAGTATAGGTGATACACCACCGAAATATTGCATATTTTGCACCGGCATTGTGAGCCGTGAAGTAACATAAACCACGGGTATCGTAGTGGTTATGGTGATCATCTCATAATCTGAGGATCGCCAAGTTGATAGACATAGACATTCTTTATTCTGAATAAATACATTCAGATGTATATCTCAGTCGTCATTTCAGTAAAACTTAAAATAAACAACTAATGGTAAAACAACAAAGACAATATGATAAAATAAAATAGACAATGTGAGCCTGTTTTTTAAGGTCAGTAGACAGGAATTCCTGTACAATATTCAAATCGTTGCTGACCAAAGATTTCCTGACGAATTTTTTGAATCCAGCCCCTCTCAAACGTTTAATCTCAGCAAGAAGTTTGTTATAAAAAAACAGGTGCAGTGAAAGATAGGTAGGTCTTTCAGAGAGAGTTAGGTGATGTTGGGGAGTGCGCAGATTGTCAGCATGACTGGTCGGATACCTGTGGTTTGCGCCGAGAACTGGGAGATCTTCAACTATTGGGGTCATGATTACCCTAAGATGAAAATTTAGGAAAGGGTAAGACGATTCAGCAATCGGAATATTCCTCTACATTAATGTAGTGGAGGTAGCCCTTTCATGGTACGGTCAGCACGTTTCTGCACCAATCAAACTTTCGAACCATGTAGAAACCCACCCAACTCTTCAATTCTTTATGTCATGACAGAGGATAAATATTAATAAGCATAAGCTAAGTACTTGAATCTATGAGAGGATTTAAGGTGAGTGCATAACTGACTCGATTCAGCTTACTGCACAGAAAAAATCCTAAGCGAAATCGGAACATTTAGTGAAGATCACAAAATGGACCCACCTTCACATATAGAATATACCAATGGTCGTTGGTCTTTTAAATACTGATCCTGGCTAAAAGGTAAGTTGCTCTAGTCAGTAACAATGCCACACAATATATCTCAATCATTCCACGATCCTAAATATTAGCCTTAAAACAAATAAGCTTGCATTGGCGTCTATTATAGTTCTATCCCAGTAAGTCCAAATATATAGAAAAAATTGAAAAAGTAACATGAACTGTATGAACTTTTGGAAGTGCGAAATATATATAGCAAACTGCAATTGGACTCTTCTACCGTACACAGACCTGTGGTATATGCAGACAAATATAATCCATGTTTTATATGTTTTGTAATGTTCATTTTGTATTATTTGGAATAAGGATGTTTTTGATTTTATTTTATGTGCTGTGTAACGCAACACACATAATATACATGAAACAATTGACCGTGATATACAAGGTATGTTCTTTCCTCTTCAAAGAAGGAAGAGGTTTGTGCGATAAAGTATAAATTGCTATGCCTTATAAAATAATTTATAAATGTCAAGAAATATTATAAATGCGAATATATAACTTGTATAGTTAAGAATATGATAATCGGATGGACATTTAAGTCTTTAAATACCTTGAACAAATAAGAAGTGTAAGAAATATTCCCACGTATCAATAACGTATTGACTTTAAATCCGTAAAGCGTTTGTATTATAGTATTTGGTAATTACCAAGTATGTTTATTTTACCTCAGAATAAATCGTTACGTCAATACCAACAGCTTGAGAGATTGCCGATTATGTTTAAATAGGTCGCTTACAAACACAGTTCCAAAGTAAAGCACATCGGTGAACCAAGTTTTACATCAAATTAAGTTAAACTAAAATAACCATTGATAGTTTCTTGAGTAGCATAACGTGTTTTCTCTGATTGTGCCTGATAATGACCGGAGTAACGGCTGGTTGAAATTGATCGTCTTGTACTACAATTTGTGTTTGTTTACTGTTTTGTATGTAGGTACCAGTATAAATGTAAATAAAATTGTTCAGTGTTGGGAGACGTAGTTTATTTACCTGGATTAACTATTAATAATGAAACTACTAGTTTTCATGACAAACAAGCATTGCTGATAACGGTATTTATATAAAATATATGTTTATACTATTTTCCTTTTGAATATTAACAATGCTTTTATCGGAGAGTTAAAAATTCACCTTATCATAAAGCGAATAACTCCCTGTAAGCTAAGTTTTCTTGTAGATAAGTTTAAACTAGCATTCGTGTTATTTGCGCTACCTTAGATACCTTCGCATTTGGTCGGTAAATAGTAAAATTTGCTTCGTTTTGTACTAGCTGATGCAACGTTATTGGAAAAGGAACAAATCCTTTAATCAGTGTTAGCAATAACTCATCGCATTGTGATGAATGGCTTACGATAAACCCGCCCAAACACGTGTTTCTATGCCAACTATTTATTCTTTGATTTAGACAGTTTTTTTTTAAATATAGTGTTTTAATCTTGAATATTTTGTAAACTATACGTTATTTTAAATGCATGATATCCATTAAGTTTTTTCCTAGGATTTGTTTACAAGTATTAAAGATTTGCAAATTGTGCATATGATATTTAGCTTTGTTCAATTATTAATGATGTTTTTAATTTATTGATTACTATCCTTTATATATAGAGATTACTATAAATTAAGTTACGATTTTGCCTTTTAGCGAATTTCCCCTATAGGGAAGAAGCTATTACCGTAGGTCTCATGGTAAGACTTAAGCCCGAGACCATGATAACTTTTCATTTTCAGGTCCCCAGATGCCAAAAACACCATTCGTTCAAATTTGTATATATATATGTATATATATATATGTATATATATATATGTATATATATATATATGGTATATACAAAACATATATATATATATATATATATATATATATATATGTGTGTGTGTGTGTCCGTAAGCACGATAACTCTCGTAAAAAAGGTCCGATCTCAATGAAATTTGTTACAAATGTGTAAAGCACCATTTATTTGAACGAGTTCGAAAACCAGACGAATCGCACCATCAAAAGGGGGGTTTTTGGGGGGTTTTGTACCCCAAAAATGTTTTTTTTTGGGGGTTTCCACATGTAATTTTTATTTAAATCAAATTTAAATTTTTACCATTTAATTCAGCATAAAAAAAACAAACAATTTGATATTTTTATCATTGCTCTACGTCAATTGGTTCCTGAGATATTTAAATTGCTAAACACAGTACGTTGTCTAATCTAATGTTATTCTTATGGGGAAAAAGAAAAATTGTATATCTCGCTTATTTATGAACATAAACTGACAAAATTTGGTATATGGCTTCATCTGGTTGGGGTTTATCGTTGTTTGCACAAAATACAAAATTGTCACGTACGGTCCCCGTAGCAGCAAACCTAGGTAATCGGTCCCCATGTTATTCTTATGGAGAATAATTAAAATGTTATATATCGCTTAGTTATAATTGTATATGAATGAAACTTGGTATGTGACTTTACTTAGATGAGTTCTAATGATTTTTGCATAAAAACCCATTATTTTGTGTTCCTTGTTGCAGCAAACCTGCGTACTCATCCCCAATGTTATTCTTATAGAGAATAATTCATATTTTTAATATCGCTTGTTTGTGAATATATTTCTTATGAATCCTGTTAAGTGTTAATGTGTTATGTTATATATTCATTGGAAATTCGCTGAGTACCCAGGTTTGTTGCGACGGGGGTATTTTGTAATCAAACCGACATTATTTAACATCATTTACGCCTTTCAACCCATAAGTTGTGACGGCCCAAAATCCCTAGACTGTTAAAAGCCATTAATACGACACTGTAATTAAATAATTAAAGTTTACCGTTCCTAATAATTAAATTTCTACCGTCACTAAAATCTATAATTAGAAAGAGGAACGGTGCTCTTAACATTATTTCATTCATTATTTCATTTTAAAGAGTTGGCTGGTATGAAATATAAAATAAACCAACAGACGCTAGGATGTTTGCTCCAAGCTAATCTCAACTTCGACGCTCCCACGGGCCGGCCGAGCGTTGATACCAGCAGGAATGTGCATGGCGTCAGCATTTCATCTCTCAGTGCGAACCTCAGTGCACGATTCCCGTGCTTCTTAGTTTGAGTAGCGGCGTGAGTGATCGTTTGGCTGCAGCACTTGTCAAGTAAGTGTTCCCGTGACGTCACGTGCGAAACTGTTTCTGATTGGCTGGCTTGGTTCAGCACTGGGGAAGGAGACAAGAGCCTGAGCCCAGTCCCGAAGATGTGACGATGTAATTAACACGCGTCGCGCCGCCCCTCCCTGTTAATTTATTAATTGGCATTGTCTTTCTAAATTTAATGTAACCTTAATTATTGTATTTTAACCGCGGATATACCTATTGTTAACGTCGTTTAAATTGTTCTAAATCAGTTGTTGTAAGGTTGTAAGTTTGAATAAATAGTAATTTTGTTTCCCAACCGGCATTATTATTATTTCAACTCCCGAAATCGGCCTTTGCGACAATTGGTGTCAGGTGTGGGGTAGTGTTGCAAGAAAACACCACTTGAAGAATCCCACGGACGGAGAATGTAGTTTGGTAAGTAATAAATTTATTTGAATTAATTGGTGCAATCTTGTTAATTTTATATGTGTAGTTTTAACAGTAGGTAACCGCTTAATCTTGTAAAGCAATAAATTAAACTCATTTTAGCGCAACTCCCGTAAAGAAATATGCATTTTTCGAATTATTAGAGAATTTCAAAGTAATTAGATTAATTTGAATAAATCTTCAAGTCGCCATTAGCCTCATTGTGAGAGAAACAGATAGCGTCGGTTCCCCCTCCTTCGTCACTTTGCATTCATTGTGTGACGAGATCGAGATGGCATGGCGGTATTATGAGAATGTCATTGTTTGTGAAGACATATTAAATCGAAATTATTGGGCTATCAGAGTTGATTTTAAGTATTACCTGTGACTAAAGAGGTTTATTTTAAAAGTAAAGTGACTTGGAATATTAATTGTGGAAGGAAGCTTGGAGCCGCCATTTGCAATCTTGACAAATCGTCTCTGTTGCGTTCGGATTAATCCGCCATCTTTGATTTGCCAATTCGGTTTGATTGAAGTGCAAATGCGTGAACTTGGTTGCAACTTATCGTGGAAAAGGGAGAGGACGACATTAAAATGAAATTATAAATTATTTGGGAATTAAATTGAAGAAATATTATATTGTAAATTAATCCGAATTGTCCGAAGCGAGACTTAGGCAACAATTATCAAAACTGGGCGACGTCACAGGATAGCCGTGACGCCGTGATTTATAAGGCAGTCGGGTTTGCCGTGTTTGTAAACAGATGGCTGTATAGATTAATCTAAACAGTTCCACACGTGTGTTGTTATTAAGAGAGAAGATAGTTATTCCTGAAGTGTTATATTTTTATTTAGTTGATTTAACATTGTTTTGTCCAAGGACGGGAGTTTGTAGGATTTATTTATTATATTAACCTTAGAAAAACTGCTTTCTAAATTAACCTAAGTTTATTTGCATGTGTGATTAACTCTGGGTCGTATATTTAAGAGGTAAATCTATAAATGCATTGGAAAAAATCTGGGCGTCATTGGAAATAGGCCAATAATTTAAAATCAAGTGATTGAAAAAAAAAAACTTTATTGTTACAAATTAATAAAAATTAATGATCTGACACTTATAAACTGTGTCAATTTTCTGGCCTATCTCCATTGTCAGGTCAAAGGATATCAGTGCATTTTTATTTACCGAAGAAATTAAGTAAATCAGAACTTTGAAAATTTTCGACGAAACAAAGCGTTAGTAGTGGAGAAATAGGAGTTCTGTGACATTTTAAAGAAATTAATTGGGACTTAGAAATAATCGACGTGGACCATCATAGTAGTGGGGAAATGGGCGTTCGACAGTAATTTTCGAAATTTATTGTGTATTTTGAGCTAAGGACTTAGCCGGATTTTTCAAAATTTCACTGAATACTACAAACGACTTGTGATCTTTTGGAAATTAATTTGGTGATTTTAATTGAGTAATTCACCGTGTTGGGACTTAGAGTAATCGCGTTCTGGGGTTTTAGTGTACTTTATTGAACTTTAAGTTGGGACTTTGAATTTTTCTAAAAATTTCTTAGAAACAAAACAACGTTTGGACCTAGGCGTGTGAGCCTCTGATGACTGCTTCAGTAAAGTATTGGAAATTATAAATGGGACTGGGTGAATTTTAATTATTTCAGAAGCTCTCATCAGTAGGGGGTTATTGAGGGTTCTACACCAGTGAATCCAATAATTTGAGTGTTGAGAGAATTAATGGGCAGTAACCTTCGGTAACGGTTGTGAAGGGGTAATAAATAAATTATTTAACCTTTTGTTTGCAGTTTAAAAAAAGGCTGTTTTGCTCTCCTTCAAAATTATGTGAGACAAAATAGCTAGAGGAGAAAATCAAATCGCAGTTGGTTGCTGCATTGATTTTTGAGAACTGGGCTATACTGTGCTCATTGTTTAGCTCTGGTTCCTGGTTTTGGGCCAACTGAACATGACAGTCAGTAGAGCAGTGGTACTGTTTGTTTGTGGTACTGGACTTTGTTTTTTTATGTAAGTTAATCAGCAACGTGAAGATATTTAGTACATCTCTTTGTGTGTGATTGAATTTAATTAACATCCATTAAAGGAGTAGGTAAAAAAAATATTAATTCAAATTGGAACTAATAAAGCTTTGAGTTGAAGCCAGTAAATTGTGATGCGTATTTGTGTTCAGTTTTAGGATCTGCAGATAGCTTTAAGTACTGTTGCAGATCGGTGCTTCGTAAACAATGATCGCATTTCTTTTTACAGTTTGAGAAATTTAATTTTGTTTTTTTTTTGCATGCAGTCTGTCCCTTAAATTGTATGGCTGCATCTGTTTTATTATAAATACTCCGAACATGGACATAAATTATTTGCCGATGTAATATTTAAAGTGTCTAATACTTTACCCCCTCATCTGGGACTGAGCATTGTGAAGCCAGAGCTCCCATTTGCGGTGTGATGAATTAGATAATGAACCAGAGATTATGAGTGAATACGATGATTTATGACTTAGTCCATTTACACTTAGTTCAAAATTTGCAAAAAGAGTCCAGTTAGCTTCCCTTATTTTTAAAATATAAGGCTGGTGAAGTTAGTGATAAGTGATTCTTCGTAGGAAGTTTGTTGTTATTAATAGTTTGTGCTCTAAATTGTGATAACACGTGTTCACTGGATAACCTGTTTTGTTTGTTGTACAGGAAAGTTATAATTCTAGGCCATTCTTGTGCTGTCCCTGTGGATTGGGACACCGGAGGGTCTTCCTCGCTGTGGAGTTGCCGAGGGAGTGCATTCGTAACCATTACTGAATGGATTATGCTGATGTGGACAAGTGTTATCACCTAAGTATACTGATGTACTAGTGTTTAGGAATCACATTATAGTTATTTGTTTTTTTTAAATAGAATTTCAAAATGTGTGCTCTGCTCCGGGAATATGCTTGCTAACTCATGCTATTCTTGGCCAGACCTTGAAGAGAACGAAAATTTAATAAAAGCAAACGAGAATGGGGAGTAAATTATGTTTTGCTTGTTCTATGGCAAGCTGTTCTGTAGAAAGCCCAGCCTGTGCAGCGCAATTCGCCTGTACAGCCGGCAAAGCGGAGGTTGATGGTTGTGTGTTTACTAAGGGGTGGTACGAGTAAACCAGCCAATGGTCTTCTGGGCCTGTTGTTTTAGTCTATTTGAGTTTTGTTTTGGGGGAAATGCCCCATTGAAATTATGACGTTGAATGGGCCTCCCTCAAGGAAAAAAATAGATGTGTTTGTCGTAGCAACTGATGAGTCCAATATTGCCTGCCCGTGCAAATGGCAGCAGTATACTCATGTCGGATCGGAATGTGAAGTTGTGATTTCTGACTTTTCTAAGTCAAATGCTCTCTCTTGAAGAGACTGAAGTGATCGGTGTGATTCGATCACTGGCGGATCGGGTGCCTGCCCGATTTATCGGCAGCTCCTTGTATTCCAGCGTTTGTGGAAAAATGTTTTTTTTCCGAGGTTGATGGGTGCATAGTGCTTCAGAGCCCTGTAAGGTAACTCTGAACTGTTATGAGAATGGCGAAAAGATCAACCTGACCACCATGAAGTTGAGTGGAGTTGGAGTGATCTCCGAGGTGTAATAACATGCGACGTTATTAGTGATGAGTTTAAGATGCCTGCCCGTATACACGGCAGCAACACTCATGTCGGTCAGATGAGTAAAGTTTTGTTCTTGATTTGAGGTCGATGCTCTCTGACGAAGAGACCAAGTTGATGAATATTGATGTGAATGCCACCTTGAAGGTCCTGCAGGGACTAGATGATCAGCTTGGCACCTAAGCGTAAAGGGGTATTCTTTGGAGAGTACTTTCCAGCACCTTAGAGTCCATTATGCTGGCGCCCGCATGGTTGAGTAGGACATGTGTGGCGGCCGTTCGGTTATTGTGATAATCACAGTTGTCTTTGTAGGTTTGAGATGGAGAGTTCGAGTTGCCGACCTGCTCCGTGTCACCCTGGGAGGCCATGTACAGCGCCCGCAGGCTGCGCAGACAGAGTCGCCACTTCAGAACCTTGGAGAGATGGTACCCTACTGTCGAATTGGTAGCAGATCATGCACCGGAAGCAGAGCACGACAGTTCCACGAGCGCAGCTAAAGTTAGGCTGACCGTGCGGTAAGATGCGACGAGGAGTGAATTACGGACCCGGGACACTTTAAGTAAGTGAAAAGTATTTAAGAAGCATAGACTTTCGACCGCGATCAAGAAGTCGCATACTACGCTGTGAAGGAGCGAGTACTTCTGGACTTGTCTCCGCGAGGACGCGATGGCGAAAGGACTGGGGATCCCCCTCCGAGTTTTGTGTTATTATGTTAGCATTAATGATTTTTGTGTACCGGTATGTTTTGTTGTGTGTTTCTAGTAATGGTGTAATATTTGTGGGCTGGTAATGGCAACTTTATTTATTTATTATTCGAAGCGATCCAACTAATGGTAGTAGTATATCCCAAGAAGGGTAAAGGATTCACTGGCCCAACTTGGTGTCCACAGGAAGGTAATGCCGGCACTCCCCACCCCCCTAATACCCCCTTCCCTTCGACTCCCTGACTGGACTGTAGACACCCGGGAGCCAGACTGAATGAGTTTTCAAAATTTAAAAGACAAATTTACTTATAGTTAGTGTATAGTCAGTCAAGAGTACTGCAGAAAATGCCTTGCTGAGGGATTTTCCGGACCCTGTCAGCAAGACAGTGTTGTGTCGCTACCAGGCCTACTGAACGTGAGGTTGTGTTAAAGATTAGTTAATAATTCTTTCTATCATATTGATTATTCGATTGTATATTTGATTTATTATTGGTAATTTCCAAGTGGTTTTGAGGCTTCGGCCGATAGTGAGTGGAGTACACCGGAACTTATGAACAATCATTGGATTGGTGAAAAGTTTTTTTTTTTGTTGATTCTCGGTGTCAATTTGTTACTTGGCTATTTCGACATGTGTTGACGAGTTAATTAGAGTAGGCACTGTAGCGTGGGAAAGGGTGTGTTAGGATAGCAGTAAATTTTCTTTTCCTAGTAGTTGACCCTATGTTGGAAGATCCATTGCTTCCGAAGGGGTGACAGAGTGTAAAACCGGCCCCAAGTGAAAACCCATGTGGCTTCACCATAGCGGGCAAGTAGCGTTCTAAATTGCCATAAAAGTACTGAACTCAATTACCCTCTTTCGAACTTTAAAATATAATAATTCATACCCTGTTCAGATACTTAGAAAAATTAACCAATTGGTTCTAAATACACATAATTAAATTCAGTGACGAATCTTCTAACATTGTTGTAATGGTCTGTTTAGATGGGAATGTGTGTTGTGTTTTTTTTTGTGTTTAAGTTTAGGTAACTTTTGTCCTTGTGAAATGAGATATTTTAGTTTTTTTTAGGTGTTGTTTTGGTTGTTTAACTTTGACTTTTGAGATATTTTGATTGTGATATTTTTGAGATATATTTTGTAAAGGGAGAGGCTAATGCGGATCGGCGACAATTCGAGTTTTTTTTTTTCGTAAAAAAAAATAACGTTGAAGTTAAATAATTTTGTTTTATTTGCGGAGAGAGTTGAGGTTAGCTGTCCGGAGTTAGAAGTTTCCTGATCACCGACCAGCCAACGGGAGACAAATGTGTACTCTCCTAACATTGAGAGAAGTTGGACTTGGCAATCTGCTGTTACCTCATGCTGGGGACAGCATGGTCTAAGGGTGAGGGGGGTGTGACGGCCCAAAATCCCTAGACTGTTAAAAGCCATTAATACGACACTGTAATTAAATAATTAAAGTTTACCGTTCCTAATAATTAAATTTCTACCGTCACTAAAATCTATAATTAGAAAGAGGAACGGTGCTCTTAACATTATTTCATTCATTATTTCATTTTAAAGAGTTGGCTGGTATGAAATATAAAATAAACCAACAGACGCTAGGATGTTTGCTCCAAGCTAATCTCAACTTCGACGCTCCCACGGGCCGGCCGAGCGTTGATACCAGCAGGAATGTGCATGGCGTCAGCATTTCATCTCTCAGTGCGAACCTCAGTGCACGATTCCCGTGCTTCTTAGTTTGAGTAGCGGCGTGAGTGATCGTTTGGCTGCAGCACTTGTCAAGTAAGTGTTCCCGTGACGTCACGTGCGAAACTGTTTCTGATTGGCTGGCTTGGTTCAGCACTGGGGAAGGAGACAAGAGCCTGAGCCCAGTCCCGAAGATGTGACGATGTAATTAACACGCGTCGCGCCGCCCCTCCCTGTTAATTTATTAATTGGCATTGTCTTTCTAAATTTAATGTAACCTTAATTATTGTATTTTAACCGCGGATATACCTATTGTTAACGTCGTTTAAATTGTTCTAAATCAGTTGTTGTAAGGTTGTAAGTTTGAATAAATAGTAATTTTGTTTCCCAACCGGCATTATTATTATTTCAACTCCCGAAATCGGCCTTTGCGACAAAGTAAATCATAAGATGTACGTTATTATACAAACGTTGTATACAATGTTATGCTCTGTTATAATAGTCTATAACATAATTTATAGACTGTTATAGTACAGTATACAAAGTAACATAACAAATTTGGGTGTTGTTAGACTAAGTGACATCTGTATTAGCAAAACAGTTAAGCATAATTCAATTATCTTACTTTCTCTTTTCTTGAGGTGAAGGTAGGAGAGATGAGGCAGAGTTATTTGCTGGGTTGATAAGGAAGGAGTTGAGCAAGCATAAGCGTATTACTCTGACGTCACAAGCGCAGTAACGTCACTGAGAGGAAACACCTGCTCATTTAATTAAGCTTTCAAATTTCAGAAAGTTCTTTGTTTCGTAAAGTTTAATAACTGAGTAAAAGACATTACAATATTGTAATCTTATTATAAAATCTACTGTAAAACAGTTAGGTTAAATAGTCCTTCGTTAGGACCGTTCCCCCAGATTTACCATTAGTTACACTTAGGAATTTTAGAATAAATATAAAACAGAAATTAATAAATTATTATATAATGAAACAATAAAGATTTAAAATCTTTTTTAAAATCAGATTATGATTGTCAATGCTGGACAATGTCTGCGATTCAAACAATATTTTTGAGAAAATGTATAGATTAGATTATTTTAGGAGGTATTCATTTTAAATTAGTTTTGTTTAAAGTTGTATAGAAAATACAGTAATAAACTTACAAAAATCTCTACTTTTGGAAGATATTCTACCTGTGCTATCGCTTTCGCATGTTAAAGACTTCGACTTATTATTTAAACTGTTGATATTTTAATACATACATTTGTTCTTGAACTGATTAATCATACATAATAATACATAATTACATAATACATAATATATGATACATAATTAATCATAGTTAGGTATGTTCATAAAAATCCTTACTATTATTAAAAATATGTTATAAAAACTGTAATACCAATTTGATGATAATTAATGAGTTAATTACTCTTGGATATAATAAAAGTGTTAAAGTTAGTTTTACAATTTATCGCCCAATTCGTTACACGTGCTGCTTCCCCAACTGTTTTATGGCTTTTTCAAAATAAATTTTAAATGTTAAGCTTATTTGTTTGGTTTTAAAATGTTTTAAAGTTTTATTGCGTATGAATAATTTATGTATGTTATTTCAGTTATTTAAATTCATTTTCAAGGTTATAGGCTTCGTTGCGTTGATCTAAATAGCTGTTGATTTAATTAGAGGTGAAATACATTATGGGTTGAATAAAATATTCGAATATTTTACAATGGGTAACTGACACAATACAGAAAATAAATGGTTGACGCTAATTGAAGTTTGTAATTTTCAGTAGTCCCTCTTCGTTTCGCTATAAAATGAAAACTAAGAAAATAAAGGTTTGAATACAAAAAAATATGTCAGAAGCTTATTTTCATGTGATACGTTACAACACTTTTCAGGTTAATGTGTTATAATATATTATTTAGGTCAATGATCTGTCGTTTCTTTGCTTATACGATTTTACGATAAGAAAAACAACAAAACAAGAAGATTTATGCTGTTCCCAGCAAATATTGTTGGCATAGTTCCAGGCAAGATTACTACACAGTCGGTATTGACTCTAAAGTAAAGTTTTTTTCCTGCCATAAAACCGGTATAACTATTTAAATAATCAGGATCGAGTACTGCTTATCAATTGAACACAATAAATAAATAAATAATAACCTATCACCAAGAACTAAGCAAATTCTATACAAATAACATAGTTAGTAAAAATAATTCTTATTGAAAAATTGTTGTATATTTTCACGACATCTTTAGGTTTGGAATAGTTTATTTACGGTTTAGATTTGAGAAAGGTAAAACTCACAAATTAAATGGACGTTACCCCGAAAAAGGTTATAAATATACTCCGGTCACGGCCGACTACTGTTCAGAAAAAGACGGCAATCATATTATGAATTGAGTTTTTGGTGAGAGGCAGTTATAACGATTCTCTTTGTTCTGATTACATTTGATAGCCTTTGGTATTGAAGCTCGAAGACAATTTATATCATAACCGATGTTAATTGCATTACTAGTTCGAAACTTTAACAATGGTTTAGAAAGAAAACGGTCGGTGAATATGATAAAAAAAACTAATTTTTTATATGATTTAAAATGAAATACGAGTATAATCATTAAATCTCGTAGACTACGTGATTCAACTTTACAATATTTTATGGATTTTTGTACTACTATATTCAAAGTAAGGTTTTTATTGAGACTATATACTACCATTGGTTATTATTAAGGTTCATTCCATGGATATGACATTTGAACTTACCATCAGTGAATTCTCAAAAGTTCTAGGTACATTATACTAAATACTGTTTCGAGCAAATATCGTATTATCAAAACAATCAATATAATTTTGTAGCCTTTATTGACCAATTTTATTTTATTATAAAGAAATAAATCAGTAGCATGTCACTTGGGAATCTCGTGATCACAAATTTTCTCACATAATAGTCCCCCCCAACTTTTTTTTTAATAATAAGGGTTGTATTGACCCTTGTTCAGTAATAAAACAATTTAATGTCTTTAGTAATTATTTTTAACAGGAATAAAAATACAACATAAACAATGTTTAGTGACACATATCAAACTTTAAAATACCTCAAGACAATTACAATCTTAATTTGAGATTTCTTATGTAAAAGTGAATTACATTGTAATAAAAGGTGCACTGCGATCATGAGGTAAACCTAACAACACGTGTCAGTGAATAAAAAATTAATTTTGAAGGGAACTCTGGTAATTTTCTTTAAAAAATGTATATATATATATATTAGCGAATTTCCCCTATAGGGAAGAAGCTATTACCGCAGTCGGCATGGTAAGACCTAGGCCCGGGACCATGATAACTTTTCGTTTTGAGGTCCCCAGACCCCAAAAACACCATTCGTTTGAAACTGTATATATATATATATATATATATATATGTGTGTGTGTGTGTGTGTGTGTGTGTGTGTGTGTGTGTGTGTGTGTGTGTGTGTGTGTGTGTGTGTGTGTGTGTGTGTGTGTGTGTGTGTGTGTGTGTCCGTGGGTGCGATAACTCTCGTAAAAAAGGTCAGATTTTGATGAAATTTGGTACAAACGTGTAAAGCAGTATTTATGACTTTAAGTTCGAAAGACAGATCGACCTATCCGAAGGGGGGTTGTTTGTGATGGGGTTTTGTACCCCAAAAATGGGTTTTTTGAGTTTTTTACACCTAATTTTTGAAAAAGTGAAATTTTTTTTTATTTGAATCAGCTTAAAAAGACGCACAATTTGGTGTTTTAATCATTGCTCTATGTTAAATGGTTACTGAGATATTGAAAGTGCTAAACACAGTACGTTGTCCAATGCTATTCTTATGGAGGATAAGAAAAATTGTATATCTCGCTTATTTATCAACTTATCCTGACGAAACTTCGTATATTGCTTCATTTCATTGTGGTCTATTGATATTTGCACAAAAACCCATTTTTGGCCGATAGTTCCCGTAGCAGCAAACCTGCATACTCAGCCCCATGTTATTCTTATGGAGAATAAGTAACGTGTTATCTCCTTTAATTATGAACATAAATTAATAGAACTTGGTATGTGGCTTTACCTAGTTGAGTTATATTGATATTTGTATAAAAACTCATTTTTAGTGTTCCTTATTTAAGCAAACCTGCATACTCAGCCGCCATGTTATTCTTAGGAGAATAATTCAAATGTCATAAATCGTTTATTTATGAATGTATATTGATGAAACATGGTATGTGGTATTAAGATAATATTATATGCATTGGAAATTCGCTGAGTATGCAGGTTTGCTGCTACGGGGATATATATATATATATATATATATATATATATATATATATATAAAGTTGTTAGCAACCCCCAAAACGTGTTCAGGGGGTCACGTTAGGAACTTCTATGGCGGTCCCGGTTTTAAGTTTCACCATGCGGGTCATGATAATAGTTCACTTTTCCGTAGGAAATTCACTAATAAGATAAACCCATTGTACTAATTAAGCACAAATTGTAAATATCCTAAGAAGTAATACCAATAAACATGATAAACCCTCAGCCTAATAGTATCACATCTCAGTTTTTGTGTTCACATCCTTAAATATACACTATTTTAACATTCACATTTGTATCAATATTTTCATGTTTATATTAGTTTATATATAATTGCGAACCAGAGAGTTTATTATTACTGTATCTCAGATTGTCGCGAATTCTACTTAGAGACATCGTCATATATTCAAACCTTATATTGGCAATTTTACAACACAATGTCTGATCATTGATGTTATAGTAAAGTATATTTCATTTCAATTCATATATTCTGTGGATATGCGATATTTCATATATATAATATTCTATGGATACAATGTGATATTCATAATTGAATAGTGGCATGTGGATTAAACTGTATTAAAATGTAAATAGTTAATTTCTTTGCAGATTAAAATATAACGATGCACAGAATTACAATGTTTAGTAGTGATCGAAGTTCGGTAAGCTAATTAAAATTTATATTAATCCAATATAGAGTATACTGATATAGAAAAACGAATGTCAAGTAAAAGTAGTAAGCGAGTATCTTTTTAAAATATAAAATACAATTTTTAAATTGTGCCCCGATTTATGCACAATAATCTTGCTGTTACAAAAACCCAGATGATTTGAAGATTTATAAATCTATTTCCATGGTAATAAATATGCAAATAACTAGCATCAAAATGACGTTCGCATTGTGAAGTCTCGTGGGGCAATACCCTAACTTGTTTTAACGAAATAGGCATAGACTTACAACATATAAAGTAGCTTACCTCTTGTAAAGGTTTTAGTAAATCGGTTAAGGTGATTCTGCATTATCGAAACATCGATGACAATTGGGTAGATACACTTTTACTACATGTTCAACTAATAATCACTGGCAACCTCCATACGCATATATATAATACGAGTTTTTATTTGAGAATTAATAACAAACTATTCATACATTTTCTTTCACTTATATAATAAATGAGTCATAAAGGTTTTATTAGTTACTGTGATTTTTTTGGGGTTTATCTCATAATACGGACATTAATAAGTATAGGAAATTAATACAAAGTTTTGAGTATACAATTATAATTCTAATCACGTAAACAAAAGTCTCCTATTTATTTTTAATACCATCTAAACAAATCGCTTGTAGTAAACCAAAGAAAAGCTTGTAGTATATTTGGCATCTACTAAACTAAAACAGATTTGTAAAATAAAACTTTACAGTTTGTAGATGCTAATACATTTTTTAGATTAACACATTTGTGATGTGAATCAGTGTAAAGAATAGTTTTTACAAACAGCCATTGAGCGGATTTCATCGCTTCAGGACTTTTTGCAGGTAATAAAATGTCTGTCCTTGGAGCCAACGGCTTGAGCTTGTAAGACAAGTTGATCCTTCAATACATTTCCCAGATTGAACCCCTTTACTTCAGGCACTTTTTAAATGTTATTTATTATGTCATTTGTATGTATGATTGCAGTACTGCAGGACATTATTTAAATTATTATGTTAATAGAAATCCTCCCAAGGTACATTTAACGGTATATTATTATCGTTCGTTACTCAAATCAACTTGTCATTGGCAGAAACCAATGATTTTTAGCAGGGCACAAATAGTTTGTTTGTCAAGAAAAAACATAATTTCAAGTTGAAATAGTCATACTCAACACGAATCTTTCAATTTGATTTTATTAATTTCAACGGAACTCACCACGTTACAAAATACCCCCATCGCAGAAAACCTGCGAACTCAGCGAATTTCCGATGCACATTTTTGTCTTAATGCTTCATAAAGCCGCTTACCAAGTTTCATAAAAACATATTAACAAATAAGCGATATTTTGATTATTCTACATCAGAATAACATTGGGGAAGAGTATGTAGGTTTTGCTGACACAATTTTGATGTAAATATCAATACAATTCAACAAGGTGAAGCTACATACCAAGTTTTATCAATATTCATTCATGATTAAGCGATATATAGCATTTGAATCATTCTCCATAAAAATAACATGGGGGCTGAGTAAGCAGGTTTGCTGCACAAGGAAGACAAAATATGGGTTTCATTCAATTATCAATATAACTCAACTAGGTGAAGCCACATACCAAGTTTCATCAATCTACATTTATAAATGAGGGATGTATACCATATTTTAATTATTCTCCATAAGACTAACATAGGGGATGAGTACGCAGGTTTGCTGCAACAAGGAGCACAACAAATGGTGTTTTATGCAAATATCAGTACAACTCAACAAGAGGTGAAACTACATACCTAATTATATTAATTTATGTCATAATTAAGGGAGACATAAGATTTGACTTATTCTCCATAAGAATAACATGGGGGCTGAGTACGCAGGTTTGCTGCTACAGGTAAAAATTGTTTTTGTGAAAATAAAAATAGACCACAGATGAAACCACATACCAAGTTTCATTAATATTTGTTCATTAATAAGCGAGATATAAAATGTTACTTATTCTCCATAAGATTAACATTGGACAACGTACTTTGTTTAGCACTTTTAATATCTCGGTAACCAATTGACGTAGAGCGATGATAAAAATAGCAAATTGTTTGTTTTTTAAGCTAAGTTTAATAGTCTAAACAAAAGTTTGGGTTTGAAAATAATTACATGTAAAAAGTTCAAAAAACTAATTTTTGGAGTAAAAAACCCCCCAAAACCCCCTTTAAAATAGAGCTTGTAAGACAAGTTGATCCATCAGTATATTTCCCAGATTGAACCCCTTTACTTCAGGCACTTTTTAAATGTTATTTATTGTGTCATTTGTATGTATGATTGCATTACTGCAGGACATTATTTAAATTATGAGTACGCAGGTTTGCATGGGGATGTGTACCCCAAAAAATGGTTTTTTGAACTTTTTACATGTAATTCTTGGACCTGTCTGGTTCTCGAACTCATAGATCCTGCCTTACACGTTTGAACCAAATTTTATCAAGATCGGACCATTTTTACGAAAGTTATCGTGCCTACGGACATATATATATATATATATACCTATTTACTTTATTTACTTTTAGTTTATTATATATATATATATATATATATATATATATATATATATATATATATATGAATTTTAACGAATGGTGTTTTTGGCATCTGGGGGCCTCAAAACGAAAAGCTATCATGGTCTCGGGCTTAAGTCTTACCATGAGACCTGCGGTAATAGCTTCTTCCCTATAGGAGAAATTCGCTAAAATATGACAAAATGCGACACATGTTTATATAATACACTTGATGTTTTAGGCCAAATATTTAAGATGTTCATGCAAAATTAAAGAAATCATTTTCTACAAAGGCATTTGTTATGTAATTTTAATTATAAATGTACTCTCCTGAACCGCAGAGAGTACAAAGGTAAAACCTTTCTTTATTTTCAACCTGGAGGAATACAGGTTTAATTAAAAGTGATGTACATTCAGATAACTATAAACTAAGTGTTTTAGGACCTTTCCTGGACTAAACCATCCAATACTACGTTGCTGTTTTCAGACGATAAGTCAGACTGTGCAATATATTTCATACTAAACCAAATATAGGATATCTAGTCATCTATTATATGTGGAGCTCGGAAAACCCCTTCAATAATCAAAATTATATCATTATTCATATAAAATTAAGAACAAAGTTTTTAAAAAGATTATATCGTAAAATGCTCAGTTTTACAGTCATATGTCTAAATTTAATATTTATTTTAATTGTATTACTCCTTAACCACTAAGGAAAAAATATAAAAACTTTAATTATTTTAATGGTTCTGGAGTAATAACATTTACACTAAAAACTACTATCATACAGACAACTGAAAAACAAGCTTTTCCTGTTTTCGGTTGGTCGATTAGACTGTGGAATATATTTTTAAAATGGTTTGATGGCCACAATAGTATATTTAGTTCTGCAGTTTATGAAAAATGAAAATATTCTTACCACTTACGTAATACGAAGTAACTGAAGACACTTAGACACGTACCTATAAACAAATAAAATAAGTTACAATTTGTAATTTTTATTTATACAATTAAAATGTTTCATACACCAAGACATAAGCTTATACATTAGATATTCTCGGAACTACAGTGCATTGGCGTTGGTGGCACTATTGTAATTTTTCTCTGAGCCTAACCTATTGTTCTATCCGAATTATGGTGACTGCGGCTCAATACCACTGATAAGAGACAACCAATACAATGGCTCTACTGCAAGGTTGCTCCGTTGCTACAAAATAATAGTTGATTATTGGTATGTTTTAAAGGCCGTTGTATTATATAAACGATGATATAAAACAAAATGACGGTTAGAAATTTGTGTGATAACAGTGCAATTAGTGAGAACTTTATATAAGTAGATATATCTGATTGAACATTGTAATCTTTGATTTTGCATTAAAATACTCGAGGAAAATATAAACCTTTCTATATCCGTGTAACAAAGTAATTAAAATTTTAAGTAATAAACAATATTATACACAACAAATATTACGCTATTGGAGACTTAACGGCTGGACGATTTTATCGAGAACAATAAAGATATGTCCTACATTGCCAAATAGCTTGAGCCTGCAATGCCGACTTGATCCCTCAGTAACCATGTCTCCCTAGAAGCCCATTACCACAGATGATTGTATCTAGAATTGTTCGATTACTTATGCTCTGGTCACTGTTGTGACCTCGTACATTAAATATAAGTTAAATAGATATTCATTGTGGCATATAATATTAAATATATAGCCAACTGAAAAAGGTTGCATACCAGTTATGTTTTCAATACCCCAAAGTTGTTTCTTTTGTAATGCAAAAAAAGAACACAAAACTCTATATTAAAATTTAAAATCTATCTAAAATTAAATATTATAATGCAAATATATATAATATTTCGATTGATTGGTGTTGCATAAAACGCACAATTAAAATGGATGTATAAACCAACGTAACATATTTTGTTAATTAATAAAATATGAATCTTTATCTAGCAAATATTTCCTCCACTTTTTTTTAATTCTTTACATTGATTGTATTGTTAAAGTTGTATCAATCAATATGTAAAAGATTTGTACAGGATTTAATTAAATGTCTCTTACATAATTTAAAACTACTTGTGCACTCAAACCGCATGAAGCGGTAAATATACAAACATATGATGAAAGGGCATCTCAATAGAATAAGAAAACTGTTTTTATAAGGCCTAATTCATATAATTTGTATATTTCCCTTCTTGCATATAATCACTCTATAAGTGATTAAATATTTTTAAATGTTGTTTCATAAAATTATTTATTTATAACACCACCTACTATACAAACCAAAACGTTATTTTAGGTGTATTGGTATATTGTATACAAAAAGCCCGATTCATTTAGTATAATTGGCATTTTAGAATAACAAAATTAAACATTTATAACAAAAAGTAACAAATGTATGTTAATATATTATAAGCTATACCATTGCTTATTTATGATTCAGTTTTTGTTACAGATCTGATACATCTTTAGTTTCGCTTTTACTGTTTTTTTTTGCTGTACTTTATGTTTTGTGTGTTTTTTTAATGTTAGCTGTAGTATATTGTTTATTTACATTTAAATGTTTAAATTATAGAGGATAATGAAGTGATGAAAAAATGTTTACTCAGTGATCATTTTTCAGAAGTTATCTTTATTATTTATTGTATATAAAACTCTCTTGCAATGGCGACGAGATGAATGGACGAAATTTCATTACATTTTATTATTAATGATTAACTAATCTGCACAAACAGTTTTATACTATTTTATTAAAAAAATATTTCCTTAAAAAATTGGAATGGATATTTTTTAGTTTCATTATACTACATCAATAATAATTGTTATGTGTGTGCATACGCATGCTATGTACTGCACACGTATATATTATGTGTGTGTAGTATTTTTTAGTTTCGCATAAACTTTTATTTAAAAGAATGTTTGAATAAAACCTAAAGCAACCAATGTTATGAAACACTCTCCAAATGCATACGTTTTTATTTGCGATGAATAAATTTCAAGCAATAACTAACTAGGTAACGCCAATAACTCAAGATAGCGAGTATAACAGAGCCTATCTCAAACCATTCATCACTACACAATAATTTATTGCCGTAGCATAACTCTATAAGTACCTTTACGAATAATTGGGTTTTAGTCTGTAGAACTCACAAGATTAATTAATATGATTCTCAATATACAATAGGTTGTCACCTGAAGTGATTCTGATTACATAATAATTGTAAGTGTCCATCATAACACCAAATATTAACTACAATAATTTGTTACTTTGGTAGCGTTTTTTTTACATAATCCTTCACACTAGTTATTAGCATAGAGTAATGGCCAAATAATAATTATAATAAAGTGTTAATGTTTCATGCAAGTACATTGTTTTATAGCACATAAGTAACGTGAATTTTAATTTAATTAGTTAAAACGTTAAATTTTATATAAAAAAAAGATATTATTAACAATCATTCCCTAAGATTAAAATAATAATACCCCATCAAATTTCAACCTCCATATAATAAATGCCTGATTCGTCAGGTTAGTCATTATAATTATAATTATCATTTATCAAGCTATGTATGGTTTTAAATAAGAATCTATTTTTAAAAAAATGAATAAAATACACATAATAAATGTGTCATTTAAACCACTTGCTTGGTCCAATTCTAGATTTAAATAAAAATAGTTAAATAAACCTCAATTTATATTTAACAAAAAAATTTAAAAATATATCAATAAAACTTGATTTAACAAAAACATGTCATAAACCGCTGAGGTAGGCATTAATGAGTTAGGTCTGCCATATTTACTAATCAAAACTGTCTAGCTATAATGAATACATGAATATGTTTGCTAAAGCCATGGTAGTACAATGGTTTATTTATGGTTAATGTAAAAAGGTTATAAGATATGCAATTTGATTTTGTTAACTATTTGACTGTCATCAGAATTAATTAGTTTTAAATATAATTTGAAGTAAGTATAATTTAGTATCCAGCATTACTATACCTACACTCTGTATATACCTCGCCCATTTGTTTGTACTTGCACCCTATTACAAGGCCGACCCATACGAATAAGCTTAAAATGCTGTTGCAGGCCATTTAACAAACTCTGGGGTTTTCCAAATCCTAAATAAACTCAGATTTATAAAATAATACAGTTAAAATTTGCTTAAATTCAGCAAACTAAATGTCAAATAACTTTTTTGCATTTTAAAAATTGTTTAGGAAGCAAAAATTAACAAAAACACATGAAAATACGTTTTGATTCAGAAAGTTTGACGGTTTATAACCCAAAGAATACAAGAATACACTTAGATTTTACTAGAATATGCTATGTTTATGCTGTGTATTATTTGCCTTATTCATGAATTAGTTCATCATTAAAAATCACGAATATCTGGCAGTTGCATTAATTTTATTAAAGGTATCGCAGACAAAAAAACTACACCGGTAAATAAAACAAATATTAAAGAAAACTTCAAATAAACACCGAGCTTTTCAACGAAGAATTCCTCGTATTTTCTAAAAAAACATAAATTCTGTTTTGTTGCAACTAAGGTAGGGCTTTGCAACCAATAAGCTCTAAAACACAAAACACATGTTCTTGAAACATTTTCAGATTCCATACTAACTTTCGTGTTTTATTATTATATGCCTAATACATTTATTGATTACTTAAAAATGTAAATAATTAATTTTATATCCTATTCTTTAATTTACCCTTGCTAAACATAATCTGGTGGTTAAATATGAAGTATGTGATTTAATCGTCTGTTAGTTTAGTTGCAAAAGTGAACTGGTCAATAAAACAGTGTTATAAGACACGAATACAGTAAAAGAGAAGAACTAATCTGTGTTTGAAATTACTAGATTTTGTTGAATGAATTGACTTGTTACTATGATAAATTAAATAATACTAGAATTTAGGTAGTGGTAAAATTGAAGTAAATTGTTTAACTTAATGAATATTTACCAAAGAACAAGTATAATTATGAGGTACATTTGAGACACATGTATATCGTCTCAAAAATATTGTTGATTTCTGAGCATTTTGTTTCATTTTGGTCGATATGCCCTAAATTAATAAACTTATTTAAAAATTTGTTTAATATAAAGTAGTTCTTTCGAATTTTGCAAGAGAGTAAGTACCTCAGTAGATCTTTGGACTTTTGCAAGAAAGTACGCTGTTGTACATGAGGGACATTAAAGAACGCCGGCGCCGCCCCAGGGGAGGACCGCAATTATCCTTTGAATTGCGTTTTGGGTGTTTGGACTCGGGGGAGAGAGAGGGGAACACCTTTGTTCTTATCCTTTCTGATTGTACCTGTATAGGGCAGACGCAATGTTATTAAATGTCAAATGCAACTTTCTTTATTTAAATAACATATAAATTATCACGAAAACGGGATAAAATATTATTGCTGATGCATCACTTATTTTTGACACTCAGAATCAGTGTGGAGTGATGAATAAATAACAATCGCATACTTATTGCATCAAATAACCTTAGTTTTGTTTATTCCCGGACTTTAAAATTATAAAATTCAACTTTCTTTGCAGATTTATCAGAAACACTTGAAGTAGAAGGTATATACTATGTAGTAATATCAGGATACCGGAATTAAATAAATTAAAGATAGATTATGTTAAATAATAACATTATGGGGACAAGGGCTTACCAATATTTTGATTTGCAAAACTTAAGTGATATTTATCCTTTAAACTGCAAATCGTTCTTTGGAATTATAGTTGTATTTTTCATTTATAAAAGTCTCTAAATGTCTTTTAGATAATAAAACATATACACTAACTAACCAATGAGCCAAATTTCCACTCACACTAATCGGCATCGATCCCAATTTATTCAGATGGTTGGAGTTACATTTTACCTTTAAAGTTTGATAACGAGGCAGTCCCAACTACACAAACAAGCCCAACTAGGTTTATACTGCACGCCGGGTTGGATTTTGGACGCTCTCCAGATCTTTTCAAATCCTAGTGCTTTTATCATTATTATGGAGATAATTTATGTTGCAGCTTATTCATGTAATAAAAAAACAAGAATGGGTATTGCACTTGCATTGAATTAGGTTTAAATCATATTAACATTATTTTTTTATAACGCCGTTTAATAAAAATGAAAGAGCGTTATGAATCATGAAGTTTAATAGTCTGGGTTTTATTTTTCTTTGATGTTCGTTTGATCAATCGGAGTGAAAATAAAACTAAACTACAACATTGCAACGTTTAGTGCTATTTTTTATATAAATTGGATTCATATTTTTTATGATGGATTTGAACAATTATGATAATATTTACGAATTAAAATATGTATATTAAAATGTAGTTATATTTTACATTATGATTTATGTATCTAGTTTTGTTTATTTTCAGGAACTGAAAGTAGACTTATAAGGTTAAATTAAATGATATTCTAAAAAGTAAAACGATTATTACCACAATAATCCTTATGATTTAAATAAAAATGGAATTGAAAAAATTCTTGAAAAAACTACATTTTATCCCGCGATAAAGTGTTTTCTGTTTAACTTTATGTTTTATTGGAGTTCCATTACAGATTTTTTTATGTATGAAAAAAGGAACTGAGTTATTTGTAACTTATGTTTCAATATGTAATGCATTTCCTCAAAATCTAAATAAAAACTAAAAATGGGAATTTCAATTTATCGGTTGTTCACAGCTAGAACCAATAAAAATCCATCTTCCGTAGTCTTAAGGCGAATAAAGCTGCTAATAAATCCTGCAAGCACCCCGACGCTGTTCAAGATAACAACGGTTCTTTGTCTTGTTACACATAAAAAGATCTGCTTTCGATACAAATATCATAGGCACGGTTTAATTGTAAGGTAAAAAACCTAAATCGATTTTATGATTCCCTAATTGGTGGTAAATCACTTTTACTTCAGCCTCCTGACTTGTAAATAGTAAATGTATTTTGAAATGAATCAAGTTCAACCCTTAAAGCTCAACATTATGGACGCATTAGATACCTAATTCATAGATCATCGAAATCAATCACCAAAGCTTAAAACAATAATGATGCGCGCGGTCTATGATTTTCTTACCCAAATTATCTATTTGAAAAATTTCATAAACATTTATAAATTATTATAGACAGACAATTTCAACTTAGTATAGCTCTTTATTTACTATTTTAGTGTTTAGTTGAAAGTTAATTATTCTTATTAAGATTCACTTTGTTCGTATTCGTATTAGCCATGTTCGGATTACTCTAAATTAACGTCATTAGAAAACAATAAACCAAAAAAGCTCGCTTAGTCACATGGGCACCCCGGCAATAGACCTTGTGGCCTCTTGCATCAAAATAATACCCCCGTCGCAGCAAACCTGCGTACTCAGCGAATTTCCAATGCATATATGTGGGTATCACTACTACCTAAAGCCACTTACCAAGTTTCACAAAAATACATTCATTAATAAGTGATATATAGCATTTGATTTCTTCTCCATAAGAATAACATTATAATTGAGTATGCAGGTTTGCTGCAACAAGGAAGATAAGATAGGTGTTTTTTTGCAATTATCAATATAACTCAACCAGGTGAAGCTACATACCAAGTTTTATTAATTTAGGTTCATAACTAAGGGAGATATTAAACTTTACTTATTCTCCATATGAATAACATGGGGGCCGAGTATGCAGGTTTGCTGCTACCGGAAAAAATCAACAAAAACCATTTTTTTGTGCTAATATCAATATTCTATAACTAGTTGAAGCCACATACCAAGTTTCATCAATATACATAAATAAATAATCGAAATATAACATTTTATTCATTCTCCATAAGGATAACATTGGACAACGTACTGTGTTTAGCACTTTGAATATCACTGCAACGGTTGGACGTAAAACAACAATTAAAACGCAAAAATGATTGTTTTGTAGAGCTAAACTGATTGGTAGAATGAAATGTGGAGTTTTTAGTGAAATTATCTGAGTAAAATCTAAAAACCATATTCCCATAAGATTAACATGGGACATTTTATGAACACATATTTTGACTTTTCTCCATAACCACTAAACCTAGCTTAATGATTCAAAAAACTAAATTGTTTATTTTTTTAAGCTCTATAAAATGGCTATAACCAAAATCTAGCGTTTTTAAAATTTTAGGGTAAAAAGTTCAAAAAACTGATTTTTGGAAAATTTTAAACCCCCATAAAACCCCCTTCCCATAGACCGATCGATCTGGTTTTCTAACTTAAAGTCATAAATATTACTCTCCACATTTGTATCAAATTTCATTAAAATCAGGCGCTTCTTTCAAAAGTTATCGCGTTAACGGACACACATATATATTTATATATAGATATATATATATATATACACATATATATAAATTTGAACGAATAGTGTTTTGGCATCTGGGGACCTCAAAACAAAAAGTTATCATGATCTCGGGCTTAAGTCTTACCATGAGACCTACGGTAATAGCTTCTTCCCTATAGGGGAAATTCGCTAAAATATGTTAATGGTTAAACTAGCGACTTAAATTCCAGTTTAAATTAAAATCATGATGGGCGGCGTTTGCTACTTGGCTAGAAGCAACGATTCAATCCAAAAGTAATTCTTTAGAATTTAAAAATTAATTCAGTTGCTATGGGGGTTCCCGTGTGCACTTTATATATAGAATAAACCTTAGATGATCATGTAGGTACCATGCCCAGTATAATTTTCCGTGAGAGTGCCAGCCTGGCAGTGTGGGCATAACCTCAGGATCCGCCGTTTTAAAAATGGTTGTGGTATGGATTTCATTACACTCTTAGGGAGCTTATATCTCGAAGACGGTGATATAAGCGAGGTACACTTCATTACAATACATTTTTCTTACAAAATAAAGAACAACTTTTGTATGCACAATAATGCCCTAAATCTAACTGTATAGGAGTTTTTGAGAAATATCTATATTATTAATACGCTACATGCAAACTTTGTAAACAATAAGGCTTTTTTGTTTCAAGACTTACCCCCACACATTATACACCAAAACGTGCGTCTATGCAGATGTGCAATCTGGCTTTAGTAGTTAGGGCGGGCGCTTGAGCCCCAACATTGGTCTTATGGAGAATAGAATAACATGGACTCTTATGGAGAATAGATTAACATGGACTCTTATGGAGAATAGAATAACATGGGTTCTTATGAGGAATGGAATTAGGGTGTAATAACTACCCTGTGTCTTTCTTTTGCTCCCCTTTGGGGTTGATTATTTATCTTTTGCATCCCTCTTGCAACCTTCTGTGTTTAATTATCTACCATTTTTGGTAATTATTTAACCCTCGCGTCCTTCTGTCTCCTTCACTTCCTTCTGTGTATCTAACTGCAGCTCCTGTTATCTCAGTGTACTGTAGCTGGCGGGTGTAACATTTTAAGTAACCCTGTTGGCTGGCATGTTAATCCGCGTTCTGCTCAAGGCTTGACACACCCACTACAATTTCGCACTACTATCGCCTCCAGGCCTGTCACCCAGACGGCGCTCACTACCTGTCCCCAGCCGCTGCCACTGCCCTGTCGCTACCTCCTGTAACAAATAAACATATTGAATCAGCCACCTCCCCACTACTTTCTATTATCTCGCTCTCTCTCTCTCTCTCTCTCTCTCTCTCTCTCTCTCTCTCTCTCTCTCTCTCTCTTGCTCCCTTCTCCGTTGCGATCTGACGTGTCCCTGCGTTTGCTGCGCTTGGCGAAGATAACCCTACTTTTCCTAACCTCACTTTCGAGTGTTCCCACGCGGGTGTTTTGTTCGTGTTTGACTTGTCTGTGTTAAGTGCGTTTTATGACTTGCTAGTGTACAGTAACATCAGTTTATTGTTTGACTTGGCTACAGTAATGATACGTCTTACGTGCTGACTAACCTCACCTCCAGTAACCTTTGAGAGTTACCATAACCTCACTTCCTTGTGTCAAGGGTTGTATCATACTTGTGTGTGTTGACTAACAGTAATATCACTTTCTGTCCTTGTTATTTATTAAGTAACCTCACCATCTTGTTTTTCTTGGTAGTGCTGTGTTTGTATGTGCTGGCTAACATAACAGTAACCTTAGTTTCTTGTATCAAGAGTAGTGTTTTGCGTTGTATTTCATTGTTTGATTTGGTTAGAGTAGTATTTGTATATGCTGACTAACATGACCTCACTGCCAGTAAACTCAGTTTATTGTGTCAAGAGTAGTGTTGTGTTTGTATGTGCTGACAAACGTAACCCTATGCCCAGTAACCTTAAGTTTCAGAGTTAACTTAACCTTGCTTTTCCTAACCTCAATCTCACGTTATCATGCACTTGTCTTGTTCATGTCTGACTTGTCTATGTTAAGAGCGTTTTATGACTTGCTAGTGTACAGTAACATCAGTTTTGAGAGTTAATATAAACCTCACTTTCTTGTTTCAAGAGCCTTCCTTGAGAGTCTTCCTTGTTATTGGGTGATTATTAGCATTATCTAAATTGCTAAAGTAACCTATTTTTTCTAACCTCGCCCATTACACTCCAACCTTACTGTATTATATTAATTTTACGTGCATGTTGTACTTCATTTTATTTTTGTGTTGTATGCGTGTTTATTGTCTTGGCTAGAGTAATGTTGTGTTTATATTTAATTGTTTGATTTGGTAGTTTACAGTAAAGAAAGTAACATAACCTCACTTCCTCGTGGCTAAAGTAGTGTTGTGTTGACTAACATAACCTCCAGTAACCTGATTTTTGCCCTGGTTCTTTTGTACAGTAAATTCACCTCAACAACCTCACACTCTATTCTTGTTCTTTAATTTAGTTTTGGTTAGAGTAGTGTTTGATACCTTCATTAGAGTTAACTTTCGGTAACCTGTAGTTCTGGTTTGACTTTCGTAGTTTGTGTGTTAGTGTTTTTCTGACATGCGTAGTAATGCAGAGGTACTGTGCTCTTTTGTAGATCCTCTGTACCTGTTATTTTAGAGAACCTGATCGGTGACTTTAAAGTATCAGTTCCAAGTGTTACAGTTACATCATCTATATTGTTCATTTAATATCGATGAAGACTGCCACAAAGTAACAGTTCTAAAAGTAACCGTTCCAAAAAAAGTAACATGTCCAGCACCATCCATTCCCATTCCCACAGTTTTCAAGGTAACAGTTCCAAAAGTATCAGTTTCAGTAGATCAAACAGTGAAAAAGTAACAGTTCCGCTCTCTATATATATCTCTCTTACAACAAGCTCTAGTTCTTCAGTCTGATTCCAGTCGTGACGCTGATCAGACGTGTTTTGTGCTGCTCTTGCGTAAGTGTTCTCTTGCACAGATTATTATTGATTCTGCGTAATTCAGTTGTATCCGTGTGAGTTTGACTCTGGTCGGTGTGTTTGCTGTTTTAAGTGTTAACACAGTTCAGCTTGTTTTCAGTATTTAATTCTCTGTTGAATGATGGACGTTTCTAAAAAGGACCCTCAAAACCCGGTAAATTTAATTAGTAAAGATGAAACCTATGTTAGACACTTTAGGCTTTACGGGACTAACACTGTTTTCAAATTCACTAATCCTCCCAAAGGTATCTCTGAGTTTGATTGGATTCGTAAAGGTTTTAATCAAATTGTAGAGACATCCAAAGCCAATGTTGCACCCACTGATTATCTAGGGTTTAAATTACAGTCTATGAATTTAAAAAGTGCTGAACCGGGATATGTATCGTTGAGACCGGTCTCTGAAGTTAGCGGTGATGTTCTCTGGGATATTTTCGGGGGCATAATTCAATCCAATTCAGAATCAATTACCAGCAGTGACACGTTTAGAGTTGATGTTACGCGGATTAACGTCCCCGTAGGTAAAGGAAGGACAAGACCCGACTTTTACAATACCTTTGATGAAGAATCTAAAGCGAGACGGGGTATTGTAGTAATTAATAATAAAGACAATTTATGTTTGGCTAGAGCGTTGGTAGTAGGCAAAGCACTCGCAAAAAATGATCCTCAGTACAAAGCAATACGTCAGGACAAGGGGAAAAGACAAACTTTCAGAGCTAATAAGCTCATAGCAAAGGCCCGTGTAGAAATGCCGGAGGAGGGTGCCGGCATCCCTGAGCTTGAAAAATTTCAGTCCCATCTTAAAAAATACAAAATTACCGTCTACAACTACGACAGGAAAGGCCGGGACGTTTATTTTGAGGGAGGTAATGAAGACGCTAAATTAAAAATTAACCTTCTCTTTCACAACGGGCATTACAACGTTATAACTAACTTAACTGCTGCTTTCGTATGTTATTATTTCTGTGAAGCCTGTCATATTCCCTACAATAACAAGGGTGAGCATCGTTGCTCTAACAAATGCCCGTCCTGCCATACCATCTCCCCGCCCTGTAAACTAGAACACGGAGGCATTACATGTCGTTTTTGTTGTCGCTTCTTCAAAAACGAGCGGTGTTTAGTAGCCCATCAAGGGCAAGTTTGTAAAACTATAAAGTTCTGCCACGACTGTAACAAAATGATTCATCCAAAAAAACGTAAGACAACTCATGTATGCGGAGAAGTTTACTGTAAGCCCTGCGAAGCGTTCAAAGACCCCGCACATCAGTGTTTTATGAGGGTAGATAGGCAAACACCGAAAGACCGTGATTTTTTGTTTATTTTCTTTGACTTTGAAACAAGGCAGGACGAGTCGCTTCCCTCAGACCCTGATAAAAAAGTTCATAAAGTCAACTTGTGCGTTTCTCAACAGTACTGCTTTAAATGTATTAATGAGGGTGAGTGTGAAACTTGCTTGGAAAGGCAAAGGGTATTTGAAAAAGAACCGGTAAAACACTTCATGGACTATGTAATGGAAATTCGAAAAAAATTTAAAGATGTTTGTGTAATTGCCCACAACGGGCAAGGTTTTGACTTTCAATTCATACTACAGTATATTATGGAAGAAACTAAATTTACACCAAAAATAACTCCTCGGGGAACTAAAGCTATTTTGATTGAAGTAGCCAACGTAAGGTTTGTGGACTCACTTAGCTACTTTCCCATGGCCCTCGCTGCACTCCCTAAAGCTTTTGATCTGCCTCCCGAGAAAAAGAAGGGCTACTTTCCCCACCTCTTCAACACTCTAGCGAACCAAGATTATGTAGGCCCTATACCCGACAAAAAATACTACTGTCCGGAATCAATGTTTGAGAAACCTCACGAAGCTTTCGAGATATGGTACGATGAACGAGTCGCTGAAGACTACGTGTTTGATTTTAAAAAGGAAATCTTAGAGTACTGTATCTCTGACGTGGAGATTTTAGCTCAGGCATGTATTAAATTTAGAGCTTTACTTCTTCAAGAATGTAACGTAGATCCTTTCCTCGAGGCTATAACAATCGCCAGTGCATGTAACTTGGCCTTCCGCCGTAACTTCTTAAAAGAAAATACTATTGGACTAATACCAAAATCAGGGTACCGACTTGCAGACAATCAGTCAGCCGTTGCTTTACAGTGGTTAACATGGGAGGAGGAGAAACGTGGAGTAAAGATTCAACATGCGGGCCGGGGCAGAGAAGTTAAAATTAATGGAATGAAAGTAGATGGGTTTGACGGTGAGCGAATTTACGAGTTTCACGGGTGTTACTGGCACGGTTGCCCAAAATGTTATCAATACAGCAGAGAAGAACCTCTACCGGAGGATCCCTCAGACAGTTTGCATCTCCGTTACGAGAGAACCAAATCCAAAATGGCAAAATTTAACGACTATGATGTTGTGGAGATGTGGGAGTGTGAGTTTAGAGCTTTGAAGAAGGACAAAAAACTAAATCACTTGAACCAACTGTCCATTCTAAACACACTCCCACTTAATCCTAGGGATTCCTTCTTTGGAGGTAGAACGGGTAATACTAAAACGTATTGTAAATGTGAAGAGGGAGAAACGATCCAATACGTCGATGTCTGTTCCCTTTATCCGTTTGTGAATAAATATTGTAAGTATCCCGTCGGTCATCCTACTATTTATGTTGGAAATGAGTGCCGAGAGAGAGGCCTTGAAGTAGAGGGCTTGTTAAAATGCAAAATTCTACCTCCTTACAACCTGTATCATCCCGTACTCCCCGCTAAAATGAATAATAAATTGATGTTTGTTTTGTGTAGAACTTGCGGGGAGACTTTAAACCAAGGGGAATGTTTTCATGATAGTGAGGAAAAGGCAATGGTAGGAACATGGACCATGGATGAAATTAGAAAAGCTGTAGAAAAAGGCTATGTGATCTTGGACATGTATGAGTTGTGGGAGTATGAAGTCGCCACATACGAGAAAGATGGACTTTTTACCGATTTTATTAATAAATTCTTGAAAGTAAAGCAGGAAGCCTCAGGGTATCCCGCATGGTGTAAAACAGAGGAAGATAAAGACAAGTATGTTTCTGATTTCTTTGAGCGTGAGGGTATTCAAATGGAGAAAGACAAAATTGCTAAAAATGGAGGACTCAGGTCAGTAGCTAAATTAATGTTAAATTCATTCTGGGGCAAGTTTGGTCAACGAGAAAACATGACAAAAACTGCAATCGTGAGAGACTCTAAAGAATTATTCAAATCGTTAACTCAACCAGGAACAAATGTAAAGTTTGTTGAAGTAATTAACCAAGAGGTTTTATTAGTTAATTGGCAGAATGTTGATGATGCCGGTGAGGCTCTAAAAACTGTAAATGTTGTAATTGCGGCCTACACCACTGCTCATGCCAGACTTAAACTGTATGAACATCTAGATGCCCTTGGAGGACAGGTCTTGTATTATGACACGGACTCGTGTATTTATTTATACAGGGGAGGATTGTACAAGGTCTCTACGGGAGATTACCTCGGGGAAATGACGGACGAACTAGCGAGTGAGTACGGGCCCGGCTCTTATATCATAGAGTTTGTTTCTGGAGGGCCTAAAACGTACGCATACCTTGTTTGGTCAACCAAAAAGCAAAAGCTAGAATCTGTGTGTAAAATAAAAGGCCTCACCCTCAACCTAAAAACCTCCGAAACATTAAATTTTGAACAATTAAAAAAGATGGTCCTTAGTGAAACAGCTGAAATACTAGAAATTGAAGAGAGTAGAATCAGGAGAACAAAGAGACGAGAAGTCGTTACAGTAAGTGAAATTAAAAAGTTTAAAATTACAGGACCCAAGAGAAAATTTAATGATGATCACGATACCTTGCCTTTCGGCTTTAAAAAACAAAGAGTTGCTTAAAAGAGCTGTCACTCACACGGGTACTGAGTGCATATACCTCTAAAAATCAGCTCTATTACCTCATTCTGCTCTGAGACGCGGTACTGAACAGACGTGCCTGTGCTGTTACTGTTTGTCTCTCCTTTTAGAATGTCTGCTGAAAATAATACACTCCCTATTCAAGGGGTGTTTTTGAAGTTTATATCTAAAAGAAAGTTAAATGAAAATTCTAAATTTCGCATTACATGCTCAGAGTATGAGTTCTTTCTTACTGGGCCAATAGACGTATTAGAATGGCCCTTGACGTTTTCGGAGTACATAGTAGATAAAATAACGGAGAACTCCCTATCAACTGCCTACATCGGAGTATCAATAAAGCACGCTGATACTTCAGGAAATATACCATTCATGCCATTAGCAAAACTAACACCGACAGTTTTTGATGATCACTTTGAACAAATATTTTGTAACGTTGAGAAAGTATCTGGTGTTTTACGTCTTGAGGTATCACTTGTCTCAATTCCAAGTGGCTACCTTCGATAAAGGGAGTACCTTTCCCTACGGAGCAGCGTTACTCTTGTATATACCACTTGTCACTAGTACAGTTACATCATTCTGCTCCAAGTCGTGGTACTGATCAGACGTTCTTTTGCACTCCTATTGCCTGTACTATTGAGTAAATTGTGACATGGCTGCTAAATTCTATACATTCAATAACAAGCCGGTATTGGTTCTGTTTGATAGTGAAGGAAAGCCATGGTTTAAAGCTAAAGACGTAGCTACTGCTCTAAAGCATGTTAATGGCTGGAGTGCAGTTCGTAAACATGTAGATGACAGTGATAAATTAACTGTTAGTAGTTTTACTGACGCCCAAAAACAGGGCGTTGGACCGATTGAGAAAACAACGGTTTTTATAAACGAAGCCGGATTATGTTCTTTGATGTTAAGATCAAATACTCCTGAAGCAAGACTGTTGGTAAGAAGTCTGTTGCCGGAGAAGTTTTACCTTACTTACACAAATATGAAAGATGAAAGTTCACTTTAAATGTAATTTTTTCTTTAAAATCACAAGTCCCACTGTATGTATGTGTGTGTGTGAATGAAGGTCCCTGGCGCGGGTGACGAAAAGCCCCGTAAACCTGTATGAAGGTCACTGGCGTGGGTGACGAAAAGCCCCGTAAACCTGAATGTGATGAAGGGTTTAGTAGATTGAGACGCCTGGCTAACACCCAGGCTACTCCTTTGAACAACCCGGTGTGAATGAAGGACTTTGTAAATCGAGTAGTCTAGACTACTCCTTGGAACAGTCCGTACGGTGGAGACTTGTAAAAAAATAAAATAAAAATAAAAAAAATAAATACAAAAAGTAAAAAATATAAAAAGGAGGTAGCATTTTGTTATGGAGTGGCTACCACAGTGAGAGGCGATGGTTGGGGCCTCTCACCCCAGAGGTTTAGGGCTCCTGGCGATGCTCTGGGTAACCAAAAAGAACGCGCCGACGCTCCTACGGCCTAGCCTAACGGCTTACCGTGGTGTGGAAACGTGAGCGTTCAAAATTATTTCACCGGGGTTAGAAGTGGTTGGCCGGGAAATTTAAGAAGTTTTGGTCAAGTTAAATATAGTTCCTGACCAAGTACTTTCACCGGAGGCAGGAGTAAATGACCGAGAAATTTAAAACACTACGGTCAAATTAATTGTAGCCCCCGTTAAAGTAACTTCACCGGACTTGGACATAATTGACCGGGAAACTTCAAAAGACAATACGGTAAAGTTAAATGTAATCCCTGGTAAAGTATTTTTTACCGGACTCTAAAGTAAATGGCCGAGGAATTTAAGAAGTTTCGGCCATGTTAAATATAGTTCCCGACCAAGTACGTTCAGCGGACTTGGAAACTTTCGGCCGAGGAATTTAAAACACTACGGTCAAGTTAAATATAACCCCCGTTAAAGTAACTTCACCGGACTTGGACATAATTGACCGAGAAATCACATGGTGAAAGTACCTCACGGACCCCGGCAAACAGTTTAGCGGGCCTGGAATCCTTTGGCCGAGGGATTTAAGAGTTTCAGTCAATTTATGACACTGCCCTCTTAGAACACCTTCAAGCGGAATTTGAAGTATTTGACGGAGAAATTACACCGTAAAATTACAACAGACCCACCATTTTACAAAACTTGGACGCATATGACCAAGGAATTACATCGTCAAAAGTAAATGCTGCCCCGGGTTTCATGGGAATCATAAATTGCCGAGGAGAAAATACCATATAATTTACCATACTAAAGATCGTATTTCACAGTTGGTCGTCTTCTGATATGTACCCATGGTGTATAATTTATGGCCAACCCTCCGATATTGGTGTTGGTTACAATCCTTTTACTAGTAAATTCAGTAAAATGATATATTTCTTTTTTTGTTGGTGTTTCGTAACAGCGTTTTTCAGTAACTGATTTAATAAATACAACTACAGCAAAAAGACAACTCTGTATTTGTTTAACTTTACAAAATACCCTACTGTCACATGTCTTTTTTTACACATTATTTTAAATTCATAAACAGAGGACTTGGCATGTAGCTAGGTCCAACACTTAGAATCATTGTAGGACAGGTCTACCCCACTTCGGGGTAGACCTACTTCCAGTGTAATGTTATGAAAGGGAGGCGTCTCGCCTCTCTTGGGTGTCGGTATAGCTTTTCTTGTCTGCTAGTTTTTACAAGCCTCCTCTCTCCTTTCAGTTAATATTACCTTGAGATTTCTAAACAGTTCAATACATGTAAAGTTGCCCAAAGTAATCCTGCTATCATAAGTATAACATTACAAGTATTCCTTTAGTTTACATACACTACTCCATACACATCAGCTAAAACCCAGCTATTGGTCTATTTATCTAATAAACAAGGCAGATACATACCCCACTAGAACAGCTAAAAATTCAACATATTTTAACAATAATTACCTTAATTGTAATAGCTAAAACTCTGTAAATATACTCTCTGAAGGGGGGTCAGTCGACTGACCCCCCTTGATCTTCAGTACTTTCAACACCTTCACTGGTTTATATTCTTGTTAAACAGTCAGTCAAAGTATAATTTATTTTGTGTTGGTTTGTAACCAGTTTTCTTGTATGTTTAATATTTTTCAATCACAAGTATTTGACAGCAGTGATAATCCTTGGTTTAAAGCCAGGGAGATTGCTCAAATCCTGGGCTACTCTAACCGACGAAAAGCAATCCGTACCCATGTAAGAGAAAAACACCGCAAAATTTTACCGGAAGTCCAAGGGGGGCGAAACGCCCCCCTTGCACTTTCATTCCCAAACAATCTTTCTTAACCAGCCCGGTCTTTATTCGCTAATTTTAACACAGAGCTAGATTTCTTGTATGTGAGTGTTTGTATAAACTGCTCAACCATGCCAGTGGCATGATTAGCTGAGGTATTGGATGATGTAGAGAAAACAATACCGGAAGTACGGGGGAGTGAAACTCTCCCCCTAACCCATATTGAATAAACCAAGCCTTTACTCACTTAATTTTACACAACAAATAGAAGCAAACACCCTGAAAAAACTAGTACAACAGAGCTTGAGATATGGTTCTGTCCAGTTTTTGTGATGTTTCTTCTTTACAGAGTTTAAATTGTAGCGAGGGTTAACAAGTGCAAATTTCCATTACAATTGTCCCATCCGTTCTTAAGATATTGATTTTCTACCCCTTCAACTGTCTTGATACTTATCCACAGTACAGAGTTTAGATTTTGGTATGATGTAGAGGAGGAGGAGATGTACATACATTCCAAGTTTCATGTAAGTCGGTCCTGCCGGTCTCAATAAATTACATTTCAAAGTAGAGCTCCTGCAATTTTTTCGATGCTTACCTGCAGTACAGGGTTTAGGTTTTTAATGTAGAGGAGGTTAACAGGTACCTATATACCGAGTTTCGTAAAAATCGGCTTAGCCGTTCTTAAGATATTTAATTTTAAATTACTGCCCCTTCATTTATTTTGATACTTGCCCACAGTACAGAGTTTATGTTTTTGTAAATCGTAGCGGAGGTTAACAGAGACATACATGCCAAATTTCATTAAAATCGGCCAAGCCGTTCTTAAGATATTGATTTTTAAAATTTTCACCCTCCATCATCCCCTAAACAACCCCTTTTCCACCCTCCAACAAAATTAAAAGTTAGAGGATGTTAACAAGTACCTACATACCAAGTTTCGTAAAAATCGGCTCAGCCGTTCTCGAGATATTAAAGTTTCTAGTTTCGGCGGCCATCTTGGATCCGCCATTTTGGTTAATATTTTAGTCATGTGGGCGGATGTCCCTCGCGCGCGCCTACACTACGTAGTAGGCGGATTCTGTTATCAGAATCGCTCTAGGACTTACCGTTTTCGAGATATTAGCGATTTTAGGAATATTTTTACTAAAAAAAGAAGAATAAGAAGAAAATTCGGAGATGGAAGGGTAAGGTGGAGGAAGGAAGGTGAGAGGGAGTCAACATAACATAAGAAGAAGAAAACCAGAACACATAACAGGCAGAAGGAGGAGTGAGGGAGAGGAAGGAAGGTGAGAACAACAGAGATCACAAGTGATAACAAGTGGAGTAGGGGTGACAGTGATTATAGCTGGCCAATCTTTTTTTTTTGCAGTCCTTTGCATTTTAAATGTTTGTGACTTTTTGGATGTCCATGACTTTCTTCATTAACTGTCCATGAGCGTGACATAATGGCTCCATTATTCATAAATCCATGACTTTTCTTTTGTCACGCTCTTTGGTTTTCAAGTTTAACCGTCCATGACGTAACGAGAATTTGGCGGGAAAAAAGTGAGGTTAGGGAATTTGGCGGGAAACATGGGCGCCGCCATCTTGGAATGACGTCACAAGTCACGTGACCAAAATGCTGGCTTCTGATTGGCTTGCTATATCGGGGCCACCCCTACTACACTTGTTATCACTTGTGATCTCTGTTGTTCTCACCTTCCTTCCTCTCCCTCACTCCTCCTTCTGCCTGTTATGTGTTCTGGTTTTCTTCTTCTTATGTTATGTTGACTCCCTCTCACCTTCCTTCCTCCACCTTACCCTTCCATCTCCGAATTTTCTTCTTATTCTTCTTTTTTTAGTAAAAATATTCCTAAAATCGCTAATATCTCGAAAACGGTAAGTCCTAGAGCGATTCTGATAACAGAATCCGCCTACTACGTAGTGTAGGCGCGCGCGAGGGACATCCGCCCACATGACTAAAACATTAACCAAAATGGCGGATCCAAGATGGCCGCCGAAACTAGAAACTTTAATATCTCGAGAACGGCTGAGCCGATTTTTACGAAACTTGGTATGTAGGTACTTGTTAACATCCTCTAACTTTTAATTTTGTTGGAGGGTGGAAAAGGGGTTGTTTAGGGGATGATGGAGGGTGAAAATTTTAAAAATCAATATCTTAAGAACGGCTTGGCCGATTTTAATGAAATTTGGCATGTATGTCTCTGTTAACCTCCGCTACGATTTACAAAAACATAAACTCTGTACTGTGGGCAAGTATCAAAATAAATGAAGGGGCAGTAATTTAAAATTAAATATCTTAAGAACGGCTAAGCCGATTTTTACGAAACTCGGTATATAGGTACCTGTTAACCTCCTCTACATTAAAAACCTAAACCCTGTACTGCAGGTAAGCATCGAAAAAATTGCAGGAGCTCTACTTTGAAATGTAATTTATTGAGACCGGCAGGACCGACTTACATGAAACTTGGAATGTATGTACATCTCCTCCTCCTCTACATCATACCAAAATCTAAACTCTGTACTGTGGATAAGTATCAAGACAGTTGAAGGGGTAGAAAATCAATATCTTAAGAACGGATGGGACAATTGTAATGGAAATTTGCACTTGTTAACCCTCGCTACAATTTAAACTCTGTAAAGAAGAAACATCACAAAAACTGGACAGAACCATATCTCAAGCTCTGTTGTACTAGTTTTTTCAGGGTGTTTGCTTCTATTTGTTGTGTAAAATTAAGTGAGTAAAGGCTTGGTTTATTCAATATGGGTTAGGGGGAGAGTTTCACTCCCCCGTACTTCCGGTATTGTTTTCTCTACATCATCCAATACCTCAGCTAATCATGCCACTGGCATGGTTGAGCAGTTTATACAAACACTCACATACAAGAAATCTAGCTCTGTGTTAAAATTAGCGAATAAAGACCGGGCTGGTTAAGAAAGATTGTTTGGGAATGAAAGTGCAAGGGGGGCGTTTCGCCCCCCTTGGACTTCCGGTAAAATTTTGCGGTGTTTTTCTCTTACATGGGTACGGATTGCTTTTCGTCGGTTAGAGTAGCCCAGGATTTGAGCAATCTCCCTGGCTTTAAACCAAGGATTATCACTGCTGTCAAATACTTGTGATTGAAAAATATTAAACATACAAGAAAACTGGTTACAAACCAACACAAAATAAATTATACTTTGACTGACTGTTTAACAAGAATATAAACCAGTGAAGGTGTTGAAAGTACTGAAGATCAAGGGGGGTCAGTCGACTGACCCCCCTTCAGAGAGTATATTTACAGAGTTTTAGCTATTACAATTAAGGTAATTATTGTTAAAATATGTTGAATTTTTAGCTGTTCTAGTGGGGTATGTATCTGCCTTGTTTATTAGATAAATAGACCAATAGCTGGGTTTTAGCTGATGTGTATGGAGTAGTGTATGTAAACTAAAGGAATACTTGTAATGTTATACTTATGATAGCAGGATTACTTTGGGCAACTTTACATGTATTGAACTGTTTAGAAATCTCAAGGTAATATTAACTGAAAGGAGAGAGGAGGCTTGTAAAAACTAGCAGACAAGAAAAGCTATACCGACACCCAAGAGAGGCGAGACGCCTCCCTTTCATAACATTACACTGGAAGTAGGTCTACCCCGAAGTGGGGTAGACCTGTCCTACAATGATTCTAAGTGTTGGACCTAGCTACATGCCAAGTCCTCTGTTTATGAATTTAAAATAATGTGTAAAAAAAGACATGTGACAGTAGGGTATTTTGTAAAGTTAAACAAATACAGAGTTGTCTTTTTGCTGTAGTTGTATTTATTAAATCAGTTACTGAAAAACGCTGTTACGAAACACCAACAAAAAAAGAAATATATCATTTTACTGAATTTACTAGTAAAAGGATTGTAACCAACACCAATATCGGAGGGTTGGCCATAAATTATACACCATGGGTACATATCAGAAGACGACCAACTGTGAAATACGATCTTTAGTATGGTAAATTATATGGTATTTTCTCCTCGGCAATTTATGATTCCCATGAAACCCGGGGCAGCATTTACTTTTGACGATGTAATTCCTTGGTCATATGCGTCCAAGTTTTGTAAAATGGTGGGTCTGTTGTAATTTTACGGTGTAATTTCTCCGTCAAATACTTCAAATTCCGCTTGAAGGTGTTCTAAGAGGGCAGTGTCATAAATTGACTGAAACTCTTAAATCCCTCGGCCAAAGGATTCCAGGCCCGCTAAACTGTTTGCCGGGGTCCGTGAGGTACTTTCACCATGTGATTTCTCGGTCAATTATGTCCAAGTCCGGTGAAGTTACTTTAACGGGGGTTATATTTAACTTGACCGTAGTGTTTTAAATTCCTCGGCCGAAAGTTTCCAAGTCCGCTGAACGTACTTGGTCGGGAACTATATTTAACATGGCCGAAACTTCTTAAATTCCTCGGCCATTTACTTTAGAGTCCGGTAAAAAATACTTTACCAGGGATTACATTTAACTTTACCGTATTGTCTTTTGAAGTTTCCCGGTCAATTATGTCCAAGTCCGGTGAAGTTACTTTAACGGGGGCTACAATTAATTTGACCGTAGTGTTTTAAATTTCTCGGTCATTTACTCCTGCCTCCGGTGAAAGTACTTGGTCAGGAACTATATTTAACTTGACCAAAACTTCTTAAATTTCCCGGCCAACCACTTCTAACCCCGGTGAAATAATTTTGAACGCTCACGTTTCCACACCACGGTAAGCCGTTAGGCTAGGCCGTAGGAGCGTCGGCGCGTTCTTTTTGGTTACCCAGAGCATCGCCAGGAGCCCTAAACCTCTGGGGTGAGAGGCCCCAACCATCGCCTCTCACTGTGGTAGCCACTCCATAACAAAATGCTACCTCCTTTTTATATTTTTTACTTTTTGTATTTATTTTTTTTATTTTTATTTTATTTTTTTACAAGTCTCCACCGTACGGACTGTTCCAAGGAGTAGTCTAGACTACTCGATTTACAAAGTCCTTCATTCACACTGGGTTGTTCAAAGGAGTAGCCTGGGTGTTAGCCAGGCGTCTCAATCTACTAAACCCTTCATCACATTCAGGTTTACGGGGCTTTTCGTCACCCACGCCAGTGACCTTCATACAGGTTTACGGGGCTTTTCGTCACCCGCGCCAGGGACCTTCATTCACACACACACATACATACAGTGGGACTTGTGATTTTAAAGAAAAAATTACATTTAAAGTGAACTTTCATCTTTCATATTTGTGTAAGTAAGGTAAAACTTCTCCGGCAACAGACTTCTTACCAACAGTCTTGCTTCAGGAGTATTTGATCTTAACATCAAAGAACATAATCCGGCTTCGTTTATAAAAACCGTTGTTTTCTCAATCGGTCCAACGCCCTGTTTTTGGGCGTCAGTAAAACTACTAACAGTTAATTTATCACTGTCATCTACATGTTTACGAACTGCACTCCAGCCATTAACATGCTTTAGAGCAGTAGCTACGTCTTTAGCTTTAAACCATGGCTTTCCTTCACTATCAAACAGAACCAATACCGGCTTGTTATTGAATGTATAGAATTTAGCAGCCATGTCACAATTTACTCAATAGTACAGGCAATAGGAGCGCAAAAGAACGTCTGATCAGTACCACGACTTGGAGCAGAATGATGTAACTGTACTAGTGACAAGTGGTATATACAAGAGTAACGCTGCTCCGTAGGGAAAGGTACTCCCTTTATCGAAGGTAGCCACTTGGAATTGAGACAAGTGATACCTCAAGACGTAAAACACCAGATACTTTCTCAACGTTACAAAATATTTGTTCAAAGTGATCATCAAAAACTGTCGGTGTTAGTTTTGCTAATGGCATGAATGGTATATTTCCTGAAGTATCAGCGTGCTTTATTGATACTCCGATGTAGGCAGTTGATAGGGAGTTCTCCGTTATTTTATCTACTATGTACTCCGAAAACGTCAAGGGCCATTCTAATACGTCTATTGGCCCAGTAAGAAAGAACTCATACTCTGAGCATGTAATGCGAAATTTAGAATTTTCATTTAACTTTCTTTTAGATATAAACTTCAAAAACACCCCTTGAATAGGGAGTGTATTATTTTCAGCAGACATTCTAAAAGGAGAGACAAACAGTAACAGCACAGGCACGTCTGTTCAGTACCGCGTCTCAGAGCAGAATGAGGTAATAGAGCTGATTTTTAGAGGTATATGCACTCAGTACCCGTGTGAGTGACAGCTCTTTTAAGCAACTCTTTGTTTTTTAAAGCCGAAAGGCAAGGTATCGTGATCATCATTAAATTTTCTCTTGGGTCCTGTAATTTTAAACTTTTTAATTTCACTTACTGTAACGACTTCTCGTCTCTTTGTTCTCCTGATTCTACTCTCTTCAATTTCTAGTATTTCAGCTGTTTCACTAAGGACCATCTTTTTTAATTGTTCAAAATTTAATGTTTCGGAGGTTTTTAGGTTGAGGGTGAGGCCTTTTATTTTACACACAGATTCTAGCTTTTGCTTTTTGGTTGACCAAACAAGGTATGCGTACGTTTTAGGCCCTCCAGAAACAAACTCTATGATATAAGAGCCGGGCCCGTACTCACTCGCTAGTTCGTCCGTCATTTCCCCGAGGTAATCTCCCGTAGAGACCTTGTACAATCCTCCCCTGTATAAATAAATACACGAGTCCGTGTCATAATACAAGACCTGTCCTCCAAGGGCATCTAGATGTTCATACAGTTTAAGTCTGGCATGAGCAGTGGTGTAGGCCGCAATTACAACATTTACAGTTTTTAGAGCCTCACCGGCATCATCAACATTCTGCCAATTAACTAATAAAACCTCTTGGTTAATTACTTCAACAAACTTTACATTTGTTCCTGGTTGAGTTAACGATTTGAATAATTCTTTAGAGTCTCTCACGATTGCAGTTTTTGTCATGTTTTCTCGTTGACCAAACTTGCCCCAGAATGAATTTAACATTAATTTAGCTACTGACCTGAGTCCTCCATTTTTAGCAATTTTGTCTTTCTCCATTTGAATACCCTCACGCTCAAAGAAATCAGAAACATACTTGTCTTTATCTTCCTCTGTTTTACACCATGCGGGATACCCTGAGGCTTCCTGCTTTACTTTCAAGAATTTATTAATAAAATCGGTAAAAAGTCCATCTTTCTCGTATGTGGCGACTTCATACTCCCACAACTCATACATGTCCAAGATCACATAGCCTTTTTCTACAGCTTTTCTAATTTCATCCATGGTCCATGTTCCTACCATTGCCTTTTCCTCACTATCATGAAAACATTCCCCTTGGTTTAAAGTCTCCCCGCAAGTTCTACACAAAACAAACATCAATTTATTATTCATTTTAGCGGGGAGTACGGGATGATACAGGTTGTAAGGAGGTAGAATTTTGCATTTTAACAAGCCCTCTACTTCAAGGCCTCTCTCTCGGCACTCATTTCCAACATAAATAGTAGGATGACCGACGGGATACTTACAATATTTATTCACAAACGGATAAAGGGAACAGACATCGACGTATTGGATCGTTTCTCCCTCTTCACATTTACAATACGTTTTAGTATTACCCGTTCTACCTCCAAAGAAGGAATCCCTAGGATTAAGTGGGAGTGTGTTTAGAATGGACAGTTGGTTCAAGTGATTTAGTTTTTTGTCCTTCTTCAAAGCTCTAAACTCACACTCCCACATCTCCACAACATCATAGTCGTTAAATTTTGCCATTTTGGATTTGGTTCTCTCGTAACGGAGATGCAAACTGTCTGAGGGATCCTCCGGTAGAGGTTCTTCTCTGCTGTATTGATAACATTTTGGGCAACCGTGCCAGTAACACCCGCGAAACTCGTAAATTCGCTCACCGTCAAACCCATCTACTTTCATTCCATTAATTTTAACTTCTCTGCCCCGGCCCGCATGTTGAATCTTTACTCCACGTTTCTCCTCCTCCCATGTTAACCACTGTAAAGCAACGGCTGACTGATTGTCTGCAAGTCGGTACCCTGATTTTGGTATTAGTCCAATAGTATTTTCTTTTAAGAAGTTACGGCGGAAGGCCAAGTTACATGCACTGGCGATTGTTATAGCCTCGAGGAAAGGATCTACGTTACATTCTTGAAGAAGTAAAGCTCTAAATTTAATACATGCCTGAGCTAAAATCTCCACGTCAGAGATACAGTACTCTAAGATTTCCTTTTTAAAATCAAACACGTAGTCTTCAGCGACTCGTTCATCGTACCATATCTCGAAAGCTTCGTGAGGTTTCTCAAACATTGATTCCGGACAGTAGTATTTTTTGTCGGGTATAGGGCCTACATAATCTTGGTTCGCTAGAGTGTTGAAGAGGTGGGGAAAGTAGCCCTTCTTTTTCTCGGGAGGCAGATCAAAAGCTTTAGGGAGTGCAGCGAGGGCCATGGGAAAGTAGCTAAGTGAGTCCACAAACCTTACGTTGGCTACTTCAATCAAAATAGCTTTAGTTCCCCGAGGAGTTATTTTTGGTGTAAATTTAGTTTCTTCCATAATATACTGTAGTATGAATTGAAAGTCAAAACCTTGCCCGTTGTGGGCAATTACACAAACATCTTTAAATTTTTTTCGAATTTCCATTACATAGTCCATGAAGTGTTTTACCGGTTCTTTTTCAAATACCCTTTGCCTTTCCAAGCAAGTTTCACACTCACCCTCATTAATACATTTAAAGCAGTACTGTTGAGAAACGCACAAGTTGACTTTATGAACTTTTTTATCAGGGTCTGAGGGAAGCGACTCGTCCTGCCTTGTTTCAAAGTCAAAGAAAATAAACAAAAAATCATGGTCTTTCGGTGTTTGCCTATCTACCCTCATAAAACACTGATGTGCGGGGTCTTTGAACGCTTCGCAGGGCTTACAGTAAACTTCTCCGCATACATGAGTTGTCTTACGTTTTTTTGGATGAATCATTTTGTTACAGTCGTGGCAGAACTTTATAGTTTTACAAACTTGCCCTTGATGGGCTACTAAACACCGCTCGTTTTTGAAGAAGCGACAACAAAAACGACATGTAATGCCTCCGTGTTCTAGTTTACAGGGCGGGGAGATGGTATGGCAGGACGGGCATTTGTTAGAGCAACGATGCTCACCCTTGTTATTGTAGGGAATATGACAGGCTTCACAGAAATAATAACATACGAAAGCAGCAGTTAAGTTAGTTATAACGTTGTAATGCCCGTTGTGAAAGAGAAGGTTAATTTTTAATTTAGCGTCTTCATTACCTCCCTCAAAATAAACGTCCCGGCCTTTCCTGTCGTAGTTGTAGACGGTAATTTTGTATTTTTTAAGATGGGACTGAAATTTTTCAAGCTCAGGGATGCCGGCACCCTCCTCCGGCATTTCTACACGGGCCTTTGCTATGAGCTTATTAGCTCTGAAAGTTTGTCTTTTCCCCTTGTCCTGACGTATTGCTTTGTACTGAGGATCATTTTTTGCGAGTGCTTTGCCTACTACCAACGCTCTAGCCAAACATAAATTGTCTTTATTATTAATTACTACAATACCCCGTCTCGCTTTAGATTCTTCATCAAAGGTATTGTAAAAGTCGGGTCTTGTCCTTCCTTTACCTACGGGGACGTTAATCCGCGTAACATCAACTCTAAACGTGTCACTGCTGGTAATTGATTCTGAATTGGATTGAATTATGCCCCCGAAAATATCCCAGAGAACATCACCGCTAACTTCAGAGACCGGTCTCAACGATACATATCCCGGTTCAGCACTTTTTAAATTCATAGACTGTAATTTAAACCCTAGATAATCAGTGGGTGCAACATTGGCTTTGGATGTCTCTACAATTTGATTAAAACCTTTACGAATCCAATCAAACTCAGAGATACCTTTGGGAGGATTAGTGAATTTGAAAACAGTGTTAGTCCCGTAAAGCCTAAAGTGTCTAACATAGGTTTCATCTTTACTAATTAAATTTACCGGGTTTTGAGGGTCCTTTTTAGAAACGTCCATCATTCAACAGAGAATTAAATACTGAAAACAAGCTGAACTGTGTTAACACTTAAAACAGCAAACACACCGACCAGAGTCAAACTCACACGGATACAACTGAATTACGCAGAATCAATAATAATCTGTGCAAGAGAACACTTACGCAAGAGCAGCACAAAACACGTCTGATCAGCGTCACGACTGGAATCAGACTGAAGAACTAGAGCTTGTTGTAAGAGAGATATATATAGAGAGCGGAACTGTTACTTTTTCACTGTTTGATCTACTGAAACTGATACTTTTGGAACTGTTACCTTGAAAACTGTGGGAATGGGAATGGATGGTGCTGGACATGTTACTTTTTTTGGAACGGTTACTTTTAGAACTGTTACTTTGTGGCAGTCTTCATCGATATTAAATGAACAATATAGATGATGTAACTGTAACACTTGGAACTGATACTTTAAAGTCACCGATCAGGTTCTCTAAAATAACAGGTACAGAGGATCTACAAAAGAGCACAGTACCTCTGCATTACTACGCATGTCAGAAAAACACTAACACACAAACTACGAAAGTCAAACCAGAACTACAGGTTACCGAAAGTTAACTCTAATGAAGGTATCAAACACTACTCTAACCAAAACTAAATTAAAGAACAAGAATAGAGTGTGAGGTTGTTGAGGTGAATTTACTGTACAAAAGAACCAGGGCAAAAATCAGGTTACTGGAGGTTATGTTAGTCAACACAACACTACTTTAGCCACGAGGAAGTGAGGTTATGTTACTTTCTTTACTGTAAACTACCAAATCAAACAATTAAATATAAACACAACATTACTCTAGCCAAGACAATAAACACGCATACAACACAAAAATAAAATGAAGTACAACATGCACGTAAAATTAATATAATACAGTAAGGTTGGAGTGTAATGGGCGAGGTTAGAAAAAATAGGTTACTTTAGCAATTTAGATAATGCTAATAATCACCCAATAACAAGGAAGACTCTCAAGGAAGGCTCTTGAAACAAGAAAGTGAGGTTTATATTAACTCTCAAAACTGATGTTACTGTACACTAGCAAGTCATAAAACGCTCTTAACATAGACAAGTCAGACATGAACAAGACAAGTGCATGATAACGTGAGATTGAGGTTAGGAAAAGCAAGGTTAAGTTAACTCTGAAACTTAAGGTTACTGGGCATAGGGTTACGTTTGTCAGCACATACAAACACAACACTACTCTTGACACAATAAACTGAGTTTACTGGCAGTGAGGTCATGTTAGTCAGCATATACAAATACTACTCTAACCAAATCAAACAATGAAATACAACGCAAAACACTACTCTTGATACAAGAAACTAAGGTTACTGTTATGTTAGCCAGCACATACAAACACAGCACTACCAAGAAAAACAAGATGGTGAGGTTACTTAATAAATAACAAGGACAGAAAGTGATATTACTGTTAGTCAACACACACAAGTATGATACAACCCTTGACACAAGGAAGTGAGGTTATGGTAACTCTCAAAGGTTACTGGAGGTGAGGTTAGTCAGCACGTAAGACGTATCATTACTGTAGCCAAGTCAAACAATAAACTGATGTTACTGTACACTAGCAAGTCATAAAACGCACTTAACACAGACAAGTCAAACACGAACAAAACACCCGCGTGGGAACACTCGAAAGTGAGGTTAGGAAAAGTAGGGTTATCTTCGCCAAGCGCAGCAAACACAGGGACACGTCAGATCGCAACGGAGAAGGGAGCAAAGAGAGAGAGAGAGAGAGAGAGAGAGAGAGAGAGAGAGAGAGAGAGAGCGAGATAATATAAAGTAGTGGGGAGGTGGCTGATTCAATATGTTTATTTGTTACAGGAGGTAGCGACAGGGCAGTGGCAGCGGCTGGGGACAGGTAGTGAGCGCCGTCTGGGTGACAGGCCTGGAGGCGATAGTAGTGCGAAATTGTAGTGGGTGTGTCAAGCCTTGAGCAGAACGCGGATTAACATGCCAGCCAACAGGGTTACTTAAAATGTTACACCCGCCAGCTACAGTACACTGAGATAACAGGAGCTGCAGTTAGATACACAGAAGGAAGTGAAGGAGACAGAAGGACGCGAGGGTTAAATAATTACCAAAAATGGTAGATAATTAAACACAGAAGGTTGCAAGAGGGATGCAAAAGATAAATAATCAACCCCAAAGGGGAGCAAAAGAAAGACACAGGGTAGTTATTACACCCTAATTCCATTCCTCATAAGAACCCATGTTATTCTATTCTCCATAAGAGTCCATGTTAATCTATTCTCCATAAGAGTCCATGTTATTCTATTCTCCATAAGACCAATGTTGGGGCTCAAGCGCCCGCCCTAACTACTGGCTTTAGATTTTCGATTTAGGCATAGAACTCGAAACTATCGCAAAAAACTGAAAGCTTGTTACAATTCCAAAGATGTTTCGTTTGCTTTACACCAAAATAATTGCAGCTGTTAATATACTATGAACAGGTAATCAGTTAGAATAAATCTATTTATATAAATATAATAAGTTTTATTTATTTATACCACCCTGAAAGTTTGTTTTTCCCCATACGATTAACATGGGGAATAATTTTATTTGAATTGCAGCTGTTATTACATTTTGGACACGTAACCAGCAAGAGTCTATCGATCTTCTTGTATTAGTACCTAGACCCAGCGCCTTTCGTCGCTCCAATAACAATATTTTCACTATAACATAGCAACTTTTTAAGGCCACTGGTGCGGATTCCTTAGCTTGGAAAAACTTATTCATATACTAACAACGTGGTATTGCCCAGCAGCAAATTTGAAGGGCCGTTTTCGAACCTTTTAGATATCGTATTTTCATCATACGTATAAAATGGCCACTTTCGAGGCCTTTGGAACATAGCCCTGAGTCTTGGGGAGGGAGAAACGTATTAAACATATGTTGGTCCCCAACAACGCAGTATAGTGTGTGAGTAGTTTTGAGAAGCTATTTTCGCAATCAGCTGGAGCACTACTTTATTACTATAGATCTTTTATCCATAAGAATAACGTAGTTTGAATAACATGTTTTAGCCACTAGGGTGGAGCCCTAAGGTCGGGGTCATAAAAAACATACCCAAATGTTATGGATCAATGACAATTGGCTGATATCCCGCAAAAAATAACTGAAAGAATAACATGAACAATTTCCCAGGGGACGGAACCCTAAGGTTAGTGGTTGGGGGACATATCCAAAGTTGGGGCATCAATCAAGATATGCAGCTTTGTAAAACGAAACAAAAAAACCATCACACGTCCAAATTGGACGTCGGGAAGTGGTATAACAAACCAGTGGGGTGGAGTCCTAAGGTCGGGAAAAAATGATCCAAAGACCTTTGGTCCCTCAACAACGTGGTATGGTACGGGAGCAGATTTGAAGAGCCGTTTTCGAGCCATTTAGGAAAAAACCTTTCTCCATAAGAATAAAATGGCAGTTTTTGATGCCACTGGGGTGCAGCCCTGAGGTCTGAGGGTAAAACAAAACAATATGTATCTAAAATATGTTGGTCCTCTACAACGTGGTATGGCCCAATAGATTAATACGCTACATGCAAAATTTGTAAACAATAAGGTGTTTAGCGAATTTCCCCTACAGGGAAGAAGCTATTACCGTAGGTCTCATGGTAAGACTTAAGCCCGAGACCATGATAACTTTTCATTTTGAGGTCCCCAGATGCCAAAAACACCATTCGTTCAAATTTGTATATATGTATATATATATATATATATATATATATATGTGTCCGTAAGCACGATAACTCTCATATAAAAGGTCCGATCTTAATGAAATTTGGTACAAATGTGTTAAGTACCATTTATTTGAACGAGTTCGAAAACCAGATGAATCGCACCATCCGAAGGGGGTTTTTGTACCCCAAAAATGTGTATTTTGAGTTTTCACATGTAATTTTAATTTAAATCAAATTGTAATTTATACTATTGAATTCACCTTAAAAAAACAAACAATTTGGTAATTTGATCATTGCTCTACGTCAATTGGTTACCGAGATATTGAAAGTGCTAAACACAGTACGTTGTCTAATGTTATTCTTATGGAGAAAAATAAAAATTGTATATCTCGCTTATTTATGAACATAAACTGGTGAAATTTGGTATATGGCTTGATCTGGTTATGGTTTATTGTTGTTTGCACAAAAAAACAATTTTTCACCTATGGTTCCTGTAGCAGCAAACCTAGGTACTCGGTCCCCATGTTATTCTTATGGAAATACTTGAAATGTTATATATCGCTTATTTATGAATGTATATGGATGAAACTTGGTATGTGACTTCACTAAGATGAGTTCTATTGATATTTGGACAAAAACCCTTTATTTTGTTGCCTCGTTGCAGCAAACCTGCATACTCATCCCCAATGTTATTCTTGTGGAGAATAATTAATATTTCAAATATCGCTTGCTTGTGAATTTATTTCTTATGAATCCTGTTAATCGTTTTAATGTGTTATGTTATAAAAATATTCATTGGAAATTCGCTGAGTATGCAGGTTTGCTGTGACGGGGGTATTTGTTTTAAGATCTTATCCCCATAAATTATATACCAAAACGTGCGTCTAGGTGTGCAGACGTGCAAACTGGCTTTATATTTTTGATTTAGGTAATAGAACTTGAAAATATTGCTGAAACTGAAAGTGTGTAACATTTCCAATTTAAAATTCTAAAAAATCAGATGTTTTGTTTATTTTTCCACCAAAATAATTGCAGTTGTTAATAAGTTTTGGAAAGGAAATAAGCAAGAGTGCATATGTATATAAATAAAAGTTGTCTTTAGACTTGAAAAAGAAACTACAGTAACTAAGGAACAATTTGTTGACAGCGATAATGAAATCCATACAACTAATGTAGTTTTTAAAGAGATTTTGTAAACAATGCATTTATATTTAATCAATATAAACATGTTTTTTTACTTATTTTAATTAGTTTGGTTTACTTATCTTCAGTTAAATGTTTTAAAACTGAATACAATTACTTATAAAAGCAAAATTTGCAATTTAATATTCGTGCGAAATTGCACGTGTTCACCTAGTATATATTATTAACACGCTACATGCAAACTTTGTAAACAATAAGGCTTTTTTGTTTTAAGACTTACCCCCAGATATTATACATTAAAACGCGCGTCTAGGTGTATAGATGTGAAATTGGCTTCACATTATCGATTTAGGTCACAGAACTAACAAATATCGTAAGAAACTGAAAGTGTGTAACAGTTCCAATTTCTAAGTGGAAAAAAACAGATGTTTCATTTTTTTCTAACAAAATAATTGCAGCTGTTAATACATTATGAACAGGTAATCAGCAAGAATACATCGATTTATATAAACCTAATAAGTTTTCTTTATTTTTACCGCCCTGAAAGTTTGTTTTTTATATCATAAATCGTTTGTTTCTCTATATCTATAAATACGCGAAAAACTGATCATTCCCTAGGCCAATCCTCTACACCTACAACCACGACATTTGGCACGTATACTCATTCAATAACGTAGGTAATTACTAAGAAAGGATTTTAAGAAATCTCCAGGTGCCTCCACCACACGGGGAGTCAAATTTTCATTTCTATGTTATTCTTAAGGACAATCTATAAATAAGAAAACCCATCATCCCCCAGGCCAAACCTATACACCTACAACCACGAAATTTGACACGTATTCTGTTTCCATAATTTAGGTAACCACTAAGAAAGGAATTTAAGAAATCCCTATAGGGCTCCACCCTATGGGGAGACAAAGTTTCAATCCTGTGTCATTCTTATGGACATTTTACAAATACGAAAAACTGATCATCCCTAGGCTAAACCTTCACACCTTAAACCACGAAATCTGGCTTGTATACTATTTACATTACGAAGATAACCACTAAGAAGGGATTTTAAGAATTTCCCATAGGGCTCCACCCCACGGGGCTTCAAATTTCCAATCCTGTGTTATTATTATGGACGTTCACTTTAGTTTGAGTGATGAGAATTCAAACTGGTGATCATGATTCGTAGTAGTTCCACGGGTTTTAATGCAGCACACACAACTGTTATATTCCCGGGTGACACCGGGTACGATGGCAGCTAGATCAAAAATCACAAAAACCTGAAAGTGTGTAAAATTTCCAATTAAAAAACCACAGATGTTTCGTTTATTCTTCCACCAAAATAATTGCAGCTGTTAATAGCTTTTGGACAGGTAATCTAGCAATAATACATCTATCTATATAAATTAAATAAGTTTTATTTATTCTTCAAAAAGTATAATTGAAACTGACGATTAATTTGTTGACAGCGATATTGAAATTCATACAGTAGTAGTTTTAGTGAATTTCCCCCAAAGGGAAGAAGCTATTACCGTAGTCGGCATGGTAAGACCTAGGCCCCGGACCATGATACCTTTTGTTTTGAGGTCCCCAGACCAAAAAAAACACTATTCGTTCAAAACAGTAGATATATATATATGAATATAACCCAACTAGGGGAAGCCAAATTCCAAGTTTTATTGATTTGTGTTCATAATTAAGGGAGACATAGTATTTTACTTTTTCATCATAAGAATAAAATGGGGACTAAGTACGCAGGTTTGCTGCTACGGGAACCATCGGTAAAGTTTTTTGTGCTAATTACAATGGACCAGATGAAGCCATATACCAAGTTTGGTCGGTATACGTTCATAAATAAACGAGATATAAAATTATTCTTATTCTCCATAAGAATAACATTGGACTACGTACTGTGTTTAGCACTTTTAATATCGCCGAAACCAATTGACGTAGAGTCAATTGGCTGTTTGATTGGGGTTCAAAATCCCCCCAAAATACCCCTTCGGAGTGATCGATCTTTCTGTTTTTCGAACTTAAAGTCATAAATGTTGCTTTACACGTATGTACCAAATTTCATCAATATTGGACAATTTTTACGAGAGTTATCGTGCTCACGGACACACACACACACACACACACACACACACACACATATACAGTATGTGTGTGTGTGTGTGTGTGTGTGTGTGTGTGTGTGTGTGTGTGTGTGTATGTGTGTCCGTGAGCACGATTACTCTCGTAAAAATTGTCCGATATTGATGCAATTTGGTACATAGTGTAAAGCAACATTTATGACTCGAAAAACAGAAAGATCGATCTCTCCGAAGGGGTATTTTGGGGGTATTTTGTACCCCAATCATTGCTCTACGTCAATTGGTTTCGGCGATATTAAAAGTGCTAAACATTGTACGTTGTCCAATGTTATTCTTATGGAGAATAAGAATAATTTTATATCTCGTTTATTTATGAACGTATACCGACCAAACTTGGTATATGGCTTCATCTGGTCCATTGTTATTAGCACAAAAAATTTTACCGATGGTTCCCGTAGCAGAAAACCTGCGTACTCTGTCCCCATGTTATTGTTATGGAGAAAAAGTAAAATACTATGTCTCCCTTAATTATGAATACAAATCAATAAAACTTGGAATTTGGCTTCACCTAGTTGGGTTATATTCATATTTGTATAAAAACCCATTTTTGTGTGTTCCTTGTTTCAGCAAACCTGCATACTCAGCCGTTATGTTATTCTTATGGAGAATAATTAAAAAATTAATTAAAAATAAGTCATAAATTGTTTATTTATGATTGTATATTGATGAAACTTAGTATGTGGCATTAAGATACATATATATGCATTTTAAATTCGCTTATTACGCAGGTTTGCCACTACGGGGGTACTTAAAGACATTTTGTAAATGATGCATTTAGATTTATTAATATAAACATGCTTTTTTACTTATTTGTATTGTTTTGCTTCAGTTATCTTCAAATTGATTTATTTTTAAACAGAATACAATTACTTATAAATTAAAAATTTGCAATGTAATATTCGCGTGATATCACACGGGATCACCTAGTTTGTATTAATTTAACATATACATTTTAACTCTGTTTGAGACGTAAGAGCTTTTAGTTCTGGAACTGACATTACATTCAGTGTGCATGTTGTGTTTAGAGAATTTGGCTTTAGCAAATGAATATAGGTGTCTTAGGAAGTGTTTTTCACTCGGGCGTCAAGTCCGCATCCGGTATGTTTTCCAGCTATAACGTCATCCAGATGGCAAAAGTGTTATATTTTAACTGAGTATATTTTGAAAATGATAAATCGTATCTGAATCGTGTACTTTTTAGAAGCTAATTTTAAGATCTATAGATTCTGTATTTTACACATTGTTTACTACTTCGGCTGTTTATACTTTTTAACTGTGCAGTATTACATACAGATTGTCCAAATAGTCCAGGTACAATCTCAAACATTTTGTACTATTGTTCAGAACGGAAAACAAATTTTATGTTCCACTAATCCACCTAAACACACACTTTTAAAGGGTAGTTCGTTTTACATGGTATACACAGTTTTAAAGACATTAATTGATTATTCACATTGCAGCAAACCCGACCGACAAAGCACACGTTTTGGATTTGGGAGGATTTTAAAGTGTTACAAAGTGAATGTCAATGTAAACATTAATTGTCATTAATTTTTAGTTAAATGCAGTCTGAGGTCGTGTTTGAGCTATTTTGCTATACTAATGGCGATATAAAGACTAAATTTGTTGTTCCACGATCATCTAAAGAAATATTACTACCCTTTATTATATAACTCTTACTCATACCACTTTACCACTTTACTCATTTCTTTTGTGCAACGTGTTTGCGAAGCACCATCATTCTAAAATCTTCTTACTAATTTTCAAAATCATTTATTTCATTTTAGGTTATTTTTGCTCTATTATGTTTGGCTGTGCAATGGGGAATTTCAGAATTCTGTTCATTAAGTAAGGAACAATCCTGTCAGTAAGCAGATACTTTGTATCAAAAACTCGTAACAAAAATAGCAAATTGTGAATATTTTCGAATTTTACTGAACTATTATTATTCAGTACTAAAACTCTGCTCACTATGAAATCACTTGGAGCTTATTTGCTCTATAAAATGAACAATAAATCAACGGTTTTGGATAATCCGTTGAGGAGGGACAGGATTTTATATTTAAAACTGAACTTGTGGGATAAGTAGTTGATACACAGGACTGTAGCCTTGGGGGAAGGTGGCTGAGTTAATAAGTCTGTGAGAGGGCTCGTGCAGCGCATTATTAATGTATTGTTTTAAGAACCCCAAAATGTATACATGTTAATAGGCAACATAACGTTTCCCTTTAATTTTGGTTACATCGACGTTTTTTCACACTAGCCTGAGTAAACGTTAATTGGATTGTGGAGCTAGCTTGTGGTAGCTGTAAAAAATGTCATCGATTCTGCTTTTAAGGTTCCTTTAAAATTGATCTGGTCAACTGTCACAATTTTTCTCAGAAATCTCATTAGGTTGAAGATGTAGTAAGTTTTCTCATCGTTTATCATCAAGTAGCCAACATGCAATAACCTGCAGGTTTTGTAGGGGAAGATGAAATATTTGAATCAACTACAGTAGATTATTTAGGAGTGAGATTTGACGGTGGTATGAGATGGAGGGATCAAGTAGATAAACTTGCAGAAATCCTGAGTAACAATATTTTTGTGCTAAGAAATTTTTCTCCTGTAAAACTGTTAAAAATATTATACCATAGTTTAACAGAAAACCATATTAGATATTCAATAGTGCTTTGGGGATTCCCAAGCAAACAACATTTAAAAGATTGTTTTATAATTCAGAAGCGGGCCGGAAGAAGTAAAATAGGTCTTAAACCTGCAGATTCTTTTCGAAACCTTGTACAAAATTTAGAAATATTATCTCTCCCGTCTCTGTTTGATTTCGAAACTGTCTCTATGTAAAGGAAACCAAGCTCATGCCATCTCATAGTCACAATTACAACACTAGAAATCGGGCAATAAACCCTTCCATACAACATAATATTGAGCGAAATCCAGATTATATAGGATTGGAATTTCTCTCGGCACTTCCAACTGAAATACAGGAAATGATCTGCTTGAATAAATTTAAATCAAAACTCAAAAATCCTTAATAAACAAATTTTAATTCGAACTGCCTCGTGCCACCTGACCTTGCCTGACCTGAAACTTTGTCCAATTTGCCGAAAGGCCTGGTATTTCAAACTTCATCAAAAACGTAGGGGATAAGAAACACTAACTGGTCTCATACCGAAACATGGTCTACGGGACGACTTCAAGAAGTAAGAAGTAGGTAAGTAGCATGAACTTTTCAGTCAGATCATACCTAAACAGCTTGACATGTTAAGCCCAAGCTTGGCATGACATAATTACAAGCTTGTCTTGTTTGAATCGTTCTGAATGTACTGTTATATTATTTCTTAGTTTTCACAGTTACAGAATCATTTAATTAAAATCTAATTCTCTGAAATGTTGGTAACGTTAATGTATGTATTGAACTTTAGATTTTAGCTGTTTTCTCCTCATATCTAGTTTATCAAAATAAATTGGCTTTCTATATAATATATTAGTGAATTTCCTGTGGAAAGTGAACTATAAGCATGACCCGCACGGTGAAACTTAAACCCGGGACCACCATAGAAGTTCCTAAAGTGACCTTCTGAACACGTTTAGGGGGAGGTCATTCAAAAGTTTATATATATATATATATATATATATAAACAGAATAAATAAACTATGTCTTGCAACATTAAAAAGTATATTTACACTTATATAAGTGTAAATATACTTTAAAGTGTTGTAAGACGTATTTTATTTATCCTGTTTAGTTGTAACAACACGTATCATGCTAATAAAGAAATTATATATATATATATATATATGTATATATATATATATGTCTTTGCACTATAGCGGTCGCATTTTTTGTCCGATTTACTTCAAACTTGATAGGAACATTCCTTTTTGTAATCAATTGGACAAGTTCGTTGGACAAAACAATCGGAAAAATCTAACCCCCTTTTTTGGGATTTTAAATTTCGAAATTTGAGTTTTTGGGCCCAAAAAGTGTCAGATAAGCCCTAAACGTAAGATTAATGGATAATAGGTTATAGAACGTAAAAAGGCGAAAATTCTAAGCCCTCTCTCATTTTTTTAGTACTAATATTTACCGAGTTATTAAAGAAAATGAAAATTGAGTAAACACAGTATACGTTGTCTTATGGGGATTTTACATTGGAAAAGGCTGTTTTTCATATCTTGATGTAGTTTTATCAATCCCCCATACCCCCATACCGATTTTTGATCCTGATGATACATCCTCCTAAGCTTACAATGCACAACATTGCCATCCCATTACTGCATTTAAATAGAACCATGTGCATCAGAACAGCCAAAAAACTGAATATTTTCCATTTTGCTCAAAATGCCACAAATCTTTGTTTAAACCCGTTATTTGATTTTTTAAAGTTTTTATTGGGGAAATTCACTTCCCTAACGTCAGCGTGCTGCGTGCGAACTAGTCTAGATTTATGTGGGATAACGGCTTTCGTCAATATAGAGTATATCCGTTAGTAGAACCAAATCCCTCAAACACGACATCACGCAGTCATCTAAGTACAAAATTACTGACAGTTGGTTTTCATACGGACATCCAATTATTAAATCTTTTAAATCCTCCCAAATCCAAAAGTGCGCTTTGGTAACAAATATTTCACGGTAACAAATTATGATTAACCAATATGTACACTTTAATTTGTACATCTATAAATTAAAAAACTTAACGCAAAATGCTTCTGAAGGAAAATCAATACCAATGAAACTACTCTTGTAGGCGCAAGCAAAAATGTAGCCGGTTTTGTCATCGTTTTCTGCTTGATACATATAGTTTAGCCTATAATTTTTTGTATCATCAGAAAGCTATTGAAATGTTGAATACTTCTTGTAATTACTATAACTGCAGATGTCTGTTGGGTTAAAAAGTTGCACACAAAAATGTAAAAAGGTTAGTTAAAAAAAAGATTAAATATTGTTAAAAAACTATCAGGTTTATAAAAATGTGTAAATGCAAAAACTGTAGATCTTAAAAATAACTTTAAAATAAAAAACCATGATTCAGATACGATTAATTATTTTAAACATATACTGAGTTAAAATATAACACTTTCCCCCATCTGGATGATGTTATAGCTGGAAAACATACCGGTGCGGACTTAACGCCCGAGTGAAAAACACTTCCTAAGACACCTACATTCAATTCCAAACGTCAAATTCTCTATATGCAACATGCACACTCAATGTAATGTCAGATTCAGGTATATAAACAAATCTCTATGTGTCAAATAGACTTAAAATGTAGATGTTAAATTAATATTAATTAAATTAATATAAATATGAAAAACTCCTAAAAAGTTAGATTTCGGGCACAATAATGGGCATTATTGTAAATACAAAAGTTGTTCTTTATTTTGTAAGAAACATTTATTGTAATGAAGTGTACCTCGCTTTATATCAACCGTCTTCGAGATATAACCTCCCTAAGAGTGTAATGTAATACATACCACAACCATTTTTAAAACGTCGGATTCTGAGGTTATGCCCACACTGCCAGGCTGGCACTTTCACGAAAAATGATATTGGGACCTAGGGTGTTTTTCTATACATAAAGTGCACACGGGAACCGCCCTAGCAAGTGGATTAAAAGTAATAGTGCAGTATTTGCATTTTATAACATTTATGCTAAGAGTAAATTATTGTTCGAAACGTTAAATAACTGTTTTTATATCTTTTGTCGCACTCACGTTCAAAATAAAACGGTCACTGCAAAGCAACAATAACAGCGAGAATTCAATTTTTGACTCAGCCAGGGACGTGAAAGTGTCCCAAAGCAATCAGTGAGAGATGTGATTTACAAAGCGGGCCAGACAACACTTAGAAGTGTTAACATATTGCATTAGCACAGGATTTCTCAAATTTTACCTTCGTTTGTTAATTTATTTTACTTTTACTTTTAAATAAAAATTGTTTAGCTGTTAATTGTATAAAGTCCCTTTCTTAGGGATTTTATTACCGTGCGTTCAAGTAATTATTATAAGTTATGAATGTTTTAAATTAATATTTCAATTTGTAAATCATGAATTTAAAAAAATTTAAATAGTTTATTTGAATATAAAAGTATTGGCAGTACCCTCAAAATCTGCTATATCGATAACATTAAGAATTCTATTTTTGACTATACTGGGAATGTAACAGTGTCCAAATGCAAATTAATAAAATACAAGCGCTTTACAAACTGGGCTAGAAATAAAACGCGTGAAAGTTTGTAAATTGTTTGTTGTTAAAAAATAGGCATTTTAAAATTAGTCTAGCTTTTCACGGAATGTAAAGCCAAATCTGTGACCAGTTGTTCAAATATTCTGTGTTATTTTCTTTTTATACATATGCTAAGAAGGGTAAAAGAAAAAATTATAAAGAAAAATGTTAACAAGGAAATGTATTATTTTTTGTGTTGGCCCAACCGGTGTTAGTACTCAATAAGGAACGTTTATACAAATATCAAAAAAATAATAGTTGTGTTTTTTATTCGGTCTAAGTCTGACAGCTGATTAATTTTTTTCCAACTAAATCATGAGTTAAAATAAGGAAACTTAATTTTTGGTAACTATCAGACGTTTTAGTATTTTATTAGACATTTGTTTTTTGTCAAAATGAGATGTGGATCAACAAATAAAATATCACACTTTAGTAAATATCCTATAGTTTAAATGCAAACAATATTACCCAATTTTGGCAGAGTTTAAACGTGTGTTATAGTGTAATATAGTAAACAGAAATGTCAAACATATTAAAATACAACTTTAATAATGTTTACCAGGGTTGATATTGCGATATTAAACAATCTGGTAGCTAGGTAACTATGATAATCTGATAACCAATTACATATTTTAAGATGGCATACAATTTTTTTAAACAAAAGTGCAATGATTCAAAGAATAAAATACAATAAAAGACTAACCAATTAAATTGTTAAATGGTGAAACAAAAATGCAAATTACCAATGATATTTATGATTTCATTTATTAATTTATTTTATTTATGATATCAGGTATTAAAGAATACTTTTTATACATTAAATTGAAAAGTGTTGATATTTCATCTTACTCGGAGATGAATAAGATATATTAATTGTCATCTTTGCTTAACGATAAATGCTGCAAAGTGTCATGTTGAGAAAAGCTATGGATTACTTATGCTCTTATATTACTCGGGTATTATGTACATAGAATATCAAATATTATTCGTTAAGAGATTATCAATCAAATATTTAAGGCTGCCGCTTAAAATCAAAGTTTGGTTTATAAGGGTTACAAGTAACTTTACTTGGAAAATCACCAACAATTTTGCTCGAGAGCACAAAGTTTAGCAACTTTGCTTTACTTGTTTTCGTTGAACATACCTCTTACATTCATATTTTAGTGAAAAATCTTAAAGTGCGTTTCCAAAAACGTATCTCAGTGACATTTATTACTAAACAACATAACAGTATATAGATATAAAACCATCGTATAGCCTATATTACATTTGATTCTTTATGTAGTTTTAAAAATGTCGTTATACAGTGTTTTATGGCAAACGACACGGGATATATGCTTCCATTATGTTCGGCTCGCAAATCGCCCCATAAAATATGTGTCGAGTGTGTTGAGCTACAGATGCGTCATCCGTTCACCTCTACCCTTAAAAATCGTTTACAAGATCTAAAACCTGGTTTATAAATTGTACACATCGTTTTTAGTTTTATCAATTAGCTTCTTTTTTCGTTAAAAACCACAAATACTGATTTTTCCGTAATATTTGTGTTACAATTTCATAATTATTCAAAAGAAGAGCTGCTCATTGTAATATAATGCTGATTTTATCTGAAAATAAAAGATTACCTAGTATTGTGTAATGTTTACAACAAATTTAAATGAGGTTGACGCTGTATTTTAGGAACATGTTGTGGAATGTTATGGAATCTATAAATAAATTTCAATACTTTAATTAATGTAGGGTGATTGATATAAGTGTCCCAGCTGTTTTTATTGAAAAGTTTAAGAGCTAGGTATATTAAAAAAAGTCAAAAAGGAACTTCCCTGGATTTTGGCTCTGTATTATTTTGTGATTTTGAAATTTTGATTTTATCCGCCATTTTTCCAATAGGGTGGCCAACTTAAAGTGGTCACTTAAGTGGCCAACTTAGTTTTTCTTATGAAATGTCAATAGTTTTATTATTGAGTCAGGTACAAAATATAATTACAATATATTTTTATGTTTTGTACTTTTACACTAACCCTAACCGTTAAGGTGATTTTTATATTTTTAGCAATGAGTATCTCACCTTATGTGAGTAGCTCTGGAGGCCAAACAGCTAGGTTTAGGAAAGAAACACTAGGAATAAATCGTTTTAAAATTATATTTTCTGTCCCATTCATTGATAAAATTAGGTAATTTTTTTAAGAAAAGTTTTAATTAGTTGCCATATTAGAAATACCCCCGTCGCAGCAAACCTGCGTACTCAGCGAATTTCCAATGTATAATATATGTCTTAATGTACAACATAAAGCCGCAAACCAAGTTTCATAAAAATATATTCACATATAAGCGATTTTAATTATTCTCCATAAGAATAACATTGGTAATGAGTACGTAGGTTTGCTGAATTAAGGAACAGAAACAATTGGTTTGTATGCAAATATAAATAGAATTTAACTAGGCGAAGCCACATACTAAGTTTCATCAATATTCAATCATAAATAAGCGCTATATAACATTCTAGTTATTCTCCATAAGAATAACATGGGGGTTGAGAAAGCAGGTTTGCTGCAACAAGGAACAGAAAAATGGGGTTTTATATAATTATCAATATAAATCAACCAAGTTAAGCTACATACCAAGTTGTATTAATTTATGTTCTTAATTAAGGGAGTCATTACATTTTACTTATTCTCCATAAGAGTAACATGGGGGCTGAGTACGCAGGTTTGCTGCTACGGGAATAATAAAAAAAAAATCAATTTTTTGTGCAAATATCAATATACCAGTACTACGTGAAGCCACATACCAAGTTTCATCAACATACATTCATAAATAATCGAGATATCAAATTTTATTTATTCTCCATAAGGATAACATTGGACAACGTACTGTGTTTAGCACTTTGAATATCTCTGCAACGGTTAGGCGTAGAATCACAATTTAAACACCAAAATGATTCTTTTGTGGAACTGGACAGATTGGTAAAAGCAAATGTGAAGTTTACATTAAAATAAACTGAGGAAAAGCCAAAAACCTTTTTCCCATAAGATTAACATAGGAGATTTTATGAGCAGGTTTTTTTGGATTTTCTCCGCAACCACTTAACCTAGGTTAATAATTCAAAATACTAAATTATTTGTATTTTTAAGCTCTATAACATGGTCGAAACCAAAATTAAGTTTTTTAAAAATTGTAGGGTGAAAAATGCAAAAAACCGATTTTTGGAAAATTTAAAACCCCCATAAACCCCCCTTCCCATGGTCCGATTTTTCTGGTTTTCGAAATTAAAGTCATGAATGTCATTTTACACATTTGAGCCAAATTTCATCAAAATCGGACGTTTTTTACTCAAGTTATCGTGTTAACGGACACATATATATATATATATATATATATATATATATATATATATATATAAATTTGAACGAATAGTGTTTTTGGCATCTGGGGACCTCAAAACAAAAAGTTATCATGGTCTCGGGCTTAAGTCCATGAGACCTACGGTAATAGCTTCTTCCCTATAGGGGAAATTCGCTAAAATGGCGGGAACAGGTTTTAAATTAGTTTTTCCCTGAATTTATTAACTAAAGGGGTTGAAATACAATTTTAAAAATGTTTTTATTCTTGGCGTTTCTTTCCTAAACCTACCTTTTAATCCTCCAGAGCTACATATAAGGAGAGATACTCAATGCTAAAAACAACACAAATCACATGAATGGTTAGGTTTTGTAAACAAATACAAAGAATAAAAGCGTTTTAAAATTATATTTTCTACCTGATTCAATAATAACAAAATGGGTATTTCATAAGAAAAATTAAAGTTGGCCACCATATCGTAACAACTTTTTAATATTAATATTGTAAATTAAAATGTTCATTAGACTTCCTATACGTGACGAAATCCAGAAAGTGGCCAAAGTTCTCAATATTAGCATTAGCATTTGATACGTTTCAATCACCTGGGCAGTTTCATCATCTAGGTCAGGCAATGATTTTATTTGGTCAGGGGATTTTATTTAGATGTGTGTGGTTGATTGGTTTAAATGTACTATAAAGTAATTTAAATCAGTAGTAAAACCCTTGAAACTGAAATATATTCTTTCAAGAAATTCAATTGATTACAAATTTGATGTAAGATAGAGTCTTCTTAACCGTGTATATTTTTGATTTAATCTAATTAACATATTTCAAGCCATACTGGTAACAAACCTTCTGTAGTCTTACCTCCGTAAGACTCAGGGATTCATCGAAGGAAAATCATTTACTTCTGGTTCCATTATGAATGATAAAATACATTAATTGCCATAAGAGTGAAATAAAAAATAAAACATGATTAAACATTTAGAATAAATTAACATGTATTAAGGCTACAGGAGTTTTGCTGTCACGTTTTAACAGTATTATAAATTATATTTTCAATCAGCATATTTGTGTTGTATTTTCCTTCAAATTGTAATTAAAATCATAAATTTAAATAAGAATTGTTATTTACCTTTTTTTTTACTAAAACGACTTTTAATTTTCCCAGCTGTGGTATTGAATTCAGATGCCAAGATGGGAACACATGGCACAGTTAACAAAATTACATAATGAAAAACGGCTAAAAAGTGTTTTTTTTTTGCCAAATGAAAGTATATAAATGAGTAAATTTAGGATACTTTTGTCATCATACATAGGCTAAGGGAAATCTATTGATACAAACGTACCGGTAGGCTCTCTAGGTTCAGTAGTTTACTCGAATAAGTGGTTACACTTCGCCTTATACATAGGATGATAACAAATGGCCAAATATTCTGTGTTTTTACCAATTGCAAACTAATAACTTCGTGAACCTAGTATATCGTATTTTTGTCATCACCCTTGAGAAAAGGGAAATCTATTGAGAACTACGTGTCCGCTCTAAATTTAGTAGTTAACTCTGAATAGGTGGTTACCCGTTGCCAATACACGCTATTATTATAAAGGATCATCACTTTGTACATAGCATAACAGGTGTTACTTAGAGCATTATTTTTGCATTAATTTATTTGTGTAATTTAATATACATAGATAAATAATTTTAACGAATAGTGTTTTTGGCGTCTGATTGTTTCAGAACTAAAAGTTATCTTGATGTCTGGCTTAAGCCTTTCCGTGCCACCTACAGGCAATAGATTATTCTTTTATAGCATCAAATTAAAATTACTCAAGTAAATATACAACATATCAAATACAAAAAATACAATTATTACAATTACTACTAAACCAGATACTATCCTAACAATGTTTATAAGATGCTTTCCTATAGAGGAAATTCGGTAAAAATAAAACAATTGTCATAAAACACACTCTATTATGCGGTATTAGTTTATTGGAATCAAGAATATATTCAATTTACAAGGCTTACTCACCATAAAATATTTATTTCTCCTGAACAAATGAAGTAAAAATAACTGATAAAGAAGCAATTTTGGAAAGTAAAATGAACAATGGCTTTGTTATAACGTGACAACACTAAGCAGACAACCCTCTCATGTCAACACTAAACGACATCTGGAAATGGAACACCTGCTGCCGAGAGTTACATTCTAGTTATTGTCTTTTTAGAGAACTTCGTACAAGTAAACTTGAAAAAGTTACTGGAAAAACGCCCGTAACATTTATTAAAATGTTATAAAAAAATCTTCTTAATGAATTCCACTGTCCTGATTGGGCTACTAATTATCATATAAAAATGTTGTTGTAATATTAAAAGTAGAGGACAGTAAAGATTTAGAAATAATCAAACTAGCAAATGCAGTTTATTCTTTTAGTTCACAGAATTTAACGGTATTTTATGAAGGAATACCGTTGATATATGCTCCTTGTATTTCAATGTTTTTCTATTTCCTTTTTGGGGGACTTGATTAACCTGGTGTGGTTTAGACTATTTAGCCCTCTATGCCACTTAAAATGGTGGGGACACATGATATAATACCTAACATGGCCAGTTAGCGATCAATTCCAGGATTTGCATGAGTGAGATGAGACACTGTATCTCAGTTTTTAATAACCTGTCAGTGATATAACCTGGGATATCCCCACTGCAAGGTCAAAAGCGTTGCCACTGTGCCACACCATTCTGTAGACAAGTGTTCATTGAAAGAAAAGAGATGAATAATACATTTGTATTTTTAAGACTGAATTATTCTATTTTAAACAAAAAGAACTATAAATAATCTAAAGAGTGGTCTCTTAGGATTATCCACCAATCCATTCCGTGTTGTTGGCCTCGGCTCCACTTCTATATTCAATGATTTATCTTCCGGACTTTGAGTAAATAAAAAAGGTCCTATGCCAGATTTAAGGGTCAATTTATCTAAAATGCTGCTTAATATATAAAGCTGTAGTATTTTGTTTTACATCAATTAAGTAGTTTCATGTAAATACTTTATATTGTTTAAATACATACGTGTATGGAGACATTCCATATATATAATGAGTGACATAATACAATGAGTAAGCCATGGTAAAGTGGCTATGACAAGGCCATTTTGAGCAGTAGATTTACTATTACAAATATAAGGTTTAAAAGGAATGGTTACTTTTATATATTTTACTTGAATAGTTTAGTTATAAATAAATCCTATAACTAAGAGTGTGGTCAGGGTCAAAGCCTAGTATTTATTTTATTAATTTCGAATCAGTAATCAAATCAGAAAATGAAAATATTCCATCATACGTTTCTTGACGTTTCTATGCAAATTTAAGCTAAGTATATTTAAGTAGTGGAGAAACTAGTTTCGTACAAACAGTAAAAGATAAATTAAGGTCAGGAAAGGTAAAAGTAAATACTGACCGCTAAAAGTTTAACCTCATTTATCCTAAGAGATCCACCTTTGATTTCTCTTTCAAATTACTTGAACTTCTTATTACTAATCTTACTTGTAAAATAATTTTTATGGAAATTGAATAAATTATAAACAGATAACTCTAAATGAAGAATATACATAATTAACACGAATAAAGGATGATAAATGCATTGGCTATAATTACATAAATTAGGTATTTATGGTTAACTTTAAGGAAAATATCTACATTTTGTTTGTAGTATCATTAGTAAAATTTTAATTTGTTCGAATAAAGTCACGATAGTATTTACATATCTCGTCACAGTATAAAGGATTTATTTACGTTTACTAAAGCGAGTTTTTCGTTAGGTTCGTCAATTGAGATATGAAGTATAGTAATTAGGAATTATATCCCCAAATGAAATTTATAAAGAAAATTGCAGTCGGATTTCAAACATATTGTAGTAATACTCTAGGTAACGGAGAAAGCATACAAATTAGACTTGCACAGTAATTGGATGGTAGAGTCTAAACTTACAGCCATATAGCCACCAATCCGACAGTTATAAATGCACTCTATCATCTTAAGAGCTTTCCAGGCTGATCCACAATCCACTTCCAGGAGTTTAACTTCCAGCTATAAATTTACGAATACATTATATTTGTCGTACTTAAACTAAATTATAGCAAAGCAATGATGAAAATACCCCCATCGCAGCAAACCTGCGTACTCAGCAAATTTCCACTGCATATATATATATATATATATATATATATATATATATATATATATATATATATATATATATATCTTAATACCTCATAAATCCACATACCAAGTTTCAACAATATGCATTAATAAAATTTATGAATGCATAATGTTGAAACTTATTATATATTATATATACTTATTACATATATATATAACTTATTATATATATATAACTTATTATATATATATATATATAATTATTCTCCATAGGTATAATAAGGCGGCTGGCTACGCTGGTTTGCTGAAACAGGGAACACAACAAATGGGTTGTTATACAAATATCAATATAACTCAACCAGGTAAAGCCACATACCAAGTTTTATTAATTTATGTTCATAATTAAGGGAGATATCATTTTATTTATTCTCCATAAGAATAACATGGGGGCTGAGTACGCAAGTTTGCTGCCAGGAACTATCGTCAATAAAATAATGTTTTCGTGCACATATCAATAGACCCCAACGAGATGAAGAAATATACCAAGTTTCGAGAGGATATGTTCATAAATAAGCAGGATTTGCAATTTATTTTATTCCCCGAAATATTAACATTGGACAACGAACTGTGTTTAGCACTTTCAATATCTCTGTAACCAATTAGCGTAGAGCAATTATCAAAACACCAAATTGTTAGTAAGCTGAATTCAAAGTTGAAAATTAAGATTTGATTTACTAAGATATGAAATGTAAAAACTCATAAAAACCTTTTGGATGGAGCGATCTGGCTGGTTTTCAAACTTAAAGTCATAAATGTTGCTTTACATGTTTTTACCAAATTTCATAAAAATCGGACATTTTTACGAGAGTTATCGCACCCATAGATGTGATATAACAAAAAGTTATCATGATCCCGGGCCTAGGTAACTAAGCTATTACCATGCCGACTACGGTAATAGCTTCTTCCCCATCGATAAAAATGAAGTACTATACCTTTATTATGACTATGGATCAACTTTAGAATCATACCGCTTTATGTGATAGGAAGAGAGTAATAATAAATATTTCTTCTTTACAAAAACATAAAATTCTCCTACGGTAAACGCAGACATACCTGTGCGTACATACCTGTGCATTGGTTCATTATATAATTAAATCATTTATAAGCTCACTTATGCGGGAATAAGTCACTTATCCGTAAGAATAACATGCAGTAGGAATTTCTGACATAATTCAAACTATAACAATCCAGTTAACGCCACAAATAATGTATTTCACTAGAACTAATCCATCGAAAACGTTCTGATAGCTGAAGCAGCCAGGGGAAAACATAACAATAAATATAAATACTGTTTTTGAATTCTCCTAAAAACTAATTAAAATATCATTACGTTTCAGAACTCTCGCTTTACTCCCTCCACTCGTAATATACCTCTCTCGATTTCAAATGTAAAAACTTCAGTTGAACCAACAAAAGTACAAGTCATTATTAATCGTACACATCTGCTGTACATTAAGCAACAATATGTTACAAATCCACAACCTTAAATTTTATTTTTAAATTACTTAAATATTATAAAACTATTTACATAACATACAACTTGAATAAAAAGGAGTAATAAATAGAATTATCGACGTAAGTAAAAGTCAATCATTGAGGTAAAAGTTTCTAGTGATTTCTCCCAACTTGCCTGATTTCCCCTTCCTTCCTCATCTTACGTGTTCGTCTTTCAGTTTCCAATATAAAGTCTGTGGCAATCGTATTGTTAAACACATCTAAAAACTATTTTGTTTTATTTTAATGCACTGCAAAAATAGTATAAAGTCTTTAAAGGAACATCAATTGTATTTAGTGTGATGTGTTGTTAAATATAATTATTTCTTTATTAGCATGATGTGTTGTTACAACTAAACAGGATAAATCAAATACGTCTTACAACACTATAAAGTATATTTACACTTATTTACTATATACAAGACGGTAAAATATACACAAAATATGGTACAAGGCACCATCCATAGCCTTGTACCATCTTTTTTGTATATTTTACCGTCTTGTATGTAAGTACAGTATAAGTGTAAATATACTTTATAGTGTTGTAAGACTATTTTATTTATCCTGTTTTGTTAAATATAACTCTGATATATTATTTGTGTATATATTTGTAGCTCTGATTTAAGAATTATATATCAGCTTGGACTGACAAGAATCCGGAAAGATCTATGTCGGGAAATACCTATTATAAAGGTTTACAATTTTAACACTATAGGGTATAAAAAAACGACATAGATATACTTTATACAAATAAAGGAAATGTATGAACGCGTGAGAAAAATTAAATATGTATTGATAAACGAACATGTAGATTTTGACTCTAAAGGCACGTACAAGAATTTATTTCCGAAACTTCCAGTAGCCAATAGGATTTAAGCAGAAGCACCATTTTGATTGTGTGGGCCTGATGATGATCGGTGTGACCGGTCAAAATCGATCTTTTATATGTACTTACCGTCTTTTAAGTGAGTGCAGTGTAAGCGTAAATCTAATTTAAATTGTTGAAAGGTGTTTTTATTTAATTCCCATAATTATAACAACAGGTATTACGCTAATAATAATTGGTTTACAAATTTTTATAAGGAAAACGAAATACAAAGAATATTAATTGATTGCCTAGTTTGTTAATATTATTTTTGTTTTATTGAGTATATAGGTAAGTCAAATTTTAATTTGCAGTTCATAATCATCATTGACACATACATAATGACAATACAATGATCCATTTAACATGACAAAGCAATAACAATATTTGATTTCAGAAGTTAATCTGTTACCATAGAGATATGTGGACAAATGGGTCAGTGGTTGGTAAAACTCGTGTGTTACCTACACTAGGTGTACGCTCATTCCTCGCGTATAAGGATAATTGAAACACATGATCAAACTTAAATCGAGTCTCATAAAAAATTCAATATCTGATTTGAGAAACATCATCAGAATACATTCCGTTATCATTTAACTGCCGCCAGAATCCTGATTTTATGTCTATACAGTATAGCTATACTTTTAGTCGCTTCTCAAAGAATCAATTATCGCGGTAGCTGAGAGGTATCGCACTGGCTCTTGGAGCAAAAGGTCGCAGGTTCGGGTGCTGCCACCGACCTAACATTTTATCCGTAGAAAAACATACATACATTTATCACTTGTTTTTATCAAAGTAAATGTTATATAAATACGTAAATTTATTTATTTTTAAAATAAATTGAAGATTTCAGGCATGGTTTGTTATTTGGATTGGCATGGGTGCGTTATCTTAGAACAAACAGAGCATTTTGGGCTAAGCAGTGTGGTTAATTTAACTTTTAAGAGACCAGCGAGTTTCCTATATGAACTAATGTTAACAATTTCTATAGGCCAAGTCAAAATATCCTTAAGCATTAACAACAAATCGTCAGGCCCAGTTATTTAGATGAAAAAATGAGACTTCAATATATTGTTTCAATAGCCTAGGCTATCATGAAATTAAATGCTATAAACATGGGTTGGCCCAAGTCCGTACATGAAACTTCTAAAATGGCAAGTAGCCTAAGTGTATATGCCTACATTTTATAGTTATAGGTCCAAGTTTATGATGAAAACAGCTCACTATAATATAAACCTAGGAGATATCAAATCATTTCAGATGACCTGTACAAAAGGCTTAGTTTGGTTAGAATAGTTTAAAGCTTTTGTTTTGGTTCGCTACAACATTCCTGGTAATGTGTTTAAAGTATTTTACAACAGTTGTATTTTACAAAATGATATTTCAATAGCCTAGGCTGTCATGAAATTAAATTATATAAACATGGGTTGGTCCAAGACCGTACATGAAACTTCTAAAATGGCAAGTAGCCTAAGTGTATAGACCTACATTTTATAACCATAGGTCCAAGTTTATGATGAAAACAGCTCAGTGTAATCCAAACCTAGGATTTGGCAAATCATTTCAGATAACCTGTATAAAAGGCTTAGTTTGATTATAATAGTTTAAAGCTTTTATTTTGGTTCACTACAATATTCCTGGTAATGTGTTTAAAGTATTTTACAACATTGTATTGCCAGTTTAATGTCGGCTTACTCTTACTGTAATCCAACCCTAGGCTATGTCAAATCATTCCAAGATAACCTCCCGAAAAAAGCTTTTTGGTTAGAATAATCTATAGCTTTTATTGTGGTTACCTACTACATTACTAGTAATGTATTTTAGGTAATGTAGACAATTTTTATTATTAATTTAGTGAAAATATAACCTAGCAAATAATCGTCCTACAAAAATAAATTTTAAGATTGTTTGCTTACTGTGACTAACTTCATCAACGCTTTCTAGACAAATTGAGGCTTTGTATACTTTTTGCACACACAATATTACCAATACACAATATTACTTTTTATCACAATATTACCAATAGTCTAAGAAAGTGTAATAAAACAAACTATTTTATAAGTTAAGTTAATCTTAGTATCTGCAGTCATCACAAAGGTATTTTGAGTTTTTCGACCTGCCACACGCGTCGTCTGTCGTCTGCCACTGTTACAATCGTTGCCTCTGACCGAGTGACGATATTTACACAGAGTAGGCGTACTAAGAGAATATTAACTGTATGGATTTTTTTTTAAACGTACACTTAATAATTTATAAAATAATAAATATGCTCACAACTTAAAAATATACTTCGATTTATCTCTCTTGTGTGTTTTTTGTTGGTAAAAAAACTGTTGTTATCCAGTATAACAAAGTATACTCTAGTAAACTAACTATTGTTACTCTGTTGTTGAAAAATAGACGTCGGCTAAATTTTAACGATTCAAGTACCACTAAAATGGCTTCCAATGTTATTCTTATGGAGAAAAAGATAAATTTGGTTTTAAGATAATTTGATTAATACTGAACGAAATTATCTAAATAACGAACTTGACCGAGATTTTGACCTGTTAAGTTTTTCTGGAAAATTTTAAGTTTAACTGTGGAGGCATTCTCGAGTTATTGTGGTCACAGACACGCCAGTTGAGTTGATTCTCTTACCAGTCTAAGCAGTGAAGTTGTGTATAAGGATACTTTCACTTCGTTCAATTATCCAATTATATGGGGAACTCTCAAATATATGGCTGGAAAATATCCGGCCTCCGTATAGTTCAGCCAGTTGTTTACCCTTTCCATAGAATATATGTGAGGAGATGAGGTATTTGGCTTCAAAATCGTTCAAAGGTTTTGTAGTATAGTTTAATAAAAACATGATTTATGTATTGTCAATATAACTTTCTGCAACCCCCTTAATCTTCACTCTGCTATATATCTCTCTTCTTTGTTATTTTAAAATCTATATTATATTTAACAACAGTTGTCTGAAAGGTTTCTCTCAAAATAATTCTTATAACTGTGTTCTTAGGTGTTTCGACTTTACTACGAATCATGGATTGAAAGATTTTATGAATAAGATTGAAGTATACTTGCATTTTGTATTAAATTTAATGATAAATTGGAGAAATAACAGTAAAACAGAAGTAAAGATTACCCTGCTCCGAGATAAACGAATGAATTGCTGTTTGGATCGGCCAAAAGCATAATAGGTCGGACGTTTTGAGAGTGATTGTCAATCATATATAAAGCTTACCAATCCGATATCAGGATTTTCAATTTAGTTAGACAAAAATCATTAAAGGGATATTTTTGTAAGAAATGAAACCGTATTTTTTATTTCTTTTAACAAATAATTGTTTGTAACAACATGTTCCTAATATTTACTGGAACAGATTTGTTGCCTCGCTGATATCTCAGGAACCAATGGACCTATTTCTAAGATTGAAGTAACTAAGGAAATGTTTTGATTCGTAGGTTTGTTGTAGTAAACCAGTTGTAGTAAATTGGCCCCTTAGGGCTACGCCCCACTGGCCTTCAAAGTTGCAATGTTAATCTTATGAATGATCAGAAATCATTGAAATTGAACTTTTGACAGCTGACGAAGGTAAAATACCACAGTAAAGAAGACAAAATCAGAAATTTAATGCTAGCTTCCGAAATGGCATGACAGTTTAAACTAGCAGAACTGTATTTTCTTAGATTAGAGCAGCTGGATTTGCTAGTTCACAGTTAATTAGTAAATAATCGTAAAAACACTAACATTTTAAAACTGATATGGTTTTATTTTATCTGGTCTTTACGCAGTATTAATCAGAAGTTTTTTGTTATAAATAATGTAGATAAATGACTCTTGTGTTTGTTTATTTCTAGAAACTATTAAGATAAGGCCATAAAACTACAAAAGCTATGATTTGTTTAAATTATGTACTTTCATCATATGTAATCTATTTGGCCCAGAGCAATGTATAAAACCTTTAAGAAGTAAATCTTGGCTTTGGGGAGGTTAAGGTTTCTGCTGCAATCCATTGCTTTGCTGGATTCGTTACACGCATAAATCTATATGGATGGGTATCTATATGTCTATATGAAGGGCAGGTAAGGCAAAAAAGTCTGCCAACCCTTTTTTAACCAAATAGAAAATACGTCATTGACCGCAGATAAAATAAGTGATAACGTATTATTAAAGTATTGACTGTTAATTGTACACATATATATTTATTTACAGCTTGAGATAAATAGTTTAGGGTTTAATCTCGAGGTTAAACAATTTACACTAATACATAATCTTCTGAGTTTGATAATTCACTGACTTTAATTTAATAGTAACTAGATATAACAGCATCATTAATATAAAGTAATGTTTTATAAAAACCTGTACTTTGCAAAAACTGTATTAGTTGTTACACTTCACGAAATAAATCTTGACGTTGCTAGTCTTTATGTTTTGTGAGGTCTCCCAGCAACCAGCACTGGCATCAGACGCGAGAGGCTGGCGTGCATAATGTTCTGTTATTTATGTGACTGAGTCATACAATTGCAATAGAAACCAATAAAAACAACTCAGGCAGAATTTATGTAAGGGCTACCTCAATGTTTCCACAAATCGGTTTTGACATATGTTATCGAACGTATATAAATTTATAGATATCTCAACGATATAATTTTCTCAAAGGTAAGGGTGGGTTGTTTTGGGTAAAACTTCTGGTACGCAATATTATCATAGATGACGACGGATTCTTTATATTTACTAGGTAACATAAATAATGCTTAAATTTGTAATGTATTATTTTAGCTTTAATCTGAGTACAGCGACAAGTGGTTAGAATGTTTGCTAGCAAAACATGGAGTTGGCAATTATGACGGTGCATGGTAAATATGATGCATGGTAAAAACTCTAGACTGCAAAATTTTAAATAATTGTGGAGAATTTTAGTGTTTTCCATGGTATATGATGATTTTTTTGTAATATTTCAAAATAATTACATATAATAAACATAATAGTAAATATAGATTTTGAAATAATATATTTAGTTTCAATCATCTACAACACTAATTGTATAACATAAATCTTTTAACAGCAATTGTGGACAATTGTAAAACTGCAGGATGATGGGAGCCGGTTTCAATTATAGGTATAAGCCCGAGAAACAATTAAGGAAACACAATTTATTTTTAAAACATTTAATCCTTAAAAAATTAGGGTAAATCTCCCCAAAAGAAAACGTCTCCTCTGTGTACTTTTTTCCTTGACATGTAATGATTAAAACAGGTAAGGAAGAGCAGAGCGGAGCTATAAGTTATAGAAAACGAGTTCGCACGCAGCACGCTGACGTGAGGGAAGTGAATTTCCACATAAAAACTTTTAAAACTTAAAATTAGTCTAAAAACATACTTGTATTCCAATTTTTATTGAAATCTGAAAACATTAATTTTTTGGCTGTACTGATGCTCCTGGTTTCATTTACCTGCAAAGCTGGGAATACAATTTTGCGCATTATAATGTTAGAAGAAGGTCCAGTCAGGCTTGAAAGTAGGCGTGAGGTTGCTGGGGATGATAAAAGTACTCTATCAAAGGAGTAGCAGGCTTTTCTAGTCTAAAACCCCCACAAGACAACGTACTGTGTTTAGTCTAAACACATTTTCTTTAATAACTCGGTAAATATTTATGCTAGAATGTCGAAAGAGGGCTTAAAACTTTTGTCTCACTAATTGTCATCTTTTTACATGCATTAATTTTACATTTGGGGCTCTTTAGACCCTTTTTGGGCCCAAAAACTCGAAATTTAGAAAATTAATCCCCAAAAAAAGGGTTTGGAGTTTTACGATTATTTTGCCCAACGAACTTGTCCAACTGATTTCAGAAAGGAACGTCCCTACCAAATTTGAAGTTAATCGGACAAAAAATGCGACCGCTAGAGTGCAAACACATATATATATATATATATGTTTATATATATATATACATATATATACATATATATATATATATATATATATATATATATATAATTTTGAACGACCCCCCAAAACGTGTTCAGGGGGTCACGTTAGGAACTTCTATGGTGGTCCCGGGCTTAAGTTTCACCGTGCGGGTCATGCTAATAGTTCACTTTCCAAAGGAAATTCACTAATAACATTTTTTAGACTCTTCAGTTAAGGACTCTTCAAAAGAAATCTCTCTTGAGAAGAAGTTGTTGTATCAGCCAACAAATCCCCTCGGTGGGGAAGTAAAGGTACTGAAATTCCTTGGGTAAACAAATAAGAGACTGTCTCCCTCTGCAGACATAAAACTCAGAAATCAATACAATATTCCCAACTAGATCAGGACCGCAATACATAGACCAGGTTTGATATCACAATAGATATAAAAGAGAGCTCAGAGTGCCTTTTACCTCAACCACTGTCTCAGTGTTTTCAACAAATAACGAAGACTAACGTAGTTCAAAGCTTCTGAGTAAGTCAATCAAGGAGGGCAAATCTTGAGCTGTTGCCGTTACCGTGAGCGTTAGGTATATGCATTACCATATTAAATGTCATCGAGCTAATATAAATATAATGTACTACACAAACTGCCGCTACTTCTTTGTGTGGTGCAGACTATTGATTCGGGAGTAACTAGTTAATAATTAAGCTATTAAGAAAAAGCTTGTATCAATTTAACTATTTATATTGTTTTGAATATTTACACTATATGAATTTGCACAGTTAGCCATACTTTCTGTGATAGATACTGGTACAAGCGAAGTGGTCAAGAGGCCGAATTAATCTATTGACGAATATGGAATAACAGTAATTGACTGTTTTCGACCATAAGCATTTTGCTATGTATACTATTATTCGATTAGTAATGCTTAGTTTTAATAATTTTAAGTTATTGAATAGGTGTTGCTATATATATTCATTATTTAATAATCACTGCTTATAATGCATGCTAATTTATTTGTTAAAACCTAAAATAAAACTCTCCTTAGAAATATTAACATTAGTTCGTTGAATGAATTTTGATCCTTATTAGATTACCCATGATTGTTATTTAAAGTTACCTTGTAAATGAATATAACGGTTAGTTAAAAAAATTTTAACTTTTTTAACTTTTATGGCATAGCTTATTCTTTTAGCAACTATGGATATAATTTGAATAGATAAATTTTAAGTAAAAGAACATTTCCTCTTCTACTGTTTACATTTCATGGTATGTTTCATGTGTGAATTAACGAAAACAATCTACTTTACGAACAGCTCAAAATTACAGAAAAGCTGATATTGGACCTGAAAATCGTCCATATACATTCGTTTTATAGAAAACAGGAATTATTAGGTTCATAAATTGATGTCAATATATCTCTGGGATTAGCCATCTTCCAGGAGTTATTGCTCTCGGTGTACATCCGCCAGGTAGCTTAGTTCGCGATAAATCACAGCAGTCTGATGGATTCGTTCCGATAATCTACTCTAAACACGCTAGTTTTGTTCGCTGGTATTCTTCTCAGTGACCACTCCTGCACTGGCTTAATGTGCAATTAGTTTTACTCATGGAACATTAATATTTATATATCATTCTGTAAGCGAAATGTTTAAGTCAAAATTGTGAGAGTTTGGCAGATTGCAGGATGATGGGAGACGGTTCAAATTAAAAGTCTTGATCCCAGGGACTTGGAAAAAATAACAGTTTTTCCAAAAATCTACCAGCAAACGATAAATAACGTAACACATACCCCATTAGAAAAGCATGGGAATTAAAAAAATATGCATTGTTTACATTACAACATGTGAGTAAGTGTCTACTTTGTTTACGAACTGACATGTGTTCCTACCGTTTCTACTTATCAAATGTAAAAAGTCAACAAATGAGACAAGACAGTATTGAGCAAGTTAGGCGCTAAGGCCCCTCCAAGCCACTAGTAATATACAAAACACGATACATGTAAAGATCCAAGTTCGACTTTACCTCGTTGAATTGAATGCTATTTTACTTGACTATTGAAGAACATCATTTATATAGAACATAATCCCAATCAACATAAACATGCATCCTGATAATCTTCTGATTTTTACTAACATGATTTCGGAGTTATTTACAAGTTCAGAATTTATTATTTTTTTTAATATCATCATATAGACATGATAACGTGCACTTGTATAGCTTTAACTCGCTTCGCTCGCTGGGGGCTCCACCCCCAGACTCCTGTGGGGTGCTTCGCCCCCAGGTCGCTGTTTGGGCACAATTTAATGTAAATTGGACCAAATTCTATTTAAGACCTAAATTCTACAAATATTCCAAGGCTTTGAATATTTTTAGGGATTTAACCTATTAAATCTGGTCATATGCCTGTTGGTGAATACTAGTTGGCATGGAGACGTATTACATGTTAAATTTTAAGTCTCCATTTATAACCCAAGTGCTTGGGAAAAAAATTTAAACCCTACCCTGGATTTTGTAACATAGCCTTTATAGGACTCGCTTAAACCTTACAAGGGAGAAAAACAAAGTTAACAGCCTAAATTGATGTGTATTTTGTCAAATACAAGCCTTCTGCAACAAATATAACATTAATTATAAGGGGGTTCACCCCTCCGGCAAGGGTACATAAAAGTATACCCAAAATACCCCCGCCGCAGCAAACCTGCGTACTAAGCGAATTTTCAATGCATAATATATGTTTTAATACACTATAAAGCCGCATACTAAGTTTCATAAAAATATATTCACGTATAAGCGATATATACATTTTTAATTATTCTCCATAAGAATAACATGGGGCTGAGTACGCAGATTTGCTGCTACGGGGAGAATCAACAAAAAATACATTTTTGTGCAAATATCAATATACCAGTACTACGTGAATCCACATACCAAGTTTCATCAATATACATTCATAAATAATCGAGATATCAAATTGTATTTATCCTCCATAACGATAACATTGGACAACGTACTGTGTTTAGCACTTTGAATATCTCTGCAATGGTTGGACGTAGAATCACAATTTAAACACCAAAATGATTTTTGTGGAGCTGAGTTGATTGGTAAAAGCAAATGTGAAGTTTACATTAAAATTAACTTAGGAAAAGCCAAAAACCTTTTTCCCTTAAGATTAACATAGGAGATTTTATGAGCAGTTTTTTTTGGATTTTCTCCCCAACCACTTAACCTAGCTTAATAATTCAAAATACCATATTATTTGTTTATTAAGCTCTATAACATGGTAAAAACCAAAAATACGTTTTCTTACAATTTTATGGTGAAAAATGCAAAAACTGATTTTTGGAAATTTTAAAACCCCCATAAACCCCCCTTCCCATGGTCCGATTTTTCTGGTTTTCGAAGTTAAAGTCATGAATGTCACCTTACACATTTGAGCCTAATTCCATCGAAATTGGACGTTTTTTACTCAAGTTATCGCATTCACGGACACACACACACACACTCATATATACAAGGTGTACATAAAGTCCCGCACGGGTTTAATATTTTTTGAATGATAAGAGATAAATCAATAAGATTTGGTACATCAACACTACACCAAAAATCTCCTTTTTGAAGGAACTATCAGTTTTCTGTCATATCATGGGAATGTCCCGCAAGGAGTAAGAAGGAAATTTTAAATAGGAGCATAGGTCAATATGCACATCACTTTAAAGGGCTGTTCTAGCAGAGTTTAATGCCGCAAACCGCACTAAAAAAGGTTGATCCAGCAAAAATTGGCGGCTGTTCAAAGGTTTTACTTGGTTACATTTTATTAGTAGCCACAACCCCATTAAAGCAAAACTGCAACTAAAATGAATACTGGAGCTAAATACTACATTATGCCTGTCAATACAGAAGTGAACTATGACGTTAGTTATCCTCAAGGGTTACAAATTTGGTCCAAATCTATTGATAACGGGGAAAAACTGGTAACAGTAACAATTAGAAAGATCTTATCTTTTTTTAATAAAAACTTTGAACAGCCGCCATTTTTTACTGGATCAACCTTTTTTAGTGCGGTTTGCGGCATTCAACTCTGCTAGATAAGCCCTTTAATGTGATGTGCATATTGACCTATGCTCCTATTTAAGATTTCCTTCTGACTCCTTGCGGGAAGTCCCCATGATATGACAGAAAACTGATAGTTCCTTCAAAAAGTAGATTTTTAAGTGTAGTGTTGATGTACCAAATCTTATTGATTTATCTGTTATCGTTCAGAAAATATTAAACCCGTGCGGGACTTTATGTACACCTTGTATATATATATATATAAATTTGAACTTATAGTGTTTTTGGCATCTGGGGACCTCAAAACAAAAAATTATCATCGTCTTGGGCTTAAGTATTACCATGAGACCTACGGTAATAGCTTCTTCCCTATAGGGGAAATTTGCTAAAAACACAAATAAATTTACAATGTTCAAAGTCTTTGATTTATTTCGGGTGTTTAAGTGATACAATCTGAGCGTATGACTGGTTCTAAATACTAATTGTAATGTAGGAATACTGTGTGCCAAATACTAGGCCTCTGAGTTCTGTATTAGAGCGGCAAACCATTGAAAACCACGTATAAATCTTGAAATTTAAAAAATCTATTATTTTCTAAGGATGAAGGGGCCGAGATATGGTAAAAGTTCATAGGAAGAAAATTTTAGATCGTCTAAAATCCGTGGCACATAGTAGTCTTTCTTTTTCATAGGACAATCGGTTCGGCCACTACAGCTCAAATAGAATAACACTACATTTAGAATTTTTTATTCGCAATTAGTTTTATTTTTATTTTGGGATAGTTAAAACTAAAAATAGTAGGATATAGGAATTGTCACAGGGGTTAAAAGGTGCATGGTATATGCATGCAAAATCTCACGTTCATAGCTCAAGTATAAATTTTGTAACGTTTATTTTAATTAGTAACAATATGCCCATAGCCGTCATTTTGTACCTACTTATACTAAGGAAACGGTAAAATCGAAAAGTAATCAAAAGTGGTCATATGACTGCTGATATTAACTAAGTGAGATGTGGGTAAACTGCTTGAACAATATTAGGCCTCGATAAAGTATATTAACGTGATAATAAAATGAAAAACCACCACAAAATCTCGAAAATACGCCGAAATTTAAAAAAAACTAGCGCTACCTATGGGTGAAGGAGATGAGATACGACAAAACGTCATAGGAAAAAAGTTGTAGATCTTGCAAAATCCGTGGCACGTGGTGGTGTCAGATATTTGATAGGATTATCCGTTTGGCGGCTAGAGCTATTTTAGAAAGACATACATTTTTAGAGTAGGTCGGCAAAGCAGTTTGTTAATTGTAAATCAATCACGTTTTACATTATTTTGAGGGTTTATAAAAGTAAAATATGTTAGTTTAACCACCGATTCACGAAGAGAAATGTGTAAACATATTGAATGCCAAATATCAAGCCTCTAAATACTAAATTAAAGTGATAGCAAATTAAAAACCGTTGAAATTTACAGAAATTTGAAAAATCTAACGCTGCCTAAGGGTGAAGGGAGCGTGATACAACAAATAGTCATAAGAACAATAATGTAGCTCTTGCAAAATCCGTGGCACGTGGTGGCAGATTTTCGATAGGACAATGTGTTCAACCGCTAGAGCTCAAAAACTGGACTTTTAAAGTAAGCCTTTTCGGGGGAAATTTAAACATTTTTTTCACCACACTACGCTGTAATCACCTGTTTTCCGAACGTCATCTGAATACCGAAATTAGAGTTTTTCTGCCCAAGGGCTGACAATTTTTGGCCCTAGGGCCGAAAGTCATCTGATCTATTTAGCCAGTGTTGCCAACTTGTTTTCAAGCGTACACGACGTTACCTGGTTAATACGTGCATACTAATTTGCGTTCTTTGGTTGAAACACTGGAACAAATAACAATAAAATTCAAAATATTGTACTATCGATGATTTGTTTATTGGTTAACTGTTTTTAGTCTGAGATTGCATGAGGCCGCTGTATTTTATGAACGATCGCATTTAACCCGTTAATAGTGTATATGGTGAAAAATAGCGTTCACACCTCTGCCGAAAGGGTTTTGCATAGCCCTTGAACGATTTATATCCTCGACTTCGTCTCGGTCATAAAACACGATCTCGGGCCAGCAAAACCCCACTTTCGGCTCTTGGTGCGAAATACACTATTTTGAAGGGGTTAAAATAAAATGGCCCGGCGCAGCAAACCTGGGTACTCAGCGAATTTCCAATGCATATATATGTGACTCACTACTACACAGAGCTACTTACTAAGTTTCACAAAAATACATCCATAAATAAGTGATCTATAGCATTTTATTTATTCTCCATAAGAATAACATTAGGGTTGAGGACGCAGGTTTGCTGCAACAAGGAAGATAAGTAATATGTTTTTTATTTGCAATTATCAATATAACTGAACCAGGTGAAGCTATATACCAAGTTTTATTAATTTAGGTTCATAATTAAGGGAGATATAAAACTTTACTTATTCTCCATATGAATAACATGGGGCCGAGTATGCAGGTTTGCTGCTACAGGTATTATCAATAAAAAACTAGTTTTTTGTGCTAATATACCACAACTAGTTGAAGCTACACACCAAGTTTCATCAATATACATTAAAAAATAATCAAGATATAGAATTTTATTTATTCTCCATGAGGATAACATTGGACAACGTACTGTGTTTAGCACGTTGAATATCTCTGCAACGGTTGGACGTAGAACAACGATTAAAACACCAAAATGTTTGTTGTGTTGAGCTAAACACGTTTATAAACAGAAATGTAAAGTTGTTAGTAAAACTATCGGCGAAAAATCTAAAAACCTTTTTCCCATAAGATTAACATGGGACACGTTTTTTTGGATTTTATCCGCAACCACTTAACCTAGGTTAATGATTCAAGACACTAAATTATTTGTTTTTTAAGCTCTATAAAATGGCTATTACCAAAATTGAGTGTTTTTAACATTTTGGGGCAAATTTTCAAAAAACCGATTTTTGGAAAATTGTAAACCCCCATAAAACCCTCTTCCCATAGTGCGATCGATCTGGTTTTCGAACTTAAAGTCATAAATGCTACTCTCCACATTTGTGCCAAATTTCATCAAAATTTGGTGTTTCTTTCAAATGTTATCGTGGTAACGGACACACACACACACACACACATATATATATATATATATATATATATATATATATGTATACATATGTATACATATATATAAATTTGATCGAATAGTGTTTTTGGCATCTGGGGACCTCAAAACGAAAAGTTATCATGGTCTCGGGCTTAAGTCTTATCATGCCACCTACGGTAATAGCTTCTTCCCTATAGGGGAAATTCACTAAAACGGTCAGTGTTAGGGATTTTCCTGGGGGTTAAAAAGTATAAGCCACCTGCATGCAAGTTTTTAGGTTTCTAACTCATCTAGAAGTGGTCTAGAATTCGTATACCTTAGTCAGTCAGTCAGTCAGTCAGTCAGTGAGTTGCACATGCGGCTGTATATATATTAGACTGTATATATGTTAGATTAATGACAACCTATTTATTATCTTAGATAAATAATTTGTTACAGTTAATCTACGTGTTACATCAAATGGCATAAACACATAGTCCATAAAATTCCCCTACGTTTTGAATATTATTAATTAATTGTTTTCTGTTAAATACGACACTTGGAAATACATTAGTTTTAACAAATAAATACTTTTTTGTGGTTAAACAACACAAGTAATGTTTATATTCAGTTGTTTTGAGTAACATTTAAGACACCAATTATTAATTAACGTTTTATAAAATACACTGGCTTAGTTTTGTCTGTTAAAGAAGTATGTTAACGTTATTTTTTGGTATTAAAAGAATTTAACAGAACACCCTTCAAGTATTTTTACTAAGATATACTAACTAGTTTCAGCCCTAAGGTCATCCTCAGAGTCTAATGCATAACCTAAAATAATATTTAACATTAAATAAAGCATATTTAAATTTAAAATATAACATATGATTTTTTTTAATGTTTGTGGTTGCAAGTAGTCAATATTTTAATAACAAGATTTGAAGGGGGCTCAGTTATAGTTCTTTTAATATTAATAATCTGAGTAGCCCTAAATTGTGAAATAGTTATCAAATATCGTTATTTGGTTATAAATGGAGTAAGTTATCCACACTTTAACTACTGCACACATATTTGAGCGTAGGACAGAAATGCCATTCACATCACGTGTGATCTATTGACACGTAGCTTTACGAACCGTTACATCTGCTGGAAGTATCGGTCTCTGTTGTGACCATTACAGGCAACCTTATTATATTGCGCCGCACTCAACAAAATAAAAGACCCAAATATAAAATAATTGTAAATGTTTTTATTTTGCTTTATCTATGCAGTGATGATTACTTGTAAACTAGTTTTCCAGAATTAAAACGATTTTAATAAATATTAGGCTTTTTACACTACCAGACACTTTTCACGTGTATACAAGTCTGTTGCATTTTAAATAACTGTTATATTTGTTAAATAATATTAACAATCAATATTTGTGCCATAAAAATTCTGATTGTCAAAAGATCTTAAGAAACACACTAAAAGCCATGGTTAGGGTTTATTCATACCAACATATTTATAAGAGTGCAAGTTACAATGCAAATTTATTTATGTATTCTGAAAATCCGTTGTTCTCTGGTTACTATGGTAAAGTATTATACATTGCAGAGTTGCCCTAGATTCCAGCCAAGAGTTTATTATTAGCCTAGCGTTCTTCCGATGGTTATTTTTCTAGCATAGTATGTGTGTGTGTGTGTGTGTGTGTGTGTGTGTGTGTGTGTGTGTGTGTGTGTGTGTGTGTGTGTGTGTGTGTGTGTGTGTGTGTCCGTAGGCACGACAACTTTAGTAAAAATGATCCGATCTTGAAGAAAATTGGTATAAACGTATAAGGCAGCACCTATTTTCATGAGTTCCAGAACCAGACAGGTCGCTCTATTTTAAAAGGGGATTTGGTTTTTTTTTGTACCCCAATTTTTTTTACTTTTACATATATTTGTATTTAAACCCAAATTCTGGTTTTCACCATTGAATTCAGCTTAAAAAAATTTGGTATTTTGATCATTGCTCTACGTCAATTCGTTTCCGAGATATTGAAAGTGCTAAACACAGTACGTTGCCCAATGTGGAAATATGAATGCCCTTAAGGAGATTAAGTATAATTTTATATCTCGCTTATTAATGAACATATATTTATGAAAATTGGTATGTGGCTTTATATGGTTGGGGTTCACTGATTACTGACCCATTTTTGGTCGTCCCCATGGTAGCAAACCTGCTTACTCAGTTTCTATAATTTTATACTTATGGAGAATAAGAAACATGTGATATCTTGCTTATTTATGAATATAAATTGGTAAAACTAGGAGTGTTACTTCATATAGTGGTGATCCATTGGTATTTAAATAAAGCCCCGATTTTTGTGGCCCTTGATGCAGCAAACCTGCATACTCAGTACTAATGTTTTTCTTACGGAGAATAAATAAAATGCCAAATCTTGCTTATTTATGAATATGCTTTGAAGAAAGTTGGTAAGTGGCTTCCTGACGTAGTGAAGGACCATTTGAAATTCACTGAGTCTGCAGTTTTGCTGCAACGGGGGTATTTTTTTATAATAGAATCTCTCCGTTATTGCAGACCAAATTTTAAGACTGAAGATTGAAGAAAATGTTATATATTTGTTACTTCTACAATATTCTGATTTAAAACATTAACAATATAATGTAAGGTAAATAACACACTGCTCAAATTACAATATAATTTAAATTTGTGGGGAGGGATTTAAAAGTATGAAAGTATCAACAAGCAGTTTCTAAACTGCAAATGTTGTTCGATAATGATCGTAAAATAAACTATATCGGAAAACTGACATATCATACTCCATTTTAACCCTTTGTAATAAATACATTTCTTTATATTTACAATGTACGAAAAAACTTTCCGTAGCCTAAATAGAACATTTCCTAGTATTAACAAATATATTCTCCTAAATCCCTTTATTGCAGTAATTTTTTACACTCAGTAGTACGATGGGGAAATCAACTGTCTTCCTCTCCAGAGTTAAAGTTGGTCTATAAGGTATATCAAGTTTTAATAAAATTTATCAGTAGGCCCTTAATTAAGAGATGATTGATTATTTACTCCCTATAAGAATAATATTGCTAGACGAAGATAATATTTCGAGTGCATTTTAAAGGTTGTTAAGGTAATTGTTATTGAAAATTATTGGTTTCGGACAAAATAAAAAATAAAATCCGTTTTGGAAACTTTATTATTATTGGTTGACCACGGATGTTCCCAGGAATGCGGGTGTTTGTTATAACCCTTAAGCAATAAACTCAAAAAGGTAATTCAATCTTTAAAGCCTCTTTTGATAAAGTGTTATTTTTATATGGTTATGGTTGATAATGAGATACCTACATACCACATCTTATTTCTCTGATCTCTGGTTTCTATATATATATATATATATATATATATATACAAACGATAGACAAACATGACCAAGAAGGCCACTATTTTGAATTAGAGAGAACCAAAACGAATTTTTACACCAACAAATACGAATATTTATAAAACAATACCTTCTCCATGAACTATGTGTGGAGGGATAGTAATACGTTTTAAATTAGTTAAAAGTACAGTCATCGCACAGCCATTTAATGAATCAAATGTTATTTATGCTGACAAAAAGTGTAAAACAGTTATTTTTCGACGAATTAATGTAAATTGAGGCTAAATCTGGTTTTACCCCACCCACCAAGAAAAAGTCAGTCTCGGATTTTTTAATACTTTTGCTCAGGGTTGAAATGTTTGTTACATTATGTATGTTTTAAAATGTTATGAGATGGAAAGACAATTATTATACTTTGATATACATAGATAGACAGATAGTTTGTATTTATTAGTAAATAATTTTAAGATCGGAGATTTAAGAAATTTGTGTAGATAAACCTGAATAAAATTTCATATATAGAGCAATTGGCTGAGGTTGTTTTTCAAACGAAGGAAAAATATATTTGACGTTGTAATTATTAATATTTTCTTTTGGATTTAAAAAGTTTAAAGACTATTTTATTTTATAACTGATATAATTTAAATTGTATCACTTTTCATGAGGTTTTAGAATATTGTATAGAAAATGTTTCGATTTAGTATAAATTCATATAATCAGCTAAAAACGAAGGCGACGTAATACTAGACAGCATTTCAGCTTCACACAAGCCATACTTCTAAAACCTCGAGCCGTAGCTATAACGAGGCCTTAGGGGGGCATTTGTCTGCGACAGGGAGCTCTCGCGAATCGTACCATCGGGAACAAAGAGGAGGTTGACTTATCATTCCTCGGTACAAATGTAGAGTTAGTTTCTTTGAAGAAGAAAATATTTATGTCTTATCTTAGGCGTGAATAGTCTTATCTTAGGTATATATCTTAGTTTCCTTAAAATATTAACTTGTGTGTTAAGAACTGAGGCTTAAATGTTTATTTATCAAATTCTGCCACTAATGTTTTGACCAAATATTATGTTTTAAACTGCAAAATGTAAAAGCTTATTAGCGAGGCGAAATGTAATAAATTATTACTTAATAGTATACTGTATCAGCATTTTATTATTGTTATAGTTATAATAACAATAATAATAATAATTATTATTATTATGTCCCAGTCGCGGATACGTTTGTTAAAGAAAAGATGCCGTCATTGCGGCTGGTACTTCAGGCAAGTGGGAGCGGAGACCCAGTGAGAGTTTCAGCGACCAGCCCAAGTTGAAAAAAAATAAGAGAAAAGTTGGAAGAACTGTGGAGAGGCTCCTCTGGTGATAACGGTCACTGAATCCAGCCCGGGTGTAGTGGCCGCGAAGCCAACGATGGGATTCAAATTTGATTTTAATAATGTTAAATACACATTTTCAGTAAAATCTCAAATTCTGCTGTTAATTACGACGATGGGTTGGAACATGTCTAATTTTAGATAGTATTTGATATTTTTACGATATGTTTGTGAATAATATTTTATAATTATGATATTAATATTATTAACGCTACGTTATTGGTATTAAACTAAACTAAATCAGGTAATACAACATTTAATTAGTTATTAATTTGTACTTATTTAAAAAGAGATGTGCGCTTAAGGGAAATAAAAAGTTAAAGTAATGAAGACGTCCTCAGAACCCGGGGCCTCCCCCTTCTTGTATTTGGAGCTACACTTAAGATTTACATTATTAGATTATTTATTAAACATATGTTCCATTAATAACCTTAATAGCTTGAAATAACCAGTATGAATTCCAGCTAATACTCCTTACACAATACTAATGTAAATCCATTAAGACGTGTCTGGGTTATGAGAGTTAATTCGCTATGAAAATTGCATATAAGCGTCGAAAAGTCAAATAAACATTAATTTACAAAAAAGGAAATTTCAATATCTCCATACTAAAATTTAAACAAACAAAGCAACGAATCTAGTATATGTTACGGAACTCTATTAATATTGCGACTAAACTAATATTGTGGTTTTATTTAGATACTAGTGGGTATACACGTATCCGTCAACAGTTTATCACTTAATCATTTAAAATAAATCTTGTTCATGTTTTGGTTAAAAATACTATAAGAATAAACAGATCCAACTAATACACTTGTTCTATTTACTGGTTAATTTCCCACGAAGGACTAAAACTCTAAGAACTGACAGTTGGAAAACGATTTTTAGTGGTGTAACTGAACAATCCAAATTAATCTGATAAGACTCCAATGTAATTCTGGAATATATTCATTTAAACGAGTCTTCCTCCCGTTTTCATACAGTATTAACCCCAGAATTCACTGGAATTAGCGTCTCTAGTCCTCTAGAGGTTAATGCACTCTCAATGTGCTTTCAAATCCTACTCAAGAATTAATAAGAAATGTGTCTGTTTTCAGTTTAGTTAATATATTTCTAATGAAATTAGTGGATGGTTATGGTTTTAAAACAAATTAATTGTTAGAACCCAAGTAAAACACTTTAAGACCAATCAAATGCAAATTGTTACAGATATGAATGTAATTCTTCTGGTATATTGAATTTCATAAACCACCTTTATGAAAAGTTTGAGCTATGAAAATTTCAAAAGTTGTTATGTATAACATTATATTTTAATAGTAATTAAAATATACTTATAGTATATATAGCTATATATACTTATATATAGCTTAAAAAATGTACTCACAATGACTTGATAACTCTTTTATTTCTTTATTTGATGATCCCCTTACCTGTAAAAGAGAAATAGTATATAAACAAAGAATATTAAAATCCACAAAAAGCAAATGCTTTTTACAAATTTACTTTTTTTAATATATCGTTTTATTTAAACTAGGCGTGTAATACATTAAAATAATTATTATATTTTTAATCAATATAGTTATGACATTTTCCAAACAAATATTGTTGTGAGACGATGACGGTCAGGCTAAGCTCACACATATACATATTTATTTACCAACGAGTTGTGCATTCATATTCCGCCATTATTTGAGGTATTTTAAAAACATTAGGATGAAAAGCAAGCCTCCACAAAAGAAAATTCTATTCTAAATCTGGTCACGCATCACAAAGGAACCTATAATTTGAACGCTGCACAAAGTAGTTGAATCGCTGATGTTTTCTGACTGTAGTATAAAGAATGGAAACCAAACGAGGAAAACTGAGTTAACGTAATGAAACTTTAAAGCAATTTTATTATTATCAGGAGTATTTAAATTTGTCGTACCATGATAATTTTTATAAGCAGCTCTAGTGTACATTGTAGGTTTTACATGACAATAACTGATTCCAATTTTATAACTGGCAAGAACACCTATAGTTAAAGGAAACCGTTCTCTTATTTTATTTTGAAATAAATATTGACTACATACAATTTTATAAAGATTACGGTACCACAGTCATTATGGAACTCCATATAATATGTATTTCATTTATATATTAATAAATTATCTATATATTTAACGTAGTTGTTACACGTATTTTACAGATATTTTGTTTATTCAGTCTTAGTTGTGATATTTAAGTATCCTACGTATTCTGTTTAGTTGAAGAAAGCGTAATGTGTTAGTGTGTACCAAATAATATCTTTAGCAAACTGGTTTGTAAATGACGTAAAATTTAGTGTAATGACCAAAATATATGATATAACAATATTATGTATCTTTAAACCTGAGCAATTTTATTTTGTACATATCACATAGTAAATCGTGTAAAATAAGGCTTCGTGTCATAATACATTGTTTTAAAGTGTAAAACGTTCTTGTGAAAGTTTTATGTCAGTATGAATTTAGAATATTTTAAGGTGGAAAATTGATCATGTAATTGTAATTCTCGATATATTTTTTAATGGAGACTAGCTTTTGGGTCAGTGTATATATATATAGATCATTATAAAACATCGCCTCATTGAAAAGATTTTCGCTACACCGCAGGCCAATGTTGAAAAAGCACGTTTAAACGAGCAGTGTTTGATAACGTTATTTGGTTTTGCTAAACAAATTTTTACTCGCTTTTCAATCATTTATGCACTTAAAATGGCATGAAAGTGATCAATAAGTTGTTCACCAACTGCGTCATAAGCCTAAAGAAGATGATGAAATGCAAATATGATTAAAGAATGCCCGTGCGTATAATGGCAAATATGGGATGTAGTAGTCTTTTGTTACAAATCCCTCTTAAAAACAGTTTATTTTCGTATTTCCAATTTAGTTTTTGCCCCTATTTCACCTCACTACCTCAGACCTTGTTTGTTTTTTATTCTCCGCTGCAAAGTTTTTTTGAAGGGTTCCTAGGAAATTTAATTAATTTGTAGATTTGAAACTGATGACAATAATTGATACTTTTTATGAATTATTGTTTAAATCGATACGTTACTTTTCGCGACTCGTATAGGATCATCTCCCAGTTATTAGAGTGAGACTGAGAAAGAGCTATTCGTTAACAGAAGAGGTTTCATTAACTTATCAAACTTAGTATAATTTAGAAAATAATTATTATAATTACTAAATCAATATCAAAAAACCTCCTAGTCCCCCCAAGATTTGTAGTATCGAACAAAGAGTAAGATATTTCAGTTAGATGACTTAACCAATAGTGTTGGTTGCAAGCAACAGAACATGTTCAAGGGCCGGTGTAAATTTGTAAATTAACGAAACAAGTGGAATACGTTATTAATGATAAGCAGTTTCTGGGTTTCCAGTTTTAACATCAAAATACTCCAAATGTCACATTTGCATCCGCTAATCCTGTACTGAAACTGGCAGGAGGGAGTTAGGTTTGAAGGGTTTATATACCACTTATAAAATATTTTCCATTAATTATTTAATAGGCTGGCTTTCAAGGAGCCAAAGAAAATCACAACTTCAAAACCAAACTGGAAAGGTTACTTAATCTTTTAATAATTTAAGGTTTTCACCATAAAATGATTATTGCATTTGTATTTAACTGTTTCCGTTTCTGGCTACTCTGGGAATGACCTCATAAATGATGTAGCATGTAACATATACACATTCTTTCTACAAGTTTTAACATACTTACTATAATCCAACAAAAATCCACTAATTTATTCTACTGTGTTAATTTCCACTATTGTGGCTTTTTATTTTCACTGTAGTACGATTACATTGTGACCCATAAGCCCATTGTCAGTTAAACAATGTTAGCAGTTCTGTTAATTGTATGACACGTTTCTTTTACTGCATTACAAATACTATGTAATAACGGTAAAAACACACACTATGTAAAAGAATCGTTAAATATTTCAGTGTTATTGGTCCAGAGAGCTGCAGAAGACCGATATCTATTTTAGTATTTGTTTTTATGCCGATCTCAAGAAACGTTGTATGGCATCAAAAGGTATTGTAAGGATTTTGTTGATCTAACGGATGGTTCTTTCATTTAACTATACCATCGCCCGAGAAAATAATTCTCTCCCTGGTTTTACACAAGACCTGAGCTACGTCTCCCATGTCAGGTCGGTTAGCGGAGAGGTTTATTAATACGCCCTCTGAAGAAGAAGCTGGTTGCTCTTAATGCACATCATAATCATCTACCACAAAGGTGAATGATATTCTGGACATTGAGTTAACGTTAACTCAGTTGTTGATTATTAATTTGAACATTAATACAGGTATTTAAATAAGTTTTGACGATTATATTTCAGTTTAATGATTTGTGTAGTAGAGTATAATCTAGAAATTGTGAGATTTTATTAACAGTAACATATTACTCGTTTTGTTGTGAAAATAATCATATTAATGTTTGACGAGGTTAACAGTAGATTTAAATAAGCCTAATTAAACATATTTTTATAAATAACTATACTGCATTGAACAAAATAATAATTTAAACATATCTATATCACTCAAAATATTTTTAATATCAACGCTTACTTACTTTTAATTTATAAGTAACAGCATTTTTTAATTATCGAAATGACTATTGTTCTCGATATTGTAAAGAATAAAATTGTTTATTAATCCAGTAGTTTTATATCAAAGTTTACGTCTTAAGTTTCAAGTTTCTAGAATCGATTAACTATAAACGGTGCCTTAAGAGCCAGCTAACTAATTGTCTATTTCGGAGAAGTTGGATACAATTCATGTTTTAAGCTGTTTATTATGACTAAAAATATTCCAATTATTTGGATCATTGTTTTTTTTAGCGAATTTCCCCTATAGGGAAGAAGCTATTACCGTAGTCGGCATGGTAAGACCTAGGCCCGGGACCATGATAACTTTTCGTTTTGAGGTCCCCAGACCCCAAAAACACCATTCGTTCGAAACTGTATATATATATATATGTGTCCGTGAGCACGATAACTCTCGTAAAAATTATCCGATTTTGATGAAATTTGGTATAAACGTGTAAAGCAACATTTATGACTTTAAGTTCGAAAACCAGCCAGATCGCTTTATCCGAAGGGGTATTTTGGGGGGGTTTTGTACCCCAAAAATTGGTTTTTTGAATTTGTTACATATAATTTTTGAAATAGTCAAATTTTAGTTTTTACCATTGGATTCAGCTTAAAAAAACACACAATTTGGTATTTTGATCATTTCTCTACGTCAATTGGTTACCGAGATATTGAAAGTGCTAAACACAGTACGTTGTCTAATGTTATTCTTATGGAGGAAAAGAAAAATTTTACATCTCGCTTATTTATGAACGTATACTGACGAAACTTGGTATACGGCTTCATCTGGTTGTGGACCACTGATATTTGCTCAAAAAAACATTTTTTGCCAAAGGCTCCCGTAGCAGCAAACCTGCGTACTCAGCCCCATGTTATTCTTATGGAGAATAAATAACGTGTTATCTCCCTTAATTATGAAAATAAATTAATGAAATTTGGTATGTGGCTTTACCTAAATGAGTTGTATTGATATTTGTATAAAACCCCATTTTTTGTTTTCCTTCCTTCAGCAAACCTGCATACTCAGCCGCCATGTTATTCTTATGGAGAATAATTAAAATGTCATAAATCGTTTATTTATGAATGTATATTGATGAAAATTGGGATGTGGCTTTATGTGGTATTAAGATACGTATATATTCATTGGAAATTCGCTGAGGATGCAGGTTTGCTGCTACGGGGGTATTTACTTTTTGGTTGCTATTGTACGAGTGTACAAGGGTTTTATATATACCAAAAACGATATGCTTTTAAATTACTCAACAACAAAGGATATCTTTAAAATTCCCAAAGAGTTTTAAACAAATTTACCGATTAGGCCGACGATAGTTTCAAAAACATATGGTATAACTATTTGAAGATTAATTACTAGGAATAAGCTCTTTTACTGTATAATAGGATGAGCTCAAAGCTATCATTACGTACAAAAATAAATAATCTATAATAAACATTTATCAGTTCACTAAAAGGCCTATCAATAGGCCTATCCAAAGTAAGCCTATTGATTAAGGTCACTTTGAACCACCGGGACTAATTATTTTGAGACAACCACATTTATTTGGAAAACTATACATACAACTTTTGATTCGTATCTAAACTTTGGTTGAATTGAGTTTTGAATTAATGTAATTAGGGTAGGGCCACAATTCCGATAGTATATTATATTTTTGTTGAATACGTTATATACATTTTTAATACCGCAAAATAACGTAATGAGGAAGAATTTAAACAATTCATATGTATAATTTGTTTGTTAGTGTTTTACTATCGTGATTATGGATTTATTTACTGTGAAAACTAAGGTTTTGTATTTATTAAAGAGGAAATGAAGTTATATAGACAAGTAACTGTAATGTAACTGTATATACTTAACAATCTTTGTTGTTATCTTTAATTTTAGTTGTTTACTGACTTTTTAATTTTGTCACCTGGTAGTCTGTCATTCGTTAAATATTGATTACTAATTTTGATTGTTTGATTTTGAGGTGAATAAGGGTTATACATAAAATACTAATACAGTTATTATCACGATGTACAACACACATACTTAACAATCTTATTTTTAACTATGGTATGGTGTGCCAATGGAACTTCAAGGGACACCATAGACCTAATTATTATATTTCCTAGTGTTCAGATCGTGTAGCATGCCACTCAATTAGATAGGTTGGTAGTAAAAATACTCAAGTTGAAGTAACAAATGGGGGCGAATCGCAATAACAGTCTTTTATGACATGCATCGCGTATTTATGCAAGATTTATTACGACTATTGCTTGGTTGAAACATCAAAGTTTACAGTGTTCTTTCTAAACGGAAAACATGTTATATCAACTCAGTACACATGCATACATTGTTAACAGTAATATTTCTTTCACCAGTGCGACAAAATAAATAATAAAATCATGGTTTATTGGTAACACTCTAAAATAAAAATCTAATAAAAAATCATTTGCAAATTCTATTTAACTGCACGAAAATGGAAATGATAAAAATATTTATCTCTGAAAATGTTAAGGTAAAACTGTAACAAAATAGTATTTAAATGTAGAAATTATCTTTTCGGAACATGTTCCACCATGTAATCATGCGGTTATTAGAAAAAACGAATCTTTTATTTATTAAATTTTTTCAGATCCATAGGTGATTTTTTTGCACATAAGCTAAGAAGTGATGTACAACGCGCATAATTTATTTGTTTGAAATGATAAAATACACAAATATATCCAATTACATTGTAGTATTTGAACAAACATTGAAAATAAATCAACAGCATACAATGACAATTTACAATAAATACCCTACGTTATAGAGATGATAATTTACAAACTTTAGTTTATGGCAAAAATAATTCCTATAAAATGAGATCTTAAATCACACTTCATATCCCTAGTAAACTCAATGAAATATTATAAGCACTTAAAAAATACAAATAAATGAGCCAACTATAAATCGATTGGAGAAAGTTATATTATGTACTATACTGGAATCCAATTAATAAAATTGTATAACAAAACAAAAGTCGTAAACGTTCGTAGCACAGTTAACATTATTTCTAATGCGAGCATTATTTCTATACTATAACTGTTGAGTTTAGCTCGTATTGATGTTTTGTAGTTAGTATTAAGGATTTAAATTTTAAGAGTTTTATATATTCAAACCTGCAAGAGAGTACAGCTGTAACAAGAAGTTCTCACGTATGCTACCTAAGTATAAACAGGTTGTGGATATGTTTACATATTTCAAATTTACAGCTCAGCCGACATTTGTAAAAAATGGTACAAAAGATGTAAATAAAATAATAAAAATATAATTTTTATTAGTTCTGTGGAAATACCTAAACATAAAATTATCTGATTTGGTTAGATTCTTAATTAGCTTTGTTGACATTCATTGTAAACATGGCATTAAATTCAGTACTAAACGATAACACGCCAAAACCGCATTGAAGGCGAGTGTTAACTTGATTATTTGTCATCCATTGTGGGATTAAGTGTGATAAACCTCAGATTTTCACCCAATAGATTGAATTAAATGTATAACTATAATTAAATTAAATAACAATTAAAAACATTCATTGGTCTTTACGATTAGTTATCTTTTGCTGTGATTATGCTTATTTATAAATAGTGACTAATGAATAAACTACGTCTCATTAATCAGATAATTTTCTAATTGGGCCTGATGATGACCGCCGGTGTAACTGGTTGAGATCAATCGCCTTGTATCATATGTTTTGTATGTTAACCGTATTGTGTGTAAGTACAGTATAAGTTTACATATACTTTTTACTGTTGTGAGACGTGGTTTATTTATCCTTTTAATTGTAACAACACGTGTCATGTTACTAAAGAAATACAACAAAATTAGAATAGTGAATACAATGCATTTTGTATTTTTTAGATTTGTGCTGAACAATATATTATGATTTTTTTAAATATTGGTTGAGTATAATATTATTTTGATTAGAACATGTATTTTGAATATCTAACAATACTTCTTTTTGCTTATACCTTTGCGTAAGGATCCAAAAACGTGTATAAACTCTTAATGGTTTTAATTATACAATAACACTGAGAGTTTTAACTTAAAATAGAAGACCATGAACTGTTCGGGCAATTTTGTCCTTGTTCAGTCACTAAAATTTTACACATACATAAATAAAAAAGGAGGGTTGGAATAATTTAGTAATACGTTTCTTTTTAGGTAAAATTTGTAATGAAAATAGTTGTCTACAAAGCACACAACTCTTGATACATTCACTTATTTATTTACCTCTAGCCATTAGAGTGATTGAAACTCAATTGACGCAAAGCAATCACATCACGTATGTTGAAATACACATAAATGTCTTTAATAAATTATATCATTACTAAAGCGCATGAATATTCAGTAATTGTATAAAGTGGTTCGTAGTTGATCGCCAGTAATAATCTGTTTGTTATAACATTTACCTGATTTAAAATAGGTGAAACATGTGTTATTAATTGAAAATGGTATATTTTAGAAGGTCTAATCGTGGGATTAGTACTTAACAACACCTATAAATCTTTACAAAATGCATTATTTGACTTCTAAGTGGAATTTACTTATGTATTTTTTTAACCTTATATCTACAAAATATTAACCTTATTTTTATCGTGTGAAAGAGACAAACAATTTTGAATTTATAACATATCTTCTTTAAATTATATATAAAAGATTTAACAAATTATTGTTTAAAGGCTTTTTCTAAATATGGTAATTATCTGTGGGACTTTTAGAGATAATCAGTAACTGAGAGATGGCGTGATAATGTACTGCACTCAATGAAAACAAACAGTGGTGAATTTTAAATTAGACAATTTCAATGTAAACACCTCTTAACGTTGCAGGCTATTGATAGCGGTTGCTGTTGTTTCATTATTAATTAGCACTCTTTATTTTTCCAAAATAGCTACAAGTGGTTAACTTATAGTTGATAAATTAAGTCAATATAGCTACTCTTCTATTTCCGAGGTAATACACCGCAAGCATATTATTATTCGTTGGATTTTGAAATTTTTTATAATCACAGTGACTAATTCTGAAAATAAGCTGTCCTTTAAAAATAATAGGAATAAAAATATAACCATACTGAGTTAGAAGGTTATTATATAACAACTGAGAGTACTTGTGAAGAAGATATTGCTTCTACAACGATGATTTACAAATACAACATAATTGTATACATTTCGACCAGCTCATTCCTTCAGACATCTTTACGGGTTTTCATTTCTGTGTTATTGAAAAATCCAACTGGTAGGGAGGCACGCTCACCATTTCTGTCTACGAAACAGGTGGGTTCAAACGGCCTAGTTCAATATTTGTTGTAGATTTTCCTTCGTGGGGTTTTGAGCTCTTCAAAAACAAGAGTCCATTCGTCTTTCATAATAATTCAACTGAAGCTCCAAAACTTCTACCTCCATTGGATGATTGGAGTTATCAGTCGCCTTACCTCTGTTTACCACAGTGTACTCATACAGAGTTGTTATTCTAACTCAAATTTCGTTTATCAACGTGTAACTGAATTAGCTTAGACGTCTTTATATAGTTTCGTAGTTTTACTGATATTAAGGACTCTGAAGAATAAGTTGGCTGAAATAATCTTTTAAATATGTGATACCGATATATCCTCTTCGTATTTATTTTAAATTGACAAATGCAATTTAGTTGCCTTTGAATATTATATTTATCACCAACCGTCCATGTCATACAGGAAGACAGAGGTTATACAACTCTTAGCACTGCATTTAACTCAGCATATGTAAACAAGTAATTCGTTTATAGTGATAGTTGTTTTAAATAAGGTTTTACAATTGTTTTTATGATAGGTGTTGTTTACTGGGAGTTTTTTTAATTTAAACTAAGAGTAATGATATAATTAGATTTTGTTTTTATTCGGTAAAAACTCTTCACTTTCAGTCTGTAAATTGAAATGAAGTGATCTTTCAACTTTTTATCAAAGCTTACGGGATACATGTTATACTTCGGTTGGTTGTAATGAAGTAAATTGAATAAAATTTAGTAAAAAATTTAAGCTTGAATAAATAAACTGCACTAGATTGAAATAAACGTTCGCATTGGATCTCACAACTTGCGCATATTGGATAGCCCACGAGGAATATTAAAACATGTGCTGATCGCATGTTTATTAATTATACTGTATTTGCAAACTTGCCTGTTCGTATATTACTCTTCTATGTATTCCAATGTTAGTGATTTAAAGCTGATGTGTTAAGTTTATCATGATAGTGGTTATTTGATCTACGGAGAAAACGTGGTTATGACAATCTGTTAAATTATTTTAAAAATTAATATAGTTTTACTCAAATTATAACCAGAAGAAACTTAAACATATTTGTTGAGAGTATCCATAGCTGCAATGTATTATAAACTGTTTGCTGACTTAAGTTCTTAATTATTACATTAGGCACAGATATGATTCTTACTATATGCAGAGAATGTGGCTTATGAATGCAACGTTTTACAATACAACATCCACTATAAATATTTAACTGTGTTATGTCAACAGCTTCTATAACTCTACAAGGCAACTCTTCTATATATAGATTGATTACTTTGTAATTTCAAACAACCACAACCACTATCACAAAATATCGCCTATTGAATTAGTTCAACACACCATTATTATCTTTGGTTCATGATCGGAATTAAATAGCTTTATTACATTGAAAAATTAATGAGTTAAAAACTACAATTTTTAATGTAATAAGTAGCCTAAACTTTCGCATGGTTTGTGATTTAAACTAAAATAATGATTACGGGTCAATATGGTTTGACCAAGAAGCATTGTTGGTATTACGACCACCGTATGAGAGCAAACTTCATTTTGTGCTTATCCCATTTGTATTAATTCTCAACATGACGATCTCCAATATAATAACATAACATGTTAGACCCTACATTGGACCCACATAATACACTTGATTAATTCCAAATTATACGGGTCATATCATGTATCATTACATAATTATACATTGCTGAAATTCTTAATCTTATAAATCTTCCTTCAATTATGATATGGATTTGGACCGCTTTCCCTGAAAATGCCTTTGAGGTAGGTATAAAAAACAAGATACGTTAATTTCATGCAATACAGAAATCTCTCTATATATGTTTACTGGTTAATTGACTGGTACTTTGGATAGCAGTTCTGTATACTGTTGAGACGAGTCTTTTTATTACTAAGGAGGAAATGGGATTAATCAGATTAGTATATTTTTCTAACACAGTAAAATCTAATTTTCATCAAGTTTTTTTTTGTAGTTGGCCAAGGGGATGTGAACAAAGCAAAAGCTTTTACTCCGTGTTAAGTAAATGGGAAAATTAAATGCTATTTTATTATTTACATCACCATAAGGGTTTAATCACCGAGTACAAAATAAAAACCTCATCGTAATGAAAAAGTTATAATAGAAAAAATTATATTTCAAATCAACTAAAAATGAAATTTGGTTTAATGGTTGTTATGGTTATTATTATATTTCTAGGTGACCAAAACCTTACCCTTATTAAGTAGCCCTTACCCTTACCCTTAAATCGACCTTACCCTTAACATAGCTTACCTTAGACCAAGCTTTTTTCTGTTTCTTATAACACCAAGGGTTAAAGCTTTATGTAATGTTGTGCTGATGTAATCATATGTTTGTTATAATCGTTATTGCCACTCGACAGGTGAATTTAGATTTTTGATTAATTAATTGTTCTACACTGTAATTTACTTCAGTATATTTTAAGACATTAACAAATGAACTAAGAAAAGATTTTTACACATGTTATAATATATAATACATGTACATGTAATATTATTTACTATTAACACTATTTTATTATTTACTATTAACATTTAATACTATATATTAATAAAGTGTGTAAGGGAAATGTAAAAAACATATGACATTGTTTTTCGTGTTGTTTTGGTTGCTTGAATAATTGATTCAAGTTGAGGTCAAAACGTCTTGTAATTTAAGTTTTTCAAGTGTCTGGAAAGGTTCGATGTATATGTTTTGGAAGAGTATAAATCAATTTAATAATTGTATGGATAATAGTTGTCAATACGTACCTGGTACAACAGCATGAACGGATGTTACAGCCATATAACTTGAATCATACTAATATTTTAAATGTGAAAGTATGGATGTTTGTGCGTAACTCTGTTCCATGACGTAAAAACTACTGGTCCGATTGAGCTGAAATTTGTCAGAGAGGTACTTGATAGTCCTGAGGCATTAAAGTTATGAAAAGTTGTGAAAATACTATAGGGCTATGCCCCACGGGGGTTCAAAGTTCCCATGTATTCCTTATGGACATTCATTTTTTTTGAGCTGATGAAAATACAAACAGCTAATCTTGATCGTAGTAGTTCCACAGGCTAACCACAGAATGCATCACACAAAACTATCATAGTTTTTATAAATAATTCGCGGGGCGAAGCCTGCGGGTAACAGCTAGTATATGAATAAAACGACTACTAGAGTGCCAACGCAGTACACACAGAACGTTATAAGGGGTGGTGTAAGTTCAGAAGAGTGAGGGGAATATTTTATTGATGTTGAATAGCAGGTTTTACTAGTAAATATTAAACCACATAAAATTATCCCTGGTGAGCGGGCTGCTCTAATTCCGAGTTATAGCACGTATTGTATTCATATGTCAGCTAGTGATTTAGCTGTGCCTCTGAATTGCAAGGTTTTATGATATCCAGAATTTTCAGTATCAGTTATATGTACTATAAAATAACTGAGTAGTTTCTTCTTATAATGCACCAATTCAAGTTTAATATAAAACGACAATATACAACACATAGCTAACTTTATGCATAAAACATTTTTTTCTAAACCTAAATGAATACTTGTCTCATTACTAAATTACCATTACAGTATAGGAAGTTAGTTAGATGTGATTATTTAGTTAAAACTAATAAATAATTTAAAATTATTACAAGCTGTATCATTAGAATATATAATACAAATTGTTTTATTACTTTTAAAACTAAAATAATTTAATTTTAAATATACTCAGTGAAACTGAAAATTACCAAACTTCAATAAATAAACATGCCAGAGGTTACTTTTTAAGCTATAACTATTTGAAACCATTTAATAAGCTAACCAGTTAACTGACCAATTGAGTTTGAAAGCATTATTTTTATTTTATTGATTCGTGTTTGTTTTTTTCATTGTTAATACTTGGGTTAAAAAAAACCGTTATTTAACTTGAATTAAAATATTAATTACTTTTATTGGATTATTAATGAACATTTATGGACTTATTAATTGACGTCAATATTTAGCGAGGATTTAAGTTTAATCAATTAATAATCAATGTAATCGGTTATAAAATAATCATTCTGAAATATGTTTTCAACATAGCAGTTGTGCAAATGAGAGTGCCAAAAGTGAAATGGAAATGATCATTCGTCGCCACCTTTTTAAAGAGTAGAATAATCTCTTCTGGCTTTGGTTGAGCCGATATCATCCATAACATTTGGAAGGCATACAAGAAAACCTACTTAACTTTTTTCAGAACTTATTGAGTCAGTTATTATAATTAAAATTTTATTTTACTGAACTTATGACAATTGCAAGGGGCAAGTTAAGTTTAGGGTACTATCACATTGGTAGGTGCTAGTAAGAGGTTGTCTGGAGGCTCCTTTGCTACTATCAGTTACTTTAAAGAGAATCCTGAAGGTGGTTTTAGGCGGATTTGCTTTGCTGTAAGTGGCGGAGCTAAGGTTATAGGGGGGGCTCAAATGTTATTTACCTTAACATACAAGTTTATTCGCCTGCTATCAACTGATGGCAACAGACACAACAATCACCCTCATTATTAAAATTTTAGGATGAACCAACAGTATAGTTTAACGACATACGCGTTAGAACATATTTTAAACAATTGCACATTGTACAATAACATAACTTAAACGCCACGCAAGCTCTACGTTTGCGTTATTTTAACAACCTGCTGTTAAATTGAAGTTAAGAACAATAGGAGACCCAAGTTTTAATTTCATTCTGTATGCTGCATAAATTAACTACTGAAAAAAATTCTTTATGTTTCATTGTCATCCTCAGTAAAAAAATATTTCAACGTAGTATCACCTTATACAAGGTGTACATAAAGTCCCGCACGGGTTTAATATTTTTTGAATGATAAGAGATAAATCAATAAGATTTGGTACATCAACACTACACCAAAAACCTCCTTTTTGAAGGAACTATCAGTTTTCTGTCATATCATGGGGACGTCCCGCAAGGAATCAGAAGGAAATTTTAAATATGAGCATAGGCCAATATGCACATCACTTTAAAGGGTTTATCTATCAGAGTTTAATGCCGCAAACCGCACTAAAAAAGGTTGATCCAGTAAAAATTGGCGGCTGTTCAAAGGTTTTACCTGGTTACATTTTATTAGTAGCCACAACCCCATTAAAGCAAAACTGCAACTAAAATGAATACTGCAGCTAAATACTACATTATGCCTGTCAATACAGAAGTGAATTATGACGTTAGTTATCCTCAAGGGTTTCAAATTTGGTCCAAATCTATTGATAACGGGGAAAAACTGGTAACGGTAACAATTAGAAAGATCTTAACTTTTTTTTAATGAAACCTTTGAACAGCCGCCATTTTTTACTGGATCAACCTTTTTTAGTGCGGTTTGCGGTATTCAACTCTGCTAGATAAGCCCTTTAAAGTGATGTGCATATTGACCTATGCTCCTATTTAACATTTCCTTCTGACTCCTTGCAGGACGTCCCCATGATATGACCGAAAACTGATAGTTCCTTCAAAAAGTAGATTTTTAAGTGTAGTGTTGATATACCAAATCTTATTGATTTATCTGTTATCGTTCAGAAAATATTAAACCCGTGCGGGACTTTATGTACACCTTGTATAATAGTTTGGGGCGATGTTTGTAAAACGAACTAATTCTGAAGCGATTCCAAAGATTGAGATATCAACAAAAAAAATTGTCTCAAAATGCAAAGTGGTTTTCAGCTTTCGACCATATAATTCTGACGGACAAAAAATGCCCTCAAGTATTATTTTTGGCTCATAAAGATAACAGTTATTTGTAATTAAATTACATTAAAAACAGTTGTTTATGCAAAAAAACAGTTTTACAACAGTGACTTCTCATGCTGAATATGAATACACAAACTACTAGATACAACACAATCAATATAGTTTGTATGACAGTTAACTTGTTTAACAACTTAAAAGGTCGTACTCGTTAAACTCGGTCTCAAGCAACATGTATACTAGTATTATATAAACAATTTAGATTGTGTTATTCAACTCATAGTGTAAAGGTTTACACATTCTGTAGATACTAGAGCCAACAATAATGTTAGTGTAATCTTATAAAGTTATTTTTTACAGATTTTATACATGAACGAGCAAGAGCATAAACGTCTTTCTGAGTCCAAACATGGTCATTAATCTGACCCACGTACCTCATACATACTTCAACCAAAATTGCCGACAGCGACGGCTGAGCAACGACTATATATATGCAGAACGTTGCCTTCGAGCCCAGACTTATTTTACACACATTTTAAGTTATTCCTGTAATTTATGTTAGTATAAAATAATAAAAAAACAAGAATATTTGTATTTATAATATAATTGATTCTACATAAATTTAAGTACTGTACTCTGTAAAATTAAAAAGCGTAAAATTGTTTTTCATACTGTTTTGGAAAAGTGTCAATTTAACGTATCATATTGTAACTTAAATCAAGAAGATGTTATGGCTTTAGGTTGATATCTTTCATTTTAAAATCTAACTATCAAATTGCTTTTTTAAAAGGGGTTTTCTCATATATTATTTTACGATTTATTTCTTTATAAACTTTACGTGATGAAGGCGAGCGTGCTGGAAAGCAGGATTGACTCCAAATCCAGTTACATATCGTATTCAAAAAGAATTCGGTGATTTAGTTGCTGCACAGAATCATTAGATTTACATCTAAAATTAAATTCATAACTTAAAATATTTTTGTTTAAAATTCATTGTTGGTGATGGTAAATTATAATATTTAACAATTTAATGCGGGAATTTTCTATTAATGATTAGTAAAAACAAGTTTCACTAATTAACACAAATTTATAAGTTGGTTTTTACAAATCAATGATGGAAAAAGTCTGCAATAATTGATTTGATAACGTTAAATATTGCTTATGTTATTATTTAAAATATCTTGATTTGGCTTAAAATTGAGTATTACTTACACTAACATCTTTATATCAAAAAATCCAACTATAACTTTTCTTAAATAAAATACAAATAACACTTAAAATCATGCATTGACAGATAAAAAAGCTTGATTAAAATAAACGGTTATCAATATGTTCAAAATCTAGATTCTGACTTATGATAACTATCACCCACCGTAGGTTTGTTTGTCAATACGTATCATAGTTATACTGCTGGCATCCCGTGAAACACAGTACCGTCGCGTTGGTACACAGGGTACACAGCTTGGGGCTATCCTTGTATGCTATTGGTAGAGTTGGACCAAACATGGGCTCGTGTTGCACAATAATGTAATATTTGAAAGTAAATGTCTGAAAGGTTAGGTAATTATGTCAAATTTATAAAAGGTAAATATATAAAATCATGTACTTTTTAGCTTTGCTGTTGAGATTCTTTAAGGTGATGACCAAATGATAATTACACATTACCGTTGTATTTTTAAAATTCATGATGGCAATTTTTTTCTAGGATTTTTCCTATCGCTTCTGTGCTTCAAACTATACTAGGTTTCAGAAAGTAAGGAAACTCCTCAATTGATAACGAACACTGTTGTCTTACCTCCCAAGGCGAATTAAAGTTTAAAAACTGTAATTAATGATACAGTTCCAAGTAATTTTAGTGAAACCTTCTGATTCTACCAAGATTTGATCTTCCTTAGATCCAATTGTAATATACAAGTTAGTGACCAAAATAGTTTTAAGGGGTTTATTTAAATAGGCAAGTAAGTGTTTCAGCTCGTTGTTCCCCTGATGAACTGGACGTGTTAGAGGTAAAGGGTGTCATGATTTTCAAACAAAAGATACTACCATCTTACTACTCCAGTCACCAGAAGGTGATAAGGATCAACTTGCTCAGACATGTCTTCTTTTCCGAAGGTGTCTGATAAGGATCAACTTACTCAGACATGTCTTCTTTTCCGAAGGTGTCTGATAAGGATCAACTTGCTCAGACATGTCTTCTTTTCCGAAGGTGTCTGATAAGGATCAACTTGCTCAGACATGCTTTCTTTTCTGAAGGTGTCTGATAAGCATCAACTTGCTCAAACATGTCTTCTTTTCCGAAGGTGACTGATAAGGATCAACTTGCTCAGACATGTCTTCTTTTCCGAAGGTGTCTGATAAGGATCAACTTGCTCAGACATGTCTTCTTTTCCGAAGGTGACTGATAAGGATCAACTTGCTCAGACATGTCTTCTTTTCCGAAGGTGTCTGATAAGCATCAACTTGCTCAGACATGTCTTCTTTTCCAAAGGTGACTGATAAGGATCAACTTGCTCAGACATGTCTTCTTTTCCGAAGGTGTCTGATAAGGATCTACTTGCTCAGACATGTCTTCTTTTCCGAAGGTGACTGAAAAGGATCAACTTGCTCAAACATGTCTTCTTTTCCGAAGGTGACTGATAAGGATCAACTTGCTCAGACATGTCTTCTTTTCCAAGCTACATACATCAAATAATTAACACTGATAAAAACAATTAACTATAAGGGTGAGTATACTTACCCTTAAGCTTTCCATTGGTGATTTTATTTTCCTAAGGATCAAAATATACTTTTTAAGATTTTTTATACTTTGAATTTCACAAAAAAAACAATAAATTAGAGTAACTGTAGTTAAAACCCTTGAGTTAATTATATACTTAAAACAGACCTACTTTAAAATTGGTGATAAATTGGATCTCGGGAAAAATATGTTTGCAAACTGTTATTTAATACAATATTTATTTACAATAATAAAATAAAATAAAAATAATATTACGAATATTCGTGAACTGAGTGACCTTAGGAAAAATAATAGTTTGAATAGATGGTGTGTATTGCAAACAAGAAAACAAACGGTGATTCATTTTAAATTAGTCAATTATAATGAAAACGCCTCTTAAAGCCACAGACTATTGATGGAGGCTGCTCTTGTTTAAATAATAACTAATGCTCTCTAGCTTTGCAATACAACTACGGGTGGTTAATTTTCAACCAATAAATTAAATCAATACAGACAGTGATAGTGACCTCTCTACAGGTCAATAGTTCACAAGCATACTAATAATTTCTGGATCTTTTAAGTTCAAAACCAAAAAGGCGCTCCCAATGACCTCGATGACAATCGTAGGGTTTTGGTTATTTCTGAAACGTGATTGTTCTTAAACTACTCCAAGAGGAATAACAGTATAATTATAGTCAGTGAGGAGGTTACTTTAAACGTAACTACATTTATTGGTATGTAGCCCGATTCATTTTTAAACAGGTTCATATTTCTAGAATTACAATATTTATAGAATTAAACTTAGTCATAGCTAGAAGGAAACAACCACCTGGAAAACTTCCAACTGTTATTAGGAGTTTATAAATCTCAATAAAATTTATGGCCCAAGCATGGCCACCATAATTTTAAAATGTTACCTGTTCATTTCATAGTCAATGTTTTAGCACAACGCTTACTTTAGTTATTTTATTGAATTGTTTTCCACTCACCAAGACTCCGGAATAATAATTTGTCAACAGTTGATAACTTTGATTCGTGAATGATGACTGTTCCTATGGGTTTCAGGTGTTTATCTACACTAAGTTGCTATAATTAAGGAATTGTCAACAGTTTTCAATTTAACTACTTAAATAATAATTAAAATCACTTACTGCCTTTTTAGCGAATTTCCCCTATAGGGAAGAAGCTATTACCGTAGGTCTCATGGTAAGACTTACCCGAGACCATGATAACTTTTTGTTTTGAGGTCCCCAGATGTCCAAAACACTATTCGTTCAAATTTATATATATGTATATATATATATATATATATATATATACATATATATATATATCTATAAATGTGTCCGTGAATGCGATAACTTGAGTAAAAAACGTCCGATTTCGATGAAATTTGGCTCAAATGTGTAAACTGAAATTTATGACTTTAAGTTCGAAAACCAAAAAAATCGGACTATGGGAAGGGGGGTTTTAAATTTTCCAAAAATCAGTTTTTTGCATTTTTTACCCTTAAACTTTTAAAACACTTAATTTAGGTTTAGACCATGTTATAGAGCTTAAAAAAACAAATAAAATGGTATTTTGAATTATTAACCTAGGTTAAGTGGTTGCGGAAAAAATCCAAAAAACATGCTCATAAAATCTCCCATGTTAATCTTATGGGAAAAAGGTTTTTGGCTTTTCCTCAGTTAATTTTACTTTAAACTTCACATTTTCTTTTACCAATCACTTCAGCTCCACAAAACAATCATTTTGGTGTTTAAATTGTGATTCTACGTCAAACCGTTGCAGAGATATTCAAAGTGCTAAACACAGTACGTTGTCCAATGTTATCCTTATGGAGAATAAATAAAATTTGATATCTTGATTATTTATGAATGTATATTGATGAAATTTGGTATGTGGCTTCATGTTGTACTGGTATATTGATAATTGCACAAAAAATAAATGTTTTGTTGATTGTCCCCGTAGCAGCTAACCTGCATACTCAGCCCTAATGTTATTCTTATGGAGAATAAGTAAAGTTTTATATCTCCCTTAATTATGAACATAAATTAATAAAACATGGTAAGTAGCTTCACCTGGTTCAGTTACATTGATAATTGCATAAAAACTCATTTCTTATCTTCCTCGTTGCAGCAAACCTGCGTACTTAGTCCTAATGTTATTCTTATGGGGAATAAATAAAATGTAATAAATCACTTATTTATGAATGTATTTTTGTCAAACTTGGCGAGTGGCTTTATGTACTAGTGAGAAACATATTTACTAGTGAGAGTACTAGTGTACTAGTGAGAAACAGCATTGGAAATTCGCTGAGTACGCAGGTTTGCTGCGACGGGGGGTATTGTATACATACAGGTAATTTATAATATGCCACCATAAAAAGAGTTTCGTTAAATTTACCTTTAACTAAAGCTGGCTAGTATAAAGTTGTATAAAGTTTGTTTAGTATTATTCATTAAGGTATAGCGAATTAGCTTGAAACTCGGTAGTTCAAATAAGCTCTGCTCAAGTCTGAGTGCAGACCCTGGTAATCCCCTCTTCTAAGGGTTTACTATCCTCCAATGCAAATTGGAAGTATTTCAAACGCTCTAAAAGTAAAATCACGCCTAAGTTATATTTTAAGATTTATTATACGTTACTTTAAGAAAGAAAGAAAAGTAAATACTAAAACCCCGGGCAGAATGGGGTTTTAAAGTAAATAACTGCAATACATTTATTAATCCTTACAAAGTTATATACAAATTGGGAACAACTTGTGTGCTGAAGTAATTATACAGCCTCTTACATCAACAGTTTGGAATAATCAACAATTTACGTGTTGATAAATATTAAAAATCTAGTACAAAACTTGTTTACTTGCACACTGTATGAAGTTAAACTACTATTTGTCAACTTGAGGGTTATTGCTTCAGATTATTATTTTTGGGAGATCCGTTTTTATACTTTATATTTTTTCTTTATATAAATTAAGCTTACTGACATGGTTGGGGTGACGATCAGATTCATAGTCAATGCAGAATTATGTAAATTTCTTGAGTCCTAATGCATAATCAGTAGTAACACGGCCTACATCGATGGACGCTTTTTTAGCTACTTATAGTAAAATATTCGTGAACATAATTATATTTTAACTTTAAAATTTTTAATACAGATTTGTTAAGATAAAATTGGATCTAGAATTTAGTGCGAATACAGAAGGGTTTTAGATCATTTTACTCAATAACAGTGTTGCGAATATCATTTCTTTTCTTTTTGGGTTTCAGCCAACATCTTCATTAAAATATTTTCAACGTTAACCAGTTAGATATTACCATGATGTAAAATATTATGATTACATGTTCGCTTTAAATCGTTTAACTTTATTTTGTAACGTTCTAAACGGGAATACAGTAACATCAAAAGAATATAAGAAATGATGATTATGAAAAATAGGCATGTTATATATAATAAGGCAATTGCTACAAAACGATTATTATTTTCGAAATAAAATATTAATCAATAGTCAATTAATTGATATTTCATAAATTCGATTTCTGAATGATTATGGCTTATTAAGCATTAATGTAATACAACGTCACAAAATTAACAATAAAACAAAGTGGATTTTATTATTTTATCTTAACACAATATAATATTTGAAGAATTAATATAAAACATTGTATTTATTAAAAACTAACACAGAAATATAACTTTCATTTTAAGTTGTTTTTTTAACTGTCCTTTCCATTTTAAAAGTTCTATTGCAACCCTAAGCATGGTTAAATAACCTGTGTATTGGAAAGGGCTTGGTCTAGAGTCTGGAGTTAGGAAGGTGGAAGTATTTATCAATAAAATATATGAGTTGGATTGATAAAAATGCTTGATCCTTTTAAAATCCAACAGAAACATTTTCCTATCAAGTATGTTTTAAAGTAAGCTAAAGAGTATAGCAACCAAGACTATCATGAAAGCTGCACTTTGTATAGAAATGTGAATATAGTCGATTTTAAAAAGCTAAAGATAAAAATATAATGGTTATTACTTGCATTAATATGTTTACTATTTTAAAATAAACTACTATTCTATAAATTATCCTATTAAATTAACTTACTCCTCATAGTAAGTTATATTTTAACTAAAACTCTCAGTAAAGATTAGTGCCACAACTTTAACACTTAGCTTGTTGAAGAGATCTGAACAGTTATTTTATAACATGTTGTATGTTTCTTTAATTCTTGATATTCTTGAGAAGTAACTTTTCCCAAAGTTAAATGCCAAAGAACAGCCTTAAAAATGATCGTATATATCTCTACATTTAATAATAAATTACATATTTATTTTTGAAATCGGTTCATAAATAAAAACTAGAACGTATGAGATGATCCCTGGGTAAGAGGGCCACTAGAGCTCATTGTGAGTTAGAGCACGTATTGTATTCATATGGCATCCGGTGATTTAGCTGTTTCTTCAAATCATGCGGAGTTGTGATATCCACAATTTTATATATCTGTTGTATTGACTGTTTAGGTAATTAAATTTGTTTGTTCACAACGTGTAACCTTAGTTACCTTAGTAAGTGTCAGGACTATAACTTAAATACGGACTTGGTTTATATCCAAAGTACCTGATTAGTATAGAGGTTTATTTAAAAATAAAATAATTTTAAACGTAATTTATAAATAAATGTAAGATATTAGGGTATTTATTTTAAAATATCCGATTACTAACTAAATAAATACAACGGTTATTCCTATATACGCTAGTTGGTTCAAAAACTTGTCAGTTTTCAAAATTAAATAACTTTGTGGGAATCAACAGTAAAAATATATCATAGCCAAAATATGTCCTTAGTTAAGCAATTTTCATTCATAGTTTACAAGCGATTTCTGCTACTCGGATTCGAGCAAATATTTTTATTTTCTGTTACCCAGCTCATATCCAGTCATATTGTTTTATATGACTTACCTTGAAATATTGTAATGCCATACCTTGAAACAGCTGTTCTTTCTTTTGCAGTGAATTTTATGTTTCAAGAATATTGTATTACTTTTGTTTTGAATTGGCATCCGCAATGTAATTCTATCTACATGCTCAATATAGAATTTTAATTTGAATTCGTACTGCGAGTTTTCAGTATCAACAGCTGTTGTTAAATGTTCAATTAAATTGATTTCTATTCCTCCAGAATATTGACATTGGAACTCCGAAAGCCCTGAGGTTGAGCTTGAATGTTTTCTAAACCTTTAAAAGGAATATTTCGACATGAATGGCTTTCAAATAACACATGGCTTAAGACATAATAGTTTCGCCAGTATCCTGTTTAATAAATTCACCTTAATTTCTTATAAAATAATAATTTCACGTAGGTATCCCCAACTAATTTTCTTACATGTGTCTTACTTATTATTTTTATTTACGTTAATCAACTAATATGGACATTGATTAATTCGGCAATAGTTGATATTTTATAGCAAACAAACTTTCTCTCAAGATCCCTAAAACTAGAAACCACTAGCAAACACGGTCCGCATGGTTCGGACAGACCATGCGACCTCCGACCTCACTAAAATGAGAAACTGGTTGCGCGTAACCTAATTTAGTGGTTAGGGCACTAGACTTTAGTTCTCGAGATCCCAGGTTCCATCCCCAACACTCACCAATGGCTTTATTGATGTGTGATAATTTCAGAGCCCAATAGTTTGGAAACCACCATTCACACCTTAAGCTTTAGATCCATTATAACTTGTGACCACATTAAATAGAAATCTGATAGGAGAAGAATTGCCTTCTCTATTTGTCTTTTATCCCCACTAAAATCCGTAAAATATTACTTTAATACGAAAGCCCGATGACGAACTAAACTCCTCCATCATAACTAAATAGGATATAATTGTTCTCTTAAATTGTTACAAAATCAAAAGTCTAAGCAAAACAATAGCGAATAAAAAGTGGTTTAAAAACTGTCAGAATTTATTAAATATAGGTCATATGAATTAAATTATTATTATATTATTCAGGTAATTTAAAAACCTTTCTATAAAAACTCACTCACACTTATTCCTGAAATTAAAATATACCAGTAAACTCCAAAAATAAATCACGAAGGATCTGTTGTGTGATGGGGCTAAGCACAAGCTCCGCTGTGCCTCTCTGGCTCCCCGGCACCCATTGGTGCCAAGACAAGGTGTTTCAGGGGCCGTTACAATTTATCGGTAATTATCAAGTAAAGCCTCGCGAAAGTTGTCGGTCTAAGGGACTTGCTCTGTTGTAACTCACTGATCAATTGACTCCAAAAGTGAGCTTGGAATTGTATTCTTCTTCCATAATGTTGAAGGTAAAATTACTTAAAATAATAGTCACATTTTTTCTAATGTATTCTTACCACCTCATCACCGAACATAAGCGTAAATTGAGTATTTCGACAGGGGGGGGAAGTATCTGTTCTTGATTTTTGTTCTTTTTTATGCATTACAATAATGAGCTCTCCAAATTATTATGGGGCAAACTGCTCTACTTGCACCCTTCCAAATTGCGCTTATGTTACTGAGGCTGATAATTTTGTATATTATAGTAATCCTAATTAAATGAAGATAAGTAGTGTAACGAGTCGTTTAGTTGGGGGGGTGGAAGAATGTTTGATTTCGTCGTCGTGGCGGGCAGCCAAGCGACAGGTAAGGTAGCAGGTGGCGGCGGCAAGCGGCCGTTCGCACTTTGACCCGGCCTTATCAGCGATTATCGGCCTGGGTATCCAGCCGCTTCGGCGAGGCAGTATGTCCTGAGCTCCGACTGCGTTCATGTCGGGAGAGTTTTCGTTCGTACTGTTTCGAGTTCGTTGGTGACGTGAGTTCCTGTGCAGTGAGATCTGCGTGGAGTTGGGTTGTGACCCGCTATTTGGTGAGTCTCGACTAAATAGTATTATTAGTATTATTGTCGCTATTAATATACTGTTAGAGTCTAAAACTTGTGAGGAATATTTCTGCCACGTGATCCGTCAAGACCTGGTCAAGACACGCTTGGGTCAGAGTGGCGTTTACTGTCTAGGCAGGGCCGAAATAAATAGTATATTTATTCAGACATATTTCGCTAAGCCTCAAACTCACTGACTATTTTAATTTGGAAGTAGGATATATATATATATCGAGGCGAGACGGTTTGAGAAACCTGTTGAGGCCTGACAGGGCAGAGCAAGTACTGACACGCTCTGTCACCACGTGTGGTATTCCTGGAAATAAGCCCGGCCAAAGTAGTTAGTTTGGATTATTCTACGGTTGTCATCGTGTTGTGATTTAATTTTAATTAAATTGTAATAAGTTTTTTGAGATAGCGTATTTTATTTGCAAGTGCCTGTGCTTGGTAGTCTGAGACCAGCTACTTGGTATTTCAGTTTGAGCGTGAGATTACCCAATTTTATTGGCAACATAGTGATTGGCCTGGGCACTGCCCGAATGCTTAAATTAAATTTAGACAACTGTGTCAAGTATTCTGTGCAGGTAGCCGGTAGTGTACACGTTAGATCCTGTCGGTATCAGCCGAGCCGGCCCCGATTACTCGACTAGGAGTCGTGGGCGTTGTTACCGATAAGGTTTAGTGACACACGGTGTTGCAGGGACTCTGGGCTTTTTTCGGTCGGTGCGAGTGGTCGCTGTGGAGGACGTGGCCCGAGCTGCAGGGTGTGTCAACTCCTCGTAGTCAAGTCCCCCCCCCACCGGGTCTGGCTGTGATTAGAAGCTACTTCTGTGGTGAACTTGTTTCACGTCTGATTGTATGAGCCAGGCCCAAGCCAGCGTTGAGGTGCGGTCCACATACCCCTGAGTGCCAGTGGAACCCTGGAGTAACCCAGCCATCACAGGCTGAGCCGTCCGCGGCGAAATTAAATAACCTCTCTTGCGGATATTTTCTTACAGGGGGAAAATACGTCGCAGTAGGTCTAGATGTATTAAATTCCGTATCCTTCAGGGTAACCTAACCTACTCATAACCGATACTCAAGTTTGTTATTTAAACAGGTATTTAAGAGGTATAATTGTGTGGTACTTATGGTGTCCACGAGGACATTAAGGGCATTAAAGGCGAGCCACTCCATATTGCCCCCTATACATCCTTGGTGTTGTATTAGGTAAATGCCAACAGAGCTTTTCAAGTTAATTTCTCACGTGTAGAAAGGTTTATTTATAAGATGCTTTTTTGATGCTGTTGATTTTTTATTAAAATACAAATTTTTGAAAACTCATATAAATTACGTCTTAGAATACTTTTGTATGTATTTGTAAATAATTCACCATGCATATGCATATATATTGGTATATGCTAAAACCAAAACTACTTGAATTTACTTGTTTTATGAATTAGTAACTTAGAGATAACGAAATTTGTATGATTTGTATTTGCTTTGTATTTACGCTACATTAAATACAATATTTTGTATGGAAGGCTAAGTTAATAAACTTTTTATAGATGCGTACATCACAAAATTAATATTGTTATTAGTATTTTAAAGGTCTGGGTAAACGGTTTCATGAAACATAATACCCCCGTCGCAGCAAACCTGCATACTCAGTGAATTTCCAATGAATATATAACATAACACATTAAAGCACTTAACAGGATTCATAATAAATATATTCACAAACATTCAATATTTAAAAATTAATTATTCTGCATAAGAATAACATTGGGGATGAGTACGAAGGTTTGCTGCAACAAGGCACACAAAATAATGGGTTTTTATGCAAATATCAATAGAACTCATCTTAGTGAAGTCACATACCAAGTTTCATCCATATACATCCATATACATTCATAAATAAGCGATATATAACATTTTAAGTATTTTCCATAAGAATAACATGGGGACCAAGTACCTAGGTTTGCTGCTACAGGAGCCATAGGCGGAAAATTTTTGTGTGCAAACAACAATAAACCATAACCAGATCAAGCCATATACCAAATTTCGCCAGTTTATGTTCATAAATAAGCGAGATATACAATTTTTCTTTTTCTCCATAAGAATAACATTAGACAACGTACTGTGTTTAGCACTTTCAATATCTCGGTAACCAATTGACGTACAGCAATGATCAAAATACCAAATTGTTTGTTTGATTTAAATTAAAATAAAATGTGAAAACCCCAAAAAACACATTTTTGGGGTACAAAACCCCCCAAAAACCCCCCTTCGGATGGTGCGATTCATCTGGTTTTCGAACTCGTTCAAATAAATGGTACTTTACACATTTGTACCAAATTTCATTAAGATTGGATCTTTTTTACGAGAGTTATCGTGCTTACGGACACATATATATATATATATATATATATATATATATAAATATATGTATATATATACATAGATAACAATTTGAACGAATGGTGTTTTTGGCATCTGGGGACCCCAAAATGAAAAGTTATCATGGTCTCGGGCTTAAGTCTTACCATGAGACCTACGGTAATAGCTTCTTCCCTATAGGGGAAATTCGCTAAAATTTAAATAGAACCATTATGTGAAGGAATAATTCAGATATATATGAAGTCTTAGGGTCAATCTTGCCTTGCAATTATTTATTTTTATCCTGTCTATATTTCCTCCAAAACCAAACCAAACGTGACTATTTTCACCCCACCCACGTATCTCATACATACTTCAACCGACGACGTTGGTGACGGCTGAATTAAAACAACTACGTGCTACACAGATTTATTATACAAAGATTTAATTAGGTAGTTCGATAAATAATACAGAATTTAAACAATGAGAGAACCTAGGTTTTAATAAGTTAGAAACAGTGTTTATTTTTAACACTAATGTGAGATCATAAACAAATATTAATTTATTTAAATGGTTAATGTATAAGTTTGGAAAAATGTCATGGAGCATATTACTTTGCCATAAAAAGGTCATTATCATATAAAAAATACGGTAGTTTGTTATGTATTTGATTCTTTAACAGAAAACTCCTAGGGTATTAATGGGAAACGTACTTCTTCAATTCTTAACTATTTTATATATTTTACTTAAATAATATTCAGGGTGCTCCGTAACTCTCTGGACATAGGTATATTTCTATAGAGTTATTCTTTTGGCCAGGACAAACATCATATAAACATATAGATTGAATGTCTAGTTTGAATGTCTGTATAAGTGTTTTTCCCTCTTAAAGTCCAACTTTGAAAAACTACGAAACCGAATTCAACCAAACTTAAGTCAACTGTTTATAGTGATAAGGCTGATTAATACAAAAGTTTTGGTGTAACTACCTCTGAAAATTTTAAATATGGTGGAAATTTTTTATTTTCTATCTTAAATGGCTGAAAAACAGCCATTTATGGGTGACCGGACATACCCCATCTTTATTTTCTCTATAATGCATCAAAAGAATAACAAATATGAATTTCAACCGCTAAATTACATATTACTCGATTTAAATGATTTAAGTGTCGTTAGATTGTCATAAAATCCTCTAAGAGAAGTAATTCTTGTAAATATTTTGCAAAATGGCTGGTTTTCGACCCGAAGATATAAAATTTAAAATTACCGGTATTTTGGAATTGTCAGAGGTAATTACACCACAACGTTTGTGATGATAGTCCTTGGATCACTATGAGCACTCGACTTACGTATGATTGAATTCGGTTACGTAGTTTTTAAAATAATAAGTTTAAAGGGAAAACACAGTCGGTGGTTTTTATGTGCAACTCATGGAGAGTTCACCTGTCTGTGGCAGAGTTGAAGGGGAGGGCGGACCTTAAGCAAACGGTGGACGGCTCGGGTCCAAGCTGACGGGATGGGTGGATTCTTTGTGAGTTGCTCATCTGATCAGATGTTTTGCTACTTTTTACCTATCCTTTACTGTGTGTGTCCAGCGGAAGCACGTTTTTATTAATTTTAACTGTTCAGGCGTTCAATATATTAAAAAAATCAACAAAACATCACGGATTCAACTACTTCTTTCAGAAGCTTAGCACTCAAAGGGTTAAATATAAGTCATATGAATTAAATTATTATTATTGTTATTATATTATTCAGGAAATTTAAAACCTTTATATAAAAACTCACTCACGTTTATTCCTGAAACTAAAATATACCAGTAAACTCCAAAAATAAATCACGAATGATCTGTTGATGTGATGGGCTAAGCACAAGCTCCGCTGTGCCCCTCTGGCTTCCCTGGCACGCATTGGTGCCAAGACAAGGTGTTCCAGGGGCCGTTACAATTTATCGGTCATTATCAAGTAAAGCCTCGCGAAAGTTGTGAGTTTAAGGGACTTGCTCTGTTGTAACTCACTGATCAATTGCCTCCAAAAGTGAGCTTGGAATTGTATTCTTCTTCCATAATGTTGAAGGTAAAATTACTTCAAATAATATTCACATTTTTTCTAATGTCTTCTTACGACCTCATCACCGAACATAATTTGAGTATTTCGACGGGAGGGGGGGAAGTATCTGTTCTTGATTTCTTTTCCTTTTCATGCATTACAATAATGAGCTCTCCAAATTATTATGGGGCAAACTGCTCTACTTGTACCCTTCCAAATTGCGCTTATGTTACTGAGGCTGATAATTTTCTAGATTATAGTAATCCTACTTAAATGAAGCTAAGTAGGTATGGATGTATTAAATTCCGTATCCTTCAGGGTAACCTAACCCACTCATAACCGATACTCAAGTTTGTTATTTAAACAATACCTGCTATTTAAGAGGTATACTTGTGTGGTACTTATGGTGTCCACGAGGACATTAAGGGCATTAAAGGTGAGCCACTCCATATTGCCCCCTATACATCCTTGGTGTTGTATTAGGTAAATGCCAACAGAGCTTTTCAAGTTAATTTCTCACGCGTAGAAAGGTTTATTTATAAGATGCTTTTTTGATGCTGTTGATTTTTTATTAAAATACAAATTTTTGAAAACTCATATAAATTACGTCTTAGAATACTTTTGTATGTATTTGTAAATAATTCACCATGCATATGTATATATATTGGTATATGCTAAAACCAAAACTACTTGAATTTACTTGTTTTATAAATTAGAAACTTAGAGATGTAGTATAACGAAATTTTTATGATTTGTATTTGCTTTGTATTTATTCTTCATTAAATATAATATTTTGTATGGAAGGCTAAGTTTAATACAATTTGTATAGATGCGTACATCAAACAAATTAATATAGTAATTAGTATTTTAAAGGTCTGGGCAAACGGTTTCATGAAACATAAAATTTAAATAGAACCATTATGTGAAGGAATAATTCAGATATATATGAAGTCTTAGGGTCAATCTTGCATTGCAATTCTTTATTTTTTTCTTGTCTATATTTTCCCCAAATCTAAACCAAACGTGACTATTTTTACCCCACCCACGTATCTCATACATACTTCAACTGACGACGTTGGTGACGGCTGAATTACAACAACTACGTGCTACACAGATTTATTATACAAACATTTAAGTAGGTAGTTCGATAAATAATACAAAATTATAAAAATGAGAGAACCCAGGCATTTAATAAGTTAGAAACAGTGGTAATTTTTAGCACTAATATGAGATCATAACAAAATGTTAATTTATTTAAATGGTTAATGTATAAGTTTGGAAAAAATGTCATGGAGCATGTAACTTTGCCATATAAAGGTTATTATCACATAAGAAATACGGTAGTTTGTTATGTGTTTGGTTCTTTAACAGAAAACCCCTAGGGTATTAATGAGAAAAGTACTTCTTAAATTCTTAACTATCTTATAGCTTTAACTTAAAGTATATACAAGGTGCTCCGTAACTCTCTGGACATAGGTATATTTATATAGAGTTATTCCTTCGGCCAGGACAAACATCATATAAACATATAGGTCTCCCTTCTAGTTTTATGTTTGAATGTCTGTATAAGTGTTTTTCCCTCTTAAAGTCCAACTTTGAAAAACTACGAAACCGAATTCAACCAAACTTAAGTCAACTGTTTATAGTGATAAGGCTGATTAATACAAAGGTTTTGGTTTAACTACCTCTGAACATTTTAAAATATGGTGGAACTTTTTTATTTACTATCTTAAATGGCTGAAAAACCAGCCATTTATGGGTGACCGGATACCCCATCTTTATTTTCTCTATAATGCATCAAAAGAATAACAAATATGAATTTCTACCGCTAAATTACATATTACTCGATTTAAATGATTTAAGTGTCGTTAGATTGTCATAAAATCCTCTAAGAGAAGTAATTCTTGTAAATATTTTGCAAAATGGCTGGTTTTCGACCCGAAGATATAAAATTTAAAATTCTTGGTATTTTGGAATTGTCAGAGGTAATCACACCACAACGTTTGTGATGATAGTCCTTGGATCACTATGAGCACTCGACTTACGTATGATTGAATTCGGTTACGTAGTTTTTAAAATAATAAGTTTAAAGGGAAAACAGGAACAACCAGACAAACGGAAAATTAAACATGGGAGAGCCATCTTTATAATATGATACAATAATTTGTTTTCCTTGACACAAGGAATAACGCTATACACATTACTTTAGTCCAGAGAGTTATGGGACATTCTGTATAGTATTTATGTAAAAACTTAATATATTACTAAAATATTCACATATGAATTGTTTTTACAAACAAAGATATTATTACATTATTATTATGTTATCAGTGAACAGAAGATAAGCTACAGACTGCTTTGATAACTATATCGCTGAGAACTAATCAAGAGGAAAAATCTTTTAAATTTCAAAGGGGCTCAGGCTTGCGAAAAAACACACTTAAAGAATAAACGGTATCAGGAAACTGACACATACTTTCTCCCTCTTAGCGCAACTTTAATGAATAAGTTACTTTTTATTTACTAAATATAGAATATAAAGCACGGTCGATTGTACAGAAACTCTTGTAAACAAGTTGTTTTCAAAAACTTCTACCCAAATCTCCAAATATGTTTTGGAGGCACTACAGAATCCACTGCTGCACACGTGGTTTTAAGAGGGGAAATGCCCCCTATTCCCCCCCAGGTTATTAAGGGGCAACATATTCCGAATTTCCTCTGTTGGTCAATGCTAATTTGACAAACATAGCAAGTTTGAACGAAATATATCAGTAAATAGAGAGAAATGGTAATTTCTGTATCCCCCATAAGAATAACATTGGACAACGTACTGCGTTTACCGCATAATGAAAATTTAAATTTTCCCCGCAACCAGCAATCGTAGAACAGTAATTCAAAATACTAAATTATTTAGTTTTTTGAGCTCTTTTTAATGGTGAATAGTGATATTTTTTTAAATTTCTATTTAGTATGAAAAGTAAAAAAGATGTTGATGTTTTAAGCCCTATAATTTCTGAACCCGAATTTTTACAGAAATGCGGGTGGTGTCATTTTGTTTGAAAACTAAATTTCTATAAACTTAAAAAGTTTAATATAAATTGTTTGAGCTGTTTTTGAGATATCTTGATTTTTCAGGGTTTTTGGCGGTTTTTGGGGGATAATTACCCTCAAAAATTAAAAAAATTAAAAAAATTCCTGGAGATGTCGTGGATTAGTACTTACATACCAAATTTCATAAAAATCGGACATTTGGTTTGGGCTCTAGCTCTGTACACATCCATACAGCCATACATACATACAGACAGACAGACAGACAGACACACAGACATCACGTAAAAATCACTTTTTTGGGTTCAGGGAGCACTACAACAAATGTTTCCACTGACAACTCAAATTCGAAAATTTTGACGAAAACAATACTTTCTCCATGTAAGGGGAGAAGGTAAAAAAATAGGTATAATAGTAGATGTGAACTGCCGGGGAGGCATACTATTCGGCGCTTTTTCCCCATGTTATTCTTATGGGGATCAGTTTTTGCACCGACACCCGATCCCGCCTATACTAATAAGCCACAAGTTTCCGCACTGGCCTATATTAATACCCAACCCTTGCCTATATTAAATATATTGTCCCCATCCCTCCTCTATATTTTTTAAAATTAATTTTCAAATTCAGGCTAAAAAACTATCTTTAGTGTTTATGGTCCGATTTGTTTAAAACTTGGATATGTTATTGTCGTAGGCAAGTGTTTTAATAAATTACACTTACATTTCCCAAATTCACTATTACGGTCAAATTAAAAATTATTTTTGAAAAATACTGCCAATTGCCAACTTCTTTATTTACTGTCCGATTTGTCTGCAATTTGGATATGATATTGTCCTAATGTTTTAATAAATTTCACTTACATATCCCAACCACGGTCGAACTGCCAACTGATTAAAACATCCGCCGCTTGCACGCGCAACGATCCGCTGCCTGCACACGCTGACATACTAACACACTAAAGTCGGTCATGTGCAAGCACGCGTCACATTGACCAGAATTTCCACTTACCATAGAAAGTCCAGCCAACGCGAGGTCATTTCCTGGTTAAATTGAAAATCTGATGTGTATATAAGGTGCCACCAACAACACACAGCAACAGTGACCTCGACCACCAGCACCGGATGAAGACACCGGACGCGCCACCAGCAACACAAGGCACCGGCACTAGATGACGCCACCACACACGCCACCAGCGACATTGAGGCGACCACCGGCACCAGATGACGTCACCACGCCGCACTCTGGCTCTCACCTCTCCACGTCTCTCGGCCCACCTCTCCACCTAGGACTCTATGTTAGCTGTGAGTGTTAGCGACGGTAGTTGTAATCTGTCTTCAACGGAGGGACAACAGTTAATCCATCACTATGGCAATTTTTGAACTCTCGTAAACTTGTAAAATATAATTTAAAAACCGCTGTTAAATAATTTAAAAAAATTTAAAAATTTAAAAAATTTAAAAATGGTAATTTCTTGTTTATAAAAAGCAGAGTAATGTCATCTCAAAATTTATTTGCATCCAACATGTTGTCCTGTGCAATCTGCTCCGTGCCCTGCTCCAAAAGAGGCAATTTAATCAGACACTATCGTAACATTCACAAAGTTATTCCTAAAATTTGTAAAAAATGCCATCAAATATTTGATAATAACAATCATTTTAAAGCGCATATGCTTAATAACCACAATACTTGTAATGTGTGTAAGAGAGTCATCACTCGGAACAAACCCCGCCACCACCTACGATGTGACAAACGACCTTACAAGTTGTATGTTTTTAACGGTGAATCTGTGGAAGTATTAGACACTCTTCAATCTTGTCCCCTACCTATCAAATGGATTCTTATTAGGAGGGTAAAGTTCATCAAACACTCGGTGGACAATAATGGTGATTTAATCATTGACAAAGAATGTATTGCTGATTTTCGAAGTTTAACTAATTTATCAATTGAGAAAGCACAATTAAAGACTCAAATTAAAGAAGCACTTTTTAAGATCGATACCTCCATGCACAAGTATCAAGCCCAAGGCAGTGGATGGATATATGACCATACTAAATACTGGCAGCTGCATGTTTACAAGTATAAACCCCTAACTCCCAACTCATACATTCCTACACCAAAAAATATAAAATCAAAACACGCTGTTTTAAATATTAAAAACAGTGATAATAAATGTTTCGTGTGGAGTGTTTTAGCAAGCCTGAATCCAAGGAATAGTAAAGAACATGCAAATAGAGTATTTTACTACGAACCCTATGAAGGCCAGTTAAATATGACAAATATAAAATATCCAGTAAAAATATCCGACATTGATAAATTTGAAAAACAAAACAACATAAGTGTTAACGTATATGGAATTGAAGGACAATTAATATATCCACTGAGAATAACTAAACTAAATAGTAATACACACGTCAACCTGCTGCTTCTACAACAAGGTCGGAAATCACATTACTGTTTAATTCGTGATTTTGATAAGTTAATGCTACGGTCTACAAAATATGACCATAAGAAATATTTTTGCAAGTTCTGTTTGCAACATTTTTGCACCAAAGATATATTGGAACGTCACACAACACATTGTAAAACCTTTGATGCCCAAAGAGTACAAATGTCTAAAAAAGATACACTACAATTTACGAATTACAAATATCAACTTAAAGCTCCCTTTGTGATTTATGCAGATTTCGAATGTTTTATAAACTGTGGCAAACACACTCCTTCTGGATTTGCTTATGTTGTGGTGAGAGATTCTAACATTATTTACGAAGAGTTGTACAGCGGTGAAAATGTGATGGATGTGTTTTTCGAAAAGTTATTTAAAACTTATGACTTTATTAAAAGTCAGATGGGAGTATATGTTTCCCTTGTAATGACTCCAGAGCAAGAGGCTTCCTTCCAAAACTCTACACACTGCCACATATGCCAACAACTGTTACTGTGTGATAAAGTGCGCGACCACTGCCACCTAACAGGCGAGTTCCGAGGACCCTCCCACAACTCTTGCAATTTAAACTATAAAGTAACCAAGAAAATTCCAGTATTCTTCCACAATCTTAAAAACTATGACGGTCATTTAATAATGCAACACTTGGGAAAATTCAATCGGAAATTGAATTGCATAGCCAAAGACATGGAAAAATATATTTCGTTCTCTGTTGATGATTTGGTATTTTTGGATTCCTACAACTTTCTGTCTCTTCCCTTAAGCAAATTAGCTTCCAATTTAAATACATTTAGATTTATAGACAATCCACTACTACAACGTAAGGGCGAATTTCCATACGAATACATGACAGGACCAGAAAAGTTTTTAGAGCCCCTCCCACCCATAGAGGCATTTTACAGCAGTCTAACTAAAGAATGTATATCTCCTGCACAATATGAACATGCTAAAAACGTATGGAATCATTTTAATATAAAGAATTTAAAAGAATATCACGATTTATACCTTAAAACAGATGTGTTGTTATTGGCTGATGTGTTTGAGACATTTAGGGACTTGTGTTTAAAGGATTATAAACTCGACCCTGTCCACATGTACTCACTGCCTGGACTAACATGGGAGGCGTGCCTTAGAATGACCGGCATAAAATTACAGTTATTTAGTGACATTGACATGCATTTGTTTATAGAACATGCCATTAGAGGCGGTGTAAGCATGATTTCCACGCGCCACGCTAAAGCCAACAATAAGTACATGGGCGAACATTATGACCCAAATCAAGAAAGCACCTATCTTGTATACTTAGACTGCAACTCGCTATACTCTACAGCAATGTGCGAGTCGTTGCCCGTTGATGGCTTTAGATGGACAAATGAGAAAGATTATAAATACAATCAAAATGAAAACTTTGGATTTATTTTGGAAGTTGATTTAAAATACGATAAAAGTTTACACGATTTGCATAATGACTACCCGCTCGCACCAGAAAAAATGAATGGAAAATTAATACCAAATTTAAATGACAAAACTAAATATATTTTACATTATAAAGCACTAAAAAAATACGAAGAACTGGGTTTGGTAGTTACAAAATACCACAGAATCTTAAAATTCAGACAATCAAAATGGCTCGCCCCCTATATTAATTTTAATATTGAAAAGCGACAAAAAGCTGAACATGATTTTGAAAAAGACTTTTACAAACTGTTAAATAACAGTCTCTTTGGTCGAAAAATTATGAACCAACGCAAGTTTCGTGATATACATCTTGTAGTCGAGTCTAAGTTAACAAAGTATGTTACAAAGCCAAGATTTGACTGCAGCAAAATGTTCGATAACAAGTTGCATGCTGTGCATTTAAATAAATTAATTGTAAAGTTTGATAAACCAATATATTTAGGAATGACCATTTTGGATATCAGCAAAGTAATAATGTATGATTTCCACTATAATTATATGTCAAAATTTAAGAATAAAAGTTCTTAATGACAGACACAGACAGCCTTCTTTATTCTATAGTAACAGAGGACTTTTACAAGGAAATACAATGTGACTTGGACCGTTTTGACACCTCTGCATATAGTAAAGATCATTTCTTATACTCTGATAAAAACAAAAAAGTTACGGGCAAGTTTAAAGACGAATTAAATGGTCAAATTATGTATGAATATTGTGGTTTAAGGCCAAAATTATACTCTTTCATTCCTTTACAATGGTTATACGAAAAAGAAAAGCAAAATGAGCTAGAGGTTAAGAAGGCAAAAGGAGCTGACAACGCTACAGTTAAACATCTCTTAAGACACTAACATTACTTACACTGTCTTGCAACCGGGGAAGATTACTATGAGAATGTTACAAGAATTAAATCCACAAACCACCATCTGCAAACATTAACGATGAACAAAAAAGGACTCTCTTTTGATGACGACAAGAGGTTTATTGTGGATGGCATCAACACCCTTGCCCTTGGTCACTATAAAATTGGTCAAACATAAATCTGTATTTGCCATTATTCTTTGGCCTTTCCTTGTCTATTACAAAAAAGCCATATTTAGACCTATCCCAGCATTGATGGCAGAGATTTCTAAATTGGTTAAATGAAAAATCATTTCCCACATGATTGTTATACACATGTTTTAAATTTAAATCGTCTTGTTTAAATAATATTAGAAAATTAACATTGTCACGTAAATGTTTGTTTACTTTACTGTAAGATTGACACAAGTAAAAACTGTTAATATTTTTGTGTCTGCCCATTGAGAAAAATTGTGTGATATTTGGACTATTTATGTCGTCAAATACAACTATTGAGTGTGATTCTACATCATTTGGTGTGATTTCACAGTTTGAATATGTGTGTAATTTAACTTCATCACACAGACGGAATATTTCAATTATTTTTTTATATTTTTCTTGTTCTAAAGATTTGGATATTATATATAAATTTGTAAACTTTAATCCTTGTTTTTTTACAATTAAGTTATAAATTACAACGGTCTTCCCCGAACCACCGGGCCCTATTATAAGACAGCGAATATTATTAGGAAATAGACCCAACTTCTTTGGTGTATTTTCTTTATGTGCTATTTTAAATTTGTTCTTTTGTTGAATAAATGACATTTTTTATATAATAAAAATGGTGTATTTTCTTTATGTGTTAAATTTGTTGAATAAATGACATATAATAAAAATGGTGTATTTTCTTTATGTGTTAAATTTGTTCTTTTGTTTAATAATTTTTTTATATAATAAAAATGGCAAAGAGAAAGTGTAAGAAGGGTAAGGGATTATTCTTAAAGCCATATAGAGGCCGTGGCTTGTTAAATACCCTTATAAACAAGCTTCCTTTCCCTCTCCACATCCCGTCGTATAGATATTGTGGTCCAGCAACTAATATACGTGAAAATTTAGCCAGAAATGTACCTCCAAAAAATAAGCTAGACTCTTATTGTAAAGAGCACGACATATTCTACATGAATAATCCTGATACAGCCGCCCGGAACAAGGCAGATATGAGATTAGCGGACCAGGCTTGGACTAGGGTTTCGGCCAAACTTTCGCCCATGTACTTATTGTTGGCTTTAGCGTGGCGCGTGGAAATCATGCTTACACCGCCTCTAATGGCATGTTCTATAAACAAATGCATGTCAATGTCACTAAATAACTGTAATTTTATGCCGGTCATTCTAAGGCACGCCTCCCATGTTAGTCCAGGCAGTGAGTACATGTGGACAGGGTCGAGTTTATAATCCTTTAAACACAAGTCCCTAAATGTCTCAAACACATCAGCCAATAACAACACATCTGTTTTAAGGTATAAATCGTGATATTCTTTTAAATTCTTTATATTAAAATGATTCCATACGTTTTTAGCATGTTCATATTGTGCAGGAGATATACATTCTTTAGTTAGACTGCTGTAAAATGCCTCTATGGGTGGGAGGGGCTCTAAAAACTTTTCTGGTCCTGTCATGTATTCGTATGGAAATTCGCCCTTACGTTGTAGTAGTGGATTGTCTATAAATCTAAATGTATTTAAATTGGAAGCTAATTTGCTTAAGGGAAGAGACAGAAAGTTGTAGGAATCCAAAAATACCAAATCATCAACAGAGAACGAAATATATTTTTCCATGTCTTTGGCTATGCAATTCAATTTCCGATTGAATTTTCCCAAGTGTTGCATTATTAAATGACCGTCATAGTTTTTAAGATTGTGGAAGAATACTGGAATTTTCTTGGTTACTTTATAGTTTAAATTGCAAGAGTTGTGGGAGGGTCCTCGGAACTCGCCTGTTAGGTGGCAGTGGTCGCGCACTTTATCACACAGTAACAGTTGTTGGCATATGTGGCAGTGTGTAGAGTTTTGGAAGGAAGCCTCTTGCTCTGGAGTCATTACAAGGGAAACATATACTCCCATCTGACTTTTAATAAAGTCATAAGTTTTAAATAACTTTTCGAAAAACACATCCATCACATTTTCACCGCTGTACAACTCTTCGTAAATAATGTTAGAATCTCTCACCACAACATAAGCAAATCCAGAAGGAGTGTGTTTGCCACAGTTTATAAAACATTCGAAATCTGCATAAATCACAAAGGGAGCTTTAAGTTGATATTTGTAATTCGTAAATTGTAGTGTATCTTTTTTAGACATTTGTACTCTTTGGGCATCAAAGGTTTTACAATGTGTTGTGTGACGTTCCAATATATCTTTGGTGCAAAAATGTTGCAAACAGAACTTGCAAAAATATTTCTTATGGTCATATTTTGTAGACCGTAGCATTAACTTATCAAAATCACGAATTAAACAGTAATGTGATTTCCGACCTTGTTGTAGAAGCAGCAGGTTGACGTGCGTATTACTATTTAGTTTAGTTATTCTCAGTGGATACATTAATTGTCCTTCAATTCCATATACGTTAACACTTATGTTGTTTTGTTTTTCAAATTTATCAATGTCGGATATTTTTACTGGATATTTTATATTTGTCATATTTAACTGGCCTTCATAGGGTTCGTAGTAAAATACTCGATTTGCATGTTCTTTACTATTCCTTGGATTCAGGCTTGCTAAAACACTCCTACCCTCCTAATAAGAATCCATTTGATAGGTAGGGGACAAGATTGAAGAGTGTCTAATACTTCCACAGATTCACCGTTAAAAACATACAACTTGTAAGGTCGTTTGTCACATCGTAGGTGGTGGCGGGGTTTGTTCCGAGTGATGACTCTCTTACACACATTACAAGTATTGTGGTTATTAAGCATATGCGCTTTAAAATGATTGTTATTATCAAATATTTGATGGCATTTTTTACAAATTTTAGGAATAACTTTGTGAATGTTACGATAGTGTCTGATTAAATTGCCTCTTTTGGAGCAGGGCACGGAGCAGATTGCACAGGACAACATGTTGGATGCAAATAAATTTTGAGATGACATTACTCTGCTTTTTATAAACAAGAAATTACCATTTTTAAATTTTTTAAATTTTTAAATTTTTTTAAATTATTTAACAGCGGTTTTTAAATTATATTTTACAAGTTTACGAGAGTTCAAAAATTGCCATAGTGATGGATTAACTGTTGTCCCTCCGTTGAAGACAGATTACAACTACCGTCGCTAACACTCACAGCTAACATAGAGTCCTAGGTGGAGAGGTGGGCCGAGAGACGTGGAGAGGTGAGAGCCAGAGTGCGGCGTGGTGACGTCATCTGGTGCCGGTGGTCGCCTCAATGTCGCTGGTGGCGTGTGTGGTGGCGTCATCTAGTGCCGGTGCCTTGTGTTGCTGGTGGCGCGTCCGGTGTCTTCATCCGGTGCTGGTGGTCGAGGTCACTGTTGCTGTGTGTTGTTGGTGGCACCTTATATACACATCAGATTTTCAATTTAACCAGGAAATGACCTCGCGTTGGCTGGACTTTCTATGGTAAGTGGAAATTCTGGTCAATGTGACGCGTGCTTGCACATGACCGACTTTAGTGTGTTAGTATGTCAGCGTGTGCAGGCAGCGGATCGTTGCGTGCAAGCGGCGGATGTTTTAATCAGTTGGCAGTTCGACCGTGGTTGGGATATGTAAGTGAAATTTATTAAAACATTAGGACAATATCATATCCAAATTGCAGACAAATCGGACAGTAAATAAAGAAGTTGGCAATTGGCAGTATTTTTCAAAAATAATTTTTAATTTGACCGTAATAGTGAATTTGGGAAATGTAAGTGTAATTTATTAAAACACTTGCCTACGACAATAACATATCCAAGTTTTAAACAAATCGGACCATAAACACTAAAGATAGTTTTTTAGCCTGAATTTGAAAATTAATTTTAAAAAATATAGAGGAGGGATGGGGACAATATATTTAATATAGGCAAGGGTTGGGTATTAATATAGGCCAGTGCGGAAACTTGTGGCTTATTAGTATAGGCGGGATCGGGTGTCGGTGCAAAAACTGATCCCCATAAGAATAACATGGGGAAAAAGCGCCGAATAGTATGCCTCCCCGGCAGTTCACATCTACTTATAATCATCATTTCATGTGCTTTGTTATTGTAAAAACTTAAAACCATAAAAACATTCAGTAATTTTTAATTTTATTTTGGCAGTTAAATTTGACAATAAAGGCTTACGACAAAACTAAAGTAACATTTGGTAAGTATCATATTTATTTGAATTAGAGGGATCAATTGAATATTTACTATACTATCACACGCAATGGTAACAATGCTTTAACCCCAGATGTAGAAAGATAAACTCATAAGAATTTATTTTTAATTAACAATTATTTCAGAACTGAGAACACATTTTTACGGTACGTTGGAACCTGTCAAGCCTTCGAGACAACCAAGATAAGTGGTTTTCCAATACAAAAACTTTTACTAATAGGAAATGTGTTTCCGATGTGTAAGGCGTATATCTCTTTTAATATTTTTGTCTTGTTCATGTCACAAATTTTTCTAATATATCCATCTATGGCTTTAACAACAAGACAGTAATAGTTGTTATTACAATGAAATTGAGGCTCATAATAAAATAATAAATACGCTATTTTTGTCTAAACCTAGTGTATAAAGGTTATGGTTTGTTTGAAAATTACACTAGCGTTGATTAAAAAAGCAACTTAGTACCTTTGAATTTTGACTCATCTGCCACAGGTGCTGATATTGCCATTGTTCTAGCGTCTTTCTACAGTGAAGGCGAATTCAGCTATCTCACTTCCCTATACGTCAAGTATGTGACATAGTCTTTAAGTAGGTTATAAAAAATCGTTAGGCTAACTAGATTTTTTTCCCCCCAAGTGTCATTTAAACTTTTACGTTTGCTACCTTAATGTAGTACGTTATTTATTCAAGCCCCCCCCGCTCCCCCTTAAATAGGCAGCACATAATGAACATCTTAATTTATCAATGTTAGCCTAACCTCTGGCTCATGTTTTGTTAAAAACAGAGAGAAAAAGTATTTGCTCATAATCTAAAAATAACATAGGGCAAGATACTGCGTTAGTCAAATACTTTAGGAGTGAAGAATATCCACAGCTAATTTTCGTAAAATATCACTTTAAAATACCTATTGATTTATGTATAATGTCTTCGGGGTGGTAAATATTTTGATCAATAACATTAAATAGTTTTTATAAAATTAAATTAATGCCTCTTTAGATTTTTTAAATGGTAATTACGTTAAATATGATAATGTAACATATTTATTCTATCACCGGGACTGCATTGGGCCTATTCTCACTCATATAATGCTCATATAACAATACTCAATTTCATTAATCATCCTCGTGACTAACATGAATATACATTACATTTATATTTACCGCTAAGGACGTTTGCTTATTTTTCAAGTCACGTCCTCTATTTATACTCTACCTGGCTAAGTTGGCTGGTGTGCTTGCTTGAATTTTATATTTGTTTAAATACTTGACGATTATAATGTTTTGTATTGGACATTTGAACGTACTTAACCTACATTTAAATATTCAAATAAGCATGCATGTATGTAAAATAGTGTTTTGAAGCCAAGGCACAAAACTGCCTATTTACAAAGATAAACATAATAAATTAATAGCTGTTAATGAGTATAAAACAAAGGTGTGATAATAATTAAATTTAAAAAGAATTCGCACTGTCTTGGAACTAAAACGAACAATACAATACTCAGATAAATGACATTACAAAGCTAATACATACTTTCCCCCATTACGAACCCCTAGGATATACATGTTGCTGAATTTATTTTCCACAGACCGTATACTTTAAAAACAAGGAAGCATTAGAATCCATATCAGTGTGTAGGACATAAAGCAACCCAGAGAGGAAGTCCCGTAGGAAATCAATTGTACAGTTATGATAAAATCCATTCATTGGAGTGGTCAGCACAAATATTTGGTACATACTTAGGCCTCTAAGGTAGGAATATCGCTTTCCTCCCCCAATGGTTGTTGGCAATATATTGATTAGCCAATTAAAACTTTAACTACATCACACTTCTTGTTAATTAATCAATAAGTGATATTATCATTTCATGAAATATATTATACAAATAAGTACAAATGCTCTTCCCAGCCAACTGGCGTAGAGTAATATTTAAATAAACGGTATCAGGAAACTGACACATACTTTCTCCCTTTTAGCCAAACTTTAATGACAAAAATATTTGTTATTTACTAAATATAGAATATGAAGTATAGATAAATGTACAGAAAATTGTCTAAAATAGTTGTTTTCAGAAATATCCACCCAAATTGCTTTTTTGGAGGCACTGTAGAGTCCGTTGCTACACACAGTAGTTTTGAGAGGGGAAATGCCCCCTTGCCCCCCCAGGGTTAAATAGCAACACATTTCGAACATCATCTGTTGGTCAATGCTAACTTGACCTGCATATAAAATTTTAATGAAATTGATCAGTAAATAAGAGAGAAATAGTTATTTTTGTATTCCCCATAAGAATAACATTGGACAACGTACTGTGTTTACCGCTAAATGAAAATTTCAATTTTCTCCGCAACTAGCAATCGTAGAATAGTAATTTAAAATAATAATTTATTTAGTTTTTTGAGCTCTTTTTAATAGTGAATAGTAATCTTTTTTAACATTTATGATTTTTTATGAAAAATCCAAAAAAACTGAATTTTTGATGTTTTAAGTCCTGTAATTTCTGAACCCGAATTTTTCCAGAAATGCGGGTGGTGTCATTTTGTTGGAAACCTAAAGTTCTACAAACCACGAAAGTATCATCAAAATCGTTTGAGCCTTTTTTAAGAAATTTGGATTTTTCATGTTTTTGGCGGTTTTTGGGGGATAATTACCCTTAAAAATCAAAAATTCAAAAAAATTAAAAAAATGCGTGGAGATATCGTGGATTAGTACCTACATACCAAATTTCATAAAAATCGGCCCATAGGTTAGGGCTCTAGCTCTGTAAACATCCACACAGACTCACACACACACACACACACACACACACACACACACACACACACACACACACACACACACACACACACACACACACACACACACACACACACACACACACACACACACACACACACACACACACACACGGACACACACACACACAGACAGACATCACGTAAAAACCACTTTTTTGGGTTCAGGGAGCACCAAAACGAATATTTCCACTAACAACTCTAATTCGAAAATTTTTACGAAAACAATACTTTCTCCATATACTATGTATAGGGGGAGAAAGTAAAAAACTGTATTGTTTAATTTCTCAACTTATTAATTGCAAAAATTGCAGCATGAGAAAAACTAACGAATTTTTGAGTTATTTTGTTGATAATCTTTCAATCATATAACATCTGGCAAACAATTTCCCATGCGGGTTATACCATTTACCTAGGGACCTGAAGTACTAAAGGCTACCGTATTAAAAACATAAATAATTAATACCAATTTGTTAAGCCAGTTTTTAAAGCTTTACATTTTTCACGGTGTCTTTGAAATAACAATTGTTGAACAGAAAGGAAAATGTCAACTGTCTTGGGCTAATGTAGTTTTGAACTTAGATGTCATTTATCATATATCTGGTCTACTGGGTATGTAGACGAACGAACAGACAAACAGTTATGCAAAACCACTTTTAGGATTCAGAAAGAAATAAAGTATTTTTTTAGATTATGAAAAATTATTGTGGGAATCAGCAAGGTTTTTCAGTAAAGTACCAATGATGTGAGATCATCTTGAAGTTGTGTAACTAGTTGTTAAGAAAGACGTTTTACTAACCATCTCACGTACAGTTTGTATTTCGCTGCAGTTCCGTGGTTTGTACTTTATGATGTTGTATTTCAAACTATAAATTTAACAAATCATCCCTGACAATGCATTTTAAAATATAAGTATAAATTAGATGGCTAAATGTATTAAATTATAATTAGGAAACTCATTATTCAATTTTTGTAAATCATTCGACCACTATTTTCAAATGTTTTAAGAATGCGAATTCGTAATTCAGTAACAGATTTATGGTATTAACTAGTGTGAATTTCAAAACAAATACTAACATTAATATGTTAAATGAATTGTATTTTAAATAAGGCCACATATTATACCAAATAAGGCCGAGTGTTTTTTTATCACCGGGAAGGTAATTTTATGTATACGATATTTGGGTTTAGATATTATTAGATTTGATTACAATTTTGTACGTTGAAGCCATAAATTTGTTAGGTGTACATTAAATCTTAGACAGAAAAAAACTTCACCTTTATTTTTCATCTTTGTATAAACTTGTCATTCAGTGGCTAAAACCATGTTACTTAAATACAGTCAAAGCAGTCAATCAGACATACATAAGCTTTTGTAAGAGGGTGAGTGTTCAGTTATGTTGAAAATATTACAATGCCTTATTTTAAAACAAATATTATTGCTCTGGCATATAAATTTAAATTTTTTTGTATTTATTATTAAAATGTAGTGAACAACTCTCTGTATATTATTCATACGGTTACTTGAGTGTCAACCTTCCATGTTTTTTTTGTAAGTTTCTAACGGAAGAGTTCTTAGCGATGAAGGTAAAATATTATAAATTTGGAAATTAAATTGACATGTTTTTGTGTACTATAATCGTGGAATCTTTCAGTTTTTAATTTGTTAGTGTATCGAGTTTTGTAATTTTGTATATATGAATTTGTTCAAAATAGATATAAATATATGCCTCTTCTTAGACCCCTTTCAAATCTTAAAGTAAACTTTTGTTAACAAAGCTGGTCCAAAATGCAACCAATCCAAACTGTGTTACTGACCCGCATAATGCTAATGTGTTACTGACTCTTTCTAGACCTGCATAATTTTTAAACCTGGATATTTTTGTGAAATGTTTATTTTAAGACAGCTAAATTTCTAGACAAATAAATAAACTAGACTAGATAAATTGTGTTTTACTACCTTCTAACGAGCCCATATTGTTCTTCTCAGCCAATTTTACGTGACTTCTTTGCCTACACAGCCATTCCAAACTTAATGCAAGGCACGTTTCCAACTATATTTACTGTTGGCGGGGGAAGTTTGAGGTTTAGCAATATGTCTTAGAACGCTAGAAGATTTACAACTACATAAAATATGTGCAGATTAAAATATTTTCTAGCATTGTATTGACTGGTAGAACATTCCTTGCTGATACATAAGGCCAAAAGGGTGAAAGAAGGAAATGAGTAAAATAAAAGAAGTTTTGTACATTTTAGAGTTTTACTGAGGAGGTGGCAGCAGTTAGACTGCGGTATGGAAGTTAGTAAAGGTAAAAAGAGGCATCTAAAAGGTAAAGGGAGGCATATCAATTGTCTAAGGTCTTAGGAAATTAAATGATTGAAATATATAGACCCTTACAGTAAATAAGTATACATTATTACTGACCCTGCAAATCACCTCTAAATCCTTCAGTTGTAATATAAAATTACCATCATAAAATATTAAAAATCTTAAAACTGGTGGCTCCAATGTGAAATTTGTTCCATCCACAATATTTGTTTAACGTTTGCAACTAATACAGATACTTCCACCATATTCCTACCGTGATTAGAGGCAATCAGTTACGTAATCCCCGTAATGCATGTCTTAATTATAACGACCATTAACGCTGTATTACTTCATGAATCAACACGTCGTTCCTTCTTGCAACGAATTTGCAGCACTTTAAACTTTTGTTAATTTACAATGTTAACTCACAGTTTAATATTGTACCAATATGAATTATAAAAACCAATCCATCAGTTTAGCTTGTTAAGAGTTGTATTTTACACCAGCAAGCATATCAACATTGCTAAAACATTAAAAGATTAGAATACCCCCGTAGCAGCAAACCTGCGTACTCAGCGAATTTCCAATGCATATATATGTATCTTAATACCAAATAAAGCCACATACCAAGTTTCATCAATATACATTCATAAATAAACGATTTATGACATTTTAATTATTCTCCATAAGAATAACATGGCAACTGAGTATGCAGGTTTGCTGAAGTAAGGAACACAAAAAATGGGGTTTTATAGAAATATCAATATAACTCATGTAGGTAAAGCCACATACCAAATTTCATTAATTTATTTTCATAATGAAGGCAGATAACACATTACTTATTCTCCATAAGAATAACATGGGGCTGAGTACGCAGGTTTGCTGCTACGGGAGCCTTGGGTAAAAAATTGTTTTTTTGAGCAAATATCAATGGTCCACAACCAGATGAAGCCGTATACCAAGTTTCGTCAGTATACGTTCATAAATAAGCGAGATATAAAATTTTTATTTTCCTCCATAAGAATAACATTAGACAACGTACTGTGTTTAGCACTTTTAATATCTCGGTAACTAATTGACGTAGAGAAATGATCAAAATACCAAATTGTGTGTTTTTTTAAGCTGAATCCAATGGGAAAAAATAAAATTTGACTATTTCCAAAATTATATGTAAAAAATTCGAAAAACCCATTTTTGGGGTACAAAACCCCCCCAAAATACCCCTTCGGATAGAGCGATCTGGCTGGTTTTCAAACTTAAAGTCATAAATGTTGCTTTACACGTTTATACCAAATTTCATCAAAATCGGATAATTTTTACGAGAGTTATCGTGCTCACGGACACATATATATATATATATATATATATATATATATATATATATATATATATACAGTTTCGAACGAATGGTGTTTTTGGGGTCTGGGGACCTCAAAACGAAAAGTTATCATAGTCCCGGGCCTAGGTCTTACCATGCCGACTACGGTAATAGCTTCTTCCCTATAGGGGAAATTCGCTAAAACTGACATCAGAAAACAATCAGAAAACCAACACCGTCCAATGGATAAACAAACATTTATTTAACCGTTACAGTTAGTGTTAGGATTTAGATTACTATTTTCACAGCTAATCTCTATCCATGTTTGAAAACAATAATTATATCTTATATGCAATAACATTCTGAATCCGTGGCCAAGTTTGAAAAAGGTGTCGTGACCTCACCTGGTAAATAGAATATTGCTACGATTGTTTGATTTACTATTGTAATAAAATTTCGAAAATACTTGGAAATTACTTGGAACATTACCAAATTTAAATGTATTGTTCACATGCTTATCTAAAGACGACGAGGATTATTAAAACATATGTTTAAAATCCTTAACTCTCTCTCTAGACTACAACAAATGCACCATTGTTTCTCTATAAAAAGTATAGGTAATATGTTTTAACAGGAATTGTCTCGGTTTTACTAAGCTCATCAGCCAAGTATGATTTGGATTAATGGACTGATTAGTTAATACATTTATTATTTGTTTAATATACGAAATATTCAATATACGGCAATAATTCAATAAATAATATAAATGAAATACTGGGCAACATTATGAGTTAATACCAGTCCAGAGGTTAAACTATAACTGGTTATTAAAAGACCTTTATAATATTGGACCGTTTAAAATACTGGAAGCTGCAAACATCAGATGTTTGCTTAAAAAATAAATTATAAACTAGAACTATATTAAATTCATAAAATTTTAACTCAGTCATAAAAATAATTTAACGATTTACAGAACTGGGAGTACGAATAGCTTTTTGAGTAATGAGAATGTATTTTTTAAATAATAAAAAGTGAAACAATAATACTCCCGTAGCAGCAAACCTTCGTACTCAGCGAATTTCCAATGCATATATATATATATATATATATATATATATATAATACCACATAAAGCCATATACCATGTTTCATCAATACACATTCATAAATAAACGATTTATGACATTTTAATTATTCTCCATAAGAATAACATAGCGGCTGAGTATGCAGGGTTGCTGAAGCAAGGAACACAAAAAATGGGGTTTTATCCAAATATCAATATAACTCAAGAATGTAAAGCCACATACCAAATTTTATCAATTTATGTTTATAATTAAGGGAGATAACACGTTACTTATTCTCCATAAGAATAAAATAGGAGCTGAGTATGCAGGTTTGCTGCTACGGGAACTATCTGCCAAAAAATGTGTTTTTAGTGCAAATATCAATAGACCAGAACGATATGAAGCAATATACCAAGTTTCATCAGGATAAGTTGATAAATAAGCGAGATATACAATTTGTCTTATTCTCCATAAGAATAACATTGGACAACGTACTGTGTTTAACACTTTCAATATCTCTGTATCAATTTGACGTAGAGCAATGATCTAAACACAAAATTGTGCGTCTTTTTAAGCTGATTCCAAGGGGAACAATTAAAATTTGACTTAAAAAAAACTATATGTAAAACACTCAAAAAACCCATTTTTGGGGCATAGAACCCGCCCAAAATACCCTTTCGAATAGGCCAATCTGTCTGGTTTTCGAACTTAAAGTCATAAATGCTGCTTTACACGTTTAAACCAAATTTCGTAAAAATCGGACTATTTTTGTGAGAGTTATCGTGGTCACTACCGCTTTGAACGAATGGGGTTTTTGGCATCTGGTGACCTCAAAACGAAAAGTTATCATGGTCCCGGGCCTAGGTCTTACCATGCCGACTACGGTCATACCTTCTTCCCTATAGGGGAAATTTGCTAAAAGTAGTATACAATAATAGTTAAAATCCAAATACATTAAACAATCTGTAAGGTTACGTTTTAAAACATAATAGTTCCTGTATTAAAAAAAATTAATAGATTTTCTCCCAATCAGTGATAAGGTAATTAACTATAAGTTCCTGATCGGCACAGTTCAATTTAATTCAGAGACGATTCCGTAGTTTAAGCCTATGGTATTATTTTATTATATTGCATGTACACCATATTACGCGATTTTGTAGTAATCAACTGCAAATATTTGAGTGGCAAACATGTCTATGAGTAAAAAAGGCGATGGAGAAAGTTAATAATAAAATGTTACACTATGCACCCTAAAAAAAGTCTATCAGATCATAGTTTATCTATTTTACTTCATAGGTACAATATAATACTTTTTTCCTCAATTACCTCTTCATGGATATTTGTTGATTGATGTAATAGTCAATTTGATTGGAAGAGGTATTTCATACTTAATCCTACATGAAAACAATTCCTTATTCAAGAACACGCGTGATTCAGTTTCATGGAAATTGGAATTATTCTATCCCAAAGCTCTTTCTATTTTTCTCCTGTAACGTTCAGATAGTTCTCTCTTCTCACCGTTGAGTTTTATTGTTGGATACAACAAAGTTTTCCTCCGTGTCGTACTTAAATCAAACAAACTATATGCTTTATGATTATACTAATTTGTTATATTTCATAATATTTAAGATCTATATTTTGGGTTGCCTAACTTTGAACTCTTATGTTTAATAAAGCTAAAATTAACTGAATAAGAGTACCATTATCTGGACAAATCAAAGCTAGGGCCTGTTTGTTTTTCGTTATCTCTGTTTCATTTTAACGTAAAAACTCCTGAATTATTGAGGTAATACTTTCCATGATGGTACCTAAAATAAATGGGCTAACCCTAAGCCGATTCATGTCTTCCTTAGTGGATTCTCTAAAGGTTCAATGTACCATGGTGACACTGATTGCTATGTACCATTAAAACACGTTTGGGGTTTGGTTTGCACAGCCTTGTCCCAGGAATGTAAACCAGCTAGATTTTACCAACATGTTTTCATTGTAAAGCAGCTCTCGAACATAAACACATTTCGCATTTATTTTAATACTATCTCTCATAAAATATTGTATCTCAGCTAAAATTGATGAAGCTAATTAGAATAGTGTTATGCAAAACTAGTTTTTTGAAAATTTTGAACTTTGTGTTTACAAATATTTGTACTCTGTAGACAATTGAATTTATAAAAAGAGTCAAGAGACCAAATAACGTATACTGCTGTGTCAAACTTAACGGTTATTGCAGTTCAACAATCAACGGCATTTACGATCGAAAGTCAATAAAAAGACAGAAATAAACGGAAAACAATTTTATGGGTGAAAAGAAGGAAGGGAGAGAGAGCGAGGGAGAGGGATGGATGACGTCACGTGATAGCCCTACTCGCACTAATTGGTCTTCAACATCCTGGGGCAAGGTAAGGAACAACCCTGCTTGAGTTGTGTTACTTCTACTTCCTCTGTAACCATAATGTAGTTCATGAAATTCAAACATGCGTGCATAATTTCAAGACAAATCATCTAAAAATCAATTTAGAAATGGCATAACTAAACAGATTTAAAATAATTATTAATTTTTTTTATAAAATTTAAGTCTTTTATTTATAAAGTTCAAAGAAATTTTACTGAATAAATGCTATTTATTTTAAACCTAAATCGAAATTACTAGTTTTATACTTTTTTACAATATTTAATAAATAATCTTGCATGAACATGAAATATTTTGTTTTATATTTATATCGTACTTTTTTAATATTCTTAATCATTGAAAGCTATTACCTAGTTCTTTCAATGTTAAGAGCTTCAAATATGTGCTTTTTAGCGGGTTTATATTCCATTATTACATTCCATAGCATACCATACTTACTTATGCTTGCGTCATAGCGTAGCATACCATTTACTTTATAGATCACAAATTTAAATGTTTACCTCACCGATTACCACCTTGCGTCCTTATAAGAAATAAATGTTATAATTTGTTCCTAAATTTAGAGTGCCTTATTCTTAAATGGTTTCTACTCAAAGTGTTGCTTGCTACTGCATATTTAACTATTAACATATCAAAGTACGACTATTGCATGTACGTTAATACTTTTCAGAGTTTTCAATTTCCTGCAAAATGATTGAATTTGATTTTGGGGCCCATGTAAAGGGCAATCAAATAAGAAATCCGTTTAGTTTTTTATATTCTAAAGTATTGAAACTTTTCATAAATGAATAACCTATAATTGTACATTGTATAGCCAACCAGTGTTTTTTACATTCATGTTAAACAAATATCTCTGCAACTGCATGATTACTTTCAACAGTTAAACATATTTAATACTTTAATATAGTGTTTAAATTAGCAGTTTATACTACAGTTCCTGGAAATAGAAATTTATTACCTAAAATTATATTGTAATTAATATTTTACTTATTTGAGTCACATATTTTTGAGAACTGTTTATTTGAGGCACGAAGAATAAAACAAATATATTCATTACTCATAACGTGTTATTGCAAAAGTTTTCTCTGAAGTTTAATCAACAAGCACCCAACGAGAACTCTTGACCTTAATTCTGTGACCTTTTTGAACAGACAAGTTTATTCTACAAGCATGTAGAACCACTTTTTAAGTAAACAATTTTACAAATGCTGTTCATCTAGAAAGTAATTGTCTATGGCCTAAGTAAATATTAGGAAGATTTTACAGTTATAACTAAATTTAAATTAAATTAGCATGAATCAGACATGATTGTGTAATGAATGTCCTATTGTCACTGTGATATTAACAATATTCATGAGAAAGACTTACAAAACGACAAAAAACAAGCTAAAAGTAATAAAACAATGTTATATTTGTATCAATGTTCAAGCTCGAAATACATCATCTTCTGGCCCTGCTAGGCTGGACACTAATTACGAGCAGTACGATTCAAGGGACGAGATCCACCTTCTTCTCAACTACATCCTCTCTCTTGATCTTACCTTCCAAAACACGACCCCTCTCAGTTAACCCATATATAATTATAGTTAGCATTGTTCATATTTTTTCTCCAAATTAGCAAAAAAATGCGTACCTACCTATTAAATTAAAATATAATTATAAATATAAAAGTTTCAGGTATGTAGATTATTTTTTATCCTTGAAGTTTTGGAATTTAGTTAATTTTTTAACGGTAAATTAAAACTTATTTAACTTTAATTTTAAATTATATTATTAACTTCATTATTCCTAATATTAAAAATTTTAAAATTAAATAACATTGTTCACTGTCGGGCTGTATTAAATAAAAGTCACAAAACTATACTACGATGGTTCTATAGCTCTGATATACAAAACTAATTATCTTTTTTGTATTATTAATTTTTACTAAATCTTGACTGATGATTTTATAAACAGCTTTATGGCTACACCTTGACAACTTTGTATTTATATTAACAATTATTCTGTTTAACTCACAATAACATAACTACTTGTGCTGTAAAATAACTAAATAACAACGAATTTGCGTATTATAACTATAGTTATACATATTTTGCATATAACTACCATGTAAATTGATTTTAAAAGAATATTATTACTAGTTAATATAAAAGTTTTTTTCAGTTGTGAATAACCAACTATTTCTATTAGGGCCGTCTTTATTGCAATTCAATATTTATAAATACAAATTTTAGTAAGAAAATTAACAAAGGCTAAACAACTTTAATAATTTATTATGGTTTAATAATGATTTGCAATGCTTCGTAGTATCTGTGGCAGTCATACCATATATTCATTAACTACGTAGAGGGATGTAGACCGCAACAATAATGAAACACGGGAATCCAAACACACCAATACAACCTGCGGCTACGTTGCTATTTACATTGCGTATGTCAAATGCCGAATGTAATATTCTTAACCTGTGATTCAGAAACAATGCAACCTAAGTAATATTACGAACTAACATTCTCTTACAAATAAAATTACTGATTTGTTTTTCACTTTATTACAATCAGTTGTGGTTATGATTGTATTATTAAAAATGTGCAGTAAAATAAGTGATTAAGCAAAATTCGGTCTAAGGAAATGTTTCTGTTTGACCTTTACTAAGACATTCCAGCTACAACGATTTATCCTCGGCGATAAAACCACGTCCGTAGTTTACGACTGTCAGTGTGGCAGCTAAGGCACTAAATATTCTAACAGTCACATATTGAGTTCAACACAATTTTCCAATATAAGTGTAATTTAAGAATATACACTATAACAAAGGATCATACTCTACATCATGTTTAACTTTTACAGAACTTAGGTCTTTATTATTATTATTTTAACACGATTAGTATTAGTAAAAGGAAAATTATGTTTCTAAGCTAGTGAACAAATAAAGAATAAAGAATCTGCTAACAGTCTAAATACAACTTAGAGGAAATATAAGTTTAATAAATCATGTTCCATTCCAAACGACAAATTTGGTTAAATTTAAGGTCATTATTATTTCCATTAATCAGAATTTAATCAATATAATGATGTGAACGATTTATAAACAAAACTGTACTGTTTATGAAAACGGTACATAAACTTTATCAGTTTGATAATAGTAAATAGCTTTACGATCGCACATTAAATAGATTAGCTACTGATGTCTAGCAAGTCTGAATTCAATTAAACATGGGGGATTTATCGGGCAACGAAGGTTTCCTTGGAGCCATCAACAGTCTTCAAACATTTTGAATCTTTTAGAGTAATTATATTTTTGCGGGGTTAAGTGTTTGCTTTGGGTAGTATAAGTTCTTGAAGATGTTTCAGAAACTGTTTATTTGCTTTTATCCCAGCCTACCAATCACCATTAGATACCTGAATATTGGTCATTTGGGTTTTTTTTAGTCAGTAACAAGGCTAAAGTAGTCATATCACCCATTCTAAACTTATAATTCATTCATATTCACCTTAAAATAGGCCATATTTGCGCCGGCGTCTTATACAGTGAAACAAGTAATTACATTTACGGGTGAAAGCTGTACAAACAATATTTATTTACAGACAACTCAGATGTTATAAGTTGGTCCACGATTTACGAAGACAAAGGTGAATTTAGAATTTACCTTCTTTCGCTATATATTTTTAGGTGCATGTATTTATTTTTTTTTATAATTCAACTATACAATTTCAGTCAATTGACTAACACTAAACTTATTCACTAAATTTTAATAAATGTTAAGAGTAAAAGGAAAATAATCACTATGCTAAGTTTTCACACCAATCTATACCACACTATACACAATTTTCATATAGGCCCACTTGATATTGAAGTACAAAAGATGTTCACATTGTTGATATGTTTCATGTTCTTACTTACATAAACAACACATACTCACACATATATCAATACAGTTCCTCAAGCACACCATTTTATAATATCCTCGGATATCCCTCATCCGAACGTAGGAGGTTTGTAATAAGTTAATTTATGTTATTTAAATTTGCTGTATATTCCAGTCAGTGAGAATTTTTCTATGGAAAACATTTGAAAAATTTAAATTTACCATGCATGTAGGCCCTTTGGCGTTTTCCAATCTTAAAACGGTATTACTTAGTAACAAGTTTTGATAAGATTAGGGTCGATTTTATTTTATTCATAAACATATTTTCATGAAAAAGTTAGAACATAGGATAGTAAGTGAAAGATAAAACAGTGGCTACAGTTGTACGAGATATCTGAGCATGCTCTCTGAACCTTAACATTTTATGAATGCCTTCCTTCTTTTATAAATAGGTCATTGATTATAATCAGAGAGAACAAAGACCCATTGTTTATTTATAATACCACAGAGACTCAAAGCATTGTTGTTATTGCATTCTGAAGGTAACTCATTACTTCGAACATCAAAAAGTGTGATTAAAATGACACATATTGTCCCATACATTTATCAAATATTTTGAACTTAACAATAATATAACAAATCAGTTTATATTTTTAGTAAATAACTATCTAGGCACAGTGCATTGAAGATTTATTTAGCTTTATTAGTAATTTTAATATTTTATACTTAAAACATACTAAACCGTAACGTAATCTGAGTGTTAAATAATGTTACTGAGCTTATTAGTGGTTATGATTCATACCATCATACTGTTTCATTTTTTTACTTTTTTAACACCGTATACGAAATATAAATATGAAAAAGCAACTACATATTATTGTATTGCTTATTGACTGCCCCCACATAAAACAATTCATGAGTCATGAGTCCTTTAGAATTAATTTAGGAACAAATAATAAATTTACCACAATAATTTGTAATAGTTTTTACCTTTGAATAGTGGATTGGACATAATTAAAGTATCTACTTATCCCATAATTGTCAAAAAGTATTTTATTTCATCGACTTTCTTTAATTTTTTTTTCCAACTAAGTCTACCAAATTTGACCCATAAGAGACAATGTATACACTACAACCAAAATCTGTTCTGTACAGCTTAAGTTATTGTTAGTAACACCTGAATAAGAACCTAATTTTATAAATTCATAAAAGAGTACTCATTACATGATAAAAAATATAACACTCTAGCACGATCCTATGAAAACATTTGTTGATTGCTTTATTTTACTTCCAGCTACAAACATCACAATACCGAGGAATGAGAAACGAGTTCGCACGCAGCACGCTGACGTGAGGGAAGTGAATTTCCACATACAAAACTTTTAAAGCTCAAAACCAGTGTAAAAACATACAATTATTCCAATTTTATTTAAATCTTAAAACATTGATTTAAGGCTGTTCTGATGCTCCTGGTTTCATTTACCTGCAATGCTAGGAATACAATTTTGCGCATTATAATGTTAGGAGAACGTCCAGTCAGGCTTGAAAGTAGGCGCGAGGTTGCTGGGGATGATACGAATACACCAACAAATGAATAACATGCTTTTCTAATGTAAATACCCCATAAGACAAAGTACTGTGTTTAGCCAATATACATGTTCTTTAATAACTCGGTATATATTTATGCTAGAATGACGAGAGAGGGCTTAAAACTTTCGCTTCACTAATTCCCATGCTAATAGTTCACTTTTCCATAGGAAATTCACTAAAAACGTACCGATTAAACATGAAACACAAACAATTTCTAATTACAGGCAATGCACACAATACTCGTATGAAGGAACTACTTAAGAATGTTAAGTTCTTTAGCTAATAGAAACCATCTTAAGTTGTTATAAGTAGGTTCTTGGAAATATACCATCTGTGGGTTTGTTGGTTAAACATTTCAGTTTAATTATATTTAAATATTACTTATGTCCACGAAAATAGTTAAAGTCTTTTCCAAGCAAACATTGTATTAACTTTAAATCAATCATGTGACAATAATTGAATTGCTTTACTGCAACTGTTCTTATTCAATTACCTATCCAAATAATAATAAACCACAACTAATTTCTTAAATAAGTACTCAGTACATTATATATAATTCTATGTTATATAACACGTAAATCAAACTCTCATCATACAAACGTACATTTTTCCTAAGTTTGTTAATTTATTATTTTATAGTTAAAACTTTTAGTGAATTTCCTCTATCGGGAAGAAGGTTACCGTAGGACTAATGGTAAGACTTAAGCCCGAGCCCATGATAACTTTTTGTTTTGAGGTCCTCAGATGCCAAAAACACCATTCGTTAAAATTTGTATATATGTTTATATATATATATGTGTGTGTGTGTGTGTGTGTGTGTGTGTGTGTGTGTGTGTGTGTGTCCGTAAGCACGATAACTCTCGTAAAAAAGGCCCGATCTTGATACAATTTTGTACAAATGTGTAAAGTACTATTTATTTGAACGAGTTCGAAAACCAATCGAATCGCACCATCCGAAGGGGGGTAGGTTAACAATGACCAAAATACCAAATTTTTTTAGTAGAATTTAATGGTATAATTTAAAATTTGGTTTGAATAAAAATTACATGTTAAAACCTCAAAGACCCCAAAAACCTTTTTTGGAGGGGTTTTAACATGCAATTTTGATTTAAATCAAATTTTAATCTATACCATTCAATTCAGCTTAAAAATACAAACAATTTGATATTTTGGTCATTGCTCTACGTCAATTGGTTTCTGAGATATTAATAGTGCTAAACACAGTACGTTGTCTAATGCTATTCTTATGGAGGAAAGTACAAATTTTATGTCGCATGTTTATGAACATAAACTGACGAAACATGGTATATAGCTGGTTGTGGTTTGTTTTTGTTTGTAAAAAAAAAATTTCGTGTTTGGTTCCCGTAGCAGAAAACCTAGGTACTCGGTTTCTGTGTTATTCTTATGGACAATAAATCAAATGTTAGATATTACTTATTTATGAATGTACATGGATGAAACTTGGTATGTGGCTTCACTTAGATGAGTTCTATTTATATTTGTATAAAACCCCATTATTTTGTGTTTCTTGTTGCAGAAAACCTGCGTACTCATTCCCAATTTTATTCTTTTGAGAATAATTAATATTTTAAATATCACTTATTTGTGAATAAATTTGTAAAGTTTCGTTTTCTTCTGCTTTGGAGATTATGTCATGTTTTATTGTAACTTTTTTAGTTTTCTGTATGTTTGTATGATCAATCAAACAACTATTTTTAAGTTTGCATCAAATGTCTTCCTTCAAATCAATGTTTTTCTTTTCATGTTAGGCACTAGTACTTAATCCTTGCCATAATATTGTACACCGCTCTGTAAAAATGGTGGACTGTTGAAAATAAATAAATCGTATTATTTACTGAATATTCCCAGAGAACATTTAAAACTCTTTTAAGAGAACTGGATCGAATCCCGTCAAACTTGTGTGGACACCCCGGGACTTCAACCCGTAATCCCTTAAACGGTTAAAGGACCCGTTCCCTTATTAAGTTAAAGGGCGTAATAGTTAGGCTATAGTGAGATCCCCCAACAGTTATATTTCCTGCTTATTCACAGTATAGTTTTGTCCTTTTTTAATGCAATGAGAAAGTAGCTAAGTATTCCTTAATATATCTTAATATAGCTTGGTATTCCTCTTGTCTCGTAATAACTATTTCCCGATCAAATCAAAAAAGTAGTTCGCAAAAGAAAGCTTTACAAACCAAACACGAAAAAGGTCAAAAGCAATGAAACAATGAAGATCGTACTTCATACGCACGTACGACTGTATGCAACAACTAATCAACCTGAGTCTTAGTTTCAGTTAGTTAGCAGGTAGTTTGAGTTCCGTACAAATTGCAGATGATGTAGTGTTGCGGGTTAAATAACCCTTGATGGCGGACTGAATATTAATGTAGTCATTCCCTTCTGTACACGCCATCTGAGAAACCCCTTTACTCCTTCAGTAAATAAACCTGCAATTTACAGTGTAACTATGTTTTATGAGATAAATATGGGAATATTTCCTAAATGGCACGGTGTTTTTATTTTGTAACTAGAATTAATCCTAACAATGTATTTATTACTAGTAAATCGTTAACTGGTCAGGAAAACGTCTTTACTACTAAGATATATTTGTGCTAGACATTACAAAAGAACGAGATCAGGCCATATATTTGTATTCACGTGAGTTATTGCCTACATTTAACACTACACCTGAGCATTAATGACTAGATTTTGCAATTTATTTGAGAGCAAAGGAAATATTTTAGGTTGTATGCGAGGTGATAATATATTTTTATAAAACTTTAAACTTCATTTGCATAATGGTTTCAATAATGGTTGCGTCTAAAGTCACTGACTTTCAAGGTTGTCTCTCCTGTTCCTGCAGTTTATTTACTGTCGTGTTTATTTAAGATTTAATTACAACGTAACCAGACCACCTAGAAAGGTTTTTGAGACATAATGATAAAAGAATAATTTAATTTATTTATGTAATTTTGATTTGCGTTATACGAGAAAAACATTTGGTTCATTTACAGTGGTTAAAGTAAAATAAATCTACCACAACAGGACAGTTGTGGAAGCCCACTGTTATGCTAACGTTGTTTACAAAGCTTATATCGGTTTTAACTCCCCGTCAGTAAAGAGTATGTATTAAAAGAGTTTAAAAAAATACCATGGCAATAGTAGACGATTCAAAAACGTTGTTATAACCTGCATTTAATGGTGTCGTTGTATAATACCTCTGGTAAATAAAATATCTTCATACCGAATCCCAGCTTAATCGCTGTTGCAGATACTTTATGGCAATAAGATTATCATTGGTATTTTGAGGGCCAGGCAGCAGAACTTAATTATTCCTGTCTAGATCTAAATTTTACATTATTTTCTGGGATAACCAGCTATAATCCTAGTAGATTTAAGCTTTAGTCTTATCTACTTACTTACTAGTCTAGTCTTTTATTTTATGACTGTAATCTTAACTTGTGGATTGTTAAGGCCTTTGGGGCAGAGCCCCAACAAATTTCCTATTAACGTAAATAATCCTATTTATGATTTTAGTGTACCACACATATTCTTAGAACGAAGCAAATTTAGTTTATTCTGGTGTAATATCCATCGCCCTACTACATTTTTGGTAAATCAGTAAAGTAAATGGTTGCATATTTTCAGAACCAGAGCACGACCTGTTTGTTAAGTAATTGCCCATCCTAATGCTACATTTTCAGTTACACGAATTACCATTAAAATTAGCATTGTCATTTGGAATGCCAGCACAGGTGAGGCACAATTTTAAATATTTTCAGAAAGAGTCAGCAAATACAAGGTTTCTCGGAAGTGTTTGGCTTGATTCGTTGTTGCTTGATTAGGAAACCCCAGCATAGCTGCTAGGCACGTCTTCCACAAGCAGGAATATTGTGCAGATTACCGGAAGGATAGGATATAGCAAGAAAGGAAATGGTGGGATGGGACAGGCAGCAAAATTGACCTCTCAGAGGGCCAACTCCCGTGCTCCTGTGACAGCTGTGATTAAGCTCAAACAGGCGCACCCGATCTGCCCTCCAACTGGTCAACTCAACTGACAGGGTATCCATGTACAACAGCCAGAGATCGTACATTCTCAGGTTAATGGACAGCCAACAGACTTACCATATGTAATGACAAATTCATTTGCTGTACCCAATGTCAGCCTCAAAACTGGTATAGACCAGTTTTAAGGTTTTCCTGGGACCGTATTAGGCTCAAATATGACTGTGGTGTATTACCCATCTAACATCAAAAATTTCATGTCAGGCAATCTAGTTGTTTATCTATGATGGTTAACACTGTATATTTAAATTTTTATATTTAAAGCCTGAGATTGATTCGTATGCATTTGTACTTATCTTCCTATTAAAATTTGAACCGGCTACGTAAATACTCAAAATTATAATGTTATAGATTAACAACGTAACATTAAGACCAGTGGGGGGAAGCCCAATCGAACTTTTGAAAAAGCAGTAGGTTTATGTTTGACGGTATTTTATTAATATTTAAAAAAATATATATATATAAAATGTAATGTCTGTAACCTCAATATGGAAACTATAAATGCAACAAAACATACATTTTTATGTTGTGCATACATGTGTGCATATATATGTGTGTTTTTTATAACTTCCTAAAACATGCCATTTCAATCGATAAATATTTTGGTCCGTGGTGGACACACAAATACACTGCTTTAAAATATTCATTTGAAGTAGGATAAGATCGGATTTGTTATTTACTACGAAATAACACACCTTTCATTGGCCACAAGTATTTCCCATAAGTCCTTTCATCGATATTGTGTTATGACAGTTCTCATGTTAGTGTTTGGAAAGCCCAATAACACACAAGCTGGCTTGACTTGAGCTTTTCGCTTTTGTGAATAAACGTTTTTTTCAGTTTTTTTCACATCAATTGTAGTAAAATTTTAGTACAACTCAAATCCATGTGATTTTGCATTGTAACAGTATATATTATACAACGTACATTTTATATATAAACAGAATATGCACTGCAGTCTACAGTCATTATGAATGCCTACTGATGTTCAATTAGAAAATATAAATATTTCCTCACTTTCTCAGTAGTAGCGACTTGAAAATCACCAGCCATAAGAAGATACCATAAATTTCACTGTACAACACAATTAGTAATTGTTTAGTTAATCAGTGCTAATAAAATGTAAAACGCGTTAATACGTTTTAGCTATCAACGTGTGATAAATGATTTGTTATAATAATCTAACCAAAATAAATATTTGATTAGGCAATAATGTATTAGATAATCCACGTGTAAGTTAAATGAAGGATGGGTAGAAGTTTAGATTCAACTTATAGGTTTGCATTATACAATTAACAAATGTGACGGGAAAACTAAAGTGCGAAAACGTCACCAATCACATTCACATTCATCGCATCACATCACATTGGTTGAAAATAATTCCAAACACTAAACTGGAAATGTAGTTCGTGATATAAAAGATACAGTAGTGCATTATGTTACTTTTATTATAACATTATATTTATTCGATGATCCTTTTTAAACAATATATTATTCTTAATCTTTTGAGAAAGTCTCTTACACCCGATGGAAAATTAATGAGAATATGAATATTATTAAGAACGAACTGAAAGATTGAAATTTCCTCAAAGGAATAACTATATTTTATTATATAGGTAATTAATAAACTTAATATAATGTTCACTTTTTTCAATGCCATTTTTGTTAATAGAGCTCACTTACGCTTTTAAGAAAAGCTGTCTAAAGTCATCAAATGTTTGTGGTCACCCTGGGATTTGAACCCGTAACCCCTTGAACCGAAGTCCAAAACGCTAACCGTAAGGCCAGTGAGATGCCTCTTCTATAATTTGGAATTATTACTTAAACAACCATGAAGTAAATCGATTTACGGAAAAATAAATTAAAAATAACTCAGTTGGTTCTGTTTTATTTAGTGTTCGTGTTGGCTATCATACACGATAATCAGGAAGCTACTTCTGGGAACAATATAAGCAGAAACTAATAAAATGTCATGACAATTTAGTGCGCATTAATAGAGAACAGCACTTTAACGAGCAATCAAGCTGAACTGTGGTGGCTCCAGGCGCAATAAATTATTCATTTTGAAAATGCCTCCTGAACTGTTGTTTAGAATTTAAAACCAGGTTTACATACCTTTTCCGTCCAAACAGTTCAAAAATATATGCTGCCACATACTATGACGACATGTTTCGGAATCTAGAATTCCATCTTCTGGTCATAACAAAAACGTCCGTAATTCACACAGATTTTCGTCAAAATTTAAAATTTTTGTTGTTAAACATAAAACAGTTCAACATAACACACAACACGACATTAAACACATATTTCCACAAATTAAGACACGCACAAGCCGGCCGGCGATTAGACTCCGACTGAGAAGGGACACGGGCGTTTATCCTATTCCCACCTGTCGACCTTGACCTCTTATCATATGTCCACTGTTGGTCTCGATCTCTGCTATACGGTTAAATAATACGTTTGAATGACAAGCTAAAGTATAATTCAAACGTATTATTTAACCGTATAGCAGAGATCGAGACCAACAGTGGACATATGATAAGAGGTCAAGGTCGACAGGTGGGAATAGGATAAACGCCCGTGTCCCTTCTCAGTCGGAGTCTAATCGCCGGCCGGCTTGTGCGTATCTTAATTTGTGGAAATATGTGTTTAATGTCGTGTTGTGTGTTATGTTGAACTGTTTTATGTTTAACAACAAAAATTTTAAATTTTGACGAAAATCTGTGTGAATTACGGACGTTTTTTTTATGACCAGAAGATGGAATTCTAGATTCCGAAACATGTCGTCATAGTATGTGGCAGCATATATTTTTGAACTGTTTGGACGGAAAAGGTATGTAAACCTGGTTTTAAATTCAATAAATTATCCTCGTTTACGGTTATTGGTCTGGACAGAAACAGTTCTTAGCTTACGAAATAAGTTACAGGATCAGCTTATGTGTTGCAATTATGTGAATAGAACTATAAAAGCTAAATATATAAGTAAGTCTAAGATAATACAAACCAGAATTTCCTTTACAAGATTGAATCTAGGGTTGTGTTTGAGTAACCTAGTGGACATGAATAAAACACGTTGGTTATCAATTGGTTTAGTGCCCAGCTATTCTGATTCTGAGCTAACAATTTTTCTTATTTTCATATAACCTTCGATAGTAGTTATCAGCATAATTGATAAACATCAAAACAACGATGGTACTTCAAAACTTAGATTTTTACAAACACCTAAAAGGAGTTGTAATTATTTCAACTATACCCCTGAATTTGTTTAAGGGCTCAAGACTACAGACCCCATGGGTATTCAACGATGTCTCGTATAAGTTTCGTATTAAACAACAACAAAACCACAGGGATAAATTCCTAGTGTTTTATAGCCGCAATTATTATTAATTATTTAAATGCCCTTCTCAGAATACAGGACTTTAGAACACTTCTTTAACAATAAATGCTATTTAAATTAAGTAGATATGGTGGTTACAAGACTTACAAGTAATGTAAGTAGCCGTTTCTATTTTTTTAGTTTGTTTTGTACACCGATTTTATCTTTGCCAGGAGACCAGACATAATGCACCAATGTATTTACTGAAGGCCATGTGTACTTTATTTGATGCCCAAGAGATAGCCCTTCTATATTTTGCAATTATTACTTAAACATCCGTATAGTAAATCAATAATAACAAAATTAAATTATTTATAATATAAGTCAATTATTTTCTTTTCAGTTAGTTGTCATGTTTTATTTCATCACGATAATACACGATACTTTTGGGAACAATATAAGCAGAAAGCTATCAAATGTCATGACAATTTAGTGTGCATTAATAGAGAACAACACTTTAACAACCAATCAAGCTGAACTGTGGTGGCTCCAGGCGCAATAAATTATCCTCGTTTACGGTTATTGGTCTGGACAGAAACAGTTCTTGGCTTACGAAATAAGTTACAGGATCAGCTTGTGGGTTGCAATTATGTGAATAGAACTATAAAAGATAAAAATATACATTTAAGTGTATAAGTATGTGTATAAGTATAAGTAAGTGTATAAGTAATGTATAAGTAAGTGACAATACAAAACAGAATTTTCTTTCTGAAGATGGGAACGGGGGTTATGTTTGAGTAACCCAATGAACCAAAAAGATTAGTTATCATTGGTTTAGTGCGCAGATATTCTGATTCCCAGATAACATATTTTCTTATTTTAATATAACCTGCGATAGTAGTTGTAGAATATAATGATAATCATCAAGCCCAATATATCAAAAGTTAGATTTTTCCTAACACCTTAAAGGAATTTTAATTATTTCAACTACACCTCTGGATTTTTTAATGGCTCAAGGCGGGTATTCAATGACGCCTCGTATACATTTCTTATTAACCAACAATAAAACTACAGGGATAAATTCCTGGGGTTTTACAGCCGAAATCATTATTAATTAATTAAATGCCCTTCTCAGAATAAAGGACTTTAGAACACAACTTTAATAATGAATGCTATTTAGTAGAACTAGATTTGGTGGTTTATTATTCAAGATTTGCAAGTAATGTCAATAGCAGTTTAGTTTTTTAGTTTGTTTTTTACTTCAATTCTATTTTTATTAGTATAATGCGCCGGAAATAATGAATCGAAGTATTTTACTGGAGACCATTATTTGTACTTTAAGTCATGAGAGGTAACTAAAATAATATTGTGGAGTATAAAACTAGTGATTATTTATTATTGTACTGTGTTGTTAGTAACAGTATTAATTGCCAAAATTAATGTCTACAAACCTCAGCAGCATTCACGAAATGGATTAAATTATGCTTCAATGTAACCTATATAATCCACACATGAAACAACTGTTAAGGCGTCCACTTTCTACAGTATTTTATCTATACTGTTTTTTCTACTGTGTGGAATTAATTTGGTTTTGATATTCTCTTTCTTTTTTCTGCAGTTCTAACGATTTTCCCTTAGGCCCGTGTAAACTTACTGTACAAATCAATCCTCAAATGTTCAATAAGGCTGTACTTTAAATTTTTATGTAAATAGTGACAAAAAGTGAAATAGAATGAGACTAATTCATAACCTCATAGTTTCGTTTATAGGATGTTAATTTTCAAAAAAATTCACATTTTTATTTTATAGTGTAGTATGGTGAAACATAGCGTCCGCACCTCTGCCGAAATGTTTTTGCAAAGCCCTCTAACGTTACTATCACCTCGACTACGTCTCAGTCATAAAACACGATCTTGGCCAGCAAACCCCCATTTTCGGCCATTTGGGCGAAATATACTGTAATAAGCCTTCTCCAGTATTTAATTTTAGCGAATTTCCCCTATAGGGAAGAAGCTATTACCGTAGTCGGTATGATAAGACCTAGGCCCGGGACCATGATAACTTTTCGTTTTGAGGTCCCCAGATGACAAAAACACCATTCGTTTAATTCTGATATATATATATATATATATATATATATATGTCCGTAGGCACGATAACTTTCGTAATAATGGTCCGATTTTGATTAAATTTGGTACAAACATGTAAAGCAACATTTATGACTTCAGCTCGAAAACTAGACAGATCGCTTAATCCAAAGGGGTATTTTAGGGGGGTTTTGTACCCTAAATGTGGGTTTTTTGAGTTTTCTCCACATAATATTTTTTTAGAAATCGAATTTTAGTTTACACCATTGGATTTGGCTTAAAAAACGAACAATTGGTTACCGAGATATTGAAAGTGCTAAACATAGCACGTTGTCCAATGTTATTCTTATGGAAAGTAAGAAAAATTGTATATCTTGCTTATTTATAAACGTATCCGGACGAAACTTGGTATATGGCTTCATTTCGTTGTGGTCTATTGATAATTGTTTAAAAAATTTTGCCGATGGTTCCCGTAGCAACAAACCTGAGTACTCAGCGCCAATGTTATTCTTATGGAAGTAGGGTATATTGGACAGTCCGACTCCAGGAGGGACAGGAGGGACGCCCCCCCCCCCCCGAGGTCTCGTCTGTGACACTTTGCGAATTTTTTTTTTTGCGAACTTTTTTGCGAACTTTTTTGCGAACTTTTTTGCGAACTTTTTTGCAAACTTTTTTTGCGAATTTTTTTTTTTTGCGAATTTTTTTTTTTTTGCGAATTTTTTTTTTGCGAATTTTTTTTTTTGCGAATTTTTTTTTTGCGAATTTTTTTTTTGCGAATTTTTTTTTTTTGCGAATTTTTTTTTTGCGAATTTTTGTTGTTGCGAATACTAACCTAACCTAACCTAACCTAACCTAACGTAACGTAACCTAACCTAACCTAACCTAAGGTAACCTAACCTAACCTAACCTAACGTAACCTAACCTAACCTAACCTAACCTAACCTAACCTAACCTAACCTCGGATCAGATTTCTGATTGCAGATTCTTGTTCGTCTAGTCGAGCCGAGTCATTTGAGTACCCACATCGTACACTTTGGATGATGTTTACAAAAAAGGGGCCCGCACCACACTTTTGACCTTTTTTTTTTGCATTTTTGGAATCTCCTCGTCAAGCCGAGTATTCTCAGTACCCACATGACATACTTTGGATAATTAATACAAGAGTTGAACAGGGTAACGCTACAATCAACAGAGCTAGCCCATCAGCGCTTGCGGTCAATTGAACTAACAGTGAATGCAAATTTTAAGGAGAATATAATTGCAATGCTTTGAACATATACTGCAAAGGGGGGTGTATCGATACACCCCCCTTCAAGTACTCTGCACCGAGGCAGCTGTTCGCACAACCGACTGACGCGTCCAGTCTACTGTCTGGGAATGCGGATGTTGTAATTTGATACCTCGACTGGAGGGTGCAGGTGTTCACACAAAAAACCGACAAGTTGAGACCTGTCTGGGAATGCGGATGCTGTAATTTGATACCTCGACTGGAGGGTGCAGGTGTTCACACAAAAAACCGACAAGTCGAGACCTGTCTGGGAATGCGGATGCTGTAATTTGATACCCCGACGGGAGGGCGACGCGACCCTTCCAGGAACCCATTATAGTCCGCCCGTATCGAGTTCCATTAGAGCAGGGTGGTCTTTACCCCAGACAGCGGTTGAGAGTTTTTGCCCCGACCTTCTCCGAAATCCATTAGTGGGGATAGTCACCCACATCACCAACCCTCCTTCAGTTCAGTTCGAGAGTTCAGTGCGTGAAGACGCGTTAGTCCGATCCTGTTCCGTTCTATGCGATTTGTGTTAGTTGCTGATTATCATCATTTGCGATTAGCGATTTGCGTAAAGCACCTTTGAACTATTTAAAACGTACGTGTTGTGCTGTATTGTTTGTGATTATCAAAACTTATAATCCATATTAAAGATGAACGCCACACACGTTTGTACCATTTGTGGTTGTATTTTCGTGCGTAGAAACAATTTGGTGCAACACCACATCAGATTCCACGGCTTGAGACCACAACTACCAACACCAACACCAACGCAGCAAGGTACGTTTTTTGCGTTGCATTATTGTTTTAATCAGACCTAAATGTTAGTAATATAGAAATACGTTATGCAATATAACCGCAGAGTGATACTATTATTTTTATTTAACAGCTTTAACTATTTAGCGCGAATAGAGAACTCTTTGTTTTTTAAATTTAAAATTACATGACTATATCAATATAATTTAATTGTAATAACTTATGTTATTGCTCGCCCCATCAAGCCAAGTCATCAGAGTACCCACATTACATACTTTAAAAAAAGGTAGGTGTTAAACATTTCACAATCTAATCGTTTTGTGCGTTTGCAGATGGAGTAGCTGCATGTCGGCTTTGTCGAGCCACCTTCGTAGACCGGGGAGCTTTAGAGCGTCACATGGAAGCGAACCACCGAGTCATTCCACCCCGGCAGGTGATTGATGCTCCGCAGACGACTGCCTATGTCAATCAACACTCCGTTGAAGGTGAGAATCCACATTAAAATAACTTTTTCCCCTTGAAACTAATTACCTTTTTTTATAATTATTTAACTAGGTACATGAAGAAGAAGAATGAGACCGTGACAACTGGTGTACTATTGATTTAATTGCTAGGGGGGAGATTTTCGCTCCCCCTAACACATAATGGGTTAGGGGGAGATTTTCGCTCCCCCATACGTCAGGAATTGTTGAAGACTAGAACAAGAATGAGCCCGTGACAACTGGTGTACTATTGATTTAATTGCTAGGGGGGAGATTTTCGCTCCCCCTAAAACATAATGCTTCTTTAGGGTTGGCGCAGCTCAATATTGAGGCAACATCCTTAGCCTTGAACCCCGAATCATGAATGTAGACAAACAGTACAGAAGATTACATTCCCTGTTTGAAAATTGATATTTTTAATTAACAACTCCATTTTGAAATGTGATTCTCGAGAGAGGGGGATTTGTATCTTTAGTTATCCTAATCTGTTTTTTATTTTTATTTTCAGGTGAAGGACCGGGTCCTGACCACCACACCTGCCATGAATGCGGTCGCCGTTTCCGTCGTGAAATACACCTGCGTCGACATGTGGATTCGGTACACAGCAGAGTCCGCAGGTTCATATGCGGCACATGCGGCGCCGAATTTAAGAGGGAAGACAACCTGCATCGACACACCATGCAATTTCACGGTGATGGTCAAGAACGGAGATTCCCTTGCGCATACTGCGGTCAGGAGTTCAACACGGGGTTCAACAAGGACCATCATGAGCGGTTCACCTGCCCGATCATGAAGGACCTGATCCTGAACCGAGTGGCTATGGTGCAGGACGAACCCCAGCCAGGACCCAGCACGGAGCCACAACCTGGAACGAGCACACACCCGCAACCCGATGATGTTGAGATGACTGGAGCAGGACAGTCAAGCCCCGTATTCTCAATCATTCAACGGGGTTTTCGCAACCGCCTCTTAACCTACCGTCTGCAGCGACCGATGGAGAATCTCGTCACAATCGGAGAAGTGATGGCGTTGTTGATTGTTAGCCTTACGGAGTTGCTTGAGAACACCTTGGCGAAACACCGCAGCATTAAGGTCAACTTGAAGCTGGAGTGTGAATTCCAAAATATTCACAACAACACCTGCCTGCGCAACTTCAAAACGAAGATGACTCCGCTGACGGTGACCTCGGACCTGAACCAGTACATCACAACAGCTTTTGCGAAGCTTATCAGAGAGAAGGCTGAGTGTGATCATATCGGCTCCGGGTGGACATACCTTCGCGTTCGTGATTTGGAGGTCGGCATCAACGAATACACTCCTCTAGGTGAAGATGGTCGAGCTTGGCTCCCACTGCCTACGTCTCTGGAGAACACCCAAGCAGTCGTCAACGTATTGAACGCCGATGAGCGGTGTTTTATGTATGCGGTCCTGGGAAAGTTTGTTCAAGATCACCCCAATAGATCGGCATCGTACACCGACGACATCATCGCCCGATACGATTGGACCGGCCTTCAATTCCCCGTTGCTCTGAAGAGTATCAAGACGTTTGAGCGGACAAACAACATCAGCATCAACGTCTATGGTATTGATCGCACGTGCGTGGGTCAGAAACCTGACGGACGACCAAAGTATCAGGACACCGTCTTCCCCTTGAAGATTTGTAGGCAGGAGCGTGAAGACCATTGCGACCTTTTGTACGTGACAACGGACGGTGATAGTCACTACGCATACATCAAGGACCTTGGTCGACTGATCCGTCCCCAGCTTACAGCACATATTGGCAGGATATTCATCTGTAAGCGGTGTTTCGCGCACTTTGACAACCGTCCGAACAAGCTCGGTCTGACGGGTGCACAGCGTCTGGAGGAGCATAGGCGATACTGCTCCGCTTCAGCCCCTATTCGCATGGATACGCCGAAGAAGACAGAAATCAAATTCAGCCATCCAGAGTTCACCCGACGCGAGCGTTTCACCATCTACGCGGACTTTGAGTGTGCTCTACTGCCGACCGCGGAGATGGATGAACAAGTGGATGAACCGCACGGAGGAGTAGCCACCCACATCCACATCCCATACGCCTTTGCGTACCAGATTATCGACTCGTACGGACTTGAGGAGTTCGAGCCTCGAGTCTACTTCGGGGATGATGCGTCAAAGACATTTATGGAGATGTTGAAAACTGATGTTGAGCGATTGTGGAACTTCCTGTACGAAGCAAGAAATCTGCGCCCTGTCCTGACCCCAGCGGAAACGATGCAGTACAACTCGACAGCGAATTGCTACCTCTGCGGATCGGCATTTTCAAGCGAAGACCCAAAGGTTCGCGATCACAACCACGCGCCGCCCTACGAGTTCCGTGGCGCTGCGCACAGATCATGTAACCTACGCTACAGGGAGCAGCGAGTAGTCAACTGCTACTTCCACAATCTCTCCAACTACGACGCTCACTTCATAGTGCGGGAGTTGGCGGTCGACCCTGGTGATGTTGAGGTGTTGGCTCACACGGAAGAGCGGTACATCGCTTTCACGAAGCGGTTCCTGTTCGACCGAGCAGCGGCACCGGTTGGGATGCAAGGGCGTGGAAAAAGACAGCCAGGATTCAGAGTCAGGTTCCTCGACACCTACAGGTTCCTGGCTTTGAGCCTCGCCAGCCTCGCCGCCGCACTTCCACCAGCTCAACTCTTGGAGACGAGGAAGAGATTCCCCGAAGACCACCTCTTCGATCTAGTCCGTAGGAAAGGCGTGTTCCCGTACAACTTTGTAACGTCGAACGCCGTATTGGAAGATACTACGGAACTGCCTCTGCAGCGAGATTTCCACAACGACCTGACCCTGGAGGACATAACGGATGCAGACTACGAGCATGCTCGCAACGTGTGGGAAACCTTCGGTTGTAGGAACCTCAAGGACTACGCTGAGAAGTACCTGCGCTGTGACATTGCGCTGTTGACTGACGTCTTTGAACGCTTCAGGGACACGTCGATGGCTGAATACGAACTAGACCCTGCGCACTACTACACCCTACCGTCATACGCCTGGGATGTCATGTTAAGGACCTGTCGAGTGGAGCTTGATACGATACAGGACTTTGATATGTACCTCTTCTTCGAGCAAGGCATCAGAGGAGGTATTTCCCAGGCGATCACCAGACACGCCAAGGCCAACCATGATGGATGTCGCCCTGAAGATCGACGACCTGAAGAGCCAACGAATCACCTGCTATACTTGGACGCCAACAACCTTTACGGTTGGGCCATGTCCCAGTGTCTTCCACAGGGGCACTTCCAATGGCTCAGCCGCGAGGAGATCGCGTCCCTGGACATTGCAGCGTTGGACCCCGAAGGACCCACCGGCTATGTCTTGGAAGTTGACCTTCGCTACCCCGCCCACCTGCACGACCTTCACAAGGATCTCCCCTACTGCTGCGAGACCAAACGTCCGCCAGGAGGGAAATTCAAGAAGCTCGTTACGACTCTGGATGACAAGAAGAACTACATCTGTCATTACAGAATCCTGCAGCAGGCGCTGGAAAACGGACTGGAGCTTGCGAACGTGCATCGCGTCATCTCGTTCCGTCAGTCTCGGTGGTTAGAGAGCTACATCCTAATGAACACCGAACTGAGGAAGAAGGCCACGACCAAGTTTGAACAAGACTTTTTTAAGCTTATGAACAATGCGGTCTTTGGCAAGACGATCGAGAATGTTCGCAAGCGAATGAACGCTAAACTGGTGTGTACGCCGGAGATGTTCAGGAAGTACGTAGCCAAGTCAAACTTCCTGGACCGAACCTACTTCAACGATGACGTCGCCATTGTACACATGTCGAAAGTCAATATCGTCCTGGACAAACCGCTCTACGTCGGAATGTGTGTCCTCGATCTGAGCAAGTGGCTCATGTACGACTTCCTTCGAAAGATGAAGAACCGCTACGGCGACCGTCTGAAGGTTGACTACATGGACACTGACAGCTTCGTGTTCGACATCCAGACTGAAGATGTTTATAAGGACATGATGGAGCATCTGGACGATTTCGACACCAGTGCGTACCCCCGAAACCATCCATGCTACAGCCCCGTCAACGCAAAAGTCATCGGAAAGTTCAAGGATGAAGCGAACGGTCTTCCGCTGCTCGAGTACCTCGGTCTCCGCTCGAAACTATACTTCATGGATATAGTCGAGTTCGAGGAGAGGACTGAAGATGACGAGTTGCAGGTCATGACGGTGAAGCGCGCCAAGGGAGTCGCTAGAGGTGTTGTAAAACACAATTTAACCTCTGACGACTATCGGGAATGCCTCTTCAACGGCGTGTTGAAGAGAACCATCAACACCAGGTTCCAGTCCCGAAACCACCGCGTCTTCACAGTTCAAGTCGACAAGCTATCCTTGAGCTGTAACGATGACAAACGCTACATCCTTCCGGACGGTGTAAATACACTGCCTTGGGGGCATGTTGACGTTCCACCTCATCCCGAAGACATCCCTCAAGACGATGAAGAGGCGGAGGATGAGGAGCGTTGAGTGGTTGTGTCATATTACCAAAGACCCTGACTTGACTTGTAAATTTCCGATTTTGCTAAATCTAGTCATTAGTTTGTATCGAGTCTCGTAAAACTTAGAAATGTGCTCCTTTTTTCTTTTTGTTCTAGTCGTTAGTTTGTGTCGAGTCTCGTTTTTGCTAGCCAAACACAAATGTTTAGGAGCACATACTCAATGTAAAATATATATATATATATAAGGTGTGTAAATAAATAGCCAAATTGTTCGTATATACGTTTGTCTTTTTTTTCTCCCCTCACATAGTCTTAAGATACTAAAGTAAAAAAAAAAATTATTCAGGAATATGTTAATTCATATAAACCAGGTTCAGATATGAATGTTACTTTACAATCATTGTATGATAGGTCTGTCCCAATTTGTGGTTGACAACTGTTGTTCAACTGATTTAATTACCAGGGGGGAGATTTTCGCTCCCCCTAACACATAATGGCTTAGGGGGAGATTTTCGCTCCCCCATACTACAGGAATTGTTGAAGACTAGAATGCACCTGCTAATGTCATTGTATGATAGATCTGCCCCACTTTGGGGTAAAGGAGGCGAGGATGGGAAATAATAAGAATTTTTCTTTTTTTTTATTCTGAGTACACAACTAGTTTATTGAGAAAAATGCAAAATTTCAAAACTCAATTGGTATACATTTGTGCAAAGAGTCTTCTGATCAGTGCATCGTTGTGGCCGAAAGAAGTGTGTTCAAAGAGCTGCACAAAGTCCTTCATCTTCATGCCGTAGTGGGTGCGGCAGTACAGGAATACAAGGCAGTATTGACCGCAGACCAGAGTGTTGTCACTTTGAAGGCGATGTTCGTTGTACAGGTAGCGACGAGCGTTGCGTCTCAGGAATCCTTGGTAGAATTGAAGATGCGGCGGTTGACCGTAGCTGTCAAAGAATTCAATTATTCCTCCTCCTTTGTTAAGGTAGAAAGCGACCCAGTGAGTGCCGTCTTCATTGTGTGGATCAGTGTTCACAATCATAGCAGTAGATGGTGAAATATAATGGGGCAATTGATCCGCAGCGTAGACACCAACATTCTGTACGGGCAGTTTAGCCATACACTTTTGTATCTCTAAGGTATTCATTCTACTGTGTCGACGCCACAGTCAGTAGTAGGAGTAGTAGTACTAGTAGCAAAACAAAAGCAGGAACTGGTATCACTCTCACCATCGTCAGCGTAATCATCAGCGTCAGCGATATTTGTACTTAGATGTAACCAACTGCGTAATGTGATGCAATTGGCTAGAGCGCAACGTGTGTGAGCTGTTCTGTGGTGGCGGCATCGCACTGCGTTTGTTGATAGTAGACTGTTGATTGACGATAGTGATCCGCAGCCAATATCGTTGATATCCATGACATTAGTAGTACAGTGATCCGTGATGAAATTGTATCGTACAAACTCTTTTTTCTCAGCACCTTTGACGTAGACAATCGGTCGTTTGGCGATACATGCGCGTAACCTTTCCTCTAGCACATGATACCAGATATCACCTTGGTCCCATTCTAATCCGTGACAGTGTTTTGTGAGCCAATAGCTTTCACGCAGTTTCTCTTGTGATAGGAAATCTCGACTGAATGGTGATTTGGCGATATGATGCATTAGCAGTGTTCCACTGACCAATTCCAAGACGCACACTTCCTTTAGAATGTAGTCATTTGCGTTGTCCTTGAAACATTGAAAATCCACAATAATTGGAGATGCGGAATTTTTACGCGGTACTCTGCATAAACGATCCATCTTGTGCGAATGTTGGTTGTAGACTGAGGAGGAGGACGCCGCCGCCGACGATCTAACCGCCAAAGTCCGCAGACACGTTGCGATGACGATCGATTTCTATGACGTTGTCAAACTCTGCGTATACCAGACAGTTGACAGTCTCTGTGAGCCCCGTGTCGAAAGCAATCTCCATACGCACACTGCCGTTGCGCACTAGGTTCCAATGAGTCGTGTCGCTTGCTGACATATCAGGTGTTAGATCGAATGCCATCAGACAGTATCCATCGTCGTAATCGTCTCTATTTATGAGATTACCAGCATCGCTAAAGTGTATGCCGGAGCCTGAAAACAGACTGTGATACGCCATCACGTATTTTCCCTTGCCGGTTTCGTAGTGTGGTTGTAGCGGTTTGGACGGCACTTGTTCACCGTCCACGTACAGCGAGAAGTAGTTGGTTTTGAAATTTTGAAAGTTAAATGGATTCTTTTTTAAATCGCCATTATAAGCGGCGTTGGTGACCAGTCCGACAATGATTCGTTTCGGCACTTGACCTAGAAACACATTGTCCAAAGTTTTGCTCCTCACTCCAAACGGTAGTGTGAATGTTTTCAATTCCACTCTAGTGATTGGGTATTTAGCTGTGCCGGTCTGAAGCGTTTTGCTGTGCGCCAACAGTACAGTGGGGCTAACTTTACACCTTCGTATCCAGAGATTCGCATCAACAATGTGCACCTTGTAGTCACCATCATCCGACATAATGGAGAAGGAATCTTTTGATCGGATCAGTTTAAAACGCAGTTCCACACCGTTCAACAGGAACTTGTTCTGATTACACATGTCCACATGTAGGCGACCGAGCATATCGATTTCACGACTTTTATTTGTCATTTTTCGTCTCGCCTTTAGTCCATCGTTATCGTCCAGAGTATTGTCCATATAGCCGGCATCGTCCGCGTTCCACAATCCACATGTTAAATGTGATTTCCTAGCATCATATCCGTAATTCAGCAATGTTTCAATATACGCTCGATATGCATAAGTGTTGTTTTGTGGTGTGACCAGTTTCTGATTCATACTCATATCGACTTGACTGAATAACGTGTGCAGCCAATTGTTGACTGGGCCAATTTTGTTCGATTCATCGGCATCTGCGATTGCCGCTCCTGTCGACTTGACAATAGACGCTGTAACTTCCAACATTGTTTGCGAAAGATCGGTGAATTCTTCGCCGTTGCCGGGCACAACAAACTCGATGGGCGAATCATCAGTCAGTGTGGAGATTGGTTTGTACTGAATCCATTTGCCGCTCTCGATACTGGTCTGCGTCGGCGGTAGGGAGAATAAGTCCAATTCCGTCTTGACGCATTCACACGACTTTTGATGTAGAAACGACATTGCTAGCGTGTGTGTTAATTGAATATATCACGTACGGAAGTTCTCCTCACTGCTTTCCTCGTCTTCCTCGTCTTCCTTCTAACTGTCCTTCTCTTCTTGCTGCTGCTCTTGCCCTTCTTCTTGGATGACGACGACCTTCCTCGAAGGAGTTTCGTCAAAGACTGCGGTGTGACACGACGGCCGCCGAACATGGCGCGCTTCGCGTTCCTCTTACGCGAGAGTCTCACGTTAGTCTTTCGCGCAGGAGTAGCGCGTCGGTGTTTCGCGGTATTCTTTCGCGTTACGCGACGGTGTTTCGCGCGAGAGCCACCGCCGCCACTTAGCACACGTTGAAGTTTGCCGTCCGCCCTGCGTTTTAGCGAGTCTGTAAACTGGCTGAAATGATCTCTAGCGGCTTCTTTGGGATCCCGCTGGTGCATGGCCATGTCGCCCAAGAATCCAACACCGGATTTCAACGCCTCTTTGGCCACAGCAGAGGCTCCCGACTTGAGTAGCGGTGTGATGGTGCGGAACATACCGCCTAGGAAACTTCCAATTCCATGTCCGCGCTGGTAGGGTGCACCGCGAAATACCCTATCGATACTGCCGCCGGTCTGCTGCAACTGTTGGCGACGGTAGTAAGCCAAGTAGGGATCGTTTGTATTCATAATTGCTGAGCTACTCTTTTGAAATGAAGCTTCACGTACGACGTCCCAAAGAGGAATGACGCTTTTTTACTAGCGTGATCCCTTAGGTCAATATCGATCGTTTCAAATGTTCCTTTCATAACTGGCGCATAATGAGGACTGATGAAATGCACAGTCTTATGCGCGCCGTGTGTGTAGTTATCTCTGTCAATGTTGATAATCTTCAAAAGTGGCGCTGTAGTGTCGCCAATCAGCTGCGGTTCAATCAGATCACAATACACGTACAAGTGTGTCGGCAGTCCCATAGTCAGATTTGGTGGCCATATCGCTGTGAGGTCATTTGTCAAAACGTTCTCGTACGGATCGAAACCCAACTGGAGAGACAGCGCTTCGGTGAAATGCACTTTGCTTATACCGTCCACCATTGTCGTGATCTTGACTCTGTCCTGCTCTTTGTCATACTCAAAGTACAAGTACTGGGTTACATCCTTCGCTTTATTGATCATTTTCAATAAATCGGTTATGTTCTTGTAATAACCGGGTTTCATCTTTAGCATAATGTGCTCGACGCTGAGTGTGACGGGTATACTCGGCAGAACGAGTTTATAGTCGAGCCAAATACACGATTCCTCGTCCACAGTCATAAAGGAACATGGATAATGCGCTTCGACCAAAGCCATCTCCCACTCGCCATCGCCTTCTAATCGAATTTGTCTCGGCAGATGTGTAGTGTACTTGGACACTGTGTTTTTTGGAAAATAATCCTTTGAGCTGTTGCTGGGCAATGTCAAATAGAACTGGTTGCTATTAGGCATTTTGCAAATCTTGCGCTCCTACCCAAGAATTGAACTCGTCTCCGTAACCTGCCCACTTGACGAAATAACGCTTACTGCGACCACGACCCTTAGCGTCTAGTATTTCAGCAATCTTGAACAGATGGTCGTTGTATATTGTCACTTTTTGTAATTCGTATTCGTAAAACTGACCAGTCACTTGTTCACCGTTGAGATCCGACAAAGTGTACATTGGCAGAGGCATCAATGTGTTTACACGACGCACCACAAACACTTCTTTACTCCAATTAGTCTCGTAACCTTTTGCGAATGTACCCTTCTCCTTAGATATGCGCACTGTGGTGCCAACTGTCAGTTTTGCCTTAACACGACGCGGTATCTTACCGAACATGCGACGCCATACCTGATGCAATATTCGCTTATTGTCAACAGTCACATCGACTGGTCGTATTCTGTTGCCTAGACTCTTGTGAGCGCTGTTGTTGTATGCACTTACCAGTTTGTCCAACGCATCTACGTAACGATATGTGTTTTTGTAAGTCAAATATCGCCACATGCGTGTTTTCAAAGTGCGATTCACGCGTTCCACTACGGCCGCTTTAACATCTGGGTTTTGTGTAGTGACATAGATGATTCCGTATTGTTTGAATAACCTTTTCGTCTTGGCACCGGTGAATTCAGTACCTTTGTCAGTTTGTAAACAGCGAGGTGTGTCGGTCGCTTCGGCAAATATCTCCTCGAAAGCGTTGGCCACTTCAGCTCCTTCTTTCCGCCTCAACGTTCGCACATACAGGTGTTTGCTAAACACGTCTATTACAGTCAGTAGGTAGTTGACGCCGTCGTTGTGTTTACTAAGACCACGCATATCGTTCAAGTCCGCTTGCCACAATTCAAATGGACCATACACTATGTAAGGATTGCGCGGGAAACGCTTGCGTGCTGGTTTGTGCAATGTGTAAGTGTCCTGTGTTTGTAACCATTCAATCACTTTGCGTTTTGAAACTGGTTTTGCAGCTCGCGCTAAAGGAGCTACACCGCCATACGACGAAGGTTCGATGGGATTGTAATACAAACGCTCCATAATACTGGAAACCTATCCTGTGTACGTTTCCCACTTGTCCAAATTTGACGACGGCTTGTTTCTAGTTAGAAGATCAAACTGCCCTGTCGGTGTAGATGTTACACGTTTTCCTCTTGCCGATCGAAGCCGATTTACTAGCGGTGTTCTCAGTATTGATTCAGTTGATGTGTCTTCCACGTCATCGTCTGATCCTTCTCCTCCTGTGAATGATGATCGATATTCGGCATTTATTTCCTTTAGTGCTCTTAGATTATTCATATAGTCCTTTGGCACGTTCATCGCTTTCAATGCGTTGAGTACTTCCCGCCATCCTGGCGGTATGTAATCACGCATACGCACCTTTACTATGCAATTTAAGATATCCACTAGATTTGAGTCTGGGATTTTTACACCGTTGATGTACACTGAATAGCCACTGTCCCAACTGATTAAGCTGCCGTCACGTTTCATGAAACGTAAAAGATTGCGGGCATCAGATCTGTAAGTTTTGGAAAACGTTTCCACAATCTCTTCCACTGGACCACCTTCCGCAGCGGGGTGCGATCGTTGACTATGTTCAAGCCCACCCGTCTCCACGATTGGTATGCTAATCGGTTGGCGTCTATTCTCTGCAATATGCAAGAAGCGATGTAACGCTTGTTTGTACAATTTCCACTTTTCACTATCGTCCATACGTTTGTTATTCAATATTTGTTGCATCTCCGCGTCGAGGCTGTTTTCACTGGATAGATTAGTCGGTCTGTTATCCGTAGCATTTGATTGCAGTCGATCAATCAACTCTTGCGGCACAACTACCATCTTCTTCGCATGTTCCATTTTTGTGCTAATGGCTAGCTACTTTTCTAAAGTGTAACTTCACGCACGACGTTCCAAAGTGGAATGGCAAATGATTACCAATGTTATCTCTTAAGTCAATTTCCACACTGTCAAAAGATCTATTCATAACAGGCACATAGTGCGGATCGATGAATGATGTTGATTTATGCAATCCGTATACATAAGTAGACGTGGATATATTGACAATTTTCAATAACGGTGCGACTGTATCGCCGACCATCTGCGGCTCGACTAAATCACAATACACGTACATGTGTGACGGTAAGCCAAGACGAATGTTGGGCGAACGGATGCTTTTGTTAACTGCATCACCTTCCAGCGTCAATTCATTCGGATCGAACCCCAATTGAAGCGCTAACGTTGGACTTAATGTAATTTTTCCAACATCAGTTCCCATCGATACTTCAATGAATTTGTTGTATGAGTTTTCAACGGTGAACTTTACACCAAAAGTAATCGCTAGTTCTTGTGAATTGATATGATCACACAATTCTTGAATATTTGCGTAATCACCAGTCTTCAATTTAATTCTGTGGTTTTGTTTTGGAGTAGCAGACACTACCGGCGTTACATCGGCAGTGCTGTCCATAACCCGCGCCAACGCTTCTATGTTCACTTTTGCTTCCTCTTGCGGTTGTATGCAAATGTCAATTGTTTCGTCATTACCGACAGATAGAAATGTCATTGGATAGTGCGCTTCCACAAGTGCAATTTCCCAGTCGCCAGCGTCCAGTTGAATAGCTCTCGGCAAATGTGTTATATAATTTGCAACTGTGTTTTTCGGATAATACTGCATCGAACTGTTGCTGGGCAGTGTCAAATAGAACTGATTGTTGATGCCAGTCATTTTTATCTACTCAGTGCTGCTTGTAGTACTGCGCTCAAAAGTAATGGTATAAAGATTCCACCGCCTTTTTGTATGAGATACTTTCGTTTCTTTGACCAGCCTTCGCCGCGTTTCACCAATCGACGTAGCGTCGCCTTGTGTTTGCTTAGCTGACTTTTACTCTTCTTCGCCAGAGGAACGTTACCTCGCAACACGTTGTATGCGCACTCACACACTGAGCGAATGCGGCTCTTGTCACACACCTTTAACAGTGCCTTCCGCTCCTTGGGTGTTGCGTGTATGAAAGCCGTAAGCAGAGCTGCGTCCTTCCGCAAGCACGACATGATTACTACTGATGGCGAAATTACCTTTTCTTTGGCAAGTACACATAGTTGGTAGAATCGTCTGGAAATATGCAACTTCGTATTCGCATATTCTCGTCTGTTGATTGTTTCAAGTCTATCAGTAGGTAGCCGTGTGGATTCCTCGTAGCGTCAGCGTACGCCTCCTCGATGAATTTCGGGCTGTCTGGATATATTTGTCTGGCCAAGTACCTAATCTGAACTCTATCTCTAGGATTCTTAAAACACACAATGTAATGCGCATTCAGTGAGATGTCCCTCTGCCCACGTCCTTGATGAAACAAATTTTGTGTAATGAAAAACACACTAATGTTGCGATGATGGCAACCTTTTGTGAAAAGATCCACGACACGGTTGTCGGCCTCACGCATCATATCGTCTATAATCACAAGTATCGGCTCGTTACCAGAAAAATCCTCCAAGTTTGGTAGACCTTCTACGTGGTTAATGGTGACATTTTTCGAGTCACCACCACCACCATCACCACCACCACTACCATAATGCCAGTTTATACTGGTAAATGGTGTGTCACACATTTCTGTAATGTGTTTTATAAACTTTGACACAAACTGTGACTTGCCACAACCCGAAGGTCCCGCCACAATGGCTGAGAACGGATGTTTCCACATCAAGCCCATGATTACTACTGAGCTACTAAACACCTCACAGTTACCATACTCACACTCTTAAACTTACTACCAAAGGACATTTTTGGGGTTAAGTGAAATAAATAACACAGTGGTTATGTTCTGAACGTGACTATAAGTATTGACTACGAAAACTAATTTACAAAGGTATTAACAAAATCTTCAAGTCTTGCTTTACATAAACTCCAACGGTGTGAATCTGCTATTGGAACCCCTAGGGCTGCGCTTCACCAAGCGAAGGCGTTCTCCAAACCCGCTGTTGTAGCGCTCGATGTCGGTGTTGCTCAGGACCTCGTTGAAGCGCCTAGGCAGGTAGACTCGCAGAAAGAAGTCATCCCCGACCTGCCCCTCCAGGATCACGATGATTGTCTCGCCAAAGGGTGTAGTGGCTCGCTCCATCGCAGTGATGAGATAGCCGCATTCCTCTCGGAGATCGGCTATCCTGGTGTAGAGCGGAGAGTCAGACTTGCAGTTGTTGAGGGTAGCTCTAAGGTCCGCGGTTGCTGCAGTGCCGTTCACGCCCGGAAACTCTAGCTTGAAAGTGCTGCTGCTCGACATCTCTAGTAGTAGTAGTTGGAGTAGGTCTATGTGAGGTGGTGGTCTGGTGGCGAATGATGTTCAATCGGGCGGGGCCCCGCCTTATAAACCCTCGCCGCCATTTTCTTCTACGTGGGTGGTCCGAAGGGTCGGGCGCAGGTGTTCACACAAAAAACCGACTCGTCGAGACCTGTCTGGGAATGCGGATGCTCTAGTTGAATGCCGACGCCACTCGTTGTTTCTTCCTCACAGCGCGCTTCTTAGGCATTGGCTGCGAAACTGCACTGCGTTGTGTAACAGTTTGAGTTAAGCCTGTAATTTTCGGTACTCCTGTTGATTTATAGATCCACATGTTTTCCACTTTATCAACTACTTGTTTAACACTTTGGTGCATTTCACCATCTTTGTCCAAAAATAAACCGCACATGAACACCATATCTGTACCATCGTACATTTCCATTTTCAATAAAATTTGTCCTTTGTTTCCCGGGTTTTGAACTGCGAAAGTATTCCCATCGTCCATCCATGACACTATGGGAGAATCATCTGTTGGTTTTGGCACCCATCCTGGTTTCTTGGTTTCCACTTCGATGGGAGTTGGCCTCCTTCGTCTCTTGCAGGCAGTGGTCGGTTTTACAAATGACGACTGAGGTGATGTCAATGTCTGATCACTAGCATTATTGTTCATAACCTCAATCTCCTGAATAAACGATTTGATATAGTCGTCCGCAGAAGCGTAAGCGTCCATGTTCACGTCCTTACCGTGCGACTTCAACCGTACTACTGACTGGTGGTGCGTCTGCTCACCCTTGAAGTAAACTGTACGCACTCGCTGTCAGACAATATTTCTGTTTGGCGTTCGCTTTTATTCACCCGCTGAAGTCAACTGTTACGTTACGGTGACGATCGATCTCGATGACGTTGTCCAGTTCGGCGTACACTATACAGTTGACGGTCTCGGACAACGCTTTGGAGAATCCAATTTCGATACGTAGATTACCGTTGCGCAGGAGATTCCAGTGACTCGACTCAGCCGCGGACATGTCCGGTGTCAAGTCGAACGCCATAAGACAATTACCGTACGGATAGTCACCTCTCTTGATCTCATTACCTGCGTCGGAGAACTGGATTCCAGTGCCGGTGACCAATGTGTAATAAGAGAGTATATATGTCTCACTGTTCAATGTGTAAACGGGCTGTAACGGTTTGGCCGGTACTTGTTCACCGTCCACGTACAATGCGAGATAATTCATATCGTAGTGTTGAAAGTTGTAGGGATTCTTCTTGAAATCTCCGTTGAACGCAAGATTACTGACCAGTCCAATTATCACACGTTTCGGTAACTGACCGAGAAATGCGCTGTCTAAAGCTTTACTCATTATACCGGAGGGTAGTGTGAAGGATTTCACTTCTACACGCGTGATCGGATACTTGGCCGTGCCGGTCTCGAGAGTTTTGCTGTGCGCCAACAATACGCTCGGATTGATCTTACATCGACGTACGAAAAGACTAATCTCTTTAATTGTCACCTTGTAGGTAGTTAGCGTTTTGGACATTATACAAAACGAGTTTCTGGATCTGTTAAGTTGCAATCGCATCTCGACACCGTTCAACATGAATTTGTTCTGATTGCACAGATCGATGTGCAATCGACCGACCATATCGCAAACATCGCTTTCTTTCGTGTGATCGCGACGCTTTTTCAATCCCTCGTTCAATTCGTCACAATCGTCCATTAGTCCGGCCGAATCTTCAAAAAACAGCTCGCTAGTCAGGTGCGAATTCTTCGCACTACATCCGTAGTTCAATAGGTTTTCCAAGTAGGCACGGTAAGCGTACGTGTTGTTTTGTGGTGACACCAGTTTATGATTGAGATAGAGATCCACTTGACTGAATATCGAGTGGAGCCAATTGTTCACCGGGCCCACCTCTTTAGCAGGTTGCCCACCGTCCGCTTTAGTGTCGTCCTGTTTCACAATAGCGGCTTTCACGTGTAATAACGTTTGTGTCAGGTCCGTGTACTCGTCACCGTGACCGGGTACTACAAACTCTATTGGCGAATCGTCCGTCAGCGATGAGATCGGTTTGTATTGAACCCATTTACCACTCTCGATGCTGGTCTGCGTAGGCGGTAACGAAAACAAGTCCAGTTCAGTCTTCACACATTCACACGATTTCTGATGAATAAACGACATTGTTATCGAATTAATGTAGACGTCCGTCTTCGAAGAAGTCTATCAAGAGACTGTGGCGTATCGCGACCCGCGCACCGCTTAGGGGGAGATTTTCGCTCCCCCTAACACATACTGGGTTAGGGGGAGATTTTCGCTCCCCCATACGTCAGGAATTGTTGAAGACTAGAACAAGAATGAGACCGTGACAACTGGTGTTCTGTTGATTTAATTACTAGGGGGAGATTTTCGCTCCCCCTAACACATAATGGGTTAGGGGGAGATTTTCGCTCCCCCATACGTCAGGAATTGTTGAAGCCTAAAACAAGAATGATACTGTGGGTGTTTGACAACTGGTGATTTATTGCTCGGAATTCGATACGGGCGGACTATAATGGGTTCCTGGAAGGGTCGCGTCGCCCTCCCGTCGGGGTATCAAATTACAGCATCCGCATTCCCAGACAGGTCTCGACTTGTCGGTTTTTTGTGTGAACACCTGCACCCTCCAGTCGAGGTATCAAATTACAGCATCCGCATTCCCAGACAGGTCTCAACTTGTCGGTTTTTTGTGTGAACACCTGCACCCTCCAGTCGAGGTATCAAATTACAACATCCGCATTCCCAGACAGTAGACTGGACGCGTCAGTCGGTTGTGCGAACAGCTGCCTCGGTGCAGAGTACTTGAAGGGGGGTGTATCGATACACCCCCCTTTGCAGTATATGTTCAAAGCATTGCAATTATATTCTCCTTAAAATTTGCATTCACTGTTAGTTCAATTGACCGCAAGCGCTGATGGGCTAGCTCTGTTGGTTGTAGCGTTACCCTGTTCAACTCTTGTATTAATTATCCAAAGTATGTCATGTGGGTACTGAGAATACTCGGCTTGACGAGGAGATTCCAAAAATGCAAAAAAAAAAGGTCAAAAGTGTGGTGCGGGCCCCTTTTTTGTAAACATCATCCAAAGTGTACGATGTGGGTACTCAAATGACTCGGCTCGACTAGACGAACAAGAATCTGCAATCAGAAATCTGATCCGAGGTTAGGTTAGGTTAGGTTAGGTTAGGTTAGGTTAGGTTAGGTTACGTTAGGTTAGGTTAGGTTAGGTTACCTTAGGTTAGGTTAGGTTAGGTTACGTTACGTTAGGTTAGGTTAGGTTAGGTTAGGTTAGTATTCGCAACAACAAAAATTCGCAAAAAAAAAATTCGCAAAAAAAAAAAAATTCGCAAAAAAAAAATTCGCAAAAAAAAAAATTCGCAAAAAAAAAAATTCGCAAAAAAAAAAAAATTCGCAAAAAAAAAAATTCGCAAAAAAAGTTTGCAAAAAAGTTCGCAAAAAAGTTCGCAAAAAAAAAAATTCGCAAAGTGTCACAGACGAGACCTCGGGGGGGGGGGAGGGGGGGGGGCGTCCCTCCTGTCCCTCCTGGAGTCGGACTGTCCAATATACCCTACTTATGGAGAATAAGAAAAAGTTTATGCCTCATTTAATTATGATCATAAATTAATATAACTTGGTATGTAGCGGTATGTAGCTTTACCTAGTTGAGTTATATTGATATTTGTATAAAAAAACACAATTTGTGTTCCTTGTTGCAGCAAACCTGCGTACTCAGCCCCCCATTTTATTCTTATGGAGAATGATTAAAATAGTATAAATTGCTTATTTATAAATGGATACGGATGAAACTTGGTATGTGGCTTCACCTGGTTGTGGTCTGTTGATATTTGCATTAAATCCTAATAATTTCTGTACCTACAGCAAACCTGAGTACTCAATCCCCATGTTATTCTTATGGATAAAAACTAAAATGTAATACATGGCTCATTTGTTAATATGTATCTATGAAACTTGGTAAGTGTCTGTATATAGTATATATATATATGCATTGGAAATTTGCTGAGTATGCAGGTTTGCTGCAACTGTGGTATTTGAATTGTTTTATATTGGTTTTCTCATCTATTTCACGATATTATTAATTAACTTTACTCCTATACAACTCAATCCTTTCCTTTTCCCAACTACATATTGAAACAGCGGGGTTCGAGAAAATTGTAAAATCTGTAACCGTGATTATTAAACCTTATTTAAAAGTTTACACCTTTCTCCTATTTAGAATACAAAAATGTACGAGTATTTAATTTTATAGCTCTTGAAAAATGTATCAAAGAACATCATGCACTTGATGTAACTGTCTTATCGCTCCCATTTAAAACAACCATTTTCTTTGTACCTTGAGCTCCAAGATGTAACATCAAAATTTATCGTCCCAATCGAATCACGCCACTTGTATAGCATACTCAAAGAATGTGAATACAATATTAGTTAACAATTTGCCAAAACAGTAATGTATAGGTTGGGAAGCTAGAGTAGTTTAATTTTCCTGTTAAAATTATCTAGTTGTTTATGACTTTAAGGTGCCGTCTAATAGAAAAATCAGATAAAAAATTGTAGAAAGTATTAAAAGTCTGTTAAGTTTAAAGAATTAAGGTTATAAACAGAAGAAAGCTTCTTGAACTGAACCGGGTATCAGTGACAGAAACAAATGGAGTGGCACAGAATTGAACAGCCCTGAACAATGACGTGACCCGGATATTGTAGAACTTGATATATCTACCAAACCTGTTTTTAGAAATAAACTTTAATCAAAGAAAGAATATATTTAGTGATAAAATTTAATTAAATATGTCTCTCAAATCCCAAAATTGTGTTTACACTTACATTTTACTTATATACCAGACGGTACGGATTTTACGTCGATCGGGTAACATCATCAGGTCCAATGTAATAAATAGGCTACCTCTTATTCTTTGGGATATTCACTTAAACTTCAATTGCATATAAGACGGTGAATAAAAACGAAGCATATAAACGATGGCAAAGGAATCGATTTCGGTCGGTCATGAATATCTATCACCTTACCGTCTCGAAAGTAAAGTGTAAATTTAAATAATTTTTTTAAGGTTGTAAGACTTTCAATTAAATCCCGTCATTTTCTCTTTCAACAATAAGAATAGTTTTAGTTAAGTTTTTTTTTAGTAGTGTTAAATTATTGTTGAATGTGTTTCGTAACATAATTCATAATTAATAAAACAGAAAATATTTTAAGAATAAGATACAATTTAATAGGATACATAATTTAACTGAAATATTTGGAGTTTCGTAACAATTTTAAATCGCAACACATCAGTTAATATCACCCTGAAAGGATTCGCCTAGCTCCAGCCAAAACATGATGACAACGAGCAAGTAAACAAATTGTAGAATAATGTTGTTCTAATGATTCAATGATACTCATCAGTATATCAACATCCGCTTTTGTACCAAGACTTATTTTGATCCCGTAAATTTCCTCGAGTCTACATATTATCGCACTGTGTGTACAGTAAGTTATATATTTTTAGTTAGTTTGTTTTTTATTGTAACTTTTTTTAACAAAAGCCAATTGCTGATCTTGGTATTCTAAGTAAAACATTGTAACGTATGTATAAATTATGGCATTTTGTACTCGAAACTTCAAGAGACTATCTGACTAATCTAACATTATGTTCTAAGAAGTTTGTATGTCTATTTTATCAAACACAATCTATCTTAATTTATAAAAGTATTATTATGACGCTATATCTATTTAGCATATTAATTTAAGTGCATTTGTCACGAACTTTCGTTGAAATATTGTTTCTATTAGTTTTGGGATTACAGTTATATGAATATAACATTGGTAGCAACAACCATAAGTCTGAAATTTAGTTAGACTATGGCAAAAGAGTAACATTATGTATTCGATAATAGTTTCAATATTTATATCATATGTATATGTAATGAAAATTTAATCAGAGCTTTGTATTTATAAGCAACTCACAACTATTTTATAAATGAGTCTTTTTTAAGGTTAATTTAAAATTTGTTGTTGATACGTGAAAAGTAGGGGGAATGCCCCCTACTGTGAAATAAGAAAGGGCGAAGAATTCTTGTCATCCAGTGGCACTAACAACCTACTTATGCAAATGTTCACATCAGCTTCAACATAAAGCCTTCCCTAAGTTAGTACCAACAAAGCCTTTATCTAAATTTTAGATCTTTATTCTTGAGAAACTTAAAAGCGTTTGATTATATAATTAATACAGTTTTTTTTATGAACAAATAATTAATTTAATTTAATCTGTTGTATACTTGAATTAAAACGCAAACTCGTTCATCTCATTGGTCAAGCTTTCCTACAAACATAATCAGATTTCATTGTGACTACTTTCACCTTTGAAAAGCAAATAGTAATAATAGTTTTTTCCAGTTTAACAAAGAAATCTACTATTCACAGGCGAGAAAAAGCTATTGTTTGTAATTTTTATTTGCCACGTTAATAACTATTTCCAGTCACAGCTAACTTGAGGTAAATGTATAACATTAGCAAATGAATTAAACAATTATTTATTTATGAATCCTTTTTAGTACTAAACCATTGGCTTATTTCCTTAGTCCTTTAAATATTATATATATAGGCTAGTTTTTCCTTATTAGTACTTTTCATGATGATGAAAATGTCTTTACCCTGAAACAAATTACTTATTTATCATATAATAATGAAATTGTAACAATTATAAACAAATTATTTGAAAAATTACATCATAAAACCAACGCAGTACTATTTTTTACCGAGCTTTCATTATTTGCAATGTGTTGGGAAATTATTTGTATACTGATCACACAAATCATAACTACTAGTAAACCTGTCGCGGCTTCGCTCGCGATCATCATTTATAAATATTGTGTTACCGTTCCAAAGCCAACATGGCCTGCTGATTATTTGTGTTTACTCTATCCAGCTGATTGCGTAAAACTTATAGTTATTTTCCAATGTCAAGCTTATGGGAAAAACTCAACTTTAAGGGGCCCCAGGGCCTCACTCACAAATTATTTCTCTATAAAAAAAGTTTCCTGCACAACTTCACGTTAGGCTCTTTCCAATGACACCAAAAACATGAAAATCGGTTCAGTAGTTTAGGAGGAGAGATTGTCATAAAAAACCTGCTCGCCTATTAAATAAGTATAGATATTAGATCTATTTGTTATTTCGTTATTATAATTAGGTAAAAAGCTATGCACGAACACACTTATTAAATAATGAAGGACAAACCTTTCTTACCTATTTAGGTTTAATTGAGAGTAACAAAAAATGAACAGTACTCACTAAATAATGAGCAGTCCAAACCTATACACCTTAAAATATGCACCTAATAAATTTACACCTTATTTATTAATTGCGGGAAATTTTAGGTTCACCAAGCTAAATACTATATATCATTTACTTCATTATGGAATATAATGTCATCTTGAATAGCAAATTAAATTAAAGCAGATAAATAAGGCGATAATATAGAAAACCGTTCTCAGAATGAAAATTAATATCTGGTATCGACCGTTCAAGAGATGCCGATTATTAAGGGTATCTAGCAACAGGATGAATTACTGCAATACAACATTTTTTGCAGTCTCGTAAAATACTTCCCTGTTATTTGTATGCATATGCTTGGTTTTTTAGTAAAAAAAAATAATTAAAATTAAATAACTAATGCAATCTCAGCTATTAATTTAAAACTGACCATGAATAATTCATACCCGATTAGAAAAAAAGTATTGTATTCTTGAATATATGTTTTAAATCATACTAAAAATGAAATTGACTATTTAATTCTTTAATATTTATTTTAAATACAGTTTGACGCGTATTGTGTCATTATATTGTACTGTATATTTCAAATTAAAATATGTGTATATATATTTCTTTTTAATAACAATAACAAATAAAAAATCAGTTAATTCATATATTAGTTTCGAAGAATAAACAAAATCAATCTGCTGAAATTTTAACTATTATTACTGATTTCAGGAAATTCACGTAACAAATGTATTCTAAAGTAGAATTGTAGTATTATAGTTGCATCCAATAACTAAATATACACGTTCTTTGCTTATTTTTGTTTTAAGTTACTCCTTCCAAAGAGGAATACACCCTAAGTGAACTTGCACTGAAAAAATGTCTAAAAACTCACAAAGTTTACCTTTGAGTTGGTTATTTCATGTATTTAATTCAAGTACTGTATATTCCTTTTTACAACTGTTCATGAGAAAATGTGAGTTTAAACATCAATAAAAACGATAGGTACTTAATGTTGCTGTTTTCAGAATTTTCTCAGTTGTATGTATACCTTCTTATAAGAAAGAAGATCTGTAAAACGTTTCTTTAAAAATATTGCAGTTTAGTTTAGCATAAAATTCTGTAACAAAAGTAATGACGATCCTAGTATTGAGTAGACGTGTGATGATTGACAATTAAAATATCCAGTCAGTGTCTGAATTTTTAGGTAGTCAGTCTATTGTAATTTTAAATTAGACAGGGTTTTCATAAGTTCATTGTACACTTAAAATGTTATGTTTTTTTATTTTAAAATGCGGTGGCTCCATTAGAACTGTTACAGAGACCTGATGATAATTATAACCGATAACGTTCAATTATTTATCTGACTATAGTTAAGAAACACACAATTATAATCAATTTTCTATTACTGTTGTAATCATAGGATACAAATTTGCAAACAATGTTGGTGCATGTGTATTTTACTGATAAACGTATAAAACTAAAACGGTCCATGCATTGGCAGTTAAAAAATAACCTTAAGACTACTGCTATAAAATGACAAACTTAAGCAGAAAAAATTGTTTTTAATTATTTCATAGAGCTAATCACAAGTTATTTAAAAGTATGTTAACAAAGTTCCTTCGTTGATTATTATTATCTCTGAAAGTCTACCCGTTAATGAAGCGAGGGGAGGCCAGATGTAATACCTTAGCCTTAGGTACACTTTTTCCACTTTCTATATGATCTTTTCATTTAAATCATAAATAATTACATCCTTCAAAACAAAACTCAGTTGTCTATTTTATTTTAGTAATTTGTTTCAGTAAAGTTTCTTTTCACTTAAAAGATATCACTTAAAATATATTATTCTGTGATATACTTTGTGGGAAAACCTTATATATAATAAAATTAGTTTCGATACAAGTTTAATTTAAAAAAATATGTTAATCATGAATAACACAAATTGTTTAGAAACATAATTAATGATAATTTCTGTTTATTATTACATGGAAAGATATCGTGAACATTTTGTTAACCTTCTGTGAAATGCTATGAAAATTACATACCCCCGTCGCAGCAAACCTCTGTACTCAGCGAATTTCTAGTGTCTTAATACCACATAAAGCCGCTTACCAAGTTTCATAAAAATATATTCACAAATAAGCGATAAATACAATTGTAATTATTCTCCATAAGAATAACATTGGGGATGAAAACGCAGGTTTGCTGCAACAATGAACCCAAAATAATGGGTTTTTATGCAAATAACAATAAAACTCATCTAGGTTAAGTCAAATACCAAGTTTCATTCATATACATTTATAAATAAGCGATATATAACATTTTAATTATTCTCCATAATAATAACATGGAGACCGAGTACCTAGGTTTGCTGCTACAGGAACCATACATGAAAATTTGGTTGTTGTGCAAACAACAACAAACCACTGCCAGATGAAGCCATATGCCAAGTTTCGTCAGTTTATATTCATTAATAAGCGAGATATAAAATTTGTATTTTTCTCCATAAGAATAGCATCAGACAACGTACTGTGTTTAGCACTTGCAGTATCTCAGTAACCAATTGACGTAGAGCAATGATAAAAATACCAAATTGTTTGTTTTTTAAGCTGAATTCAATGGTATAAATTAAAATTTGATTTAAATAAAAATGACATGTGAAAACCCCCCAGAAAACATGTTTGGAGTTCAAACCCAACCCCCCTTTGGATGCTGCAATTCGTCTGGTTTTTGAACTCGTTCAAATAAAAGGTACGTTACACATCTTTACCAAATTTTATTAAGATCGGACCTTTTTTACAAGAGTTATCGTGCTTACGGACACACACATATATACATATTTACATATATAAAAATTTGAACTAATGGTGTTTTTGGCATTTGGGGACCACAAAACAAAAAGTTACGATGGTCTCGGGCTTAAATGTTACCATGAGACCTACGGTAATAGCTTCTTCCCTTTAGGGGAAATTCGCTAAAAGGCCGATAAATGTTAAAACATCAATTGCTAAGTACGCCTAGTCCCAGGACAACCATAAAACTGGTCTATACTAGTTTTGATGTTGACATTGGGTACAGCAATGAAATTGTCATTACATATGGTAAGTATTTTGGCTGTCCATTATGACAAACTTCCCTTTCACCTATGGTCCCTCCATTTGCAGCGGCTAAGGACAGAATCTCCGGGTTTGGTCCTCAACCTGCCAACCTGAGAATGGGTGGTTCCTGTCTGTTGTACATGGATACCCTGTCAGTTGAGTTGACCAGCTGGAGTGCAGAATGCGGGTCCCCTGTTTGAGAGCCTCATCCCAGCTGTCACAGGGGCACTGGAGTTGTCCCTCCGAAGAAGGGTCAAATGGCTGCCGTCCCAACCCACCCTTTCCTTTCCTGCTAGTCCTATCCTTCCGGTAACCTGCACAATATTCCCAATTGTGGAAGATGTGCCTAGCAGCTATGCTGGGGTTTCCGCAACAATGATGAATGAATGGTGAATAATGATGATGAATTTCTGTTATAAATTAGTTGATTGAGATATACTAGTTGAGGTTGGGGGTGAGATTTAAACGCCCCTACTTTTTACAAATGTTGAAATAACAACCCTGGACTGATGCCGATCATTATCGGATAGTATGTATGTTATTAATCTATGTTCGGTCCCCATCTTTGATCCACCATATGGATGGATTCAAATTTATTTTCAAAGTAAAGGTTGGGTATTTTCCCATTATTTTAGCGAATTTCCCCTATAGGGAAGAAGCTATTACCGTAGGTCTCATGGTAAGACTTAAGCCCGAGACCATGATAACTTTTCATTTTGAGGTCCCCAGATGCCAAAAACACCATTCGTTAAAATTTTTATATATGTATATATATATATATATATATATATATATATATATATATAAATGTGTCCGTAAGCACGATAACTATCGTAAAAAAGGTCCGATCTTAATGAAATTTGGTACAAATGTGCAAAGTACCATTTATTTGAACGAGTTCGAAAACCAGATGAATTGCACCATCCGAAGGGGGTTTTTTGGGGGGTTTTGTACCCCAAAAATGAGGTTTTTGGGGTTTTCACATTTAATTTTAATTTAAATCAAATTTTAATTTATACCATTGAATTCAGCTTAAAAAAACAAACAATTTGGTATTTTGACCATTGCTCTACGTCAATTGGTTACCGAGATATTGAAAGTGCTAAACACAGTACGTTGTCTAATGTTATTCTTATGGAGAAAAAGGAAAATTGTATATCTCGCTTATTTATGAACATAAACTGGCGAAATTTGGTATATGGCTTGATCTGGTTATGGTTTATTGTTGTTTGCACAAAAAACAATTTTTCGCCTATGGCTCCTGTAGCAGCAAACCTAGGTACTCGGTCCCCATGTTATTCTTATGGAAAATACTTAAAATGTTATATATCGCTTATTTATGAATGTATATGGATGAAACTTGGTATGTGACTTCACTAAGATGAGTTCTATTTATATTTGAATAAAAACCCATTATTTTGTGTGCCTTGTTGCAGCAAACCTGCGTACTCATCCCCAATGTTATTCTTATGGAGAATAATTAATATTTTAAATATCGCTTGTTTGTGAATACATTTCTTATGAATCCTGTTAAGTGTTATAATGTGTTATGTTATATATTCATTGGAAATTCACTGAGTATGCAGGTTTGCTGCGACGGGGGTATTTAACTATTTCTTTGCGCTAAACTCAATGGCGTAATCAATTTTTTTTAATGTTTATTTTTCTACAGATATTGGCACCTAAATAAAATTAATTTTGAAGTGAGTTTTTAATACCCCAACTATATTTCGTTCCAATAATTTGTACAATTTAATTGTCAGTATCCTAAAGTGGGGGGGGGGGTATTTAACAGTTACTCTGTAAGTGATTGGGTTAGACAGCAAGTACAGACACAGTTAATTTAATCGCATATAGAAGTGGATCTAAAGGGAGCGATCGTGTTACGTTAACCCTCGTGTTTGTTTCAGACACTTGCGATTACAACTTTGTGTTTATGGGCATACACCCAGCTGGCTTTATGCTTTACACGCCGTGGATGCACAACTTCGCGGTGGTCTTTTTACATTGAGAAGCAATCAATACAAAATTGGCATTTTATTAAAAGAGTAAATTACCAGATAGTGTGACTTTATTGAAATCTTAATATTTCTACCGATGAACATTTTAATTAAATATACAAAAGTTCGTATTCTTGAAACATTTAGCCTTGTTTATACTGCCAACTAATTATGCCAAAAATCTATTACACATGGACCATCATTAAAATAAATCACGTTATTTAGAAATAAGTTACACGTACAGTTAATTAGTAAAGTGTTTGAGTGAGCTACTTTCATCTGGGAAGCCTGTCCCTCTAAATTTAAATACCAGCACAATAATCATAACGGTTTCATTTCACGAAGACAATCCGTCTCGGTACACTTTGAGAAATGGACGTTTCAGCAGTATAACAGTTGTTTAATATGTAGTAAGTTAAAAAAAAAACTATTTTAAAGCCACCCTAAGTTTGCAGATTTATTTTTTTCTTGTATACACCAATGTCATTTATCAAATGTTTTGGAGATAACGAAACTATCCTCTCAAAATCAATTTCGCACCCCAGAAATCCAAACCACATAGAAACAATCCTCCCGATCCAGTCCTTTACTTGCACATAAACTCAATGACTTGACAGTCGCATAGTGACTGTAACCTTTATGCATATATCATGCTGTATAATTAGTGTTGTGTAATTAATTTATGCGTTTCAACCATAAATATATATTTTTTAGGGATTTTTGATTAATATTTTTGTTTTTGTTTTTGTTTTAATATTTTGTAATAATCATAACGGTTTCATTTCACGAAGACAATCCGTCTCGGTACACTTTGAGAAATGGACGTTTCAGCAGTATAACAGTTGTTTAATATGTAGTAAGTAAAAAAAAAAAACTATTTTAAAGCCACCCTAAGTTTGCAGATTTATTTTTTTTCTTGTATACACCAATGTCATTTATCAAATGTTTTGGAGATAACGAAACTATCCTCTCAAAATCAATTTCGCACCCCAGAAATCCAAACCACATAGAAACAATCCTCCCGATCCAGTCCTTTACTTGCACATAAACTCAATGACTTGACAGTCGCATAGTGACTGTAACCTTTATGCATATATCATGCTGTATAATTAGTGTTGTGTAATTAATTTATGCGTTTCAACCATAAATATATATTTTTTAGGGATTTTTGATTAATATTTTTTTATATTTAAAATGTTTTATATTTTTCATGTAGGTATTGCATTTTTGCAAGTTTTAAGCTGGAATTTTATTTTGCGTCTATTTATCCTGGTATTTCCTAGCTCAGTATTACTTTTGTTATTAAAAACGAAAATGGTTCACATCCTAGTAACACTCTTGCCTACTTGGTATTCAACTGCCTGCCACCATACTTATGCAAATGCTTACAGTCTCTTCAGTAAACCACCTATGAGTGGTCACAATCGTATGTAGTTTTATAGGATTGTATACGTTTGTTTTAGGATTGTCAATTGTACCGTATTTATGTCAGCAATATTTTTTTATAATATGGGTTGAGAAAGATATTACCAATTCATATCTTGTCACATAATTCATCCTTTTTTTATTTTATAGTACATTAAATTACTACATTCAGCCACCTATTGTAGTCTCCTTCTATAAGAGATTCACAAAACCGATTAATTTTGTTCTTATTGTAAAAGGAATGATATGTTGTAATGTAAATTAATCGGGAGAAAATGATCAACTAATTTGTGCATTACGTTTTCTTAGTTCAATAAAGAAAGATTTTGTATATATTTATACATTATTGCTCGCTTATGACTCGTAAGGCCCTTGCTGTAGGTAGTTTAGAGCAACATCGACTATTCTTGCTATGAATATCTCCTCTAGAATATAAATTATAATTCCGTTTGATGTCATGTGTTTTAACATGCATGTTTAACATGTTTTAAAGTTTTTGGTGATTTTCACGAGTAAAGTTTTTCTAGGTTTTCAATATTATGTTTATTTTGCCTTTCCTGATAGAAAATGTTGCAGTAACATCATTTGAAAAACTTGTTACGCTGTCGAGTTATATACGACATATCTAAGATAATGCCAGTAAAAATATATTTTTTTATCTAATTCATATCATTGCCTGTATTATTAGCATGACTTGAGTACGTATAGCTCGAGGTAGTAAGTCGTAAGTAAATAAACAAAAGCGTCATTTAACAAGATGCAATCCAATATACTACCCATACTTGTAAAACTTTTGTAAATCTAATAAGAGTCTGGATTTTGCTAACGAACATCGTTCAGTATGCTGTTATATGAATAATATAATTTTTCTTTGTAACGGTGACTAAAAAGATAGTAATCAAAAGGGTAAATAGAGCAAAGTAGATGGAAAACACGAACTAGGACTTAAATTGTCAACACTGAACTCTCGAGAGACTAACTGTCCGGGCAGTCACAAAATAATCTGAAAATCTACGACAAGAAACAAATGAAGTTCCGTAAATCGATCTGATACACCCATACTGTGGCCTGAATCGAGAAACTCATTTGCATTTTTCACTTTGTTATTCATTTGAATTTAACATGAAAAATGGTGAATACAAAAACTAATTTATTTATTATTAAATAAATGTCAAATTGATGGTTGCCAAAATATAACACAAATGTGATTTTTTATAGAACAATATAAAAATAAACTACTAACAAAAATAACGTAATAGTGGATTTTAAATGTGTCCTTATTTTGTCCGTATATTTAATAATTCGTCTAATGTAAAACATGTGCGATGATAATAAATCAATCTGCCCAAATAAAGTGTTCTGTTTATTTTAAATTATACTTTTTAGTTACTTGGTAAAGATCATGAGCTCTAACTTTTGAATTATGGTTAAAATACCATAAAAAATTGGTTTAGTATGCTTAAAATAATATATGTTATAGTTATACATTTTAAGAAAGCATTTCAAAATAGTTAGTTCTAAAATCAAACTATTGAAAAATTAATACAGGACATATTAAATGCATTTATTATTATATAATTTATATTATTATAAATGATCAAATGGTATCATGAGTCTATCAAATATAGCAAACTAAGGACAAATAATACAATAAACAGTAAATTACATTCAGTTGAATCAAACAATATGAAAATACTATGAATTATATGGCTACAGTTTGTTAAAAAAGAACAAGCTCTTTTTAATGCCTTGAATTTCAATTGTTTATAAATATATTCCTTAAAATAAACTAATAACCGGTTGTAAGGAAAACAGTTCAGCGCTAATTGCTGTTGAATAACACTAGATCTGGTGGTTAGACAAGACTTGAAAGTGGTTTGAATATTAATATCGCCGTTCCCTATTGTAAACGTTAGTTGAAGTTGTCTAATTCTATTATGAATTTCTCACCTACAGTTAAGTTCGTCCTTGCTTATTTGAAATATGGCCGAGTTGGGACTACTTATAATGGTCTTCAATACTGAAAATGTATTGAATTGGTGTAATGCATGTGAAACAAACTTGCATAAGTGTGGTCAGCTGGAGGTAGTTTATTGTACGTGCTTGTTTGACATTGTGTAAACTCGTCATCTCTATACTCTATAAATATAATCTATAAATAGTTTTGATTATGATTAAATTTCGATTAATATTATTTTTCTGTCTTCCAGTAACAAAATATTCAATTTAATAAAATTAAGTTTTTAAATATTGGAATAAAATATAGACTCCAATATTTTACTTAATACCTAGTTATGATTTTCAGTTTGATATAACGTATTTATCGGAGATGTTTTAATGTTTGATATCAACTGTCAAACCAAAATTAATTTTCCTAATGTTCACCGTACAATGTAAAATATTATGTCTGATGTTTACTTCTTTGCCAATTAATTAAAATTTCTTCGGAAGCTTTTACATGGTGAATTCATTTTAGTATTAAATAATTAAATTGAAATCTATCTTAAATATTCTAGTTAAATATTTTAAACTTACAATTTATTAAACCAAAAAATATTTAATCGTGTATAAACAGAAAGAGTTGTTTACAGACGTTGAACGGATTCTTACATAGTTAAAGGAGTTATAATGTGAAGTGAGCTAAGTACAGTAGTAATTATGGTAGCGTTAACGTATACACTATCTTAAAATAAAGCTAAGCTATCTAAAATATAGTTTCAGTAAAATTATCATTAAGATTCCAAAATGTATCACCCTGTAAGCTAATTACTCAAATTTAAACAATAATTCAATAATTCGAGTTTGAAAGACTACAACGATCTGTGAGATGTCAGCACTTCAATCAAAGGAATCATGAATTTTACTTAATACTACACTTAATTTGGGAATACATATTTGACATTTTGCAAGAGAAGTTACGAATTGTATAAAATATTGTATATGTAACTGTTTTTACAACAAAAACGCATATACTACACCTACAATACTATACAAATAAAAGAAGAAAAAATTTGTTTATATAAAAATAAAAAATTATATACTGTATAGAGAAGCATAGATGAAGTAATCCTGCAGTGGCTTGCAAAGAGGGTTGTCTCAAGTATTATGCAAATAATGCGCACAACAATATTACTGCAGATTTTAGTTGAGGATCTGCATAATTTACATAGAACTCATTTATCATACAGTGTAGAATTTACGTAGTAAGCTTTTCATTGTGGCTATGTAAATAATTAATAATTTTTGGAACAAAATATATTGTGTGTTAAAAAAAATAAATATTTATTAAAAGTTTCATTATAATTCTCTATTTTAATTAATTATGTTTAGCATTAAAACCGTCATAAAGTTGTTTCATAAAAGCCTGCATTCTCAATGTCACATCAAAGCTGTAACTGATAACCTCGTAACAAAACCAAAGCAATATTGTTACACATTAATTGAATGACGTTTTTACTTCAATTGAGAAGTCCTAATTAATAAATTATAGTTATGAAATGCAACTTGTGTTGTCAAAAATTGTGGAATTTATGAACTCAAAGTTTCTTAGACACTTGATCATTTTTATGGAGAAATAAAATTGATAACCGCTCAAACCGTATCAAATCAGTCTACAGAATTAGTTTATTCTATTTAAATTGTTCGCGAAATGGCTAATCCTATAGGACATTCACTACATCACAAATGCAAATGTTGATGCCTACTTAATATAAAACACAAACTTAGGTTCCAGGCTAGCATAATATATAAACTAAACAGTGTCAATAATGTAATATATTTCATGGGAACAAGCTATTGAAATTGCGCATCAGGCTGCAAAAGTCGATTAAAATTATTAATTGTTATTAATGTTCAACATAAAATATGTTCGGGTAAAGTAATTTAGCAAGATATAGGCTACATTTAAATAACACAATTTTTACAGTTTCGGACGATTAAATAATCTTCTACTAAATTTGTAGTTTGAAACATACAAGTTCTTGTTTTCACATTTACATTGATTACAATTTATTTTTCAACGTAAGTGATTTGTCAATTTCCTCAAATTATAAATAACAAATATTTGACGTTCTAAGTAAGTTGTGTCCCAACAGTCGCGGTTAGTTATTTATCGATCCCAGAGGAGATAAACAGACCCAGGACAATAACAACCATTTTTCAACCCCCTTCCAACAATCCCTCCCCCTTTATAACACTGATGTTTCTACTTGAATTTTCCTTTTCTGCAAATTATTTTAACCGTTAAAAAATATTTAAAATAATATATTATTGAAAGAATCGTAGTGACCTATATGCACACGTTGGTGAGGTGTTGGTGTGTATGTACTCTGTGAGGTGTGCTTGTGCTAGAGGGTAAAGTTTTAAGAGATTACGGAAAATATGTTCCTTTATTCATCATTATTTCCTAGAAATTACTTAACAGCTCCACCTTTAAAACAACGGAGCGGAAAGGTAACTTAAGATTGTCTCATTAGAAACTAATGATGTAATGTTCAGCTAAACATAATGTTAAACTTCGCTTGACATTTACAAAAGCTGGTACAAATGCACTAAAGGGAACTCTAACCGTAACAGCACGAGGTGGCGGTTAGGTTAGGTTAGATTGTATTCAAATTTGCGCGTTATTTGGCGTTTTTTACTTTGTTACCCTATATCAAAAACGTTTTACCCTGAAAAATTTACGAAATAAAGAGTGAATTTTGTTCCAAAAATGTTGTAAACAATAATAATGATTAGGATTTGTTACTAGACAAAGGAAGGAAATACTAGATAAAGGAAATCGTTACTCAAAATAAAAACCCTCTTCACAATTTTTACGAAGTGTTGACAGAGATTTTTTGTAATTGTTGCTTTTGTGTCATATTAGATGAATCGATAGTATCATAAATAATATATATTTGTCTCTAAACATACTATTGTTTTTTAACTCTCAACATATCTACATTCTAATATCATTGGAAATTATAAATCATAACTAACCGGTTTCATTTAGTTTGGGGAGCAGAAAGATGCTGAATGAAATTAATCAAAAGGCTAACGATTTTAAAAATTTAAATCTAGTTCTATCTTACCAAAGTATAATGGTTAAATCAATATATATTATAAATGTAAGTGTGGTTTGTGGGTATGTTCCGGAAAAACTCCAAAACCAACCACCGCATCCCCGTGAAAGTTATATGGTAGGGTAGCCCTACATTCCCCATATATGAAGAAGGTTTTATTTTTTAACTGCAAGGGTTGGGCTTGGAGAAAAATCAATATATATATTATAAATGTAAGTGTGGTTTGTGGGTATGTTCCGGAAAAACTCCAAAACCAACCACCGCATCCCCGTGAAAGTTATATGGTAGGGTAGCCCTACATTCCCCATATATGAAGAAGGTTTTATTTTTTAACTGCAAGGGTTGGGCTTGGAGAAAAATCAATATATATATATTATAAATGTAAGTGTGGTTTGTGGGTATGTTCCGGAAAAACTCCAAAACCAACCACCGCATCCCCGGGAAAGTTATATGGTAGGGTAGCCCTACAACCCCATCTATGAAGAAGGTTTTATTTTTTAACTGCAAGGGTTGGGCTTGGAGAAAAATGAATAGCACCCGAGATCGCGCGCAACTCTCTTTGTCTAACAAACGGAAGTCTCAATTAGTTATCTTTGTCTGCAACGGGAAATTGAAATTTTCAGTGATTTGAGGTTGCAAGAGAGAGTCAATCACAAAAATATTTTAAAATAAATCGTCAGAATGTTCTAGAATCTAAATATAGGATAATTTCAAGAAATTACATCCTAAACATCTGTTCTCTAAAGATCCATTTCTCTAAAGGTCCAGAAAATTTGTTCTCACAAATTTTATTCTAGCGAAAGACCCTCAAAATTCAATCTTAGAAAGTTCCATTCTCATCATTTTCATTCTAGAAAATTCCAATCCAGAAAGTTTCTTTCTAGAATGTTCTATTTAAAAAAATTTATTCTAAAAAGGTCTATTCTAGAAAGTTCTATTCTAAAAAGTTCTATTCTCAAAATTTTCATTCTAGAAAGTTCCATTTCAGAAAGTTCCTTTCTAGAATGTTCCATATTGAAAACTTTTGTTCTAGAAAGTTCTATTCACAACATTCTTATTCCAGAAAGTTCCTTTCTAGAATGTTCCATATTGAAAATGTTTGTTCTAGAAAGTTCCATTCTAGAAATGAAATTTTAATTTCACTATTGTTCCCACTATGGATACTAACCCCCGTGTCAACTGTCGACTGACGGTTGACAGTTGTCAAATGAATAAAATTAGAGTTTTGTCTGTACATTGCTTGGAATTATGAAATTTTTGCATATTTTCACGTTTTACACCCTAGGGAAACCAAAACAAATCTTATCTAAATTTATGTCTGTCTGTCTGCCGGTGACGCTCAAGGACGGGTTTTTGTTCGCTTTTCACTGGAAAACGGGTGCACTGACATTAATGAAACTTTGTTTCTTTTTTCTACATACATTCCCCATCTATGAAGAAGGTTTTATTTTTTAACTGCAAGGGTTGGGCTTGGAGAAAAATCAATATATATTATAAATGTAAGTGTGGTTTGTGGGTATGTTCCGGAAAAACTCCAAAACCAACCACCGCATCCCCGTGAAAGTTATATGGTAGGGTAGCCCTACATTCCCCATCTATGAAGAAGGTTTTATTTTTTAACTGCAAGGGTTGGGCTTGGAGAAAAATGAATAGCACCCGAGATCGCGAGCAACTCTCTTTGTCTAACAAACGGAAGTCTCAATTAGTTATCTTTGTCTGCAACGGGAAATTGAAATTTTCAGTGATTTGAGGTTGCAAGAGAGAGTCAATCACAAAAATATTTTAAAATAAATCGTCAGAATGTTCTAGAATCTAAATATAGGATAATTTCAAGAAATTACATCCTAAACATCTGTTCTCTAAAGATCCATTTCTCCAAAGGTCCAGAAAATTTGTTCTCAAAAATTTTATTCTAGCGAAAGACCCTCAAAATTCAATCTTAGAAAGTTCCATTCTCATCATTTTCATTCTAGAAAATTCCAATCCAGAAAGTTTCTTTCTAGAATGTTCTATTTAAAAAAATTTATTCTAAAAAGGTCTATTCTAGAAAGTTCTATTCTAAAAAGTTCTATTCTCAAAATTTTCATTCTAGAAAGTTCCATTTCAGAAAGTTCCTTTCTAGAATGTTCCATATTGAAAACTTTTGTTCTAGAAAGTTCTATTCACAACATTCTTATTCCAGAAAGTTCCTTTCTAGAATGTTCCATATTGAAAATGTTTGTTCTAGAAAGTTCCATTCTAGAAATGAAATTTTAATTTCACTATTGTTCCCACTATGGATACTAACCCCCGTGTCAACTGTCGACTGACGGTTGACAGTTGTCAAATGAATAAAATTAGAGTTTTGTCTGTACATTGCTTGGAATTATGAAATTTTTGCATATTTTCACGTTTTACACCCTAGGGAAACCAAAACAAATCTTATCTAAATTTATGTCTGTCTGTCTGCCGGTGACGCTCAAGGACGGGTTTTTGTTCGCTTTTCACTGGAAAACGGGTGCACTGACATTAATGAAACTTTGTTTCTTTTTTCTACATACATTCCCCATCTATGAAGAAGGTTTTATTTTTTAACTGCAAGGGTTGGGCTTGGAGAAAAATCAATATATATTATAAATGTAAGTGTGGTTTGTGGGTATGTTCCGGAAAAACTCCAAAACCAACCACCGCATCCCCGTGAAAGTTATATGGTAGGGTAGCCCTACATTCCCCATCTATGAAGAAGGTTTTATTTTTTAACTGCAAGGGTTGGGCTTGGAGAAAAATGAATAGCACCCGAGATCGCGAGCAACTCTCTTTGTCTAACAAACGGAAGTCTCAATTAGTTATCTTTGTCTGCAACGGGAAATTGAAATTTTCAGTGATTTGAGGTTGCAAGAGAGAGTCAATCACAAAAATATTTTAAAATAAATCGTCAGAATGTTCTAGAATCTAAATATAGGATAATTTCAAGAAATTACATCCTAAACATCTGTTCTCTAAAGATCCATTTCTCCAAAGGTCCAGAAAATTTGTTCTCAAAAATTTTATTCTAGCGAAAGACCCTCAAAATTCAATCTTAGAAAGTTCCATTCTCATCATTTTCATTCTAGAATATTCCAATCCAGAAAGTTTCTTTCTAGAATGTTCTATTTAAAAAAATTTATTCTAAAAAGGTCTATTCTAGAAAGTTCTATTCTAAAAAGTTCTATTCTCAAAATTTTCATTCTAGAAAGTTCCATTTCAGAAAGTTCCTTTCTAGAATGTTCCATATTGAAAACTTTTGTTCTAGAAAGTTCTATTCACAACATTCTTATTCCAGAAAGTTCCTTTCTAGAATGTTCCATATTGAAAATGTTTGTTCTAGAAAGTTCCATTCTAGAAATGAAATTTTAATTTCACTATTGTTCCCACTATGGATACTAACCCCCGTGTCAACTGTCGACTGACGGTTGACAGTTGTCAAATGAATAAAATTAGAGTTTTGTCTGTACATTGCTTGGAATTATGAAATTTTTGCATATTTTCACGTTTTACACCCTAGGGAAACCAAAACAAATCTTATCTAAATTTATGTCTGTCTGTCTGCCGGTGACGCTCAAGGACGGGTTTTTGTTCGCTTTTCACTGGAAAACGGGTGCACTGACATTAATGAAACTTTGTTTCTTTTTTCTACATATGCGTGAGAAGGTTTTTTGGGCACTATAAACTGGCATACGCCTTTTAAAAAAATAATGGCGGCCGCTCAAAAACGTGATTTTGTGCGGTTTTGGTCATGTTTTGTTCGCTTTTCACGGGAAAACTGGTAGACCAATTTTTATGCAACTTTTTTTCTATGTTCTATATGTGCGTTAGAAGGTTTTAGGGTAATTGGATTGTTTTAAATTACCTTAGGACACTGCTCCATAGGGTTTTAAAGATCCTATGCTATTCTTATGGACAAAGCATTTATTTATATTGAACCAGATGATGGCATAGTTATTCTATAAATAGGTGTTGTAGTTCTTTTTAAAACGTTGAGTGAAGATTGGTAATAAATAACATAAGTGGATATATGATCTAAATCTATATTTGTCATACTCATGCACTCACTGACATAGTGATCACTTTATCTAAGAAACGACAATGTCTATTGAAGATAACATTTTGGATGGTGGTTCCCCTTATGCTGCAGATTCACAATAAGAATATGTTTTAACAAATCCTATAAGATTCTTCGCTAATTTACTTTTTTGGCAATTTTATGAGTATTAGTATTTACTGAACCTTGGTAAGTTACATTTCGGTAGGAACATAACTAACACATCAGAACAAAACGCAAGCCTATTCCTGTTACGAAAATGTTTAAGGGCTTCGCCCCCCGGAATTTTAAAATACAATATTTTAAAAATCTTGCATATACTCTTGGACTGATGGACCTGAAATTCGGTAGGAATGTAGCTGATAGGTCAGTGCAGACATTTACCTACTCCAGACACAAATATACTCAAGGACTCTGGCCCAATGGTCTTTAATATAAGCGTGTTAGTCATAACACACCAACTACTCAACCAGTAGAGCTGAAATTTGATGCCTTAAAGGAAATATGAAACAACATCATGGGGAGTCACGGTGTTGTTCTCTGGAGATTTCACATAGACCCTTTGTCGTAAGTGAGACATGAGTGGAGGAGTCTACACCTCTCTAAAATTATATTTTATGTAGCCGACCACTGAGCGTCTGAACTTAACAGTAAATATGAACATGTATTTTTGAGAAGATTAAGGGGTTGAGCAGTTTTCTTATGCGCTTTTAAAAGTTGAGATTGGGACATTGAAAAACAAATTAAGTCTCAGAAACATCTATCCTTCACTCGGCACTATCGATGAATCACAGGATTTATTGATTGACAGTTTGTTACACCGAGGTTCATAAACAGTTTAATCTGGAAAGTGCCTGGCTCTGTGATTGTGCCATCCTCACGTCCACCAATGAACAAGCAGCGTAGATCAACACAAATGTAGGTCTATTCCAAAGGGAGGAACGATCATATACAATATTTAATACTGTTCATTAACCATGACCACTGTTAGAACAGTTCTTATATATTGATTTACATTTATTTAAATAAAATCAAAGTAGTCATATGTTTTTAAAACATATGATTTTTCCAAGTTTAAATTGTTTATTTACAATTATAATGAAAACAGGACCTGGCAAGAATAGTGATTTTAAAAGTTGTTTGTCAATGTTTTTAAAGTTTAATGTTTCGTTACATTGCTATTTGTTTATTGGAATGTAAAGATTAATGTATCAAAGTATTTAAAATGTTAAAGTAAACAGGGTTAATATTTTGTTGTACTTGAGTTCTTTTATTTCTAAAATCGAATCCAAAGTGTTACGTGTACCGATTTGGAGTCGCAAAAACCGCACCGTTCATTACCCGACAGAGTTCCTCGACTTGACAACAGTAGCCTAACTATCTACCCATAGTATATTTCATTAACTTTAATTCTACTTTAAAAGTGTAAAATGTAATTTTAATATTGTAAAATTACGTGGGTTGTTAGTTTTTTTAGTTAATCTACCATTTATATACAACCCGTACGAAGGACGGGTACACAGCTAGTATATAATAAACGTAGGACATGTTTGAACAGTATTAACATATCCAAATAGTAAAAGCACTGATAATGCAAGAATCTAAAGGAAAATGATGAAATAACTGCAAAGATTGTTACCTAATTCGGCGAACAAATATGTTGTGGTTATATACAGGCTGGATTGCACAGCAGAGGGTTGGTTGATTAAAGCTAAGATGAGACCCTATGTGTAACATACCCAACCCACTACTTCCCCTATGCTCACCATCAAACTACAGGTCAGTGTCTAGATTAATTATAATATTACTATATAATAACCTTTCTTAATATAATGAAAATTAAATAAATCTGTTTAGGAATTAATAAATCGAGAAATGGTATCTTGGTTTTACTCGCTCCAACCTTTATTATATATTTTTACTCAAATCTTTACGCAAAATATGTTTCTGCGTTCGAACTGAGTCATTATGATTTCGTATATTTTTATGGTAGACATCTTATTTAATAAATGCGAGGAATAGGAATTGTTGATGAATATATTAGCAGAAAGTCTAATAAATTGTTTGTAATGTTGAGTTTTAATCTCTCTTCAACTACAATTCCCAATACGCAAATTTATTTTTTGTTTAAAACTCAGTGTTGGTGATGGTTAGTTTATGTTATTTAAGACATTATTGAGGACATGTTCTATCACTGATAGTAAAAACAAAGTTTAGGATCCCGTCCCGTTTTTCTTGCTAATCAATGATGAAAAATGTCCGCAATAATTGCTTGGACATCAAAATTATTGTAATCCTCAAAATAAAATCATCTGGTACAGTTGTTGTTGCCATCTGTTTTTAATGCTATCGAGCAGGCTATGGCAAAATTAAAGTAAAAAATAATGATAAAATAATATTTTAATGGAAAATAAATTAAATCTATGTTAATTTAAAAGAGCTAACTACTTATTAAATTAAATATATGGAATTTTATTCACTATACACATATAGAGTTGGGGGTTAATAATAAAACAATTATTATAAAACCAAAGAAATGTTCCTCAATGTACAATTGCTTGAATTATCCTCGTACCCCAGTTAACATATTGTTCTAAAGGACAATTAGTCAAGAGAAACCGTTATAAACATAAACATCAATGGATTTAATAAGGAAATATCACGCTACAACGGCTATCGTTGTTTTCATTTTCAACAAAGTTTGATTAGTTATAAATCGTTAGTTTTTTAACAAACATATGAATAATTAACATATTACACTTTTTTACAAAGTTTTAACTCATTTGTTACACAAACCGTAGAATTAAATTACATTAAAACATGAACAATATTACTCTGACCTTAAAATATAAAGAGGCGAATACCATTGAGGGGAAGATTTATTGTTGATTGAATTATAAAAATGGCTATTTATCTACGCCATCCTTGTTGGTCAGCATTTTACACAGCTACGATTAACCCAATTATTAGAAAAGGGATGGTACGTTATGAACATGCAACTTACCCCTTCCTGTAAAAGAAAGAAATGGTGAATACAGGTAGTAGAGCGTTAGTCATTAAATGAGTTAAGTCTACTGTTTAAAGTGAATACTGAAAAAAATCCTACTGTTGTAAGGCAATACATTTCTATAATGAAACATAGTGAGAGGTACCGCCGTAAAAGCCGTGGAGAAAATTAGAGCAAAATAGATTAGGTAAGGTTGAGGTTATTATATTTTTCAAAGGTTTTTTCCCAAATAATTTCTCAGTTCTTAGGAAACGATTATTTACGGATTAATACGTTATTTAAAAATAACTCATTTACGACCTAAGGAACGGCTGTAAAAGCATTGACTCTTCACTTTTACGATTGTGTTTCTTAACTGGAGGAGCTATTTTATGATGTAGAATGACAATCTCAAGGTAAATTGGTAAACAAATCGTTAATCCTAATATTCTTAAAATAAAAGTTTTTTATTATCCTAAAAAGTATCATTAATAACGAAAATAACTTATAATAATCTGTGACAATTTTCGATCCTTCATAATTGTTAAATATTTTGGATACGATTGGAGAAAATGAGGAAAATATGTGTCAGGTCTAACTTAGACCTAACTAACTAAGGTTGTCACGTTTTGCACATTAAAATAATTTTTTAAAACTTAAAATGCCTGTTGCCATAGTTCTCTGTGCCTAACGGCAGCAAGGTACCGTTAACATAAATAGATATATGGGTAAGCCAGTGGTGACCGCTCGTGAAAAGGTAACATAATAGTCAGCCGGGATTGAACCTACGCTTGACCACGGCTGACTTGCGAAGCCAGCGCCTCTGAAGGCAGTCCCACACTTCCCGCGAACACGCCCGAATATTCGGCCGCACTCCGAATTTCCGGAGTATTCGCGAGAAGTGTGACAGCTTCACTAACTTTTGAATACATACAGGAACATGCGGGACGGAATGTTCAGTGAACATTCGAGGGAACGTTCGGCCGATCGTTCAGGCGTGTTCGCGAGAAGTGTGGGACTGCCTTCAGAGGCGCTGGCTTCGCAAGTCAGCCGTGGGGCCTTGAGCTAACGCGTCCGATCATTTTATTTATTTAAATGTTGGAATTTTGATACTTTATTCTTACATAGATTCGTCATAATTAATCATTGTTATATATAAACCAATTTATTTTTATGGTAATTTTAAAAGGGAAATTATATTTTTACGTAAACTTCTACAAACCTGGAATTAAAAATGTTTTGTACAGTGCCACGGTTTATGTGATAATAATGTAAAAAGTATCTTTAACAATTTAAACACCAATTTGACAACATCAAATCCAGTTATGAAAAACTGCAATGCTGCTTAACGTAATAAATAATAAATGTAGGTTTCCAAATAATTTTAATGACACCAAACAAGTTTTAAACAAAAAATAAAAATAGTCGTACCAACGTAATTTTCTTTAAATTATAATTTTACCAATTACAACTGCTAACTATAAATCCCTTTTAAAAACCTTATTAAAGATTTATAGAAATAAACCGAAACACGGTTCACATGGCATGTAGCAAACCAAACAATTGAGTATGTAAGATTGGTATGAACATCACACCACTTCCCAAACCTTCTTTGTATACTTGTTGAATTTTCATTCTTTTAAAATAGGAATATAAATTTAAAAATGAGGACACATCATGCAAATATTTCCATTGACTTCAATAACATATTGATAGATACAAATGATATTAATAAATAGATATATCGATCAATAGATGGACGTTCCTAAAGAAGATATACAACTTGTATTGTATTTATGATTAAAAACTAAATCATCAAAGCTTTCAACAAGACTAAAGCAAAAACTGATAATTAAGATATGAGCAGGACGAAGTTTAATTTAAAAACTGTTACAATTTCGCATATTTGTAGTCTTTTTTTCGTTTCCAACCTTCGCTCTCTCGAAAAAGATTATTACTGTATGTTTCTTGTTTAATAACTTTATAAGAAAAACCTAAATTTTTAAATGCCACAAAGATAAAAAAAACTTGTTTCAAACCGGCCCAACCGTGTTAAACGGATTGTAACAGTATTTTCAACTTATATGTATTTTTATATATTTCTTGTATGTATTCTCTATGTAACTTCTATATATTTTTTAAGTCTGATGATTATTTACAATTAATTTAACAATTAGGTTGATATTGGTTTTTCCCTTTTATAGTTAACCTATTTATAAATATTGCAATACTACTACTGAAAAAATCGATCCGTATACGGTATGTTTTATAGAAATGTGTATATTATAAACATTTGAAGAATCAAGTGACAGAAAAAATAATAACTTTATAACTATACTATATAAATATATAATCTTTTAGGTTTAAACAAAATATACCTCGATAACTAATTCCTTATAAATCTACCCAACTGCGATGACTGTGAACCTATACTACCCAGGTATAATGTGTAAGCAAAGACATATTGAAAAATGAAGCCTACAGGGACTGAAGAAATATATATTTACAAACCAGTCTAACACGGTTTTTATTGACAGTTAAATCTCTCATATAAATAACAGTATATTCATCTCTTCGTGTATGAAGCTCAAATATAGACTGTATGTAGCATTTGCTCATGTTAGTGAACGTGAACTGACACACAACCATCTGTTTACCAGCTTAGCAAGGGCTTCACGTGCAACACCGTGAAACCTGACACCTCCGTTACTTTACATATACCACATTATTAAAGGAGTTTTGTTAAAATACTCATCCATATTGTAATGTATAACATACTATGACAAATGAGGATGATATTAATTTTTTATCGTTTAACTGTCACAAGTTAAGGTAACTCTCAATGTTTATAATATTTGTATATTAAATATTTAAAAATAACATACACACGTTCAACAATTTTTCGTCTTGAAAGGGAATCTCTTCTTCTTGGGGATATTTTTAGTGGCCTCGAAAGCTAAGGTAGTTCTAAGATTCACATCGTTACTTGATAGATGTACACGGATATAAATTCTGATGTCCATAACTGTATATATAATGGCAGCGACAATTAAAAACGTATTATTTGTTTTATAATACTCGTAATAAAACAAGTATTATAAAATACTTGTAATATAATACTTGTTTTGATTACCTCAATTGTATAAAAATGTGATTAAGATAAGTATCATAAAAAAATATTGAATCATAGAGCTTAGTTCAGCTCTCTCAACAAATTAAGCGCCACTGACACTGTGGAAACTCATCAAGGGCAATGTAATTAACTTTGTAGTTCATGGTATTATACGCGGCCCCACAATCACATGATTGTTCAAAGACCTGTTATCCACTTCGCTTCAAAATTTCGTCTACCCACATCGTGTTCGAGATGCATGCCAACCCCCGAAGCAGTTGGATAGGTAAGCAAGATTTGGTTGCGCCCTTCAAATCCTCCCCAAGATTCAGCCTAAGCTGTTTGTGGCGAAGAATCCTTCGATCAAGGGAGAAAGCGGTTTACGAGACCACAAGAGCTTTCTGGTGAGAGATCCTGATCCAAGATGGGAAGATTGGGGCCTGACACGATCTTCATACACTCTATTAGAAGTGCCTCTCTAAAAGGGGATCCCGAAAGCCATTTAAACGTATTTTTAACAAAATGTCACATATTTCTGACACCAGACCACTTAGAGACCTAATTTTTATTTTTATTATTGTTTTTTTCTAGTTCTGTAGCATTATTAATCGATTTTCTTGGATAATTTATCTTTTTTTCATATTTATAAAGATTGTATGTAAAAAAAGTTGAAAAATCTAGGTTTTTTATTTATAATTATTTTTGCTGTGGTGGTATTGTCATGAAACTTGCTAAGGATCAGATATATGCATTGTTAAGTTGTCATAGAAATTTTAAATTCATAAATTTAACGGTTTATGAGATATACAACATTAAACTTTAAAAAATTAAAGTTACGGGAAATCCCAAAAAACCTAAACTACCTACTGAAATAAGAAGTAAATTTACCTTTAGCAAATTTATCCAGCACCGTATGATGGGTTGTCTGGGTCCTCTGTTTCCTTATATAGATCCTAAAGTTTTCTTTTTGCTATAGTTCTCTTTTCCCAGATTTTTTTACATGTGATATCCACATGTATTCTCAGCAACAACGTTTGAAATAAGATTTCAGCCGTAACATAATTATTTTTTTCAGCGAATTTCTAATTTTTTCCATATAAAGTATTATACATCATTGGAAAGAGAATATTCATAAAAATCTGTGAAAATCTCAAAATCTGAAAAAAATTGGCGATACGGGATGCCCTTACACTCTCTTAGAAGTGCCTCTCTCTGGAGGGAAAATTTTAAACAGTACCGGAGACCAGAAAAGTGGTATTGCAGTTAGAATAGGATACCACTTGTTATTATCATGACCCTGTTTAGCAACGATTACATGATGCTTACTCTATTGCAACTTTCAACTAATATTGGGATCTCTTTAGAAAAGAGCAATTGTTGGTTTTGAATTTCCACTCTAAACGACAAATAGTAGCAGTTAGTGGTTCTAAAAAAACTGTAGACATTTTAAGATTACATATTTCACCACGTTAGCTGTTTCACTCTAAACCTTTACGTAAATTTCCCTTCAGTAGCATTATTTTAGATAAATTATATTGTAAATTGTGTATTCTTAAAATATAAAAAGGAATTTGTTTATTTTGTAACGTGAGTAATGATGATTTTTTTCCTGTGTAGCCTCTCTGGAAATCTAATTAGTACCATTTCTTCACTGTGGCGAGTCCATCTATCAACACTTTCGAAGCTCTGAAGACCACTTATCACTCCCTGTTCAAAAGCAATCACATATATTAATATCTACTCCGGGATGTTACCTCTAAATCGAACTTCGAGCTCGTGGTTGCCTTGCAAAAGAGAAGATACACAATTGTAGAATGATTTAAACTGGAGAACGACCCGCAGATGAACGTTTAAGGAGTTAAACGTCATTTAGTAGAAGTTTTAATGCTGGCGTGATCAATAATTCTCTGACGTAACCACGATGTTTACTATTACAGTACTCGCCACGCACGAGGATTTAGTCTGCCTCCCTATCCCAGCAAAAGATATAAATGTAAGCCATCATACACCGACATAACGCTTTTCAAATTAATGTTAGAAGAAAATAAGAGCTCTTGGTTCCTTAGGCCAAGACATCATAAATGGTTGCTGAACCGACCATTAAATAGTATAAAATAAGTCATGGACATTGTAAACTTTTAATGTGACGCTTTCGAATGAAATTTGTACCAATGATATATTGTATTATTATTCACGCCATTGAAATCTTAACGATTTTGTATGAAGATGTTCTCCCTCTCTTACCTTCTTTATAGAGATTGCATTTCTATCAATACCATTCTAGCAACGTTTGGACCTCCAATAATGCCTAAATCCTATTCAGAATAAGGTAAAAGGAACATCGGCCCAGTGATGTTTATGTGCCGAATGTGGTAAGTGTCATCCGATATCGATATTTAGTATCACATGGCGCTCGATACCTCAAAACTCTCATCTTATTTGTACTCTTGAACTCGTCTTTATGCTCTTTGAGCATAACTTTGCTGCGTATAAGTAACTCTTGCTTATAAATTTGGTATACAGTGATAAATATTAAGTTTTGTTGATCTTTTTGGTAACATTTATTTTGCAATATAAGACTTACCAAAGATGTTTGTCTGAAGAAATTACAACTGTATTCACAAAACTTTATATATTTAATATGATTATGGTTATTATACTTCATTTAGCAATCATTAGTACCTATTACAAATTCCTCACAGGCATAAATATTCTGGAATAACCAGAATAACTTAATGGTAAAGTATACTAAAGTTATACAGTATTTAAGAATACTGCTATTAAATATATAACCAAATGAACATTAAGGAAACACAAATTTGATTCATATCTGTTAATACTTTAATTATCCGATTTGAATATCCAAAAATAAATGTAATTTAAATAACAATAAAGTCACCCGAAAACCTGTTATACTATTATAACAAGCCAATATATTACATATTAGTTTCCTCGGTCAAGGGATTACCTTTAAAAATAGCCTATACGTCCCATCAAAATTCTCATAATTTAAGTACAGAAATTATGAAATATTTTAAGGGAAATCATGCTATTCAAAGTATTTGTTACCCTATTGTGGCGATTACAATTCCAACATAGTGTATTAATTGTAATACTACATTGATCTTAGTGTAAGGATCAATAAGTTTTATATTCCGTGAAAAGTCTTGCTTAGCAGTCAACATTTTTTTACTTTTTTACATTTTTATCTAATACTGATTCAATCTGATTCAATTCTGAGTGAAATAGTGGTAATTTGGTCTCGAGTATTCAGTATACCAATATAAAATTTAACTAAGAATTTTACGTTTCATAAAAACCTCCATCAAAAGAGATATTCAAGGTATGAATAAAGCAGTTTTGAAAGCAGATTCACGATGAACTCAAAATATGTAATATGTAAATTAATAATTCGTGAACACAACAGGTTGCTAACCTAAATCATGAATACATATTTTTTACATCCTATATAAAATGCATCTACACTAGCTACAATACGTTATATTTTATCCAAATAATGGAAAGTGATATAACATATTAATTAATTTTATATCTTAAATTAATATCGCACCCACGTACCTGTATACAGTTTACTTCGTAACAACACCCATTATATAAGTAACCAGGAGAGTCTTCTTACCTGTAAAAAATCAGCGTATTAGCTATATTATTTCTCTCTCTTGGTTATATTTATATAATTAGCAGAAACAACCAACAAGTACGACTACAAAGATATGAAATGTTTGTATTTAGTATTCAACAAAATAGTATCATTCAATTTGTACGTGAAAGCAATTATAGAAACATGTTCAGCAATTGTTAGTAATAGATTAGCAATAGTTTCGTATTTTGTTGCACAAAATAGAAATAAAAGGAGAAAATTGATTATTTTATGTGCTATATTCTATGTCGTTTGTAAATCATCGGGAATCCGAGTAGATTACGCGGAAAATTGGAACGTCAACCTCATTTCATCAGCTTTTGTTCTGATTCATAACCTCGGCTTGGATCTGGAGAGGATTAATTAATTCTAACTTTTCGGCCTCTTGCAAGACATTATGATTCGTGTATGAGTCAAGAATTTCCGAAACTTAACCACTAATTATAAAACAGAAAGGCTTTATTTGGTTTGTAAAAAAGGGGAAAATTTTACCAGTAATTTATTTACGGACCTAATATACATAAAAGATTCAATTCGTAAGATTCAATTGCTTGCAACGCTAAAAAACATTAAACATTCTTATTTCACAAACACATTTTTAAACAATTAAAGCTTAAAAATTAGGTTGACATTTTACAAAGATTATTTGGAAAGAATTAAAGTTTAATAGAATATTAGGCAGTAAGAGATTACTAATTTAAAATTAAAGAACACATTTTAGTTATTACAAATATTTTAATATTGCACCATTTACAAGAAAGGAACTTGTTACACAGCTGATTTCTAGCTACACTTGTTTTCTGTAGTAATATGTGGTTGCAAACATGCAATACCTATAAACATTCACACAAATAAAAACAAACAAGTCACCCCAATTGAGTCCATTTTCAGTAATAATCGTCAAAAGGGCTTACTATGTTTAAGTAATGATGCATTTTATGTCAGCTCTTCCTAGAACAAATTAAACCCAAGCGTTCTTAAAACATTCAACAGCGGCATTTAGTTTTACTGTAGCTATTTGGCTCCGTCCCATTTTAACTTAGCTTTATGTCAGAAGGGTTTGGCAGCACAGAACATTTGACTGGTCTAATAATTTACATTGACGACCCATAATGACGTTTTATTTGCAAGAAATAATATTTAAGAAAATACTCCCGTGGTATCAAACCTTGCGTACTCAGCAAACTTCCAGTGCATATACATGTGTCTTATTACCACATAAAGCCCCTTACCAAGTTTCATAAAAATACAATCATAAACAAGTGAGATATGAAGATGTTCCTATTCTCCATAAGAATAACATTAGACCTTAGAGCGCAGGTTTGCTGCCAAAGGGACAAAATAAATAGTTTTTCATTACACATATCAACAGACCTCAACCATATGAAGTTACATATCAAATTGTATATCAATCGAATCCATAACGGGAAGACTGACAATACTATGAAAATACATAAAATACATTTTATTTTTTACGATATAAATACAAATTTTTGTTTAAACAAACTTATAAACATACGAAAGTATTAACTTTACATAATGCCCAAACAAAGTAATTAAATTATCTAGTGGTTTTATGAAGTATAATGAAAACTTAGTAAGTTGTCTTTAAATACAGTTTTCACACTTGTAAAAGATTTTTTCGAAACAGTAAAATATAAATGATACTTTGTGATACATAGTGACAAATTTTTGAAGTTTTTAATTGCAACGCATTCTATGGCTAGAGTGCACGCTGAAGAATAGCTTGTTAAAATTAAAATAGAGACGAGACGCCTCCGTCGTCAAGCCTCCCCTACCCTCGGCTTACAGTATACAGCATCAGAGTCAACACAGCCTTGGGTTAACACAGCCACGGCGGCAAACATGCTCAAGGAGGTGCAAGGAGAATGAATATCTACACCAAGATTCGTATTCAAATTTAAATAAATATTTGATAATTTTTAACTTTTAGCTAATCCTGAATGTTTCTTTGTATACATAATTAAAACATCAACATAGTGTTAAAATTGCGTATGCATTTGTAAACAGATGTATGGTATCTTATAATATTTCTAATTAATTTTGAAATTTAAAATATGAAGTACAAAAATTAAATCAGGGCTTGAAACCTAATCCAAATTGTAGTTAAATGTTATAATTTAATTCAAACGAAATTTTAAATCTAATAATTTATTATGTCTTATATCATCAACACGATTTTAATGTAAACTTAACATTAGCTTTTACAAATCAATTCAGCTCAAGGTACAATGAGAATGAATATCTACACCAAGAGTAGTATTCAAATTTAAATAAATATTTGATAATTTTTAAACTTTTAACTAATCTTGAATGTTTTTTGTATACATAATTAAAACATCAACATCGTGTTAAAATTGCATATGCATTTGTAAACAGATGTATGGTATCTTATAATATTTCTAGATTTCTTTTGAAATTTAAAATATGAAGTACAAAAATTGAATGAGGGTTTGAAACCTATTCCAAATTCTAGTTAAATATCATAATTTAATTCAAACAAAATTTTAAATCTAATAATTTATTATGTCTTATATCATCAACACGATTTTAATGTAAACATCACATTAGCTTTTACGAATAAATTCAGCTCTACAAAACAAACATTTTGATGTTTAAATTGTGATCTTACGTCCAACCGTTGCAGAGATATTCAAAATGCTAAACACAGTACGTTGTCCAATGTTATCTTTATGGAGAATAAATAAAATTTTATATCTCGGTTATTTATGAATGTAGATTGATGAAACTTAGTATGTGGCTCCACGTAGTACTGGGATATTGATATTTGCACAAACAATTGATTTGTTTTACTATCCCAGTAGCAGCAAACCTGCGTACTCAGCCCTATGTTATTCTTTTGGAGAATAAATAAAATTCTATGGATCACTTATTTATTTATGTATTTTTATGAAACTTGGTAAGTGGCTTTATGTGGTAGTGCATGCACATATGTGTGGTGTGCGTACATATGCATGGATTGGAAATTCGCTGAGTACGCAGGTTCGCTGCGACGGAGGTATTTTTCTAACCGTAATAATTTTAAAGAACTAAAAGTTAACATGGAAAGTATTGGAATTCTTTGAAAAAGAGTGTGTTTAAGTTGTAATACCCTCAGAGAAAAGAGAGTATAAAATGGATTGGGGTTTTACATTTGGTAATGCCTCTTTCCTGTGGTTGGCCTTCCTAATTCCCTGCATGTGAGACAAGGGATGCTTGCCATGTGACAACCAATTACATTTTGATTACATCTATTTGTATGTTTCCAAAATAACATACAAATCCTTGCGATCGCTACGATTCAATATACTTTTGGTTAAATATCAAAAATGTTGTTTTAAAGAAAGGCTCAGTAAGCATTTCAATATCGGCTAAAAAATAAATATTATTAATAATGTTTATACTTAACAATAATTATAATATTCAAGTAGTTTTGAAAAATTATCGAATCTACATGGCACATTTAAATATATTAGCCCTTATTGTAAGATAAATAAACTTAAAAAGACCTATAATTTACAACTTAAAAATTATTTATAAAATTCTATTAAAAAACAAATGAGGAAGTAAAACTTATAAAGATGATTATTCTTTAAAACAAAAACGAGATCGCACGCAGCAAGCTGACGTGAGGGAGGTGAATTTCCGCATTCAAACCTTTAAAAAGATCTAACAAAGGGCTTAAAACAACACTGGTAACATTTTTTTGGGGAAAATTGAAACATTTTACTTTTTGGCTGTTCTGATGCTCCTGGTTACAATCAAATTCACTATTAGGATGGCAATGTTGTACATTATCAGGTTAGGACGAGGTATAGTTAGGATAACAAGTTGGTATAGGGGTATTGGGGGTGATAAAACTACGTAAAGATATGAAAAACAGCCTTTTCCAGTGTAAAATCTCCATAAGACAACGTACTGCATTTTGACAATTAACATTTTCATTAATAACTCGGTAATTACTTGTGCTAGAATTATGAAGAAGGGCTTAAAATCTTTGGCTCTTTACGTACAATAATTTAATATGCAATAATTGTACATTCGGGGCTTTTATGACTCTTTTTGGGCCCAAAAACCCAACATTTGAAAAATAAAAATCCCCAAAAAAGGGGGTTAGAGTTTTCCGATTGTTTTGCCAACGAACTTGTCCAACTGATTATAAAATGGAATGTCTCCACAGAATTAGAAGTAAATCGGACAATAATTGTGACCGCTAGAGTGCAAATACATATATGTATATATTTGATATATAAATATATATCAAATATATATATATATATCAAATATATATATATATATATATATATATGTATCTGCACTCTAGCGGTTACAATTTTTGTCCGATTTACTTCAAATTCGGTAGAGACATTCCATTTTATAATCAGTTGGACAAGTTCGTTGGCAAAACAATCGGAAAACTCTAACCCCCTTTTTTGGGGATTTTAAGTTTTCAAATGTTCGGTTTCAAATGTTGAGTTTTATATATATATATATATATATATATATATATATATATATATATATATATATATATATATATGACGTTTTTAGCGGCCCCCCAAAACGTGTTCAGGGGGTCACGTTAGCAACTTCTATGGAGGTCCCGGGCTTAAGTTTCACCGTGCGGGTCACGCTAATAGTTCACTTTTCCAAAGGAAATTCACTAATAAATACACACAGATCTATTAAATTTACGACTAAAGATTCGGCCCTATAGCGGCTGTAGAATGATGGCTATACTTTTAGCATTATAAATAGAATGTGAAAATAAGTAGCTTACAAATGTTAAATTATTTTAGTTTGCAACACTGTTTTTGGTTTGAGGAAGAACTAACTGTTGGCCTCGATTGTTGACGTTTAATGAGGGAGCATTTTAACGATGTATATCTTAAAATGCTTTAATATCCAAAAAACACTTATACGTTTCTGTTTAAAAACTAACTTTAATAATATGCGAAAGTTATGAGTGTCATGTCCAAACCTAAACTGAATAAATTTGATATTTTGTCAAAATCTGCACAGCTGTATCTGATTTTTATTTATTGATCCTAGGATAGATGGACTGACACGGAGACAATAACAACCATTTTTCAAATCCCCCACTCCCCTCAAATCACCCCCACCCCCCACTTGACCTCACCCTTAAACAGCGGGTCTTGTCACCGGCTCAGCTTAATTTGACCCCCTTCTAACAAAGATTTCTACCGTCTGGAGTTCACTTTCGTTTAAATCAATATGAGTAGGTTTTTCAGCAACTTTGCAACACTTCATCATATTTCTAGAATTCATTAGATACTAATTTTTATAGAAAACGTTGTTCCGGCTGCCTTTAATTTATATTATTAGTTTGGATATTTAAATATTTAATCAAGTAGATATTATAACGAAACAAGTTTACTATAAAAGGTATAATTTAATCTGAGTCAGGCAGAGTTATCCTAAATGGAATTATGGTGAATTATGGTGTATCCTTAATATCCTTATGTTATCCTTTTGGTGTATTATGCGTTTCGAGGAATTAACTCCTCGTCTTCAAATCTTAGAACATGAACAACTGAATTAATCACTCGAGGGACGTCGTCAAGTTTGAAGAAAAGCAAAACAAATTAGTTTCCACCCAAACTTAACTAAAACATATTCATTATAACATTAAAACCGTGCGTTATATTTTAAATATTCATTTGATAACTTCAGTAGAATTATGCTATACGTATTATAAAAAAAGAAAGAATAATTGTTGAAAGGAGTAGATAATAAGATTTAAATTATACTAACCAGAGGCAAATAAATGTTACAAGTGTCCTCCTTACTCAAAAGTGTACAAAGATTTCTTTAAAATAAGTGATAAACAAAATACCTTAAAGAGATAATTTATGGACAAAGCTAAGTGTTTCTTTATTTTGGCAAACTAAAATTTATATTTCTTGTCATATTAAATTAAATAATTCCTAACTAAGTTTAAATTTACAAATCCATTTATATATTTTTCAGTACAGAAAAGTAATTAGACGGCTGCACATTGAGTAGTTGTTTAATTAAACTTAAAGCTACTGTAAACAAACAAACTTATCGCTCGCTACATTTAAAACACCACGATTGCTGTTTCAGTCGTTCAGTCCGGTCCTGTGAACGCACTATTTACTGCAGACAGGAAAATTAAAAGGTGTTATTTACAATAATTTAAGATACTCATAGTTCATTATGTAGCAAAGCTGTTTTTGTGCACTTTACATTTATCTAAAAATATAACGATTGGAGGTATTTGTAGATTCATATTTGGAATATTTCTTAGCCCCGTATTACACTGTAAAATATTGTATAAAATATATTTCACAAAACACATGTTTCATCTAATATTTTATAATTGATAGAACCTATAATTTATGAAAATATTGTACAGTGTAATACGGGCCTAAAACCAGACATTCACAAAACCATCAATACATTTCCACAATCATTTTGTCGTTATTAGTGCTGTAGATTATAACAAATTAAAAGTCCAATCGTGCACTTACGTCCCTTTTTTATTTGTGTAGTTAGATTTCGAATTTTATATTTTGTAATTAAATTTACTGTTTAAACAGCTTTTCACAAATATTAAACTTGTTCGTTGTCACAAGAAAATCTGCTTTCAAAGACAAATAATTTACTATTTTGGATTTTCTTTCTAACTCAACTGGATGTGTAACTAGTATAAACATATTTTGAATTACTGATAGTAAATTTAAGGAAAACTATATTATTAATACTCAGTTTTTGCGTGATTTATTTAAGATATAATTAAATTATCCACCTTTAAACGAAATTTACATGGACACACATTTGTCTGTATTCAAAAACTTCAATTTAAGTTTTATAGAACTTTATTTCAACAACTAAATAGCTAATTTATGCGCATAACTTATTAAAAATTTGTTTTTTAAATATATTTCACACTGTGAAAAGTTTATCTCTACTTTTACTAACACCTTATACTTCACCTTAAATACTCCTTATACTGTCCTTAAATAAACAAACAGTTATGAAATTTGTATTTTTCTATACACCAATTGATCGTATCTTATTAAGGTGGGACCTGAAATAAGTGAGATATTCAATTTAGTTTATGTTCCATAAAAAGTGCGGGGAATCATACCGTTTGAATTCCTCAGAAACCTAGGATGTAGCATGTTTGATCTAGCAAATTTCAGAGCTCAAACTCTATTACCTGATTTTAATCGTGTTCAAAATATGTTTATCAGATATATTCACTGTAGGAAAAATTCAATAAAACCCATTTTTATAAACCTTCCCCCTTTGGGATAGGCCAATCAGATGCCTTACAAAATACACAGTTATTACCTATATTACTATATAACCTGAACAATTAGAAAGGACCCTACAAAATGTTCAACTTGTTTTTCATATTTATTTTAAGTTATTCGGCTCTACTCCAGCCAGTTTTTCGTATTCTTTTTGCAGGTCTTTTCTCTTTTTCCAAGAGTTACATTGAATAAGAGGCCATAAACATTGAATACATTGCCATGTAGAGTTGGCATACCGTTTCTTGGCAATCTTCTATAATCTGCTAGTTAATTAGTAAAATACGAGTTTAGTTTTGAACTGTTTTTAAGTCTGAAATTTAATAAATGTAGGCAATCCTACCAAATTTAAAACCAACACTCACCTCAAATCCAGGGTCCTTTTTATTAAGGTGGGAGTTCCCACCCGAACTCTGCACTGTGTTCATATTACTGACTCACTGACTCACTGATAACCGAACCAATCACTGACTACTCACTACTGACTGCGTAAAATTTAGAATTTCACATTTTCATATGTTTTTCACTTCCTAACCCCTTTAAATTGAATGATGAAACTGAATAAATACCTACAAAAAGTGCACATCATGTATATTTGCCTTTTAAAATAAGTTAATTCGTTAGTGGTTTAAGAAATACAAAAAATATATCTGGTTGAGTTTTTCGGAACGTTGACCAAACCAATAACCAATTATGTTAACCCTAAGCAATAAAACAAACCATATTTTTCAAGGAAGGAAACGTGTATTGGCAAATTACATTAATGTACTTCGATTAAATGACTTCGATTAAAATTTACTGACACTGATATACTTGATTTCAGCTATTTAAATATTGATGTTACCAATATTATGTTGACCAAACATTATTTTCGGTTTGACATTAGTATTTGACCTTAATATGCCATTGGTGATAACCACATAAAATGTGAACAGTTTAGTCGAATGATCATAATGATAGTTTGATCGTTTTGCTACTTTTTCCCAGAACCTAGTCCCCCATTACAAAGGTAAACCTATCGAGGCATCGCGTATTACAACGTGCAGATTGTGTGCTGAATACACACAGTTTCGTGTTAAAGATTACATGAGCATGCAGCACGTTAGATAGGCGCATGAATAGCTCCTGAAATCACGTTAAACTAACAGCTATAGAAGAGTGTATAATTCAAACCATTTCGTACCTATATTTTATGAAGCGTTAATAATTCTTGCGGTCAGAGGTAACATTGTAAATCTTATAGTCCCAAAAAGCAAACCAAGCCTAAGAGGAAATACAGCTCGGGTGCAGATGTGTTTATTTGTTCATTGATTGCGATCCTACAGACTTATTAATTTAAAAAAGTTTAGATTCGTCTATATATTAAATAAATAATGTTTTCTAACAAATTGAACAAGGCTAAACTTTAATTATTTAAATTTAAAGGGAATTTAAATGAAAATATAATTAAATGTATTACAAGTTAAGGTAAATTTATAAGTATATTCTTTGCCAAATTTATGAATATTCTTTATTATAACTATAAAAGAATAAATATTAAGTGTCTAAGAAATAAACACGTATACCAACTAAGAGATGTTATTAAGAAAAGGAATTTTAAAGACATTGAAATAATTGGGACACTAATTAGCACAAGATGTACCATCCCTAAACTGTCAGTTGGGATTAAAAATAGTAGAAGCTTTAAAATTCAATGATTGAAGATATATTTATAATTGCTTTAAAATACTATGTTTCTAATTTTTTAAATAATTTAACTAACATCAAAAGTCGAAAAAACTAATATTTCAACGAAATTAATCGTAATTTTTTGCTTTGTTTAAATGAGGCAGTCCTCATTATTGGGAAAGTGTTACTCTCTTTAATAAAGTTTTTTTTTTTATATTAGTAATTGGATTGTTAATAACATACAAAATACAGACGATATGTAATTAATTCATTGAAGGATACAAATGTAAATTACTTTTGAATAAACTAGAACCCCATAATTTGTTTCGCTCATAGCTTGAGTTTTAAATACGTTTCCAACTAAAAATTTATCATTTATTCCTATAAAATAATATGAAATAGAAGGAGTCGTCAATATATCGAACGAGTTATTCTCCTTTTCCGGCTCCAGAGGACAAACGGAGGGAGCCATCGTCAAGCGGACACCTTCAGCGATTATTGATTTGGGTCAATCTACTACTTTGGTCCTCTGAATTTTGGTGTTTCTTACTCTTTTTACGCTAGGTTTTTGACATCCAAAGTAATTTTACAAATTGGTTTTTTTATTTATTATTTATTCTAAATTTACCTTAGAGAAACGTCAACAAGGGAATTCCCCAAAAATAGTTACCCGATACAGATAATACTATTGATTGAACCGTTTGTCAAAGTAAGGAGAAAGCATATTGAACAAATAAATGTATGCTTTGACATTTAATATTCCTAAATGTAATATTGAATGCATCAAACAATTATTGAAATTTGAACAGTGTGAATTTTAAAATATCATTTCTAAAATAATTAATATTTTATATCACTCAAGTATAGAAATAAGTCCGCAATTCGTTAACAAAAGTTACACCATGTTTTACGATAGAATCATACAATGTCGGTGCTATGAGAGTGGGCATATCAATGTTTAGATGGACTCAGTTCTTTTCTGTCCCGTCCCAACCGCAGTGACTGTTATGGTCCATAAACTGTGTCCAGATTACATCAGAACTGTCTTGGATACGGTTTCTATTGGATTAAATCCAGAATTATTGTTGTGTCATCCTTATTCCGTTCTTGGACTTCATGACCCCACATTGTTAACCTAGATTTAGTAACTGGTGAAAAATCACCATTCATTATCACTTTACGATGGGCACTTTGATTGAATCGTTTTACATTACACACGTAGGCTATATTATGTAATATTATGAGTAACTTTTTTGGCTAATTTTACTTTGTTCTAACTTTCACAAAATAATGTTGTTTAAGAGGAAAAGCTTCATTGTTGATATTTGTATCTAATTATTATTAATCTTCGATGAGTTCAACGTGTGTAACAACATTATTTCTGTATTAAAATATCAAGAAAAGTTAAAGAAATTAAGTCTTCCTCGTCTAAAATAAAATATAATAATTATTTGAAAAAAAACTCAGAGTTATAACCCAAAATATTTGATTATTCAGAAAAAGAAAATATGGTCATTAAAATATATATTTGAATTTGAGATAGTTGTTAACTAACGATTAATTGAGCTATCGCAATTGCTTTGTTAGTTTGTATTTATGGTAAAACCTGATTTAGAAATATAGGTGAATGTTGTTTATTGTTAACAATTTAATTATATCGGTTTTATTATAGGTCTGATTGAATTCCATCTAAAACATAAACAATTATAAAGTCAACCTGGCTTGTTAAACATGTTTTTGTTGTTATTTTACTAGCGCAAATGTAAATTTAATCATTGTTTGTATATCCTATTTCTTTCCTGGGCATTAATATATCTATAATATTTTCAATGCATGATATAAATATTATACATTTATCTGCATTTTCACTTTTAAAACACACTTAGTTATATTAATTTATCTGTTTAAAATTTGCAACTAATATATTCAAGTTGAGTATAAATATGTTAAATTGTCAAACATGAAACACACGTACACACAACTCGCCATATCAAGCCGCACGGAACGGGCTACGGTGGAGGGGGGAGAGGTAGAGAGAGACAGAGAGACCGTCGCGATGCTGCGGTACGTAGCAGGAAACGCCACCGACTGACTGGGCGCCTCGACGCCTGACGCCGCGCCGCCGCCGCCCTCACCACGTGGTATGAGCTGCGGGCGGCGCACAGCTGACCACGGACACTGCAATGGTACGGATGACAATAAAGCGTTCAAATTAAGAACTTTCGCCTTTTTCGACATGTAGGAATAAAGTTATTGACTTACTCTCTAAGAAAAAGCTATTTAATAATCATGTGTTCAATTTTAAATCAAGGGTTTTCTCCGCAACAATTATAAATGTATATAACTGTACAGCTGTTTCCATGTTTATAGTTGTAAATTAAAATGCAGTATTTACATTCGTAATTTTTGCTTATTTTCTAGTACAATTTTAAACAATTAATTATTTATAAAACATTATCCAATGAATTATCAATATTTTATGCAAGTAAAATGTATTTGGAACTATGGGCAATAGTTGTATTTGTTTAATATTTGTATATTTATTACTACACTTATGTAGAGGTATTAATAAAAACTATATACTCTAAAATAATACGGTTTTGTATGATATGACCCGCATACGATACAATACAAAGTATATAAGCCACATTTCACTGAAGTCAAGCGATTTAAACAAATTCCTCTAACACTATCTACATTTACATTTTAGCTTTAGAATTAAAAGTTTTTAATTTAAAATTTCAGAATTCAAGTGTTATGATTGGGTGTTTGGTATTGGAGAGAATGGCAACAACCTTATCAATATTGGCTTTCTTTTCTAAAAGTTGTATTATGTAAACCATTACAGTGTTTTAACTTTTCGATTGATAATTTCTTTTCTACAAGGGAAATAAATACCCCCGTCACAGCAAACCTGCGTACTCAGCGAATTTCAATGAATATATATGTCTTAATATTACATTAAGCCTCTTACTAGAATGCATAAGAAATATATTCATAAATAAGCGATATTTAAAATATTCATTATTCTCCATAAGAATAACATTAGGGGTGAGTACGCAGGTTTGCTGTAAAAAGGAACAAAAAATAATGGATTTTTATACAAATATCAATAGAACTCATCTAAGTCAAGTCACATACCAAGTTTCATCCATTTACATTCATAAATAAGCGATATATAACATTTTTATTATTCTCCATATGAATAACATGGGGACCTAGGTAGGTTTGCTGCTTCGGGAACCATAAGCGAAAAATTGTTTTTTTGTTCAAACATCAACAAACCACAACCAGATGAAGCGATATACCAAGTTTTGTCAGTTTATGTTCATAAATAACCGAGATATAAAATTTGTATTTTTCTCCATAAGAATAGCATCAGACAACGTACTGTGTTTAGCACTTGCAGTATCTCAGTAACCAATTGACGTAGAGCAATGATAAAAATACCAAATTGTTTGTTTTTTTAAGCTGAATTCAATGGTATAAATTAAAATTTGATTTAAATAAAAATGACATGTGAAAACCCCCCAGAAAACATGTTTGGAGTTCAAACCCAACCCCCCTTTGGATGCTGCAATTCGTCTGGTTTTTGAACTCGTTCAAATAAAAGGTACGTTACACATCTTTACCAAATTTTATTAAGATCGGACTTTTTTTGCGAGAGTTATCGTGCTTACGGTCACACATATATATATATATATATGAAATTTTTATTCGATTCACTGGTAAGGGCTACTATTATATTAAAAATTAATAAAATAAAAACTGAGTACCCTTGTTTATGATTTTTATATTATACCAACATGTTTCGGCATATAAGGGAAATAAAATATGGGAAATGAGACAAGAACATAAATAGATAGAAGAGACATTCAAGAAACTCCCAACCTTGCCATGATTATTTATACATATGTTTTTAATTTAATTTAATTTTACTCTGATTTTATTTGTTTACATTTTACTATTATGTCTTTTATTGTATAACTTAAACCAAACTATGTGAAATTTATCAACCTTGAAAATGGCCTTATATGCCGAAACATGTTGGTATAATATAAAAATCATAAACAAGGGTACTCAGTTTTTATTTTATTAATTTTTAATATATATATATATATATATATACATATATAAAAATTTGAACGAAAGGTGTTTTTGGCATCTGGGGACCTCAAAACTAAAAGTTATCATGGTCCCGGGCTTAAGTCTTACCATGAGACCTACGGTAATAGCTTCTTCCCTATAGGGGAAATTCGCTAAAAGTGATGTCGTGGTTAAATAATGGTAACCTAAATATCCAATATTACTGAACCCTAATTGTTTAAATTATAGGAAGTAGTTTTTAATAAATCATGCATATTTCACTAACTTAATCATCTGTATAAGTATTAGAAGTTTGTTTGGATGCTTATTTGCCATAAATTACTAAACGTCGTTTTATATTTTAATGACTAGTAATTATTAATCGATACACATGAGAAAAACAAAACTAGATCTTAGTGGGACACGATTCATTATGTCAAACATTAAAAGATTTTCATGGCGGCAAGAAAATAATTATGTTTACAATACAAACATAATTTTTGCACAAAAATCTTAATTTCTTATGACGGCAACATATTTAGTACACGTTAAGTCAAAAATGAATTTGTGCTCAATGGTATAGAGAGAATGGTAAATTAATTTGACATGAGTATTTAATAGCTTCGATTCGTAAATATCTTCTAATTTATCCACTAATAACCGCATCCCCCAGGTTACTACATTTTATACATAAAATTCTCAAAAAACGAAGGCATTGACGGATCGAAACGTAATATGAGCAGCGTCTCGGAAGGTAAGATTGAGTCAATACGGTTTGGCGCGGTGTCGGATTTATTTGCTGAGCTGCGGGGTCAGCTACGCGGGACCGGCCGGGCGCGGGCGATGCGCTGAGCGGTGGGTGGTGGGGGGTGCTAGTTGTGGGTGGGGGGCGCTACGGGTGGTGGGGGAGCGTCCCGTCGCCTAGCAACGCTCTGCTCTGCACTGCGGCACCCGGGCACGTGGACCGGCCACCTGTCGTACGTAACTTGCGTTTGGGGAAGGTGCTTTTATCTTGTCAAGGTCTGGTTTGTTTGAAAGGTTGAAAGGAAATTAAGGTTTAAATTATGGAGTATTTTTTAAAACCGTTTAGTTACCATTTTGATTCATCGTTTAAACTTTGCTTGTTCATAAATTTCAGTATTGTTTTATGCAAGGGAGTAATTGAAGGTAGTAAAAATATTATAACAAATAAAAATAAGATATTTAGATTTTGTTAACTTGATGTGCAAAAAAACTAACAATTAGGATTGTTGACTGTAAAAAGTAATTCCATTAGCAGTTCAATGGTACGGTTATACCAATAAAAATTTGGTAAGCCATCACCAGTAATACTTGTCTGATAAACCTATATATAAACTAAAATTGTATGTCATTACTGCTTAGATTTTTCTATTAAATATGATGCATACTCAATGCATCCTAAGATTGAAAACGGAACCCTGGAAATAAAAAAATCACTATTTTATGGATTAAACTTTAATTTAATCTATTAGCGAATTTCCCGTATAGGGAAGAAGCTATTACCGTAGGTCTCATGGTAAGATTTAAGCCCGAGACCATGACAAATTTTTTTTTTAGGTCCCCAGATGACTAAAACACTATTCGTTCAAATTTATATATATGTATATATATATATATATATATATATATATATATATATATATATATATATATATGATAAATGATAAATGATAAATGATAAATGATTTTATTTCCTTAAAAAGTAATACAAAACAAGTACAGTGGAGAAGTTGGAAATAAACTGACCACTTTAACCAGTTGTGTGGTCAGTAAAACTAAAATAAAGCTAATGAAAAACAAAATAATACTTCAGTCTAGCTCAACATGTAAAGCTGCTCCCTGTGATGTTTGATCAATACAACAAATAAAAATACAAAAAGAGTAACAATGCCAGACTGTAATTAACTTTACACCAACAAAAATATCAAGAATAATATTTAAAACAATACTAATATAACTTTTACCTATAAAGGATACAATCAAAAACAAGATTTACTCATAAACTAAATTAAGGGAAATACTTTTAATTTTGAGATATGAGAGAGGCCAGCTGATACTGTTATCACTCGCACACGCATACACACAGTTGACCCTTGACTCTAGATAGCAATGCTTCTGTCGCCAGCGCTACCTCACACCGATACCATCAGGCGGCTGGTAGCCTGATGGATTCACGGTATATATGTGTCCGTGAATGCGATAACTTGAGTAAAAAATGTCCGATTTCGATGAAATTTGGCTCAAATGTGTAAATTGACATTCATGACTTTAAGTTCGAAAACCAGAAAAATCGGGCCATGGGAAGGGAGGTTTATGGGGGTTTTAAATTTTCCAAAAATCAGTTTTTTGCATTTTTTACCCTAAAATTTTTAAATCACTTAATTTTGGTTTAGACCATGTTATAGAGCTTAAAAAAACAAATAATATGGTATTTTGAATTATTAAGTGGTTGCGGAGAAAATCCAAAAAAACCTGCTCATAAAATCTCCTATGTTAATCTTATGGGAAAAAGGTTTTTGGCTTTTCCTAAGTTAATTTTGATGTAAACTTCACATTTGCTTTTACCAATCAATTCAGCTCCACAAAACAATCATTTTGGTGTTTAAATTGTGATTCTACGTCCAACCATTGCAGAGATATTCAAAGTGCTAAACACAGTACGTTGTCCAATGTTATCCTTATGGAGAATAAATAAAATTTGATATCTCCATTATTAATGAATGTATATTGATGAAACTTGGCACGTGGGGTCACGTAGTACTGGTATATTGATATTTGCACAAAAAATTGATTTTTTGTTGATTATCCCCGTAGCAGCGAACCTGCGTTCTCAGCCCCCATGTTATTCTTATGGAGAATAAGTAAAATGTAATGACTCCCTTGATTATGAACATAAATTAATACAACTTGGTATGTGGCTTCACCTTGTTGAGTTATATTGATATTTGCATAAAACCCCATTTTTTTAGTTCCTTGTTGCAGCAAACCTGCTTACTCATCTCCCATGTTATTCTTACGGAGAATAATTAAAATGTTATATAGTGCTTACTTATGATTGAATATTGATTAAACTTGGTATGTGGCTTCACCTAGTTAAATTATATTTATATTTGCATAAAAACCAATTGTGTGTGTTCCTTGTTTCAGCAAACCTATGTGCTCATCCCCAATGCTATTCTTATGGAGAATAATTAAAATTGTATATATCGCTTATATATGAATATATTTTTATGAAACTTGGTATGCGGCTTTATATGGCATTAAGACATATATTATGCATTGGAAATTCGCTGAGTACGCAGGTTTGCTGCGACGGGGGTTATTTTATTTATTTCCATTTTATATACTCTAGACACATTCAGTATACTGACAATATGTAAGTGATATAACTTAATTTACAATTGGAATAAAGAAGACCATAAAAAATACTTATACTCCGAGATACATTAAAATGTAAAGCCCTCGAATGCATTAAATTATAAATGGGTCATTTGATTGATAAATAAATTGCATTTTCAATGAAGAACAAACTTTCTCTTATAACGATTTAGTGAGTCTCCTAGAAAGAGAGATTTCATTAAACAAGTTCACAGGAATTGGACTTCAGGTCACGCCAATATTCTTGATTTTCATGCGACAACGCAACAGGTTTAAATGTATATACCTTAATAATATAACAAAAGTATCAAACTTCATGAAATATTTCTAAGAATAAAAAAACTGTTAAATTTCAACTTTTAAATAAAAACAACTTTTAAGTTGTAGTAAACATATGATTCCTCACAAGTGTCAAGTAATTTGGGCATGATGATCCCGGTTACAACGAAAACATGAATCTACATTACCTAGCATTTTTATTACGAACAAAAACTAATGCATCTCCCGTATTTTTGTTATACTTTCATATATATTTTAGAATTGCATCAACTATGAACAAAAATATTTATATCATGGGTTTAAACTCGATATCACCCTCAAATTTTACACATAAATTTGTATTTCCTATTGCACGAATTAAACATTTATCGTTTTAAACGTTGTTTTGAAGTTTTATATACAGGTTGAGTTTTAAATGAGTCCCCCCCTAATTTATTCTACATTTCTTAAAATATCGACTCCGGACCACCCCCGATCATTGTTGACTAACTTATACTTCATTTTCAACTATTTATTTGTAAATGTAAAGGTGGGGTTGTGTCCCATCATATAGAATTACTTTTTTACGGTGAAAACAATGCCACAATCCGTTTTTGAAAATCATTATTCGTTCTCAATATATTGGCGAATTTAATTAATTAATTTTGGAGAGAGTTTTAAAGGTCTCAACCTTAAAACAAGCACATATTCTCATCATTACATCAAATAATGACCATGAACTACTACCAATCATTGTTGAGTGGCATTTGCTTCATTTTGAACAAATTAAAATTTTTGGCCGCCATCTTGGATCCGCCATCGTGGAATAAAATAATTGTTTTCCAAATGTAAAGGTAGGGTTGTGACCCATCATTTCCAACCGTTTATCCACGGTGAAATCAATGCCGCAATCCGTTTTCAAATATCACCTTTCATTCTCATGGTATTGTCACTTTTTGAAAACAGTGGTTTTATATTACCATTCCGTCACCAGTTCTGTAGTATCGTTTATTTCACGACCAGGTTTCGGTACGAAGTTGTACCATGATCACGTGGAAGTCGTCCGAGACTCAAGCTTTGATTATGAAGCTGTCCAGAAGACTTTGTCGAAAGTTAAAAGAGAAACACGTACACCACAAAGAGAACACGCACATTGTTACACTTAAATACGAAAAGATTATAAAAACTTAATCAACGGACGGTCGGCGGCCACAATGTTCGTTTGTACAACCGTTACCCGGCACCGGCGCAGGGAGGACACAGGCGACGATAGAAGCCCTGAGATTTCACTTTTTGAAATCTTAGAAATCTTTCAATATGATGAAAACGAAAGGTGATATTTGAAAACGGATTGTAGCATTGATTTCAGGATGGAAAATAGTTGTAAATGATGGGTCACAACTATACCATTACATTTGAAAAAATATATCTTATTCCAAAATGGCGAATCCAAGATGGCGGCCGAAAGTTTTAATTTTTTCGAATGAAGCGAATGCCTCTCAACAATGATTGGTAGTAGTTCATGGTCATTATTTGATGAAAGGATGAGAATATGGACTTGTTTTAAGGTTGGGACCTTTAAAACTGTCTCCAAAATTCATTTTTTTAATTTGCCAATATCTTGACTTTCAAAAACGGATTGCGGCATTGTTTTCACCGTAGAATAGTACATCTACATCATATAGGGCACAACCCCACCTTTACATTTACAAATAAACAGTTGAATCCAATATGGTGGATTTAAGATGGCGGCTAAAAATATTAACCAGGTCAAAATGAAGTATAAGTTAGTCAACAATGATCGGGGGCAGTCCGGAGTCGATACATTAAGGAATGTAGAAAAAATAAGGGGGGACTCATTTAAAACTCACCCTGTATAATTTGTATATGCCTCAATAAATAAAAAAAATTGTGTATTATATATATATATATATACAAATTTTTATATAATATAAATATACCATAGGATAAAAACTAATTTACGGTCCCTTTCAGTTAGCCTTTCCTAAAATCAAAGAAAACCTTTTATGTGAAACAGTTCGGGCTGAATGTCAAGTAGGATTTAAAGGCACAATTACATTTTAGTTCATAATCAAACATCCGTAAAAAGTATACATCTTCCTAGGACACGATCGAATTAATATATTTTGTGACGAAGTGGATGGTTGAAGATTTTTAAGTTTTAAGTGAAACAGATATTTGTACAAGCATGTAATTGTTCGGCTGACTACCAATCTATAAATCACATTTTAGCTAAATATTTACCTTTGTGTGCATTCTTGGGAGGGGTTTTTTGGCGGGTCCCCTACAGTGTAAAATTAAGGAGATCATCATAAGATTGTATTTGACGTCATGCACCCACTTTGAAAATAGGATATTGGCCAAACGTAACATTTATAATAACAGTTTTAAACCTATGTAAAAAAGGATTACATTTACTTAAAAATACAGTTTCTCGACTTTTTCTTAAACTCAATATGTAAACAATAATTGATTTCTTATACAAGCCCTACGTTTTTTCATATGAAATATATTGTTAAGTTAGGCAAACCAAGGTTTATAAAGTATTCAATCGATATGAAACTGTAATGAAACAAACATGACCAACTTGAAAAAAACACGTTTAACAATTTTTGAAATAATTATTTTCTTTTCGTTCCAAACCTTGACGCTACTCTTAAGAAAACCAAACCTTTTACATTACCATAAACTCTACAAATATTTATCCATATATAATAAAAATGGAATTTTTCAAATTCAGAAATCGATTGCTATTACTTCTTATTAAACAGAATATCGCACTGTACGGTATTAACCTAATACATTTAAGTAAACAAATGTTTGACCTATTGTTTAAGGTGTAAAGAGTGTAAGAGCAATAATAATTTTGTATTTGATTATTATTAATATTTGGAATGGTGTGTCACTTTTGAAATATATATATAAGTTTAAAATATTCATCAGGAATGAAACAAAAAAATTGGAATCACTAATTGTAGAACATTTATAGAAGTGAAATCCGTAGTTCTTGTGATAATATTTTAGTAACAATCGAGGCACAGTTGTAACCGGTACCAGCTGGCACATTGTAAGGTGTAAAGAGTGATGTGCCATTGGGTAAGAGCTCTGGAAGGTTTTACCTCTCATTTAAACCGCTAATTACATCCTAAGATTCATCTCCAAAGCTTTTATTCTCGCCCTATTTTGCTAAATAATTCTTTCAACAATTTTGAACTAATTACTTTTTACAGTTAAAAAAATTTATGTTAGGAAGGTACGATTTGTAAAAAAAAACTCTGAAATCAATAGGTATCACTATTTGTTTACTAAGTTTCCTTGTATTTTTTCACAATTGTCGAGTTTGAAATTGTAATTTACTTTTTAAAACATTAAAAATAAAAACAAAACACGGGATTATGATTATATTTATTTGAAGTGTGTTAATTGTAATCTAAAACATATTAAGTAAAACGTTTGAAAAGAGAAACCCGAGATGTTAGGCCGAAACATCAAGTGGCGAACCGACATGATGAGCACAATAGAGTATCGGATTCTGCCATCATCATATAGGATATGTGAACGGGATCACACACCTTTCACCCTATTTCGTCAAAGGGTTTTTATCGGACCTTCGTAATCCTTTATTCATCTAGTTAGCTTGTTTTTAATAAAGAAAGATACTTGTTTTTATTGTAATCTTTTTGAAAGCAATTTAATGTATTCTCTTTGATTTGATTCTATTTGTTTTAATCCAGCAAGACCAAGTGTTTTAGGAAAAGTCAGCTTAATAAAATTTACAAAAACATCTAATAATTTGTTCTCTCTGTTACCATTTTCATCGGGATTTAGTTTGTTTATTTTGTATTTTGTTTGTATTGGTTTGATTTTATTTGCTTGAATGCAAAAATATTATGTGATTTAAGGATATCTTTGAACTGATCAAAACACCTTTCAATCATTTTTCACTACAACTGTGAATATTTAAGATGGGAAAAGATAGTATATAATGTTGACGTTTACTGTATTAAAAAGATTTATATTTGCATTTATATTTATTTATTTATTTTATGAAGAGGCCATTGTGTGAAACTAGCTGATTCCAATCCCATTTCTGGATAGTCCTAAGTAAACCACTTTTTCTTTAAGGTCGTTGGAAAATTTTAAAGGATACCTTTTATTTTTAATTTCCATTTTGAATAAAGATGGCATACTCTCAATGGTCATGACGATCGGTGTGTTTGGCCACTGCCTTGCCGATTAATTTGTTGGATTTTAAGCAGTGTGTAACATTGGATATACCATAAAGACAACATAAATAAAGGTTTAATTTAAGACTGTAAATAAAAGTAAACAATATATTCTTTAATATGCTAAGGAAATACATAAGAAAATACTTTAGCCTACCCGACAGATAAATTTATTATTCTAAAAGGACATGCATTTCACAATTTTAAATTGTTTTGAATATAGTCATTATTGACGTTTAAAAGTAAAAATTAAAATTATTGTATCAAACCCTTACAATACTGATTTTTCGAGATTATTCCTATTAACAATGAATTTAGTTCAAACTAAAATATGCTTACTAGCCTTTATTATTTAATTTTATGAATATTTAAATCAAAAACTCTGTTAACAGCTGTGAAAACTCACTGACGTGGTTTACTGCAGTAAAACTTAAAGGGCGTTCTTGCATATTAATTTATTCATATCAAGTCATTTTTTACGTAACACTTTCACCAAACGTAATTAAACAGATATATAACAACTAAACATAGTGAATTTACAGGAATTGGATAACGAATTTAAATAAAAGTGGACTTTTTATATAATGCTAGTTACGAAATAATGCTGTGGGAAGCATTTTAATGATGCCGTTACTAAACACACGTGATTTCCATCCTTACTCTTTAGTAAAGATCAGAACCTTGAACCTAATTAAGCTTCCAGACATTCCTGAGGTGTTTAATTAATATGTGCATTATGCTATATTATTAAGGAGCTTTAATTGGCACATAGTTTAGTCTGCTCCGTCAAGACAAGCTCTTTTAATCTTGATCATTTTCTATATATTGTTCATCATACAATACAAAATATATTCTTCTTTATACTTTTTTGAATTTGTCTGTATAAGTTATGCTTTGAAAATATCTCTTTATTTTCCAGAGGTCAAGTTCGTCATGTATCAATGATTGTAAGCTAAAATATATTTCTATGGGATTTTTGTCTTTTAAACCTTTAAACAGACCTGTAATATTTGAGTTGTCAACGATTAGCTATATTAAGGTATACTATAGGTTACTTTATATTAAGTCCCTACGCTATGCTATACACAAATAAATTAACGTTTAATAAAATGTGTTTATGGGAATAAATTGTGCGATACATAACACAACGTAATTGAGCAAAAACAAAAATTATTTAACTCTTCCAATATTTTTTGTTTTATAATATACTTTTAGGGGTAAGTACATTTTTAATATTTATCTGCATTAAATAAATAGTAAAACAACTTCTTAGAAGGTATTTTAGTTTACTTACGATATTATGTACTCATAACTAATATTAAAATAAAACAAAAGTATATCATTAAAATGTATATCTAAATCTAAGTCATTTTTTTGGGCAATGGGCACAAAGTTGGAGACAAATCGAGAAACAACTCTTAACATTGTACTAAACTCTTAAGGTTTTAACGTAACATTTCCTTATAGGTAATATTATTGAACATTGTAATATATTCATAACTCTTAAGGTTTTAACGTAACATCTCCTTATAGGTAATATTATTGAACATTGTAATATATTCATAACTGTAAATGATGAATATGGCGGATATCTTGTGGCAATTTAATTCTTTTGGTCAACCAAACTCAATTCAAAACACAAGTGTAGTTTCCAAAGATAATGTTTTTGGCTTGAGCAGTGTCTTCAGATGTACACAGGTACTCTAGTAACTACAACGTCCAGGTATGTTGTAGCATCAGTACAATTCCTATGGGATTGCTGAATAAGTAAGCTATGAGTGAATGGACTGCAATGCAGACATCGGCATTCTGTTAGCTTATATTTTTTTATATATTGAGATGTATACATATAATGCTTTTTAGAACTGAAGCATGTATTCTTCTTTTGAAAAGTAATGATAATATTGGTTGTTTTTTATGTTAGTACTGGTAATAAATCTCAAAAAAGATAAAAGTAGGTAAATGTGATATACTTATTTATATATTCATTAAAGTCAAAGGATAAAATAATTTTAAATTAAATAAATCGATACCATGTAGTTTCTGTTGGTATGGTTGTGTTTAGAGTATAAACATAACGTGCACATGTATTATAGGTAATTAATGATTTTTCGCATAACTGTAGATTAAATTATTACATAAAGAATTACATTTTTAATAAATCCTATACCAAAAAATAAACTCCTTCTTAACAGTAAACAGTAAAACAATTTTAAAGTACAATAGGTGTTTAATACGTTTTTCATTTTCTGTAAATGAGGTATCGTTTTCAAAATTCTTAACAATAATTTTAATATATGTTTCACTACCGTACAAAATAAGGATTTTATTCAGATAAATGAGCCCCCTAGCACGCAGATAAACTGTCAAGGGAGATTAATTAGACACCAAATTCATTTGTCATCGTTCACTGTCACTCATTTAATCTTGGAATCATATTAATTGAGATTAAACGATTGATGTTTTTAACAATAAACAACCAATGTAGTCTAGCCATTTATCCTGATGAGTGGTTCAAAATAATATCGATAAAAGCTTTTTTGCTATCCGTACTTAAATTAGTTATTTGCATATCTCATACAATTTAAAAGAAAATATTTCATTAATGTAATATAGTCAGCTTTTTAACAGCTAAACAAATAATTTAGCAATTACTTTTTTGTCACTAAGAAGTTTGTATCATGTTTGTTTTTATATATTTTATATTACCGTTGGCATATGTATAAAAAATAAATTATCAATAAAAACTGTGACAATAAGGTAAACATTAATTACTATTATTAAAGTGTATGTCAAAAATGTGAATTAACAGCCTAAATAATTTACTTTTTACACTCAATTTTAAATAGTTGAATGGTATTGATTTCACACATAAAATATATTTATAAACTTCCTATTTTAACATAGGGATTCATATGTAAAAAAACACTTATTAAAACACATCATTAACTAGTAGACGGACAACTGTTGAGATTTGCATAGCAACAATTGCATATATATTTTCTTATTTTTGTTTTCACCTAATTAAACAAACAAATGTTCAGTGTAAAAAATACTAATCTCTTATAATTTTGATTTCCTCAAATGATAAAGAACATAGAAATAGTTCATTACAACAGTGCCTTTAAACATAATTTAACGTTAATTGAGAAAATATTAAAGATACAAAATAAATATATATATATATATATCGAGTCTTATTATATTTTGTCTAAACAACAATGGTCTCAATATTAGAAACTGCCCTATACCAGGTTAAAAATAACGCCTTAAGAATAGGAGTGTCATCTTCCGGCTCGGTAGAATCTTGATACTCAACTGTTTTTTTTTTAGTGTCAATTACGCCCCCCCACATTGTCATCATCTCTGACTTAATTTTTAATATGTTGTCAACCTAGAAACGCTATCATCTTGTATCATCTGAAAAGATCTTAAAGTATTTATCAGCTTAAATATTTATTAGTGAGTGTAAAACATGTATATGTTACATTTAATAATCTTTCTTTATTGATATAGGTATTTGGCATTTTCCACTAACAACTATCACTTTAGTAGCAGTGCGTTTGTAAATGCTAAAGCAGTGCCAGGCGTCCTGAGGGAGCAATGAATACGTAACTCAACAGGCATGATCTCAACTTCGAGCTGGAAGACCGCAGTGCGGATTTCATTTTACTAACAGAAAAACTAGAACTTCCGTATAAAAATTAATCTTAAAACATAATATATTTAATCCTTATCGGAACACCAAAAAGTGTGTACAAGTCACACAAATTTTTATTCTCCGTAAAATCCTTGTTAGAAACGTATTACTTATATAACTAGGCCAAAGTACAACTCAGATTTGAGGCTGTGAACTTTAATGTTCACATAATCTAGCATTCATTTTATAGTAATAATATATATTTAAGTGAAAAATTAAAGAAAATGATGATGATTTTAATGCACTTCCAATTATTCAAAGTTCATTTAAACAGTCTTGAAAGAAATATGTGTCGTTATAAAAATCTACAACCAAGCAATACAAATATCACTAACGCTAAGCATATACGTATTCTATACAACCATGTGACTCTTAGATCTAATTCTGATAAATGTGTCATTTCGAAATGAATAAAGTTAAAATAATTTTTTTTTTTATTTCTAGAACAAAAATGGTAATATATGAATATCAAAAATGACAATCAAACAGCCAGACGTAGAAATTCACTGAAAACTTGTTCGAAAGAATATTTAAATTGATTTCTTTGACTAAGATCTGTTAGTATTAAAGTTTAAAAAATAGTGAGTTTTTAATGATCAAATAAAAGTTTATTTTGGGAAAATAATACTAAAAGTAATAATATGCTTCTGATATATTAATTCAGTTAATATTTCAATAGTCTAATATTTTCCTATTGCCTCTGGGGTTTAAAATCAATGTAACTTATGTAGTACTCATGCATAAACCAATCCATTCATATTTTGTTTATTTATCGCAATTTGTTATACATATAACCTTTGGTTTGGAGCTAAACATTTCAGTTTTTCAATAAACAATTTATTTTTAAACTCGCCCTCCGCTATTTTCAACTTTTGTCTTCTACTTTAAAATAATACAGAATTGGTTATTCAAGATGACTGAATATCGTAAAAATTACCGATCTGAACAAATCTATTAAAACCCGCAATTTAACGAAGAATATATATAAGACAGATTAATATAAGAGTATTCCACAATTTACAACAAAATATAAATTATGATTTTACTTAAATAAATTATAAACCGATTTTATTTACCTTTTACGTTAGAAACAGTACAAAAAATACCTAAAAATATAATTAAGGGTAGTTTTTTTTACTATTCTTTGTTATTTATCTATTTCAATAGTATCTATCAAATTATATTTGTTAGCAAGGATATATCTTCACGGATGTTTCTCCGCCTTAGAGAATTATCGGTTTTTGTTTTCTACTTGCAAGCTCATGCAGTTTAAGTTGCGTTCCGAACCACCAGACAACAGCAATATCACAAGCTAGTAGCAGGTAATCAGGAATCAGTAACGGACCCAGGACCATGTTAGCCATATCGCACTCAAACTACCACTCTAGTCTGCTCCCATATATAAATATAATAGAACACCACTAACATTGTTTGAAAATAACTGACTTGAGGTATGTTTGAAATTCTTTATGAAGTATAATTGTGTACCTTAAAGTAGTATTAGTACATGCACTGTACTATGTTAACTCGGCCATTTACTAAAAGGTGGTCGCCCACTTATGCACTCACCCTTATTGAAACGACAATGAGCTTTCTATGTTAGGAATGGAAGAATGAACTAGTACAGCACAGTTGAAAAATAATGATAAGATATGAGATATAAATACTATCTCCGTTAGTCTCATTAGAACTAATTATTAATTTCAGAAACTGGAAAACATAATTTAAAAAATGCATTTTAAAATGTTATGTTTAAAATCCCTAATGAGTTATGTAGCAGCACCTAAGGTAAGTATGTGATTAAAGGTTCGCCAATTTAATGATAAATCAACACAATTAGTATTAACATAATTTTGCAAAGTCAATAAACCCTTGAGTATGCACTTAGAGATATCTTAAAAATATAATTTTAAACTAAATACTTTTCAAAATAAGAAACCATTTTCCTTTGAGGATTTACCAGCATCAAAAACAAAGCTGTCTTTGCTTTCAGGATAATGTGCATGTAAACAATGGGGACTTTCAAGATAATATGGGTTCTCTTTATAGTTGGTTTTACATCTCTCTTGAACAAAATGTATGAACATCAAATAATAAGAAACTGTTTTTGTATTTAAATCAGTATAACTAAAAGTGTGAATATTATTGGATATATTTATTAAATTTAAAGTAGCTTTAATTTCGTAATAATTACATGATAGTATTTTTTACAATGAGATTAGATGTAAATTTTGGAAATAAACTAGGTAGAATGTTAGTTAAATATTTGTAACAAGTATTTATATTATGTATTTTTGTTATAACTAGCATGGATGGGGTCATAAAAGGAACTTAGAATTTATAATTAAGTCATTCATTAACAAAGCTTAATGTAGAAATTGTTTTTGTGTGGTACGCACCTACGTCATATCTATGTATAGCCTAAATCTTCTATCAAACTATTAATAAAAAGAATAACAAAACTAAGTCTCACATCAATTCAATATATTTTGACTTATACTCTACTTATATACAAAACGGTAAATATACATTAATGATAGTACAAGGTGGTCGATTTCAACCAGTTACACCGGTCATCATCAAGCCCAATCCTGATTATAATTTGCCCAATCCAAATATACCTATAATAATAATAATTATTATTAATATTAATTGTATTATTATTTTATAGACAAAGAAATTTTATCTATTGTTTCTTGTTGATTTTGTCTGATTTTCTAAATAGATTTGGTCATTATTCCTATACTTTGCCGTGCAGATAGATAAATGCAGGATTCTCAGGTATTCCCATCTTATTCCCATTCGAAACCAAGAAACTTCCAGGTACTATATATATTTTCTGTGAAAAGCAATGTTTTTATTTTACCAGCTGATTATCTTATGGTTTGCTGTATAATAAGTTTGATTGGAGTGTATATCTCGACGAGACCAGGGTTAATATATTATAATGTATTGTTATTTTTCGTTTTACATCTATTTTTTAGAAAAATTGTTTTACTAAATATCATCCTAGCATCAACGTTTTCAGACTAACGATATTTTCTCATTGTACTTTTTTTAAATATTTGTCCTTGTAAAAGAGGTATTTAACTATTTTACAATTGGTATTGCTCATATTTGTCAGAAATAAACCTATACAATTTCTCTTTTTCAGGAATATATAAGATAGAAATAAGGGTTATAGTTAATTTAATGTAGTCTTACAAAAAGAACATAGGCATTATGCGTCTGTTTACCACCTTTTATTGTATATATAAACCAAGGGAAAACAATAGTAACTTCAAGGAGTATGTCTGCACAATGTGATTTTGTCCTATATCTAAAGTAATTACAAGTACAAATATATGGAAACATTAGTTAGGTCTGCTCATGAATTGGAATAAAGTATATTTTGTATTTACTAAATGTACTTTATATTAGTGTAAAGTATGAGATCGTAATGATCTCTCATGATTTACCAATTAATCTAATAGTTCATTATCTTAATTATTTTAATTCATACATCTTACATCCTGATGTGGTTTCCCTTGGCAACTGTAACAATCCTTACAGCAATATTCTGTTGAAATTCGGTATTGATATTTAGCTCAGTTTCCATGTTGGTATGTGTATATATTTTTATATTGTTAATAACATTTAAAATTAATTATATAACGTAATTGGCATACTCCTGCTTTGTAGCATGCTGCAATAAATAAATAAAAACTATAGTTTTTTATGTTTATGTTTTTCTTTAACTATTGAGTCTTTGCTTATAAATCTCTAATAGCTCTATTCTATAATCTGAGCTAAGGTTATATGATGGAAATATCATCTTTCAACATTTAGTAATTAATTGCTCAGATAGGTATTTGTGTGCTAATGCTGTTATTTTTAGCATAAAACATACTCTTCTAAAGTACTAAAGGTAACAACACACATACTTGGGTTACACTTAAGTCAGTCCCGCAATGGAAGGCGGGACCCATCTCTTTAGAATATATTTTGTGCTATGTATATCAGCCCGGATGTAGGAATAAAACACCTGAAGGTATTAGAATAATTATGAAAAATTATATAATAACTTTTTGATTTATGATAAAAGTATAATAACAATAGACGGTGGCATTAAACAACTACGTCTTAAGTGGCAACAGATTTCAAGCAAAGAGTATGTATAAATATAATATATAGTTGAAAAACAGGATGTTTTAAACTAACTATTACTGAATAAAAATACCTCAATATCGTTTTACCATTAAATGTAGTGTTTACAATAAAAACAATATTGCAAGAACACAGCAAACTTACCTGTAATTATTATTACTGGCCACGTTTTGCTGACAAAATAAGCTGATGGTGATTTTTATTAAAGTCTATTAAAGTCTCAGTTCTGCCATCTCTGTATAAATACAGTTTTACGATTTTGAACAGTGGTTTTATATTCGACTAAAGTTTAAACAGGAAATAGTTGCTTTAAAATTGATAGCGATATGCATAACGAGTTTTTGTAAAGAATAAGTTTTAGCACAATACAGAATAAGTATTTGTTGGGTTGTGAAGGGCGAGTGTTGGATCATTACAGACTCGTTGGCTAGAGCGTAAAGGGAATGGCTGTCATAAAATGTTAATCTTGGTCTATACTGACCACGGCTGATGAGCTCGCAGCTGTCAAATCCAACTTGTCCACATTAATATGCAGATTCGAACACAAACCGGGTTAAATAGTTGGTGAATAAAGCTGGCAAATTCATTCTCCAACCTTTTTACATATGTAATAATTTATTTTTATTCATATTTGATAATTGCCCCTGAACTGGTAAGACTTATGCAAATAGTGGTTTTATATTACCTTTCCGTCACCAGTTCTGTAGTATCGTTTATTTCACGACCAGGTTTCGGTACGAAGTTGTACCATGATCACGTGGAAGTCGTCCGAGACTCAAGCTGTGATTATGAAGCTGTCCAGTAGACGTTGTCGAAAGTTAAAAGAGAAAAAATACACACACCACGAAGAACACACGCACATTGTTACACTTAAACACGAAAAGATTATAAAAATTTTTTAATCAACGGACAGTCAGCGGCCACAGTGTTCGTTTGTACAACCGTTACCCGGTACCGGCGCGGGGAGGACACTGGCGACGATGGAAGGCAAGGCTGAGGACACATAGGTCACCAAGATACGGCTTCCATCGTCGCCAGTGTCCTCCCCGCGCCGGTACCGGGTAACGGTTGTACAAACGAACACTGTGGCCGCTGACCGTCCGTTGATTAAAAAATTTTTATAATCTTTTCGTGTTTAAGTGTAACAATGTGCGTGTGTTCTTCGTGGTGTGTGTATTTTTTCTCTTTTAACTTTCGACAACGTCTACTGGACAGCTTCATAATCACAGCTTGAGTCTCGGACGACTTCCACGTGATCATGGTACAACTTCGTACCGAAACCTGGTCGTGAAATAAACGATACTACAGAACTGGTGACGGAAAGGTAATATAAAACCACTATTTGCATAATAATTTATATTTTAGTTAGTAGCCTTGCATTCGCTTTTAATAAATTGAGATTTCGTAACGCGTCGGAAGTTACGAATAACTCCGCTTTTATTAGTTATATAAAATAATTAACCTAAGTACAAGTTATGTTGTTGATCCTCTTCAAGGAAATTTAAACAAGTATTAAACATTGTGCAAGAAACGTTAAATTTATGTAGCTGTAAATTTCAATATGCCCTTCGAAATAGATCAAATATATATATATATACAATTATTTTAAATTTGACCCTCAGAATGATATTGCTCTTAATATGGTAAAATAATATATAGTGTAAAACATCTACGAAAACTAATCATGCGGAATGCTGATAATAAAAACCTAATATTCATATAGAACCACTATCATAGACGTATACTTTAAAAAACAAATTATCGTAACAAATAAAAATGTAAAAATTGCTAAATTAATTTACGTGAAAACGTTGACCTTTTAAAAGGGTAGATAGGAAAAATAAGAGATTAATGACTGTTTGTAAAAAGCTGAGCAGGTGTTTCATCTAAAACTGGTACTACTTATTACGTAAAACCGAAATTCATCAATACTACAACTAATCAATATAAAAAGTGCATCTATGCTTGCAAAACTAATATTATTGTAATATCCGTTATATATAATTGTTGGTTAAATGCGTAACTCAACAATATTTAAAATTTATCACGTTGATTCTAAAATAATTAATATTTTTAATAATTTCTTCATGGTTTAAACACAGGGAACAAAAGAACAAAGAAACTATTTTGCTTTGTGGCATTACCAGGATCGCAAACAAAGCTGTCATTCCTTTCAGGGTAATATGCGTGTAAAAAATGGGGTCTATTTAAGATAACGTGGAATCTTCTTAGCTGCAATATTGGAGAATTTTAATCCGACTCTTATTATTAACTCTTAGTTACCAACGTTACTTTAATTTAAACAGTGTAAACTCATATTCAAACAGCTTGAATCAACATTCCAAGATAATGTTGTAAAAGAAAATCTTGTGAATTTATACATACACATTTGAAACCCAATTAGTATTGAATTCTAGATATTTACGAGAGTACTTCTAGATTAACAAATCAGAAAAAAATAAAACCCAGATATATTATGGACATATCCATGTACCACAATGGAGCTTAATTAAGTATTAGTTTCCCACATTTCAGGTATGTTATGCGTATTCTGATATATGTCGACCCTTATAAAACATAGGGAGAAGCTAATAATGGAAACCGTTGCTGTCAATAATCGTGTTAACAGCACGGTATATAATAAACATTATTTTATAGTTAACTGAAGGCTTTACAAGGTAAGATACAACAATATATGCTAGTTTTACATATGTGTACATTTGTTTAAGTTTCATTCATAATAGAGTTCTTATTTATTTCTTTTCATATTGAGAACCTTTGTCTCAAACGTAAAATTATTTCAAAGTAAAGGTGTTGCGGCTTAGCAAGCGTCATTAATTTATAAACACTTTCCTCGGTGGTTATGAGGGAAGTTTGTAAGGTCATTATTACAGATGACTTGATGTTTGAGGCGTAAAAAGAATGGTTGTCGTAAAATGTTGTTAGTGAACTGCGTTGACCGCAGCTGCTGCCGTCGCACTCTTTCAAACTGAATTTATATTTTGCAAAAGAGCAAATTTACACTTTTCTACTGATTTTATTTAAGCCGATTTACGTAATGAATACACTTTTCAAAAGTTAATTAAGTCCAAAGGCTATAGCAAAAATGATATAATGGGAGACTGAAACTAATAACTGGGATTTTTTAAACAAACCCGTTTGCCCCTAAGGTGTTGTGGATTGAATTTATAGTATGTTTGCGCTGAGAACGAAAACAACAATTATCGTATCACATAAAACAACTTGTGGGACAAATGAGTATAAGTATATAAAATTTTAGTTTGACGAAGATCGTACTGAATTAGGTCGGGTTACTCTGAAAAACGGTTAAAAAATATTCACTAGGTATCTAACACATCTCTAGCTGCAGGCTCTAACCAGCTTTCATAAATGTCATCATTTAATTATGTTTTACTATCTTGAAATAAATGTTATAGAAAATTAAGTACTTTAGAAATATTTTATCGAAACCTTTTCCGTATTTATTGCTTTTTATAGTTTAAATCAATTTAAAGGAGTTTGTCGAGACCATTTTAATAATATCATTCCATTAGTCACCTCGAAAAAAGAATCTGCAATATAAGATGATGTAAAATTAATTTGAAGTTTTAGGATGAATGTGAAATTATTAGTAATTATAATGCGAGTTAATATATTTATATTGTATAAGGGAAGATTTTGTTATAACTATATTTATTATAATGAGGATGAATAAAGGGAAGGACTATTATTGTGAGGTAAAGGGGGTGGGGATTCTGACAAAGCTTGAATTATTTAAATAAATGAGAAGTAGTGGGGGCAAGTTTAATACATTGGGTGTTTTTATCTGATCGTAACGGGAATTTATGTCGTTAAATATATTTCGATTAAGTAAATTGAACTGGTCATAGGGCTCAAGTATCAGAATACACGAGTATTGAGGGGGAGCGAACATCCTCCTGGAGCTGGGTCCTGAGGGAGGAGAGAACCACCCATCGAGCATCTCTGCCACTTCTCGCTCTCACACGGTCATCTGGGAAACTACCAATCCACTGATGGTTCCATCTGCCTAAGCTATACACCACCTCGTGGGAGCCAACCTCTACACCGTTGGGCGTATCTACATTCTGCATGTAGCAGTACGATGCCAGATCTTCCTGAGAGGATGCTACTCTTCGATGGAGGAGTGATGAGTAATCATGCACGTGTACAATCTCTTTGAGCTGTTGTGATGGTTATGTTTGGGTGTAGCTTCTCCGGAGCGGAATATGTTGTTGAGATATTTAACTGAAATATGGCCATAAGAAAAAAGGGAAGGGGAAATTTATTAGGTAAACAGATGGGAGTAAATAACGAGTTCGCACGCAGCACGCTGACGTGAGGGAAGTGAATTTCCAAATAAAAACTTTTAAAACTCAAAATCAGTGTAAAAATATACATTTGTCCAATTTTTATTGAAATCTGAAAACACTGATTTTTTTGCTGTTCTGATACTCCTGGTTTCATTTACTTGCAAAGCTGGGAATACAATTTTGCCCAATATAATGTTAGAAGAAGGTCCAGACAGGCTTGAAAGTAGGCGTGAGGTTGCTGGGGATGATAATAGTACGCTAACAAAGGAATAACAGGCTTTTCTCGTGTAAAACCTCATAAGACAACGTACTGTGTTTAGTCAATACACATTTTCTTTAATAACTCTGTAAATATTTATGCTAGAATGACGAGAGAGGGCTTAAAACTTTTGCCTCTCTAATTCCCATCTTTTTACATGCATTTATTTTACATCTGGGGCTTTTATGACCATTTCTGAGCCCAAGACTCGAAATTTGAAAGATTAATCCCCCAAAAAAGGTGTTTAGAGTTTTCCGATTGTTTTGCCCAACGAACTTGTCCAACTGATTACAGAAAGGAACGTCCCTACCAAATTTGAAGTAAATCGGACAAAAATTGCGACCGCCAGAGTGCAAACACATATATATATACAATTTTGAACGACCCCCCAAAACGTGTTCAGGGGGTCACGGTAGGAACTTCTATGGTGGTCCCGGGCTTAAGTTTCACCGTGCGGGTCATGCTAATAGTTCACTTTCCAAAGGAAATTCACTAATAAGGGGGGGGGGGGTGGATTTGAGGACAATGTTTTGAGGTTAAGGAAGGAGAAGGGGATTCTTGTATTCTTGTGTATTTATTTAGTTTAAGGATTGAAGAATCTATTTAATTTAAGCCAAGGTATGCTAGTTTTTAAGCATTTCATGCAATACATCTTTTCTGGAATAATGGTTGTTTATTTCAGCACGCCGTTATCCTTCATTTCTGAGCTCTCTTTTAACTGAACTTTGATTTAAATAGAACACTGGTATCGTTGCAACTATCCACAGATCTTGATTTCAAGTTGGGTTTAGTTGTTTAGCGATATCGTGTAAAAGTTAAAATAATATGTGATTTAGTTTAATACAGAAATTATGTAATTTTCTTTGTTGTTTATAAATCAAAAGGAAACACTTTGCTAGTGCTAGTGTTAGTACTAGAATGCTAGTTAAAGTGTCCCATACATTTTATAGTAGTGCAATTACGGTTTCAAACTGTATGCTAATCGTTTATCTAATATGACATATATTTCTAATTTTAAAAAGTATTTACTAAACATCCATTTAGGGTTAATCCCAGAAATCAGCACTGGTACATTAGTTAATAACTTAAACAATCTGTGATGATCAGATTATAGCTTGAAATACCCGATTACAGAAATGGATGGTTAGATTTAAATTATTATTACATCTATTTTGTGTTAATATATGTACAGTGTGTTGCACGAGTGAAAACCAGGCCAGCCATAGTTTTATTTTAGGGCTTATTGTCGGCCTGGTTTTTCGCTCGTGCAACGTACTGTAGATAAATTAAAACTTTGGAAGTTAAATTATATTTAAATCTGTTTTATTTAATTTTAATGTTTAGTAAAATTAAAAGCGATTTTTTAAAATTATTTTTTACAAACGCAACTACAATGTTTTTAAAATTAAATTAAAATAGAAAAAGAAGTTAGTCAATTGTAAATGACCTACGATTCTTCAAAAGAAAATATATGTAGTCACCAAGAGCCCAGAGAAATTATACATTTTACTTTGACTGTAAACAACTGTATGGCATTTATACAGAAACAAAATAGCAACACTGACAATTAAAAGTCCCACGGATATTTCCTTTTTTTAGTAAAGTATATATTTTGTGTGAAATAATGTGAAATTAGTTAAAATGCATTTCATTTATTTATTTAATTAACAGTAAACATTGGATAAGATGGCAATTTATTTAAATATAATAAATATATTAGTTTTATGATTTGTTACAGTTATTTACTCATTATTGTATTACTACTGATGCTATAACACTACTTAACTGTTGCCTTTGTTCCTTATAAACCTTAAAATAAAAATATAGAAAATAATTTAAGCAAATTTGTTTGCCTCTACAAGACTTATCTGAATGAATGGTTATTACTCTTAAGTTATATTTAATACGCCATTAACGAGAAATTATTTTTTTTATTATTAATAAAATTTAAATTTTGACTGTATTGAACTGCGCTTATATTTTTCTTTGGTTATTTTACACTTTCTAAAGCAATTCATTACAATTGCAGTGACAGTGACCGATAATATTTTGCAAATGACTTTAACAACCAATTAATCTCCATTTACAAGTGTTAATCTCTCTAAAATGCTTTCAAACTTCCTCTCACCCACACATAAAAAAGATATACTAACCTTCAGAACTTTGAAGACAATTATAATAACGTTTATAATGATATAGTTAAGGAATTATATTAGCATTTTTATCCTATTTGTAAAAGTAAAAAATAATATTTGATTTAGTTTAATACAAATTATGTTATTTTCTTTGTTGTTTATGTATCACAAGGAAACACTTTGCTAGTTAGTGCTAGAATGCTAGTTTAAGAGTCCCATACATTTTATAGTAGTGCAATTATTGTTTCAAACTGATGCTAATCGTATATCCAATATTACAAATAGGAGAGTTATTTTGCAAATACATTTTAAATTCGTGCTCCACAAGCGTACACGTGATGGTTTATTTTTTATTGCTGTTCAGCCTTACGTGTTGGTACATATTTTTACTGAGCCTACATAGATTATCAGGAATTGATTGCAACATGTTTCTATTTAAGTTTATTTTAATATCTTTATTTTAGAAAGAGGAATTATGCTTGTTTGGTAAATTTCAGGACAATTGGAGGTAGTTAACAATTGATTGTGGCTGATTAAATAAACTGCTGGGTTATATGGGAAAGTGGAATTAAAATTGTAATAGTCACGTAAGTGACAGGAAATTACTTTTGTAATAAGAATTTGTGACCTTTAACTTCGTCCATAGCCTGAAGATAAATACGGTGTTTAATAAATACGGAACAGCTTTAGTTTAGTCCAGTATGTCTTTGACAGTTGCACAGGTGACATAAACCTTTATTTTTTGCTAACTTACGATTAAGAGTAAATCACAGTACACATTTTTTAAATTTAAAAATGCTTAAATTTTTTTGTAAATAGAAACATTTGTATTAATGAATTTGTCTCTGTGGAGGATACTTTTGTTACTGTATAAGGTTTTTATAATATTTTATATTATTTCAATATAGTATCAAATTAGATTTTAAATTGTTATCGATTTTATTAATACATACGTTTAACTTATAAAAAGGTTTATTTGTTGTTAATTGTATAATATAAAATATTATCCCGAGCGACGCGGGACGTGGCAAGAAGTGTAAACGGTAATCACACGTAACACTTCAGTTTTGATGTATGCGATCACAGTGCTCTACGAAAACAGGAAAGAAGGATCCATCAGCTTTCCTTAGCATGAACGTCAAGGAATATTCATGTTGATTGTATATTTACAAGCAGTAATTTATCCTATCACAATGAATTATTTCGTACGGAGGGCATAATTTGTATAGACGTATTCCCTTAAAAATAATTCGAATAAACAGAATCTTAAAATGTTTAAAGTAATATTACATTAAAGTGGATTGACCCTATGAAACAGCCAGCAACCAATAGATATTACTCAAGGGCAAAATATATTTAAACTCAATATTTAAATATAGCTTTATATACAATTTGCTCAAAATGTTTCCCCCAAGAAAAAGAAACCGATAGTGAAACTTATTGTATATAAGGTAAATAAAATACGTTAGTGTTAATAATTGTATACACTAGTAATCGTTGAAGCAAATTATAAACTAATATTATTTATTACTATAAATATTTTAAGTGTTTTAACAAAGGTCTTCATTTATATGGATGAAAACAAAAAAGTTAGATTAAATGGTAAGATGGGAACAAGGCTCTTTACATACTGATTTATTCTCCATGATTATTTTTTTATTAATTCGTAAGAATATAAATTTATTTACTGATAGTGTTACCATTATCAGCACTGTATTTTAGGGACTAACAGGATTTAAGTTAACAAAGAAATTAAGTATATATACAAACAAAGGTTCGTAGACAATACGTATTGGTTTGGCCCATCCGAAAACCTTTCCTCCTGACTGCAAAAATGATATTACGAAATTGAAACGGAAAAGACAGTTAAATATAAAACACTACTAACCAAACACAGCAGGAAACCCCTTTGTTATTTAACCAGTACATTTGAGGCTAATCAACAACAATGAACATAAGTTAAATACCCCCGTCGCAGCAAACCTGTATACTCTGGGAATTTCCATTGCATGTATATGTTTCTTACTGTCACATAAAGCCATTTACCAAGTTTCATAAAATACATTTATAAATAAGTGATACATAGCAATTTATTTATCCTCCATAAGAATAACATTAGGGCTGAGGATGCCGGTTTGCTTCAACAAGAAATATAAGAAATGTGTTTTTGATGCAATTATCAATATAACTCAACAGGTGAAGAAGCTACGTACCAAGTTTTAATCCCATATGTTCATAATCAAGGGAGATATAAAATTTTACTCATTATCAATAAGAATAACTTTAGGGCTGAGTATGCAGGTTTGCTGCTATGGGGACAATCAACAAATACTTTTTTTGTGAAAATATCAATATACCAGTGCTAGTTGAAGCCACATACCAAGTTTCATCAATATACATTCATAAATAATTGAGATATAAAATTTTAATTATTCTCCATAAGGATAACATTGTACAACGTACTGTGTTTAGCACTTTGAATATCTCTGCAGCGAACGGACGTAGAATCAAAATTTAAACACCAAAATGATTATTTCGTAGAGCTGAACCGATTGGTATTAGCAAATGTCAAGTTTACAGTAAAATTAACTGTGGAAATGCTAAAAATCTTTTTCCCATAACATTAACATGGGAGATTTTATGAACAGGTTTTTTGGATTTTCTCCACAACCACTTAACCTAGGTTAATCGTTCAAAATACCATATTATTTGTTTATTAAGCTAAATGGTCGAAAGCAAAATTGAGTGTTTTAAAAGTTTTAGGGTAAAAATAAAAAAAAACTGATTTTTGGAAAATTTAAAACCCCCATAAAACCCCCTTCCCCCGATCTTTCTGGTTTTCGAACTTAAGTTATGAATGTCGCTTTACACGTTTGTGCCAAATTTAATTGAAATCGTATTACTTTTTTCAAAAGTTATCGAGTTAAAGGACACACACACACACACACACACATATATATATATATATATATATGTATATATACGAATTTGAACGAATAAGTGTCTTTGGCATCTGGGGACCTCAAAACGAAAAGTTATCATGCTCTCGGGCTTAAGTCTTACCATGAGACCTACAGTAATAGCTTCTTCCCTATAGGGGAAATTCGCTAAAAAGGAACAGAACGAAAACCACAATCATATTTACCTAATTTGTTATATTTGATGTTAAATATTAAAACTTAATATGTTTTGCACTGGGTATAGTATTACGAATGTTACTCATTGCGGTAATATTTTGGACAAGGTGTTTTTAACGTATTTTCAAAATTCTATATTGACATTCTCAGCCTGCAGTCAAGATCTAAATATCTGAATGTTCTCCTTGAAATTCCTTATAAAATTTATTTATTTTTATCGTGTTGGATTTATTTGTAATTCAACCTTTTAGAATACAAAAAATACATATTTAGATTTTTAAACTTTATTAAAAATTGTGTCTGTCTCTTATACAACTTACCACACAAATTAGTACAACCACGAATACGTAAGAAAAAAAACATTGAAAAGGTGGATAAAATTGTAGTTTAAGCTATGGAGAGCGACAGAGTTTGGAGATCTTTTGCTGGCACAGTGGATGGTCGGACTGGGATTATGTGGTGAAGAAGAGGTGCCAACAGAGGTTGGCTTTCAGCATCCACATTTACTCAGTAACACGACCATATAACCTGCCCACTCTTGTATGTAAGCCGAACTTTTATTATGGTTAAACTTCCACTAGTCCTAATTATTCAATGTATATATTCGGTTCAATGTTTTCATAGAATAACAACATGTTTAGTCATTCTAAAAATGTTGGTACTTTTGAAAATTAATTTAGAAGATATTTTTAAATACCCAGATTTTAAAACATGGTAATATTCTCATAATTATATCATATAATGACCATAAACCCCCAGATATCATTTCTGAGTGGGGTTTGCTTCGTTATAAATAATTAAACGTTGTTGGCCACCATTTGGAATGATAAAATAATTTTTAAGTGTAGAGGTAGGGTATGGACCATGTATATTAAAGTACTTACTCCCCACCAATGATCGGCGGGAGTATGGAGTTAATTTTTAAAAATATTTAAACAAGTAGAGGGAGGGTACGGCATTTAAAACTTACCCTGTATATTAGTTCTCAAACGTATTTTTTGTCGAAACGCCAAATATTTCTTAATATTTTATGAAAACCGATAGTTAATAAATTATTCTGAAGCTTAACTTTGCCACTACAAGGGAGAAAATAAACAAACAATTCAAAACCATACAATTAATAATGTAATGGACTGTTATTACTATAGTATTATTACTATAGTATTTATTTCTCAACGTCAAGTAGTAGTAAGTATTACTACCTTACAGAAAAAAGTTCAATTATCTCAACAGGCAATCTGTGCATGGCCAATTCTAGTAGCAAATAAAAGTGTTATAGCGAATTTCCCCTATAGGGAAGAAGCTATTGCCGTAGGTTTTATGGTAAGGCTTAAGCCCGAGACCATGATAACTTTTCGTTTTGAGGCCCCCAGATGCCAAAAACACCATTAACTCAAATTCATATATATGTTTATATATATATGTGTGTGTGTGTGTGTGTGTGTGTGTATGTGTGTGTGTGTGTGTGTGTGTGTGTGTGTCCGTAGGCATGATAACTTTCGTAAAAATGGTCCGATCTTGATGAATTTTGGTACAAACGTGTAAGGCAGGAACTATTTTTATGAATTCGAGAACCAGACAGGTCACTCTATTTTAAAGGGGGTTTTGGGGGGTTTTGTACCCCAACAATTGTTATTTACATGTACTTCTTTTTAAACCCAAACTTTTGTTTAGACCATTAAATTTAGCTTAAAAAACAAACAATTTGGTATTTTGATCATCGCTCTACGTCAATTGGTTACCGAGATATTAAAAGTGCTAAACAAAGTACGTTGTCCAATGTTAATCTTATGGAGAATAAGTACAACTTTATATCTCGCTTATTAATGAACAAATATTAATGAAACAGATATATATATTTTATATTAATGAACAAATATTAATGAGCAAATATCATCTGGTTGTGGTCTATTATTATTTGCACAACAAATAATTTTTACCGATACTTCCTGTAGCATCAACCCTTCGTACTCAGCCCCCATGTTATTCTTATGGAGAATAAGTCAAATCTTATGTCTCCCTTAATTATTACATAAATTAATACAATTTTGTATGTAGTTTCACCTCTTGTTGAGTTATACTGATACTTGCATAAAAACCCATTTGTTGTGCTCCTTGTTGCAGAAAACCTGCGTACTCATCCCCCATGTTATTCTTATGGACAATAATTAAAATACGGAATACATCTCTTATTTATGAATGTAGATTGATGAAACTTGGTATGTGGTTTCACCTAGTTGAGTTATATTGATATTTGAATGAAAACCCAGATTTTGCGTTCCTTTTGCAGCAAATCTGCATACTCAGCCTCCATGTTATTACTATGGAGGATGATTAAAATATTATGTATCGCTTATTCATGAATAAATATTGATAAAACTTGGCATGTGGATTCACCTAGTTGAATTGTAGTGATATTTGCATCAAAATTGTGTCAGGAAACTTACATACTCATTTCCAATATTATTCTTATGTAGAATATTTAAAATATCGCTTATTAGTTAATATATTTTTATGAAACTAGGTGAGGGGATTTATTTAGTATTAAGACAAAAATGTGCATCGGAAATTCCCTGAGTACGCAGGTTTGCTGCGACGGGGGTATTTTAATAATTTGTTTATACCCATTTTTAATATATGAAAGTAATTATTACTATCCGTTTGCTTGTTTCTTGATGAAAGTTTACGTTTAATCTTTTATACAATTTACCAACATAAAAAATAACTAAAAACTACGAAAATATGCTGCAGGATTAAATATATTTTTTACAGATGATATATTCAATTCGCTCGAAATAAATCAAAATTTCGATCAATTTTTCTTTTGGCGTACTCCAGAACATAATTATCACACAGTATCACCAATACATAAATTAAGGGGTGGATGTAATTGAACTGATTATTAATATAAATTCCTTTTTTTGATAGAAATAATCTTTTACAAAAGTTCTAGTTTTACACTCGATTGAAAGTGATAGCTGTTGAAAACCTAACTGTCCCACGATGTTACCGGTATATTACAAACCAATTGATTTATGTGCCTGTTTTTTGCCACTGTCCACTAGTCTCATGTGTCGATGATGCAACTGAGTATAATATCAACCAAATATTATTTTAAAACGTAACACTTTTTTCATTTATTTGTATGTTTCATTACTAATACGTCTGTGTTAGTATTTCTCCAAACTATTTAGTAATCTGGATATAAGAGAAAAATAGATTTTTCAAAATTATTGTCTTTTGTTTGTTAAATCTTGAACGATTTATTATCGCTGATTATTCCATCAAATTAGTGGCCCTTGTGATACTAGTATTTTATTGAATACTATAGAGTAAAAATTAAACACACGTACAGGTGTCAACGAACGTCTTTTCGTTAGAAATATGACGAACTGTGGCAAATAAAGTTTATGACTGAGTAGTCGATAAGCTGGTAGCGAACTGCTTAACTAGATGCAATCAGAAATGTATCCGTCAATGAACATCTTTAATATGATTACGACGGTAGAAATCAATTTTTTACATCCATACACGCATATATATATATATTATTCAGTTGCCTGCGTAAGCTAATTTATCATCAAATCTTATTATATAACTAGCTGTTACTATATTTCCAGATAACAATTTGGAAATTTAAATCGAGAATATAGAAATCTGAATTTGAATTACAATTTTTTTTTCTGCCACGTTTATACAATATTATAAACTGTATAATATCCACTCAGAAAATAATTTTGGTTTCTTATCGTCTGCCAATTTCAATTAAAAAAACCTAATTTTAATTAAGATTGTCTGCTTGGTTTACAAACTCAACTTGCTAATTTTACTCAGCTGTCGTATTAAGTTTGGATGCAAAGAAGGGAAAGGGAACACATGGCACGGTAAACAAAATGATTGATGAAAAATTGCCAAAATAAAAAGTGTGTTTTTTGTCAATTGAAAACTTATTAGACTAAAATAATGGGTGGGTTTAATCGTTACAATTTGAACTGTCAACGACGAGGTACAATTCGTACCCCACCCCGAAATAGTACCTTACAGTGTGTAAGGGGTATCTTTGTACAACTAAGCCTGGAGTTCTACTGGACGGATTTTAATGTTTTACCCATCATTGGAAATAATTAATTGTGCATATTATGAAATAGTTATGAAAGTCTGACATATGAAGTAATTTATGGTGGAAAAAGCGTAAAATATTAAATTATAAGAAATACATTGGAAATTTAAAAAAATAACTGCTGTTTCCATTCAAGCTTTGTCATTCATTGCACTATCAGTTTTGTAGCTGACATTTTATACCGATGAAAAGTAAATTTAATAAGCTTCAATGATATAACATCAGTTGTGGTCGATTAGTCCACCTTATTTGAATTATAGATAAAAATGCAAACCGACTTCAAAATTCGCAATCCATCGTTAACAGTATACATGACAGTAACGGGTATCTTTGTACAACTAAATCTAGAGTTTTAACTGAGGGATTTAAATGGTGATCCTCTTATTGGAAACCCTGAATTGTGTAGATTGTCAAATAATTATGAAAGACTGAGATATTTAGTAATTTATAGTGGAAAAAGCGTAAAGTATTAATTTTTAATAAATTAAATATAAATTTACAAATAAACTTATTGTTTTTCCCAGTCAAGATTTGTCTTTGTAGTATCAGTTTTGGAGCTAACGCCTCATATAGTTTCTTAAGATTCATGAATATAACATCTGTTGTGGTCAATTTGTCTATCGTTTTTTAACTATCAATAATCGTTCAACCCCAACTTTCTACTTTAGCAATATACATGAATGTAAGGGGTGTCTTTGTACAACTACATCAATGGGCGGATTTAAATAGCGAATCCCTCATTTGAAACCCTCAATTGTGTAGATTGTCAAGTAATTATGAAAGTCTGACATATTTAGTAATTTATGGTGGAAAAAGCGTAAAGTATTCATTTTTTAGAAATTAAGTAGACACTTTTAAAGAAATTTATTGTTTTTTACCATCAACATTTGTTTTTGTAGAAACAGATTTGTGGCTAACACCTTACATTGTTTTAAATTAAATTTCATAATCTTCATCGGTTGTGGTCGAATTTCCCACCGTTTTGATACTACAAGCTGGTGGCTCATTCTCCATACAGGGATTTAGCAGACATAGAACCAAATATTTTAAACATGTATTTACATTTCAATCCCTCAATTAAATATAACTCCATAAGATTATCATTGGAAATTTCAAAGTTTATGTGAAAAACTCTGAAAGTGGAGGGTTTTCAACACTCCAAAAGGCACATCTAGAGGCTTTCCATTGGTAGAAAAGAATATGAAATAGAATGGAATAGAATATGCTTTATTGTCGTTTGGTACATCTTTGTACAGTGGACATTGTTAAGAGAATACACTTAATTATAGTAATAAGCACTAAGTCACTTGGTAAGTAAACATGAATAGCATTACAAAGAATTAAAATACAAATTAAGTAAAAAAATAAATAATCTGGCACGATATCAGTCTAACTACAATAGACAGTGTGTTTAATAGACTTAAATAAAATGAACATGATGAAAACAAACAGACAGTGGACAAAGCTAACTAGATAAAATATTTAAAATGACCAACAGATAACATAAAAAAAACAATAACAGATTTACTAAAATATACAAAAAGTTTAACAAAAGCACTTTAAAAACAAAATATTACCAGAAAAAAAAATTGATTGAACTATGTCACAAACAACAAGGCCTAGTCTAAACAATTAAAAATTAAAATCACTGTTCTTTAGGTTAACAAATTATTCAACAGAATAAAAAGTGTTTCCCTGCAGCCAGTTGTAAAACTTGGATAAAGTTATTTTATTGGACTAGTTTATTAATCTATGTCTGACTTTGTATACACTCTCAAGTCTACTGCAACATGACTTTAGAGTGATTTATACAGTCTTACATATTCATGGTCAATTGAATTCTTATTTCTAGTATTGTGAACGTAAAAATTACTTCTTAGGGCAGCTCATCAATGTGGTTCATTACATACTTAACTAGGTCAAATATGTACAGGTTCACTAAAGTCAGGATGTTAAATTCTATAAATACAGGATTACAATGTGTTATATTACTACATTGTTTCATAATTCTAAGAGCTCGTTTCTGTAATATAAGTATTTCATTGTATCTTCCACAGTTTTCACAAAGAACCACTCCATATTGTGTTACTGACTGGAAATAAGAGAAATATACGATCTTCAGACAACTAATTGTTATATATTTCACCAGCCTTCTTAACAGAAAAATTACACAGGATTTTTTGGAAATAGAATCAATGTGGTAACTCCGTTTTATCTTATTATCTAATGATATTCCCAGAAACTTAACATATTCTGCTTCAATCAGTGCTGTATTCTCAGATTCTGTAGACCTATGGCTGAATGTGAGATGTTGAGTTTTGGTGTTGTTCAGAAGGAGCCCATTCGCTCTGAACCACCGAGCCGCCTGCTCTAAGGTTTCATTTACTATCTCATTAAGCTGGTCTAGATCACTACTAACATTAATTGAAGTTGTATCGTCAGCATGCATGTAACATTTTGAATTTACATTGACAGGGAGATCATTTACAACAACAACAAACAGAAGAGGTCCCAAAACAGAACCTTGTGGGACCCCATACTTAACTGGCAGAAAATAAGAATTTCCCTTATTAGTACTAACAAACTGCCTTCTGTCTTCTAGGTAGGACTTGAAACTTGTAAACTCTTGGTCTCTCACACCATGAAGTTGTCGCTTTCCCAGTGGTATGTCATGGTCTATGCAATCAAGTCTTGCTCAGGTCACAGATGGTGGCCCGAGCAAAGCCTCTGGACTCAAAATAACATCCTGCACCAGGGAATAAACAGCTTGTGTGGTCGATCTACCCTTTCTGAAGCCATATTGTGACCCAGAGAACAGTCCAGCAGATTCTAAATAAGCACAAAGTTGGTCACATACAACAGACCAAACATGTATAAAAAATAATAGTTTTAGACGTCAAAAATCAGCGAACAAAAATCAAGAAATTCTTTCAATAATGTAGATAGGTAATAAATCAATACATCCTCCAAATTTGCAATCTGTCTTTGGCAATATATACTGTAAGGGGTATCTTTGTAAAACTAAATCAGGAGGAAACTTTCATTAAAACAATATAAAAGTTCTAAATAAATTGTTCTAGAGACCGTTGTATTTTTACAATGGGTTTTGCTGCTAGTATTTAATAATATATTCTTATACATATTTATATTTTTTCAATCCGAATTTGTAAAGCTTGTTTAGAAAGTACTCTTTACGCTTAGTTGTAATGATTTAATAAATTATTAGCTTATGCACAGTTATGGGAATCTCTTAATATTTCTTAAATACGTTTAAACAACTTTAAGCTAGGTCCTTGAGTTAAAATCAGAATTATGACAGTCTATGGAGTAGTCTCTTAAAGACATTTGACCGTTTTAGGTAACTTAATTAAATTATACTTAGTTTATTTGTTTTCCCAGAGCTACACTTGAAGGCACAAACAGGAAGTCCGTTTTCCGTTTCCTAATAATCCATTTTCCGCTGTCCGCTATTCTTGCTATATATACATTATATATATTACAAGACATATTAATACCATACTTAGAGTACATAACTCAGACAATTTAGTTATTTATTTATTTAAATTATGTACATCGAAAAGTCTGTAAATCTGTAAATTGACATAGTTTACAGATTCTGAGGGAAGGACTATATTGTTCTAATTTAAACTGTAAAAACGAACGGTTTACTAAAGCGTAGGAAAAAGGATTTATGGATTCCATTTACAATAAATCAGAAATGACAAGGCTAATTGGCTATTAGAGCCCGAATTAATTATTTTCAGTCACTTTGTTTGCTGTAGAGAGAAGGAATACCTAGAGCAGGTATCAGGCAACAATGTACCACGGAATGTTTCAGCATCAAAAATAAATCGCGTCTTAAAATATTGTAAATCAACTTCCTTATCACTAAACACTAGAGCACAGTTACAATCATTTTGTACCGCTAGTCAAGAGAGTAAACATAAATAAACATTATAACATTCACATTCACTTTCATTAAAAATTTATTTAACGTTTTGTATGTCATTTAAATTTTCAGCCGGATGACAGGGTGACAGGTAAAAATCTAATAAATGTTTCAAAATATGTATCGCTTTATTGTCACTATCAGAACAAAATTTCTCCTTCTGATTTGTAATTTGTGTCTTTTATTATTTGTATTATAATCCCTAAACAATATTTTACAGGTAATTAGGCGACATCAATTTAAATTTATCAATGCTAAGCGTACTTGCTTGCAAAATACAGATGTTGTTTCCCTTCAAGCTATTGTAATGGTACAAATGAAACAAATATATCTGATTGAAAAGCATTTTGATGAGTTACTCTTGTTAATAGAATACAAATTAAATATTTCATCAGTATTTTAATCATAAATTATTATATTCTCACTACTCAATATCGAGTCAATACGTGTTCTACCATGGCAGTAAAAGTGATAGTGATTTATTGTATATATTTTATTTTAAATAGTTTTTCGTGGAGATGGTTAAATACATGTGAAAATTGAATTTTTTCTTTAAGGTAATTATTTAAAATTGTTGTTATTAAACCTTACAATAAACTTTCCAATTTCTAGAAAGGATTGATGTTGACATTTTTAGATGCAGCTTACGTTGACCCTTCTTTTAACATTTTCCTTATATAAAAAAATAACAAATTTAAAACTTATCTATAAAATATTAATTAATTTTAATTTATTAGCACTTTCCAACTAGAAAACCAGTATTTGATTAAATGTTCAAGAAGAAACATGGAAGATTATTTGGAACAGAAACGTTCATAAAAGCAAGTGAAGGCAAACATTTTAATATTAAATGCTCGGTAACAAAGACGTTCAAGAGAATCCCTGTTAAAAATATATATCCCGAAGCTATGACGATAATGAGTTTTCATTATTGTAAGCTCTCCATACTCATAAAGTTTACATTTAAACTGCTGGATATATTAAGAGAAAATTATATTACATATTCATTGATTCATATTACATTTTCATCTTGATGAAGAGTACGGTAAAACGAACGACAATAGATAGTGTTATGCCAGTCCATTAAACAAATAAATATAACTTTTAAAAAGTAATAACAGAATTATAGTCATATATATTGTTACCTAAAAACTACACTACCATCATGTTTGGTACCGTTTACTCAATATTCAAGATATAATAATTTACCTTTTCACTACATATTTTAAAAGAAAATTTAGTGAAATTTTGGTCTTGTGATTACAATATCAATACCATAACTTACCACGGATAAAAGAGTAAACCAATTTTACAATACAAATACCATAGAATTTGTTTATTCTTTTCTTGCTTTTAAACGAAACCCTTTTATAAAAACTAAATCATGACATAGGTTAGCTAGTAACTTGAAATATATTTTTATAACCGTAGAATTTCGTATTAGAATAAATAATTAAAATACTTTGAGTTTCTGAATGTTAGATATTTCAATTATTACGTCACGTATGACGTAATAATGAAATCTATTTTTATGATTTATAGTTTACACTATAAATTTACAATTAATTCGTTTAGATATAATAAATTGATATTCAGTGAAGTATAATGGGTTTTGACATTAAATACTAGTCCAACTATCACTGCATTTAGAAGAAAATAAAATAATCACTGCACGAATAAAAATAATAGAATAGTATCTTTGAACTCAGTAATCGATTTGTGATGGGTTTCATCTACAAAGGCCCCGTTCCCTGATATCGCAGCTATTACTCGGGTAAATTACCTGGCTTCATATAGTCCTTCGTTTCATCGTCGTGTTGTTGCTAATTAGGTCAACGGTATTGAATGGATTTATCATTAACGTTATATAATAACACTCTTGATTTATACCCGAATTGAAACATTAAAAATCAACCACCAATATGTGTGTCGTTATGATTAAATAATAGTTTACACAAACACTTTATTGTTATAACATTGTCTATTAAATTAAAAAATAAATAAGATGGACTACAAATAGTATTCAATTATGATTCGATATATTGAAAGCAATGTAAAATATCGAAAGATAAAACTTCCCATAGAACAATCTATGTTATTAACTCATATAAATGGATTTACACATGAATTACATTTCTCTTACTCAGATGCAGACTTATGTTTTTTCATTGTGAGTCGTAAAATCTAAGTAAGTCATGACTTACACGAAATCACAGACAATGCATTATATATGACGTATCTAAGAACCATTGCGCTTTGTTGTAATAGGGAAGAAGTTATTTATGCTTTCTTGACATACTTAAACACCTATTAAAATAAAGTATACAATAGTATATTAAATTTTTAAGATTCAAAATCTCGCTTTATCCAAAATAAGGCAAATAAACTCAATTTGTTAATTTATTTATTTAGCTCCTGAAATTTCAACTGCCTGACTAAAAATGATTCGTTTTCGAGATTTGCTCTAGTTATTCATTTGATGCATTCAGTCGCAAGAAAAAGTTGTTTACTTCGTCAAAGTTCATGCTACCTGATTGAAACATGAATATTTAATCATAAATTTACTCCCGTTAATTTCTGAAGTTGACAAGTAATAATAAGTTTTGTGAACTAGTGAAACAATACGTGATGTTTAATGAATACAATTTTCAAATAAACTTTTAGGGAAAGATTCTTATCACTCCGTACTGGTATAAGGCTAATGGTTGTATAAATACTCTTCACAGGCGTACACACATATACTTGGAACCTGTGTAATAAAATAATATAAATATGAGTATTGTATTTATATAAATATTTGTTACTGAATATTTTTTACCTTTAAAATAAACATTGGAATAAGTTTTATTAAGTAGGCTTGTAAAAATAATATTTGTAACTGTGCAAATGTTATGGCCTGCCAATTGTTTTGTATAAAACGTACTCTTGTCCATTGCTTAAATGATACCGTTTTGGGTGATAATCGGTATTGTAACTATGAAACAAATTGGAACGATTTGTTTGAGTAATGGTTGGTTTTGCTAAAACTAGGAATGCGATCATATGAAATTTTTTGAAAGTTAAAGTTACTAGAGCGATATTAATAATTGGAATATACAAAGTTTCCTGGAACTCTCTGCATAAAATCAGTGAAAATATCCCTTGGGTATGTTTCCTCCATTATGTTTACTCCACTTCTACACATAATTCTTGTTTTAATTTACCATGTTTGATAAACAAGCGCTTAAAATGTGGATCAGTATTTATAAAACCGACTTTAAATTTTCGGCCAAGGTGTTTAAAGTAGTTTTACATTGCAATTCCAATTTCAAGGTTATATCTTAAAGCGTTCTTGATCAATGAAGGCTTATTTTTTTTAATACAGACACCAGACGGAAAACGAATCACCGGAGACCCATTTTTTTATAAAATATTTTTGTCTCGACCCAAGGTACGATTTTGACTGATCTGTTGCGGAACATGCTGTAAAGGTTTTATAAATAATAACTGATAAAATAATTGTACAAGATACTGTGGCTTTTGAAGGTGACATTATTGTGTTTGTTAAATGCTGTGTAATGTCAATAAGAATGTTTTATAACATGTTTTACGTTGTGGAAACATATTGTTAGGCATGGTTTGAGAGTTTTACAAAGTCTCAAATTTTATTAAGAGGAATTCTCACTGTAATACTTATTACTAAGCATATTTTCTTTATATTTTTCTTTATAGATTTTTTCCTATTTTTTCTTGTTTGTACGAGACAGTTATTTTAATTTTATTCATAACATATTTTGATATTGATATAAGACTTATATGGAAGTGACCCTTGTTTGTTTTAAGGGACAATTTCACGGTGTTGACCCAAGGTACTTGGCGACAGGGGTTTGCTCTCAGCCCCTTAGCTGTGAAGTTAACCACATTCCAATCTGGCTTTGGGCGGTGGTGTTGTGGTTAGGCAACACTGTTGGGGTCCAATGCAATGTTGTATAATGCTTGTTGACGAAGTTAATAGGTACATTTTATATATTATCCACACACTAAAATATATATTTTATGTACTTATTAAGAGTCTATTATACAAAATACAGGTATTTTTCGTCATTTATTAAAAATATTAGGTTCTTTAATATGTTTTACGTATAACAAGATCGAAACTCCCGTAAACTTTAAAACACTGATCTATTTATCTCTGATTACTGTATAACAATCAAAATAATTTGACACGTCTTCAAAATTATAAATGATGACCAAATTATTATTTCCCCACACACTTCTTTTAATGTGAGTCTAGCACTCCAGTAAACTTAATACATTTACGACTTTATAACAAATTAATAAATTCTTTTTGGTTAGCATTCGGATGAGCAAGAAATAATGATGTGATTTAAATAACTGCTTATATTTCTAAAATCCAATCTTGATGCACCAGAAACTAGTTTCGACTCGCTGACAAAGTAGTCTGTACTCTACTTCCGCCTAGACTGTCTCGTACGCCTTCTTTAATAAAATTTACCGTAAATATTTTGTGTACGTGTCCTTGACCGTCGTTCTGTACATGTTTGATATTACTGAATGTATTTTATCTACTACGATTTTCTGTTTTCAAAGAGATTTATGCATTCTTGGACAGCCTGAACATGACTTCGTTAGCAAGATGTATGAAACTGGTTGTAACAAGTTACTGGTGCAACAAGTCTGGGTTATAGAAGCAATTATTTAGAACACAACAAGATTTACTCAAGTTAGACCTGATTTTTAAGACATAATAAACAACAATTTAACTATTGTAATATTGTTTCCTCTTCAAATATGATTAGAAAATATATTAGATACCATTTTTCCCATATTTGTGCAAAAATTGTGTACTTTATTTTCCTATTTTGGACTTAGAATTATTAATAAAGCAATCCCCCTCTGTACTGCCAATTTGTATTTTCAAAAATATTTATTCAACTTGTATGTACAGTTATGAAAAATGGGGTTTACAAAAAGACTAATTATAATTTAAGTAAATTAGTTGAGCGTGCGAGTGTACGTGTATGCGTGATTTTCAGATAATTTCGTTAAAGGCTATCTTCAAAACTACTCGCGAACCATGCCACGTTGTAGGGGACCAAACCATTTTTGATACGTTTTCGGCAAATATCAGGGCTCCGCCCCACTGACCTTCAAAGTTAATCTAGTGTGTGGTTTTGGTTGAAATAACATAAACACGTTATCACCTACTCTAATTACCCTTAAACATTAACCACAACGTATTCATTGTTGACCAAAACTGGCAAGCTTTTTTTGGCTAATCCGATTTTACCTTTTTATTAAACGGGCTTATTATTCTATATTTTATAATACTGTATTTTATGCCAAGTAACATTGCTAAATGATGTGACTCTTTAGTTACTCTTTTGTGTTTATACTCTTTAGTTTTGTTAGTTTCCTTTATTACTGCAACTAGAATTAGTTCGTGGACATTATTGTTATCGATGTATTGACTAAATATTGGATACCAACTGTTATCTAGTTGTTCTTATATTTTCAAAGTTGCCTGATTGTCTCACACAACAATAACTCACTCACTCTGTGTCCACAAACAACCCAGCAGTGCCGCGAATTGTATTTGAGAGATTTATTGTCAATACCACACGAATTTGTTGACTGTCCAACCAGAACTTCCCTTTTGGCGTTTCACACTTTAACATATTATAATGTTGTGAATTTAAAGGTAATATAATGTTGTAAATTTAATGTTGTAAATTTAACATTAAATTGTTGTGTTTACAATTAATGCATTTATAAAACAACACACTTAGGTATTACACATATCACTAGGAAATTCGTATTTATCTACATTTCTAATATAGAAATGCTGTGGTAAAGCGTTGTAACAAAATATATATGTGCTCCTATAGCAACCTAAATATACATGTTTGTGGCTCCACAACTTCATAAGCTAGGAATAAAATCGCAATACGTTAAATGAGCTTTGAGTGATGAGAAAGTGTTAACATTAAATATTAAAGAAATTTTTTACGTTACAAATTTCTGCATTTCGATTGCTTTGTATTTAACAATATATATACTACACACAACTATTTTTAAGGCATTTTTTGATTGGTTGTTACAAAAAAATTTAAAATTACCAACGCTTCAGTAATATGCAATATAAACATAAGAGCCAACTGAACACAAGTGAACACATGACTTGGGGAAATACCGCTTGGATTAATATGACATGACTAATTAAACATGTGGCTGGGTGACAACTGCAGTGGTTTGGAAATGCTTGGCTGAAACATCCATCTAATAATAATTCTCTGTACAATTTTGATTCACTAATCGTTCACTGTAGAGGATATTGCCAATATTTATTTTTCCATAAACTATATTTTACTTTCTAATGTTATTTATTTTAGTGGATGTTACCCAACACTTTTGCAAATTTCATTTTAATAAACTGATTGATTTCTGCTCGGTATTTGTAAAATAAATAGCATAAAATAGAAGATAAATTACTATATATAAACGAATGCATTGTATTAAATAAATTTTATATTGAGTTAATAAAGCTCAATTCCATCTCATACTAAATTATTAAAAAAACGTAAGCCAAGTAGCTTGGATTTACAATAAGACCTAATTAAAGATAATTAGTATTGATAAGAAAGTTTAACTTTTTTGAGCTTTTAATTTACGGCATACAAATTTGAGTGTTACATATTGTAAAAGCGATGTTACAACTGCAGTAGAAAAATACATCAACCCCACGATACAAATTACAAGAGGAAAGTTAATTTGAAAAGCGAAAATATTTTTTAGTGTTGCATTTTGTGGATAAACTTTTACCACTATTACTTTTATCATTTTTACCACTAACATACACTTGTTTATGTAATCACTTGGCCAAATAAAATTATTGTTTGCTATAGAATAATATTGAAACATTTATGTCCTTATGGGCGAAGCCTTAGGAGTAAGTCTATTTGACACAATTAGGAATTATATTGTACATTTTGATGTGAAAAATTTTGGGATTTTGTTATGATAACACCTTTAAATTTAGTAGGGATAATTTACCATTTGATTGCACGCATTCTAAAACTTGCGTTCTAAAGGAAGGAAAAAACGTTAAGTGTAAAATCATATAATATAACGGTTGAAAAAAATTATTTGTAATTATAAATATTATGTAAAATATTGGAAGATATTAAAAGTAGACCCAATTTACTACAATCAATTCGTATTGAATTGGATTAATTGAGGTTTTAAAACTAACCTACGTTTTAGATAAAACGTATTTACGTATTGATGATACGTAAATGAGAAGCTATATAAATCAGTTTTGCATCCGGATAGGTCAACAGTCAGAAATAGGATAAGTTAAACATCAAATGCATCGTAATTGAAACCGATAAAACACCATATGGTGATGTAAAACAGGATTTTACAACTCTCCATTGTTTATCAGCAATCGTAAATCCTATTCTATCTGTCAGTGGTTGATTATATTGAAACCTAACTAAATCATTACATAAAAGTGACATAAATTTAAACTTATAAGTCACTGGTAATTAAATAATATTTTATTTACAAAACAAGAACAATATAATGCCACTAATGTAATAGTTATATAGAGATATTATTATTGATAAACATAATGTGTAATTGTTAAAGTCGCATCAAGTGGGCTTTCTGATTAAGAGGGCATCTGAAAAACACCATGTTGGATTAATTTTTCGATGACAAATATGTTTAACAAAATGTCTCATTTATTTATAATCAAAAAGATATATTTAAGTATTAATGTTTTACCGTAACTATGTTTTTATTTTCCTCCTTGTACATTTTATCTGGATAAATTATTAAAATTGTATTTATTAGTGGTAATTTATACTTTGGCAAAAAAAAAAGATTTAAGGTGATACCTGCCTATCTATCCGCCAGTTTGATGTGTAATATGTCATCATAGAGACCACATAATGGTCCCATGTTATTGGCATTCGGTATGCATGTAAATTTTTACAATGTCCCTACACTTTTATTTGTCTAATCTTTAAGGAGTCCCCATAAAACTGGTAAAAACCAGACAAACAAACAACATTTCGCAAAATTGGCTTTAATGATTTTTTTTTATTAGATTGTTCAGTGCTCCATGAAATAATATCTCTCGAAAAACTGGAATAATTCTTGCTAGGAGTAATTGAGCCTAAGAGCTTTTGAAACTCAGTTATGTTTTTACTATTTATCTGTTAAACCATTTATTTTACTTATAATAGATATAAATCAACATCATAAGGAATATGAAACTAAAACTAATTAAATTTGTGTCTCGAATTATTATTACGATGATTGGTTGTAGAAAAATACTTATTTTGTTTATTTATTTTCTGTATGTGAACATTGAAAGCTTTTAGTGGTATTCTTAGGGAGGAATCTCCTTTTTATAAACATTTTCATGAAACCTTATGTAAATATAACTGCGGAATGTAGATGATAATATTCATTGTTGTCTGTTTATAGTGAGCAATAATTAGTTACAGTTACCTTACATAATGGTTGTAATTGTACTGAAATGACGGTAATATTAACAGGCTAAATTGGCTGGCTTCTGGCTTTATAGAACCCGCTGCGCCATTGTACGCCGGTTATTACTGATCAGCTCCATTATTATGAGTATTCATGATTATTACCTAGGAGAAATTGTTGATTACATATAAATGGTATATATGAAGAACATGAGTTTCTGGCCAGGTTATAAAACATTTCGCATTATTGTTATAGGTGATTGAAGTTAGCCTACAGAAAAGAGAGGGTTGACACAGGAATTTAAATTTAAATTCACATTTGTTTATATTTTTGTTAGAATAGCGTACGAGGCGTTTCAGTTCACCACCTATAGAGAACAGATTATTCATTATATAAAATTTCAAATTCCTATATGTCAACATGATAAGACCAAGGAAAATTCATTTTATGTGGTGTTTACTTTATTGTGTTACCACAACGGATATCTTGTCAACTATAACAGACGCACCTTTTTTAAATTTTCTTTCTAGTTATTTAACAAAGCATGATTTTTATGACGTATTCCAGTTTTAGTTACATTGTGATATCAAAGATTTTTGCTATTGTAATTACGTGTTTTATATATATATATATATATATATATATATATATATTTGTCGTTGTGATGACATTTATAAAAGGTGAGTTTTAAATGCCTCCCAATATTTGTCCACATTTTTGTCCAAATATCAATCTCGGCCTACAGCTGTCCCCACTCCGCAGGGTCCGAGTAGTGGCGCACTCACCCGGGGATGGGATGGCACCATTGCACCGTGCCAGGTGTCTAGCCAATGCGGCGTCAAATAAAAACGTCTAATGATTTTTTGTCTGTTTCATGTACCGCCTCCGTCGATGATGGAGTTCCGTGCTGACCACGAGCCAAATGGAAGGAGGAACATTGGTTAAAAACAAATCGGGAGACCCCCTGGTTTCTTACAACGCTAAGTATAATTAGGTTAAGAAAGGGAAACGGTGGAGGGATCAATCTTGTAACCCAGGTGAGTACCCCAAAAGTTCCTCCATTCCAGGAGTGTGTGGATGGTGCGGAGCTAGCATCAGGTAATGTAATGCAATTAGGTAATGAACAGTAAAAATTGTCTAATATTTCAGGTTTAACCCCCCCTTCCTATCCCCCAGGTGTTTGAAGCTTCTAGGTTTCAACCAGCAAAGCACCTCCCTTTCCCATGATACAGTAGCTGGGTTCGCCCAGCGGTCTGTATCAATATCAATATCAAATATCAATCTCGACCTACAGCTGATCATTGTTGGGTAAGTACTTAATTTTGAATATGTTAAAATATTCACCCGACATCTTGTATCCACTATATCGAATTCAAAACTTGTTTCCCAAATACAAAAATGGGAATTTTGTAGTTGACTACCTTTTCTGTATATTTTTAATTAAATCAGATTTAGTAGACCATACTTAACAATTTGTTTAACTTATGTAATATCTTGAATAATATGAAACCACTTCTTAATTGATACATATAAGAGTAACAAATTCAACTATTACAACTCAAATGGTTGAATATTTTTACACTTTTACTATCATTAAATTTAGTACAGTAATTTATACTACTACTTACTTTTTGTTCAAAGAGCTTTTTGCTGTTAACACGATAAAGGGAACTAAATTTAATACAGTTTATTCAACATAAATAATTCAATTTGTTGGGTTTCAGTTACGAATAAATTTAACTCGCAGTAGAAAGGAGTTTTGCATATTTTAAAGGATAATTAAAACTGCCATGTAACCTATAAACAAACGTCTATACCCACAACAATTAAAGTATTTTAACTACGTTTTCAGAGGGTAAACTAATATGTTAAAGCAATGCTACTTTACTTTGAAGTCATTTTGGTAATTTTCTATAAATCTGTTGTAACTTAATGATGTATGTATATGCAATAACAACATCTGTTGTTGCACGATTATAGACATAAACTTGTAAATATTTCCAAAGGCTAATGCATATAATTTATATTTGTGTGTTTATTGTTACAAGTTGTTGTTCAGAAGTATATATGCTCGCTAGTAAATTTATCCCTAAAAAGCTCACTTTAAATTTAATTTTTTAACGTTTATGGTATTTACATTCGTTACCCTTCTCGATTGTTTCAAAGTCATTTCCTGAAGTTCCGGCGTAAAATAGAAATTTGCTAACGGCAGGAGATTACAAAATCTGTAAACATAACGGGGATTACGGTTATGTAAAAATACGCAACAGACAACGAAGATACTGATAGTTACTGTCATTATTTTCCAATAGTAACCACTATACATGATAACATTTCCCTATACTAAAAAATGCTGAGCTTTAAGCTATTAAAAAAAATGTGAAATTCAATAACCAAAATAAGAACTAGTTGAAAGATACAGTAATAACCAGGCATTTTATTTGAAATATATGTTACGACAATTGCAAATATTGTGTAGTAACACAACTGAATAAACCAATCAGAAGCAACTTATTTAGGAAAATTTGCTTAAGAAATTCAAATCATAGTATTTCAACAAGAATTTTGCGTGACTATATACTTTAACACGAAAATGAAAAATGATAATATTATTTTCTTCCCTGACTTCAAGATGCAAAGTGAAGGTTTTCGGAAATGAAATGAAGAGTTTTTTTTAAGGCTTTTTAATAACTAAGAACGGACAACACTTTATCGTAACAAACTCTGACCAAAAACAATCACGAAAATTCGTAAAATATTGTTAGTACAGTAACTACATAAATAGTTTATGTGAAAGTGTCTGTTTAAAGATGAAAAACCTCCCCTGGGATAGTAAGACAAATGTAGTATGAAGCCCAAATGTTACAGTTAGATAAATAAACTACAACCCTTTTAATCATAAACAGAAACTTTCTGTATGAAAAACCAAATAAATGTTTAGTTTACGGCGATCTGAATAGTAGTATCTTCAAGTTTACAAAAATGAACACCAATTAAGTATTGGTGTCAGGATAATTTACTCGTAAACAAACAAAAGATCTGTTACAAAACACATCTACGTATTTTCACAACTTTGTTATATCACGTTTCGTAAAATAAACTTAAAAATTAGATGGAGCGAAGATTTCCTTCTAAAATCTATAATGACTCAGCTCCTTGGAAAGCTTTGACGCAGATCAATCATTCATCGCTTGACATTATGTAGATTAGCCTACAGTGCGGGTGAATGTGCACTCGGAGCCGAGGGGGAGAGAGCTAACCGCTGTCAGCAGCACTAGAACGCCTCGAGTCTAACTAGCGGCAACTGAGTCGATTGAAGGTGCTTCGAATAACGATTCCCTTCAAACGTCATTCTTATAACGATTAGAATTATAGTACTTCATCGTTAATATTTTGAGTATTCGTTTAATTGTCATGGTTGAATAAGATAAGTAATATATGGGCTACTAGAACTTCTATGCGCAGCTTGCGCATCCCGTTTTGAGAACCGAGAATAGTAAATAGTTAAATAGTAAACAAAACAATGACATCTGTCGTTAGATATAATTCTTATAACAGCTGTTTATATTATTTAATTTAATAAGAAAAAACACATGTGACGTAAACCAAATAACACTCTCCTCCATAGAATAACATGGAGACGTGGAAGACCCATGGGGCAGAGCCCTGAGACGTAAATTGAAAATCTACAGCCAGTGTGCATATCTGCACACCTAAACGCGCGTTTTAAGGTATAACATGTGAGCGTGAATCTTAAATACCCCCGTCGCAGCAAACCTGCGTACTCAGCGAATTTCCAATGCATATATATGTTTCTCAATACCACATAGAGACACTAGCCAAGTTTCATAAAAATACATGAATAAATAAGTGACATAGCATTTTATTTATTCTCCATAAGAAAAACATTGAAGTCTGAGTACGCATGGCTGTAACAAGAAAGATAAGAAATGTGTTTTGATACAATCATCAATATAACTAAACCAGGTGAAGCTACATTCTAAGTTTTCTTAATTTATGTTTATAACCAAGGGAGATATAAAACATTACTTATTCTCCATAATAATAACATTAGGGCTGAGTATGCCCTATAAATAATCAAGATATAACATTTTAATTCATCTCCACCCAGGATATTGGAAACTTACTGCGTCTAGCACTTCGAATATCTCTGCAACGGTTGGACGTATAATCACAATTTAAACACCAAAATGATTGTTTTGTTGAGCTGAACTGATTGATGAAAGCAAGTGTGAAGTTTACTGTAAAATTAACTGAGAAAAAGCTAAAAACCTTTTTCCCATAAGATTAACATAGAAGATTTTATGACCATGTACTTTTTATTTTCTCTGCAACAACTTAACCTAGGTTAATGATTCCAAATACCATATTATTTGTTTTTTAAGCTCTATAAAATGGTCAAAACTAATATTGATTTGTATTTTTAAATTTTTATTGTAGGGTAAAAAATTCAAAAAAACTGATTTTTGAAAAATGTTGAAACCCCATAAAACCCCCTTCCCATAGTCCGATCTTTCTTGTTTTTGAACTTAAAGTCATAAATGTTGTTTTACACGTTTTTGCCAAATTTCATTGAAAACGGATTTTTTTCACAAGTTATCGGGTTAACGGGCACATATATATATATATATACATATTTACAAATTTGAACGATTAGTGTTTTTTGCATCTGGGGACCTCAAAACCAAAAGTTATCATGGTCTCGGGCTTAAGTCTTAACATGAGACCTACGGTAATAGCTTCTTTCCTAAAGGGGAGATTCACTAAAAACAAAAAAGTCTTGTTGTGTACTAAGTTTGCATGTACCGTTTTAATAATAATATAGATTATAAATAACCAAGAAAGAGATTCATAACATGATTCAGATAGTTAAAGCATATTTAGATACGTTCGGTGGCTATATTAATTTAACTTTATATAATTTATGGTTTATTTTTTTTTATAAAATATATACATTACCTTAAATTACCTTAAATGTAATTTTATGTGTATTCATGATGCTTATTTCAACTTTGGTACCAAAAGCACCGACAACGGTATAAATATAAATGGCAAGTAAAGCATTGTTATTAGTATTATGAAATATCTAGAGAGTAGAGTAGAACTAACTCATCATGTTTCTCTAGTGTTTAACTCAACAGGCAATATCTTATTTTATCATTAGAAACTTTGTAAGCAATAGTTAATATATACTTCGCTGAATATAATATGTAGCTTATTTATGGTGACACTTTTATACAAATTGCGCATGCATTAAATATAACAATATAATGTGTGTTAGGCTGTTGAAAACTATTAATTTTTTACAATTACTTCGAATTTTACTACGAAAGTTTGAATTTGTTAGGGGAATTGTTTTAGTAATCAGTAGAAAATTGTAGATAGATCAGATCCTAAACTTTAACCAAGTCATTGTTATCTTCACGGACGAAACTATGATCATCGGCATATAAATTAGTGCTCTTCTACTCAAAAGATCTGCTAAATTATGCATTATAGTATTATGTAATAGTCAGAATTACTTTAACTAACTGTACAGTGATGTAGATTGAGAGTGAAAGTATGGAGAAATCAAAACAACAAGGCCGGTAAAAGCTCTTTCACCGTTTATCTTTGTTATAGTCATTATAAAGTTACAAGATTTGCGGCCGGTTTTATGAAACTGCATTTCTTTTACCACATCCCATAATTTAACTCAACTATTACAAGCTCACAGCTATATTTAGTTATACCATTAGTGGGATTGATTCGTTAACTTAAGACCAAGTTATCCCCAGATGCCAAAAAAACTATTCGTTCAAATTTATATATTTGTATATATATATATATATACATATATATATATATATATATTTATATACATATATATATATATGTATGTATGTATGTATGTATGTTGAGTAAAAAACTTCCGATTTCAATGAAATTTGGCTCAAATGTGTAAATTGACATTCATGACTTTAAGTTCGAAAACCAGAAAAATCGGACCATTGGAAAAGGGGTTTATGGGTTTTCAAAGTTTTCCAAAAATCAGTTGTTTGTACCTTTCACCCTGAAATTTTTAAAACACACAATTTTTGTTTTAACCATTTTAAAAGCTTAAAAACAAATTTTTAACACAAACATTTTTAAGAGCTTAAAAAACAAATAATATAGTAGTTTGAATCATTAACCTAGTTGATGTGGGATGAAACTTCTTACGAAAAATCCTTGTAATTTCTCTTATTGAATAACAACACGTAACTCGATACTGTAATATAGAGCTGGTTATTATTTTGGATTTTTATCGGAATATTTTGATATAGCCCTTTTAAACTACTGTAGAAGTTGCATCAGAAAAATAACATCACATAACTATTCCTAATTTATCATAATATCAGATAATATTCTTAATTATCAAGTAATAAGCTGAAGAAAATTAAAATTAATTATGATGGTTTAGTATTATACAACTCACTTCCTAGATAGTTGGTTCGTGACGAGAACTATATCAATCTCCCTGAGTAGTTGAATAGCTCAGACATAACTCGTTGTAGTTTTAAATATAAGTAATAACATTCTCTCCCTTGGGGTATTTATGACTGCGATAGTCGGGGAAATATATTAGCGAGTTGTTTCTGGCTTGAGGGTAAAGCATATAGACTAGAGCAAAACAGCAGTTGACCCAGTCAGTATAACGCGTTTATGTCTCGAAGCACAACTTATATAGCATTCATACATCTACCTGAGAGCGATTCTACAAGCATTGAGGACCTCATGTATCAGACGTGCATGGATGCATTTTATACTTGGTATAAAGGATAGATGTGTCCCATAAGGATATTTAGCATATTCATTGTAAGACTAAGTGACTGGGTATGCGACCTTGGGGTAAAACGTTTTTGGATAACCCAGGAAAAACTGGAGGCGAAACCTTACTCATGCAACACACCGTATGCAGTAGGAATATAAATTCTACAGACTATAGAATTTAAATTAAATATGGAACTTTATTTAATTAAATTTGTTTATGCGAGTGTGTCAATGGCAAGAACAGTGCGGTAGGAGACAATTTGTTTCCTACCAAAAGATCTCTCTACTAAGGCCTTTCTACTTAGATGCAATTAACTGATAACTGATTAACTACTGCTTGGAGATTAACAGCTCATTTTCAGATAATTCAGAGTGTAGCGATGGGCGTTTTCACCGAGGACGAACTAATATAAGTAGATTAAAACCCTCTCTATCTAATAATGATAACTGCATGATACACAAAGTATGAGGAATTCATACAACTTCAATTAATGCTAATTGCACAATCAACAAACCAACGACATTACACTCAGACTGAATCCTATATAACTGTAAACTATTAAAGTTAAATCTATACCATAGTTATTTTTACTTAATTCGACCCACATTTCAAATACATTCTATTTAAACTTACATTCTATTACTTGTACTTAGAATTGTACTATAAAAGGTTGCATTTTGGTTAGTTTTTGAATAATCTGTAAAATTAATAGTAGGTTGCATGACATTATTCTATTTGTGGTCGAAACTATTACCGTCGGCATATAAATAAGTGTTCTTCTTATTTTTAAACCTGCAAAATTAACAATATAAAATTATGTTATAGTCAGTATTACTTTCACAAACTGTACAGTTTCTAGATTGAGTGTGAAAATATAGAGAAACCAAAACAACACGGCTGGAAAAGCTCTTTTCCCGTTTATCTTTGTTATAGTCATTATAAAGTACAAGATTTGCGGCCGGTTTTATGAAGCTGCGTTTCTTTTACAACATCGCATAATTTAACTCAACTACGTGTTACAAGCTCATAGCTATAGGAATAATAATTAGGCCATAATTATAAATAATAATAATTATAAAATTACAGAATTAGTAAAATTTATTTGTTACTTTAAGACTTTAGTTATATACAACAACAACACAGGCAAAGAGATTTATACAAATTCCAATGATTTATGTCAATGGACAGTGGACTAGGTATAGGAAACTAAAACACAACTGTATTGATTGACAAATCATTTCGTTGTAATTTCCAGGATAGAAGTTCAATCCCACTCACATCCTATTAATTATAAATTAATATTTTTTTAAACGATTACAATATGTAATTGATTTTAAAAACATCTAACAAATTGTATTACTAAATACAATATTCCTATTTAAATTAGTATTATTTGTTTTTTATTTATAGTTGAGTCTTATTCCTGTAAATAATCCATTCTTAGAATATAGAAATCTTATAGTTTAATTTTTTTTTTTATTTATTACAAACAACAAACCAACACCATTACACTCAGATTTTAAGCTATATCATTGTTATTTTACTTAACTCGGCCCACATTTGAAATATATTCTATTTTAAACAAAACAAAACATTTTTGTATGTAATTAATAAGACAATAAAGATTAATGTAACCCTACAAAATTGGTTCGCCCTAAACTTCTCTTTCCCATTTATGGTGGCGTCAAACAATCCTGCTCATGTAAAGGCAAATTTAAAATTATAAATCTTGTATTTTTTAAATAACATTTGTCCCCAAACAATCAAAACTTACTTAATGGTATGAATGAATCCCGTCACTGCTGGTTAAGCTGCAGCAACGCGACGCCGGACAAATTGGTGGTTTATCGGCGTCGCGGTGCCGTTATTGCTCTGTTAGTGGCGGCCAATTTTAACCTCCCCAAAGTCTTATATTATTACTTTACTTTTTCATTATTTTATTCCTGGTGATACTGAAGGGATTTAAAAGCAGGGGTAATTTAATCTCGAACAAAATATAATATTTACCATGTAAATTATATTTTTGTATAAGAAATATTTGCGTATAATTCTCGGTTGTATCTTATATTTATTTTTCTTTATTTTTAAAGTTAAAAATGCTATTTCTATGAACCTAAATAAAAACAATAAAAACAGTTAATGCTTGTTATTAAAGGTTTGGCAACTTTTAATTAAAGGTTTTTAACCTTAATTTTATAAAACTAATGGTGGTGATATTATTTTTTTTGGACTTAGAGGTATACAAGCTGATAAACATTAACAAAAATTGTTGTATCCCAAAATATTTTAGCGTATTTTTCTTGTTTTGTCTGTTGTTTCCATTAAAATTAAAAATTAGATGAATGAATAAATGAATGAATGAATGAAAATAATTCTTTATTTGTCACAAACTTTCAGTTTACAAACATCATATGACAGATATACATAAAAATACTAGCAAGCAAGTACACATAATTACTGAACATACATTTACAGATATTTTAACATTAATCTTGCGAATACCTTCTTCCAACATTTTTAACCTTACTTCAGTCTATATTGTTTATAGAAACACTTATGCTCAGTATTGTAAGAACCTAAAATCCTGGTTAATGACTCAAAAAAGCATTGATTACTTGTTTCAGATTGTTGTTTAATTTATTGGGTATTAAAAGGCTAT